>CM031242.1:235684526-236407026 GCA_018340775.1 Taxus wallichiana var. yunnanensis
TGTGTCAAAAGGAAACAAGCCCAAGGTTTTAGACCTTCTGTGTGTGTGCCCCAATGCTGTGTGTGTGTGCCATGTGTGTGCGTGTGTGTGTGTGTCCTAATCTAGTGCAAATATAAATGTGTGCCTGTGCGCCAATAGACCATTTCAGCCCTATGCGTGTCGTAATGCATATGTGTGTGCTCTGTGCGTGTTGGTGTGTGTGCATGTGTGTCAGAGTATGCGTGTGTGTGCGTGTGCGTGTGCGTCATAACCAATCCATGTGTTCAATGTGCATGTTTGAATCAAGTGTTGTGTGGTGTGTACTGTGTGTGTGTGTGTGTGAGTGGCGTGTGCAAGGAAACAACCAACAATGAAACATGTCCAACAACAATTAGCCCCATGTGACACCACATTGGTAAACCTGTGTGCGTAAGATTTGCGTGTGGCATGAATGTGTGTTGTCGTGTCTTGAAGCCAACACAAGTGTCAAAAAGTGTGAATTTGGCGTGTGTGTGTGTGCCATTGTGTGTGCTCCAACCAATCCACAACCTTCCATGGCTCCACAAATGGTTGTGCATGTGAAATCTAATTGTGCAAATGCAAAAGGTGCAGTGCGTGTGTGCAGCTCCTGACCAACTCAATATACCTTATTGTTGCGTGTGCCTACATGCATGTGTGTGAATGTACAAGCAAAGGGACAGCAAAGAGATCCTTCATCACCATTCAAGTATCATTGATCGAGATGAAGAAGACAAATGTTAATATATCAATGTGGGAATCCCTATCTATCGTGTGCGTGACTTGCGTGTGCTGCCATGAAGGTGTGCCAACTGTGTGTGCAAGTTTGATGCGTGAGAAAGTGCTCACAAATGTGTGCCCATGTGTGTGAAATCATGTGTGTGTGAAGGTAAAATGTTGAAGCCCCCTCCTTTGCTATGTTTCATTAATCATTGGAATGTGTGTTAGTGCACAATTGCATGATAGATTCTGGCAGTGTGTAGTCGTGTGCGTGTGCCTAAACAAATGTGTGTGTGTGCGTGGGCTGTGTGTGTGAAACCATATGCGTGGGTGTGCGTGTGGATGGGACGTGTGAATAACATGTGTGTGTGCGTGTTGTGGGTGATTAGAAACTTGAGTCTTACCTTGCATGCATGTCCAAATGTTGTTGTTTCATACAAGATGTGTCGTGTGTCATGACCTTGTGTGTGCGTTTGCCCTTTGCTTGTCGTGGTGTGTGTGTGCCAAGTGCGTGGATATTTGTGTGCTCGCTAATGTGGTCACACATGTGTGTGAATGAGGTATGGAACTAAGGCTATGTCAGTGTGAACCTGTGCAAACTGTCCACATTGTGTGCATGTGCGTGTGCATGTGTGTGTGTGCGTGTGCATGTGCATGTGCATGTGTGTGTGTGTGGGGTGTACGCTGTGTGCGTGTGCATGCGTGTGCTATGCGTGTGTGTGTGTGTGCATGTGTGTTTGTGTTTTTGTGTTGTGTCGTGTGCGTGTGTGTGTGTGTGTGCGTGTGTGTGTGTGTGCGCATGTGTGTGTGTGTGTGTGTGTGTGTGTGTGCACGTGTGTGTGCGCGTGTGTGTGCATGTGCGTCGTGTGTGTGTGTGTGTGCGTGTGTGTGTGTGTGTGTGTGTATTGTGTGTGTGCTTAAACCCTTAGTAAACTGTGTGCCATGTGTGCGTGTGTCTAAACCCCAAACTGTGTGTGTGCGTGTGTGTCGTGTCCTGTTTGTGTGTGTGTGTAAGCCTTGTGTGTGCTGCTAATGCCCCAAACACTCAAACATGTCAAACCCTAATGTGCGTGTCACGTCGTGTCCCATAACCTGTGTGTGAGCTATAAATCCTGTGCGTGTGTGTCGTTTGTGTGCCTTAAAACCTAAACCGTAAACTATAAAGCGCTAAATGTGTGATGCACAAAGCCTTGTGCGTAACGTGTGCCTGTGCCCTGTGCCTGTGTGCTGTGATCATGTGCGTTTAAGTGCTTGTGCAAAACCCAAAACCCAAAAATGTAATGCCTTGATTTTTGTAAGTTATCATGGTAATTACCTTTCATGATGTTGTAACTGCAGAAATGAAGATAAATATGTTAAGACACATCTTTTGATCTTAGAGGAATGTGTTGCTGATCTGGACCCTTGTTTGCTGTAACTTGATACTTGGGACAAAAGTTATTATTGCTTGTGTGATTGCTAATGAGACAACAGACTTGTCGTATGCTTGATGAACTCTATTCGCTGATTGACAGCACGCCTTGAATCAATTCCATTGATCCAAGGTATGTTGTGGCCTTCTTATGATCGCTTTGTCGATTTACTTTTAAACCAGACTGAAGGTTGATATAAATGTTGCAGCACCTGATTTCAGGTATGAATATCTAGTACGTAGATGCCAATGAAAAAGGTTCGATTCTCGAACCACACACCGTTGTAACGCTAGACAACGTAAGATGATAAGGGCCTGGATGCAAGTGGCACAGGTATGTGGAACTTAGGACGAAATGTCCTGCTTAATGTTGAATATGACTGTCAAGTGGAAAGACTTGATATGGAAACTAGTTAATTAAATATTAGGGGATTAAACCCTAACCTACCCCTAAGTTTTATCTTATACCCTAACTACTATCCTATATGGATTTTAGATTTCATAAGGGAGAAAATAGATATAAATTCCATTAACCTATGAACTAGGCGAATGACCTAGATATGGACTATTAAAATCCTAGACTAATCCTAACCTAAGGAAGGGGACGCATAGACCCATGTGGATGGAAAGGATAAGGGGGGAAGGTAAGAAATTTAATGGGATAGTAAATGAAGCCCTTACATGTACAGCGCCAAGTTTGGCGGGAACAAAGAAAAGTTGGAGGCGTCCAACTAGCTTAGAAACTAAATGGAATTTATATGCAAATTTGAAATTTGGAAACTCACCAACCCGAGTCGGCGGTGGCGTGAGGAATGAGGAAAGGCAGTGCATTCAATGCATTAATTATCTTGGTCTTAGCGACCAGCTCGCCTTGGAAAGAGGATAGAGGAAAAAGGAAAATTGTTTGTTGTTGTGTGCATTTGGATTTTAGTTGCTCTGCATTTTGTTTCTCCATGGTTCTGTCGAACCAGCTGTGTTTTGATTATTATCTCTGTTCTTTGGAAAAACAAAGGCTATTCTTGAGCCTGTGGAAGTTAGTGACTGGTTGGAAAGCCTGGCCGAGGACGTCGTGGAGAGAAACAACTCCAGTGGGCGCGGTTTTCTTCGAGCCACAAGAAAAATTAACAGGCATGTTAAGCCCTTCTCCTTAAACCGCTTGCTTTTGCTTAATAGTCTCATTAAAACAACCCTGCTCTTATGATGGGGGTTTTGGTTATTTGATTTGGCTGTTACGTTGAGATGATTTTGAGTTGAGTCGTTTTCTTTTGTTGTACGCGGCTTGAGCATTCTTTGCATAATGATTAAGTTGAATACATTGTCCTTGCTGTGTGGTTCATTTCGGCAGTGTTGGGTATTCGCTTTATTACCATTTTGGGTTGTGCTAATAAATACATTAGCTAAATGAATATCACTTCTGAGTTCTGAGCATTCTTGTGAAAATGAAAAGATGAGATGATTTGTATGTCTGGTTGAACTGTCCTTAAAAGAATGAACACGACTTGGGTATTCTCGGGTGTTTGAAGAAAATGATTGTTCTTCTTATTGAAATCATTAATGAATTATGTTTTCTCTTTGCTTTGCTTGAAATCGAAGGTAATGGGAAAGAGGATTTTATTGTGCATTTTGGATGCGGTTTGATCTTCTAGTCTGAACTGTCATCATGAAAACAAACATGGCTTAGTGTTTCTATGCAAATGAATGAAACAAATGAGATTTGGCTTGCTGTTGAGATTGTTTTGACTGTACCTTGCTTGCACATCTATTACCCTATGTGGGTTTGCATTGATAAAGGCATTGTTATGCGAATATTGTATTTCTGAGTTCAGTGTGTGGAAACGTTTGGGAAAAACAAAGCTGTGGTGATATTAATAGACTATTATGCGAGTTATAATTCCTTGATGTTTTTTTTTATTTGCATAAAACACGGGTTCCCTGGGACAGTAAGGTTATTGTAGCATCTTACTTTGTTGTACTAATTTGATATGGTATTCTGCCTGCTGGTTCTTTTGGTACTAATGTTTATAGACCAGTTGCAATGAACTCTGGTCAACTTTTTGGAAAGGTAATAGTAGTTTTCAATTACTGAATATACTACTCTGAATGAATTATACTATTGGAGTATGTCTGCTCTAAATAAGAGGTATTTGGATAGACAGTAGAAGAGGTGATATGATCTTGCTCCCTTATATTCGATTATTGATTTTTGTTTATTTCTCTTTGGACTGTTATCATTGATTGATATCACGTTTGGATTAAAACTTCTAGTACAGCTATGAGGAAAAGAAAGAGAGTGTGAATGGATAATTTGAATTAATGATCATTTTCTCTCATACGAGTTGAAATCTATAATTGTTATGGAGCAATTTCATCTTTGCTTGGGTTAAGCATTTGTATTTAATTGTTGTTTGCTTGTTCTCTTCAGTGTTTGATTGCTTGAAATCAGATGAGTTGTATGAAAGAAGGGACAATAATTCGGTTTAGATTTTAGTTAAGATCTATCTTTTGAATTCACAACTATTGTAAGAGAATGGAATTGATAGCATTTATGTTAGAACAGCAGTTGCATAATTGTGTTTTTAGTTCTTATAGATGTTTGTAATCTGGAACTATTGAAGGAAATTACTTCTTGTAATAATTATTTGGGAAAGAGGGTAGTAATCCTTTGTCTGATTGGGAGGGTTATTGGATGATTGAGTTGATATGTTGTTCATCCTTTTTGGTATTTAATTCTTGAATGATGTTCATATTAACGTTTCATAAAAGCAGGGTTCTTTTATTGAGACAGTTAATTAAAAGCACCTCATTTTAAAGACAAGTGCTTAATATGCTTAGTTGATGAAGGCTGACCCATGCAAGTAATTTTGCAGATGAAACTTGAGTATAAATGAAGACATGGTTGTTTTCGATACTTCTTTGATTAACTGAAGATGGATTGTATTGATAGCTATTACTCCTCCACGAGGAAATGAGAAAGGAAGAAGTTACATTCTTCTATCTTTATGAGTTGTAATGTTGTTTGATATAAACAAAGTCCAATCGTTTGGACTGGCAAATGTATAGATTGTAAATCTGATGGATGAATACAAGTAAAAGTGTGATATTTTCAATAATTGTATCAGTTTGATATTGTTGAATAAGTTTGAGAATATAACATTATTCCTTGACTTGGAATTATTCAAATGTTAATGGATGAATTTAAAAGGAAATAACATCTATTCTTTACCTGAATGCAACTTTTACGTTGAAATGTGCAATTAGTTCATACTTGGGTTAAGATGAATTTTGAATTGACATTAAAAAGATTTAGATAAACACGAAATCCTAATTGGAAGGTATTCGGGATTAGTTTGAAAGCTAAGGGATATCAAATAACTTAGGGGCAGCCGAACCTTGTATTCGGACTCCGTTAATAGCCTCGAATGTTTAAATTCAGAAAATAAAGATATGGGAAATCATATCTATTGTTAACAGACCTTAACTAAGTAAGGTTAAGGAGGATAAATGAATAAATTCATTTAGAATTAGACCTCATTTAAATGACGTCTAATAAGATGGAATTCTGAATTTGTTTACAGTTGTGGAAAACTTGGTTAAGTTTAATAGGTTAAACTTATTAAGTTTATCGATAATGGACTGATTAGTCCAAAGATTAAGAAAGGAACTGTTATCCAAATGTGCCCCTACTCATTTTATGGATAAAATCCCTTTCATTCTTTCCTTCTATTGTGCCTCGAGTCATAAATTTTTACTTTTAGGCACTCAAAACCAAGGAAATGACACCATTGGATAGAGCTCTTTCTCAGCTTTCAAGAAAGGTAAAGATTTCCTCCTAACTCCATGTATTTTTCAAGTTATGGCTCGTGCAGATTTTTTTATGGAAAATTTTCCCTTGCAAGGTCCACAGCCAATCAGAACTCGCCACGTGTCCAAGTAAAAAATATCAAAGCGATTCGACTTTGGCCTATTTTTGCCCTAAAACTTCAAATCGCCATAGCTTTCGATCCAGAGCTTGGATTTTCACGTTCTTTATATCAATGGAAAGCTGGTGAAATGCTCTACAAGATTCCATGGTCAATTTTGAATTTTGGTTCAGTTTGGAGGGAGAAAATCAAAAAATGCTTCTGGTACGTGCCCATAGACAGAACTAACGTTTCAACAACCAATTTTAATCAAAAATGGGTCGCATTCTTCTCCAACATGGTCAAAAATGTCAGGGCATGGGTTTGTAAGGACCTCCATGCTATTTTTAATGCATTTTGGTCAATGGGGAATGGCTCCCACATTTTTTCATGTTTTCTCTCTCCTGGGCTCGACCCATACCTTTGTAAAAGCCGGATTCGGCTCATTTTTCAAAGGGGGAACACTTTTTTACAAAGAAAGCTTTTGTTTTCACTTTCAACAAGTGATTTTGGCAAGTATCGAGACCTTAGGGGATTATAACATTAGGTTTTCTACCTCTTTGGTGTTGGAATACAAGGATTTTGATGTTAAAAATCACAATGAGCTCTGTGAATGCTTTCGAGTCCTTTATATGTGTTGTTTGCTTCATTTCAAACCCTGTTTTTAGCTTATCAACCTGTGCATGATGTTTTATGTTGCAATTTCTGATTTGTGTCAATTTTCATGAGCAAGAAGTGCTCACCACTCCTTTGGTGTATCACCCTTATCAGTTTAGTTTTAATTTTTACATTTCTTATCCCTGTCTCCTTGTAAATTAAGATAAAATTAGGATCTGAACCTCTGCGGTTGTGCATAATAATAGATCGATCGATCGAGAGGAGTTTGAGGAACCAACCTCTAATTTGGAGATTCCTCTCTCATTTTACAAGTCCCACACTTAGAGAGAGGTTTCAATGTTGTGCAATCACACTAGATGCCTAAAACATCAACTTAGAAACCTGATTTACATCCAGGGTGCTATATGATTTGCAACAACAGTTTTGGCTTGGCACACTGGTGGGACCTTAGAGGTCTTTCACTTGATATTTTGTAGGTTGGTGTGTTCTGTGAAGATTTCAGCCTTTGGAGGCACTTGCCAAACACATCATCGCGACTCCATCGATCAATGACCCAACCCACACACACAAATTGCGGACACTGTTTTTCATCCATTTCCATCCATTATTCTTTCCATATCTTTCATTCTATTCCATTCCATGAAGTTGTGCAATCATGACTTCATTTCCATCATGGAACTCACATTTACAACAGCACCAATGTTTCCCACCTCCAACATGTTTCTTAAATCCTCCAAATCAATTTTTTGAACAATTTCAAAATCAACATACATACCCATATGAGCAAGCAATGCCAAAATCAGTTTGGCTATGGAGCTTTCCAAGAGCAAGGGTGTGCATACAATGAAGACAATCAGATGCAAGATGCTGGTCTATTGGAGAAAATCCAAAATATGGAGGTAAAACATGGTGCAATCTAGGGCTCAAGCACAAATGAAAGCATTTGGAATCGGTTGTGGAGCACCCTGTCCATGGGTGGGACCTTTCCCAAGGCATTACAGCCCTCAAGAGAAGCTTGACTTCATGATTACAATGCTGCCATTGCTTGCAAAGTGGATTGAAGGAATAGAGATGTATGAGAAGAGTATTCAGCAACCTTGTCAACGGGTAAGCACACCATCTCATGCCTTTTCTTTTCCTCTTTCCCAATCTGTTTTATCTCAAGCAAATGTCAAGTTTTAAACTTTGCATCTCATCAGCCCAAGTGTTGAATCCATTTCTCCACCCCTAGTCTTCCACCTCATCTCAATTCTTCTATCCTTTTCCCTTCCAAATAGTCATCCCCTCCACAAGAGCTAAATGAAACACCCTCTCCTCCAAAGAAAAAAGAGGTTTTACCTCCACCACCACAAAAAATTGCAAAAATCAGTCATGAAGGACAGCAAAAAGAGAAGCCAAACAAGGATGAAGAAATTCAAATTTTGAAGAGTTGGGCTCTTAAATTTGGGATGAAGAAGATCCCTTTATTGATGAAACCTTCGAGAAGAAGTTGGAGTTACTAGAGGAATAAATGGTGGGGGGACTGATTTTGTTGCCGTAGAAGAAGAGTAAAAAGGAGTTACTGATTAGCAATCAATTTGTTCGAGAATATAGTGTCCATATTGGCACCCTATTGAAGGAAATGCTGATCCAATTCAAATTGCGAAAATCAGTCATGAGGGACAGCAAGAGGAAGGAGAAGTTACTCCAAATCCAAAAGAAGAGGAGCACATTCCAGCTATGGGAGAGAAAAGTGCAGATCCAAAGGCTTTGAGCACAAGCGGGTTATAGAAGAACCTTCAGTTCTTCTCTCTACTTCATCTCTCTCAAGTTCTAAGTATGAAGAAGAGTTTGATCCCTCAAACTCAATCTTTGGAGGATGAAAGAAACCATGGTGATCAAGTTGCAGATTAAGAGAATGCCATGGGAGAGGTTGAACATTTGCAGCGGGACAGGACAGCAATGAGGCGGTTTACATGTCGATTTGGAGGACTGTTTTGATGAAGAAGAACCAATTGAGTTTCCTCCATTTTCTCTTTCATCATCCATCTTCCAAACAAAAGAGCCTACTGTCATGGAGGAGAGTATTCATTTGCAGCAGCCTGCATCTTATAGAATCTCTTTGGAACCAAGATTGGAAGATTTTAATCTTTCATGTCCTTCATTGGAGGAAGAGAAAGGGCAGAAGGGTTCTACCATTGCTTCCACACCATCCATTCAAGGTCTACAAGAGAACTCCATTCTTGGAGTTGAAAATCAGAATTATGGGCATACTCAATGGATCAGACCTTGCCCAATCAGGTATTTGGCTTCATTGGAGCCAAAGGAGAAGCCACAACCAGTCATGCTTGCTTCTAAGCATGAGGATGAGTTCTGAAAGTTCAAGGATCAGGTTGTCATACCTCTCCTAATCCAAATGCGAGCAACTAAAAGAGGTATTGGATTTGTTTTTAGTTGACACCTTGCTAATTTGGGTAGAAGACCAGCTTCTTGTTGATTTTCCACACATCCAATCAACCATACTCAGCTCCAAATCATTTGCATGGCTGCCAATTTTGAAGAAAGGAAGCTATTTTACACAACCATTCTGAGGTTCATTTAGCTCACCTTTGCTTCCAGTTAGATTAGAGTAGGTAGGTTTGCTTTCAGTAGAAGAAGTGCTTGTGCACACTCTGCATGTTCCATTTGGAGCATGTATGATTTTCAGTTTGTACATAGTTTTGGTGCTGTTGGTTTCGCTCTTGCGATTCGTTTTGATGGCATTTTGGTGGGAAAATCCATGTCCAGTGGGATTCGGGGAGCGGTGTTATCCAAAATGTGCCCGGCTCATTTTTGTGGCTAACTCCTTGTGTTCTTTACCTCTCTTGTGTCTCAGTCCACATTTTTTTATTTTAAGGCACTCAAGGCTTTCTACGGAAATGGAAAAATCAGATAGAGCTTTCTCTCAGTTTTCCAGAAAACTCCCTTTTTGCCTCTAACTCCTTATATTTTTCAAGTTATGGCTCGGTGGATTTTTGTGCAAAATTTTCCCATTTGAGGCCCATGACCAATAGGAAGCTACCACGTGGCATCCAACCAGTGAGTCTGCAGGAATTTTGAAAAATTTTCCAAAGACAAAAAAGAGGTAAAATTTGAAATTTTTCCGCCGATTCATTTTTGGGCGTTTTTGCCCTAAATCTTCAAATCATTATATATTTTGATCCAGAGCTCGGATTTTCACGTTCTTTATATAATTGAAAAGATGTTAAAATTATCTACATGATTCCATGGTCAATTTCTAATTTTGG
The DNA here is from genome assembly GCA_018340775.1 of Taxus wallichiana var. yunnanensis. Taxonomy (NCBI): domain Eukaryota; kingdom Viridiplantae; phylum Streptophyta; class Pinopsida; order Cupressales; family Taxaceae; genus Taxus; species Taxus wallichiana. The sequence continues at coordinate 235,694,438 of CM031242.1, forward strand.
TTTAGTTTGGAGAGAAAAAAATTCAAAAATGGTTCTGGTACGTGTCCATGGCCAGAAATGACATTTCAACAACCAAATTTAATACAGAATGGGTTGCATTCTTCTCTAATATGGTCAAAAATGACAGGGTATGGGTTTGTAAGGTCCTCCATGCTATTTTAATGCATTTTCCATCAATGAGGAATGGACTCCCACGTTTTTTACATTTTCTCTCTCCTGGGCTTGACCCATGCACTGTAAAAGCTAGATTTGGCTCATTTCTTCATGGTTGAACACTTTTTGGCATTGCAAACTTCTTCTTTCACCTCCAGCAAGTGATAGTTGTAAGAATCAGACCTTTTCACAGTTTGTAATAGGTTTATACCTCTTTGATGGTGGAATGCAAGAGATTTTACATGGAATTGGTCTGAAGCAAACTCGTGAATGCTTTCACTCCTCTGTTTGTATTGTTTTACTTCATTTAAGACCTCTAATTACATCTATCAGCTTGTGTATGTTTTTTCTTGTTGCATTTCATGAATTTGTGTCTATTTACATGGCAAAAATGTTTCACCACTCCTTTTGGTGCATCACCATCTTTAGTTTAGTTTCATTTTTGCATTTTTATCCCTATCTCCTTGCAATCTAGGGTAGAATTAGGATTAGAACCTCTGTAGTTGTGAAAAATATAGATCTAAATCAGAGGAGTTTGAGGAACCAACCTCTATTCTAGAGATTCCTCTCTCATTTTCACAAGTCCCACACTTGGAGAGAGGTTTCCATGTTGTGCAATCACACTGGATGCCTAAAACATCAATTAGAACCTTGATTTGCATCCAGGGGTGCTATTGATTTGCAACAACAGTTTTGGCACGCCCGGTGGGACCTTAGAGGTCTCATTTTTATTGCAGCAAAGTTGATGTGCATCTGCTGCAATTTTCTTGCTTGAAAAGAGCTATAATTTGCATATCTGGTGACTCCAAGGGGAAGAATCAACTGGTTTCAGCAGTGCAGGCCTGAAAACTCATGAGAAGAATCACTACAAGGTCAAGAGCTGGAGAAGAAGAGGTTCTATTTGAATATCTGCAGTTATCTCCAAGAGTAAGGCAAAGTGGGAGGAGAATCCAAAGGTCTCCATCTCCACCAAACAGAACTCTCTCAACTCCTCCACATGGTAGGCCTTTCATTCAATCAACAAGGGTTCTAAGGCCAATTAGAATAGCACAAAACAACCCCTATGTCAACTTCACAGGGTAGCAGCCCACTTGCCCTCAATGCACAACATCCAATTCTAATTGCAGCCTTGAAGAACATTCCCTACTTCACCTTTGGAAAAATCGGACTACTCCAGGTGATCATGTTAAAGACATTGCCAACCTTTGTGCAATTCATGAAATCAATGAGATGCAAGTGGTTTGTCAAATTTTTGGCATCTTCATTAAAGGGAAAGCATTTCAATGGTTTAGAAGCCTTGGAGCTGGTTCTATCACAAATTGGAATCAGCTATGTATAGCACTTCATGAGCAATTTGGAGAGAAGGAGACAACTTGTCTCTTTTGAGAGCGGTGACAACCATCAAGAGAGCTCCCAATGAGCGGTGACCGATTTCAACTTGATTTCAAAAGACTTGGGAGAGAATTCGGTGGTAGTCGGACCAACAAAGAAGGTGCTTTTCTCTACTATCTCAAAAATCTAAATTTGATATTTCTATGTTGATTCAGTCCATGTGGGAGGCATAACTATCCCTATGGCTTATAGCATTGCCATTAGGGTTGAAAATTGTTTGATCAAGCTGGAAAACTAGCCCCTAGACCTCCCATGCCATTATTTCCAAGTTTAGAGAGTCCAAAACCAATCAAGCACCTGAATTTGGCTCCTTCTCCCACTCCTAGAAATCGAGTTCAAATGAAGCTTCTACTTCATCTCCAAGTGCCCTAAATGAGCTTCAAGAAGTCATGAAGCAACTGCAAAACCTAGGCAATGAGCTGGTTACTCTCAAGAGGCAACAAGCCCAAGGTTTTAGACCTTCTTACCAGCCCCAAGCTTAGCCTAATAGGTACTCATACCAACCACAAAGACCACCTAATCCAGTTGCAAATATGAATCAAACAAGGCCTCCTGCCAATAGACCAGTTCAGCCCTACAATCCAAATGCCATATCTACCTCTAAGGCTTTGGTGCCAACACAAAACAACACTGCTCAGGAGTATGACTGGTGTTTTCCATGCAATGAACCTCATAACCAATCCATGTGCTTCAATGGTGTTTTGAATCAAACATTAATGGTGATAACTACTGGTGTGGAGGGTGAGGGCAGTCAAGGAAATAGCCAACAACAAGAAACATTCCAACAGCAATCAGCCCCAAATGACACCACGTTGGTAAATTGGCAAGCAAAGGATTTTTGTGGCATGAATCAGGTAGTTTCCCAAGGTGTTGCAGCCAACACAAGGTCAAAAAGAAGGAATTTGGGTGAAGAACAACCATTAGCTCAACCAATCCACAACCTTTATGGCTCCACAAATGGTTGGCAAACAAAATCCAATTTCAAATGCACAAGGGCAGCCAAGAACAGCTCCTAGACCAACTCAAATACCAGTTGTTGCTGCCCACATGCAAGGGATGAATATACAAACCAAGGGATAGCAAAGAGATCCTTCATCACCATTTAGTATCATTGATCGGATGAAGAAGACAAATGTAAATGTGGGAATCCCTATCTATCCCGAGCCGAGAGATTTGCTACAAGCTGCCATGAAGGACTGGCCAACTTCGAATCAGCAAGTCCAAATGCAAGAGCAGGTGCTCACAAATGCTGCATAGCCTAAGGGGAATCATGGAGGACAGCAAGGTAAAATGTTGAAGCCCCCTCCTTTCTATGTTTCATTAATCATTGGAAATCAGCTAGTGCACAATTACATGATAGACTCTGGGGCAAGTAGCTCAGTGATGCCTAAACAAATAGCTGATCAGCTAGGGCTCAGTATGAAACAATATCCAAAGGGGTAGTGCAGCTAGATGGGACAGCAGTAGCAATAGTTGGAGTGATTAAAAACTTGAGTCTTACCTTGCATGCATGTCCAAATGTTGTTGTTTTACAAGATGTATCAGTCATAGACCTTCCACCACTCTTTGCCCTATGCTTGTCAAGGGACTTCACAGCCAAGATTGGGGGATATTTGTCTGCTGATTGGTCACACATGCTGTTCAGAATGAGGTATGGAACTAAGGCTACAATCAGGTCTGAACCTATTGCAAACTTCCACATTGAGCCTTACACTCCAAGTCAGATCAACGCCAATTGTTCAGCATTTGATCAAGAAGACCACCCAAGCACCGATGAAGCTGACACCAAGGTTGGGAGCATCCCGGATCTAACTCTTGATGAATGGGCAAACAAGGTACATGCTTTTGATCCTTATCAAGAAGTAGAAGAATCTGAGCTAGGGGTCTATTGTATACATGAAGAAAATCAGCCTATTCCTAACATCACCAAGCCAAACCACAAGGATGACAATGAGGTATGGCAGCTATTTTTGATGGATCAAGAAGTAGACAAGGTGCAGGAGGTGGAGCCATGTTTGTTTCACCTCAAGGATTAAGGTACTATTCAGCTTTTAGATTTTAGTTTGCATGCTCCAATAACACTGCTGAATATGAAGCCTTGGTGCAAGGGATGCATTAGGCAATCAAGAAGAAAATAAAGAACTTACAAGTCTTTGGTGATAGTGAATTGATTGTAAATCAGGTCAAGGGACATCATGCTACCAAGAATGATCTACTCAGGTGCTACAAGAACATAGGTGTGGGACCTCATGGAAGATTTTGAGGGTTTTGGCATCAAATCCATTCCTAGGAAAGAGAATCAAGCTGCTGACAGGCTTGCAGCGGTGAGGGGGCAGCCTTTGACATTGTGGAAAGCATTCAAAAGACAAGGTAAAGCCAAACATCCACGTGATTGTGAGGCCTTGAGGCAAGATAAAATGTCGGTTGGCAAGTGTTTGAATGACCAGCAAATCATCCATTTCTTGCAAGAAGAAGCCAAGTTCTCGGCTAATAATCAAGAAAAATTGGAACAAGCAAAAGTATGGTGACCAAGTGGTACATGACTGAGAACTAACAAGCTGCCCAAGGGAATTATCACTTTGGAGTCCATTTTAATCCCAATGATCAGTTTAGAAAGGAGAAAGCAAACATTCATGTCAAGAGAGAGGATTAAAGTATCCATCTTAGTAGAAGAGAACAAACCATTGCAAATTGGAAAGATGACAACCGATCAAGAAAGGTATGAGTTAAATGCATTTTGTGTCAAGAGTTCCCTGATGTGTTTGCATGGAGCTATGAAGATTTGAAAGGTTTCAATCCCAACTTAGCTCAGCATACCATTGAATTGGATCCAAATACTAAGCCTGTCAGGTAGAAACAAAGACCAGTCAATCCACACATGGAGCCTCTCATGAGGAAAGAATTGGACAAGCTGATTGAGTCAAGAATCATATTCCCAATCAAGCATTCTAGTTGGGTTGCCAACTTGGTTCCAATCAGAAAGAAGAGTGGAGAGATCAGATTGTGTGTTGATTTCAGAGACTTAAATAGAGCATCTCTCAAGGACCATTACCCACTCCCTTCCATGGAGAAAATCTTGCAAGTTGTGGCTGGCTCGAGAGGTTTTCACTACTTGATGGCTACTCCGGCTACAATCAGATTATGGTGAAGGAAGAAGACCAGTTCAAGACAACCTTCACAACCAAATGGGGGACTTTTGCATACAAGAAGATGCCATTTGGGCTGTCCAATGCTGGTGCTACCTTCCAAAGAGCAATGGACATGGTGTTCAAAGGTTTGATTAACAATGTGGTGCTGATTTACCTTGATGATATCACTATTTTTTCCAAAAATGCAGCAGACCACCTCTCTCATTTGAGACAAGTTTTCACGAGGTGTAGGAAATTTGGAGTGTCTTTGAATCCTAAGAAGTGTATCTTTCTTGCACATGAAGGAAAGCTCCTTGGCCATATTGTCTCCAAAGAAGGATTAACAATTGATCCAGAGAGGGTCAAAGCCATAAGAGCACTACCATTACCAAGCCACAAGAAGGCCCTTCAAAGTTTCTTGGGGAGAATAAACTTTTTCCAGAGGTTTGTCCCAGATTTTGCATCCCTTGTCAAGCCCATCACCAAAATGTTAAAGAAGAGCATGGCTTTGAAGTGGACAGCAGAAGGCAAGGAGAGTTTTGAAGCAATCAAATAAGCCATTTCTCAAGCACCAACTCTCATCAACCTGGACTTCTCCAAGGATTTCATCCTCTATGCATTTGGAGGTAATGACATTATTTCTGCCATTTTGGTACAGCAAAACAAGGATAATGATGAGTAGCCAATTGCCTTCTTCAACCAGAGCCTAGATGACTATGAGGTGAAGTACTCTTTTATTGAGAAGCATGTGCTGGCAGTAATCAGAAGCTTGAAGAAATTCAAGCATTTAGTCTCAAACAACAAGGTCCAGTTGCTGGTCTCACATGTTGGGGTTAAGGACTTCCTCCTCAACAAAGATTTAAACGAGAAAAGGGCAGGTTGGATCACCCGTGTCATGGAGTATGATATTGAGATCAAGATCACCAAGCTGGTAAGAGGAAAAGGATTGTGTGAGCAGCTGGTTTTGGGGAATCAAAAAGAAGCATGTAATGAAGGAGAGGCTGTTTTGACAGTCCACGGCAGCCATGAGCCAAGTGGCAATCAAGAAGAAGACAATGCTACCCCCACTCCTTGCTGGACCCAAGGTATATGTACTTCCTAAGCACAGGTCTATGCCTTACGGAGATGAACAAGAACCAAAGAAGACACTTCAGATTGCAGGCTATCCCATATGCCATTGGTTATGGAGTTTTGTTCAAGAAAGATGTGAATGTAATGTTGATGAGATGCATTAGCACAAATAAGATTCATAGGGTGTTGGAAGAGTTCCATGGTGGACCAGCTAGTGGTCATTTTGTGCCAAGAGTGACAGCTCTAAAAATCATGAAGGCTGGTTATTATTGGCCTAAAATTTTCAGTGATTACTATGCATGGATTAAGAGGTGTAAGAATTGTGCATTCTTAACAGGAAAAGAGAGACTTGCTGCCCTTCCATTGCATCCAATCTCAGTTGACCAGCCATTCATGCAATGGGGTTTGGACTTCAGTGGAGTCATTAATCCCAATTCAAGTTAAGGATATAAATGGATTTTGATAGCCACAGACTACTTCACCAAATGGACTGAAGCGCAGAACACTCAAAGAAGCAAATGAGTCCAGCATCTTAGACTTTTATGAGGGGATAGCGACCAGATTTGGTATACCTGCTACAATAATCTCAGATAATGCATTGGCATTCATTAGATCCAAGGTGACTGAGTGGGCTGTCAAGAACGGGATCTACCTAAGCACTTCATCAAACTATTACCCTCAAGGTAATGGCCAGGCTGAGTCTACAAACAAGAACTTGTTGAGGATCATTAGGAGGACTCTTGATGAGAATCAGAGGTCTTGGCATACCAAACTAAAATCAGCCTTATGGGTTGATAGGATAACTCCCAAGAGATCCACAGGTAACTCTCCATTCAAACTTGTTTATGGAAGAGAGGTAATCTTGCCCATGTCACTTGAGTTGCCAACATTGGAACTCATGAAGTAATTAGAGTTGCTAGAGTTTGAGCCCATGGAGGTGAGATATGTAGAGTTGATGGAGCTGCAGGAGGTCAGAAATCAGGCATCCCAAGCAATGGAAAAGGATCAAGCTTTGATCAAAAAGACCTTTGATAGGAAGGCCAAGGATAGATATTTTTAGGTTGGAGATCTAGTGTTGAAATGGGATGTGGATAGAGAAAAACCGGGAAGGCATTCAAAATTTGATGCCATTTGGAGTGGCCCATACATGGTCATGAAGTGCAAGAACAACAATGCTTTCCAATTGGCCTCATTGGATGGTGAAGAATTGTAGATTCCAGTCAATGGAATCTATCTCAAGCGTTGCTTCTAGAGGGAAATTTACCACCTTGTAAATATTAGATTAGATTTTCATTCCTCCAAGTGCTTTGCACATTGTTTTGTTGTAGGTTAGTTTTGCTTTCCCTAAGTGCTTTGGCATAGCTTGTTGTCCCTGGAGATGTTTTGCAGTCCTTGCTTCCATCATGTGATATTCCATCTTCCTCCTTGCACATTCTAAGTCAGTTGGGGTTCTAAACAAAATATTTGATGGCTCCATGCCCAATGGACTGCTTCAGGCTACTGGTACTTTCATCTAGTAGGTAGATGACCCCTCTGAGTCGCCAAAATTGTTATCCAAAATGTGCCCTAGCTCATTTTTTGTGGCTAACTCCTTGTGTTCTTACCTCTCTTGTGCCTCAGTCCACATTTTTTGATTTTAAGGCACTTAAGGCTTTCTGGAAATGGCACCATTAGATAGAGTTATCTCTTAGCTTTCCAGAAAGGTAAAGTTTGCCTCCTAACTTCTTATGTTTTTCAAGTTATGGATCGAGTGGAGTTTTTGTGGAAAATTTTCCCATTTGAGGCCCATGCACCAATAGGAAGTTGCACATGGCATCGACAGCAAGCGTGGGGAATTTTGAAAAACTTTCCAAAGACAAAAAAAGGGAATTTTTTCCCTAAATCTTCAAACGATCATATCATATTTTGATCCAGAGCTCGGATTTTCACATTCTTTATATAATTGGAAAGGTGTTAAAATTATCTACATGATCCCATGGTCAATTTCTAATTTTAGTTTTTTTGGAGAGAGAAAATTCAAAAATGGTTATGGTATGTGTCTATGGCCAAAAATGACATTTCAACAACCAAATTTAATACGAGAATGGGTTGCATTCTTCTCCAATATGGTCAAAAATGACAAGGTATGGGTTTAAAAGGTCCTCCATGATGTTTTAATACATTTTCCATTAATGAGGAATGGCCTCCCAAATTTTTACATTTTCTCTCTCCTGGGCTCGACCCATACCTTTGTAAAAGCTAGATTTGGCTCATTTCTTCATGGTTGAACACTTTTTGGCATTGAAAACTTCTTTTTTCACCTCCAAAGCAAGTGATAGTTGTAAGAATCAGACCTTTTTCATAGTTTGTAACAGGTTTATACCTCTTTGATGGTGGAATGCAAGAGATTTTTACATGGAATTGATAGTGCAAACTCTGTGAATGCTTTCAGTCCTCTGTTTGTATTGTTTTACTTCATTTTAAGACCTCTAATTACATCTATCAGCTTGTGTATGTTTTCCCTTGTTGCATTTCATGAATTTGTGTCTATTTACATGGCAAAAATGTTTCACCACTCCTTTTGGTGCATCACCATCTTTAGTTTAGTTTCATTTTTGCATTTTTATCCCTGTCTCCTTGCAATCTAGGGTAGAATTAGGATTAGAACCTCTGTAGTTATGTAAAATATAGATCTAAATCAGAGGAGTTTGAGGAACCAGCCTCTATTCTGGAGATTCCTCTCTCATTTTCACAAGTCCCACACTTGGAGAGAGGTTTCCATGTTGTGTAATCACACTGGATGCTCTAAACATCATTTAGAACCTTGATTTGCATCCGGGGTGTCTTTGTTGATTTGCAACAACAAGTGGTTCGGAGGAAGTTTTCAAAGTTTAGATCAGTTTTCAAAGCTACTACTCGTGACTCCATGCCTAATGGATTGCTTGTGCCAGCACGATCATTCATCCAGCGAGCGAGATGACCCCTCTGAGTCACCAAAATTATTATCAAAATGTGCCCCTGCTCATTTTGTGGCTAACTCCCTTTCATTCTTTCCTTCTATTGTGCCTCAGTCATAAATTTTTACTTTTTAGGCACTCAAAACCTTCTGGAAATGACACCATTGGATAGAGCTCTTTCTCAGCTTTCTAGAAAGGTAAAGATTTCCTCCTAACTCCACGTATTTTTCAAGTTATGGCTCGACAGAGTTTTTGTGGGAAATTTTCCCTTGCAAGGTCCATAGCCAATCAGAACTCGCCACGTGTCCAAGTCAAAAATATCAAAGTGATCCGATTTTGGCCTATTTTTGCCCTAAAACTTCAAATCGCCATAACTTTCGATCCAAAGCTCAGATTTTCACGTTCTTTATATCAATGGAAAGCTGGTGAAATGCTCTACAAGATTCCATGGTCAATTTTGAATTTTGGTTCAGTTTAAAGGGAAAAAAACACTTCGGTACACGCCCATGGGCCGGCGACGTTTCAACAACCAATTTTAATGCAAAATGGGTCGCATTCTTCTCCAACATGGTCAAAAATGTCAGGGCATGGGTTTGTAAGGACCTCCATGCTGTTTTTAATATATTTTGGTCAATGGGGAATGGCTCCCACATTTTTCATGTTTTCTCTCTCTGGGCTCGACCCATGACCTTTGTAAAAGCTGGATTTGACTCATTTTTCAAAGGGGGAACACTTTTTTCACAATGCAAGCTTCTGTTTTAACTTTCAACAAGTGATTTTGGCAAGTATCAGACCTTCCAGGGATTGTAACAGGTTTTTCTACCTCTTTGGTGTTGGAATACAAGGATTTTGATGTTGAAAATCACAATGCAGGCTCTGTGAATGCTTTCAGTCCTTTATATGTGTTGTTTGCTTCATTTCAAACTCTTGTTTACAACTTATCAACCTGTGCATGATGTTTTATGTTGCAATTTCTGATTTGTGTCAATTTACATGAGCAAGAAGTGCTCACCACTCCTTTGGTGTATCACCCTTATCAGTTTAGTTTTAATTTTTACATTTCTTATCCATGTCTCCTTGCAAATTAAGATAAAATTAGGATTTGAACCTCTGCAGTTGTGTAAATAATAGATCTGATCAGAGGAGTTTGAGGAACCAGCCTCTAATCTAGAGATTCCTCTCTCATTTTACAAGTCCCACACTTGGAGAGAGGTTTCAATGTTGTGCAATCACACCTGGATGCCTGAAACGTCAACTTAGAAACCTGATTTGCATCTAGGGGTGCTGCTGATTTGCAACAACGGGAACCAAGAAGTGAATAGGCAACCCTTTGGTATGAAGGAGGAGATGCGTATTAAGCTAGAAGACGGATTAAGTCTCTCTTAGCTACATACAACTGTAACAAGAACAAGGATAAAGGATCAGCATGGCTATTGAAGGTTGATCTTAAATACTAAGATTATAACCAAATCACAATTGAGCTGGATGTGTACCCTCGATGAGAGGATTTCGTAGGACATTAACATACGCCAGCTACAATATGGTGTCTTCATGAAGGTAGGGCCTTCATGACGACACAATGTTATAGCTGACATATTACAATGCCCTCCCGAATTAAATCATCAAGTTTACATAGGCAGGATACTAAGTTCTTAGTCTGGGGATAGGAATGTGATCACGTATACGGAGTGACTCGGAGGAATAAAGGTAACTAGACACGGAGTCATCCGGGAATGACATCGTATGTCTGCGTATCTTTAGTTACCATGAGTAACTTCCTATACTTGTTCATATTGCTAGTTGGGGGTTAGAGTTTGACCTCAAATGGAAGGACTGGTAGAGACCAAGAAAGACCATTCTAGATAATAGACAAAGTGAGGTGAAGGACGTATTCCATTGGTGTGTATCACATCTAGAAATATGATCATGCATGTGAAAATCTTTGGCCAAAGTATTGCAAGTGCTTTGGTTGCATTGTCCTAATCACCTAGTTTAAGATGCAAGATGTCGATGAATATCGATATGAGATATTCGAGATAGGCTTCTTAAATGGATCACTTCGATAACTAGAAGCATTGATAAAAAAGAACCCTCGTATATTCATTATACTATGCATGAATTAACATGAAGGATCGATAAGTCACCGAGTCATGAAATGAGAGATTGCTGAAACTACGAGCCATAAAGTGGGAGGTCAGTAGTTCTTCGAGTCATTTACAGCAGCATATGGTATCTGTTATATGATTGAATGGCATTGAATGTGTGTTCCATAATGCAAATATGTGAACAGAGAACATTAGTTTTAAAAGGAAATTGTGTGATCCAAACTGAATTAATTTGACAGAGAACAATTATTAAAACTTGAATGTGTGTTTGAATTATATAATTCATAACAGGGAACGTTGTATATTAAAAAAAAAATTCCCTTGTTTTAGTATCTTAAAATGGGGATGTTACACAAAACAATAAACCGTGAGCTCGAAACCTGAAGCCCAAACCCACATCCATAGACCCTGAACCATGAACCATGAACCATGAGCCCAAAACCCTAAGCTCTGAATCGTAGACCCTGACCCCTAAGCCCTAAATTCTAAACCGTAAAACCTAAACACTAAACACTAGAACCTAAACCATAAATACTAAATCACCATAGCCCTAAACCTTAAACCCTTAAAAAAATTGCCACTTTTTAACAAATCATGATTTTTTCAAAAGTTGCAATTGTTTTGAAAACTTGACTTTTTCAAAAATCTAAAGTTTATCAAAATCGACTTTTATAGAAGCTCAACCTAGTTTGGAAACACTTTGAGGGATAATACACAATAAAATGATAATTTATGTTGAAATAAGACAATTGACAAAAAGTAGAGAAAATATTGAAGGCACATATATATGTGAATCACTTTGAAACTTCATCGAGAAATTTTCAAACTTGCAACAATCATAATATATGAAATGACCATAAATAAATAAAAGCGACGTAATATTTTTGAAGATTTTTTTGTTAAGGGACTGGTCGGGAGCGATGAAGGGGAAGCGGCAATACAATGGCACATAACAGTTTTTTTTTTCAAAATTCAAAATGTGCAACGGTCGGTCGGCCTCCCCCAAAGTTTCAGGAAAAGCACTAGATGCGGGCCACGGTCTGTCGGTTGTGTTGTAGAAATCACCTAGGGCCCAGATTAACAGAGGATTTTCATGTTCCCAATGCTAACCCCTTGAGCGACTCGCCCTGTCATGATTATGTTCAGACAAATTCTGTCTTTGTCTCTTTGGTGGATTCGGCCGACTTGGCAGCCCAACTCACCCTTCTCGGCGATAGAGCTATTTTTGCTAAATTCGTGGGCCATCGACTCTCGGTTGAAGGAATCCGTAGCTGGTGCGACACTCAGTGGGGTAGTGGCCTTCACATTCATTTCCTCGAGAGGGTTTTTTTCTCGTTATCCTTTGAAGTTCAGCACAGAGGGATGACACCTTGGAGAGGAAAGGTTTTCTCTTCACTGAATCAGTCTGCATATTCGTGAGTGGTCTGCTCATTTCGATCCGGCTCAAGTAGAAATGGATGGCCTTCACATTTGGATTAGACTGTATTCTCTGCCTTGTGAATTTTGGTCCTCCTCCATTCTCTCTAAAATTTGCTCCAGCTTAGGCCGTGTAGTGCACATAGACCCTGTTACTTTGGAAGGTACTCTTTCTTCCTTTGCCAGGATATGCATTTCTATTGATCCCTCCTTTAAACTAAAGGATTTCATAGTCATTTCCACCCTCACGGGTCAATGGGTTCAGAAAGTGGATTATGAAGTTGTTTCGACAACTGCTTCAAATGCAAGTAGCTTGGGCATTTGTAAAAATCTTACAAAAATCCTCCCATTTCAGTCTTTGTAGCACGGAGGAAAAAGATTTCTCCATCCTTAGCCTCCATCTCTATTGGTCCTCCATCTAGATCTGATCCCATTAAGGCGGTGACCTCCCGGGCCCGTACCTATGTCGATCTTCTTGTGCTTGATCCTTGGTCAAAGAAACAACGTCAGTAGTTCAAGATTCTACTAGGATTCTATCTCTTTTCCAAGAAGGTATCGCATTGGGCCTCGGAGCTGATGCTACCTCCCTAGAAAAATGGGTAAATGAGAAGGATGAGGTGCTTCATTCCATCAATGGTTCTTCTGAGGATTTCACTTCTAGCCCGGACAAGGCTCTCATCGATCCCTCTTTGGCCAACTTGCAGCAATGTTCTATCCTGCCGACTCTTGCCATTCTAAACATTGACAGGGGGCCGAAAGCTCATCCTGGTTGACCCTCTAGAAACACCCTTTCTCTCAAAGACATTGCTGCAGGTAAGCAACTCCAGCTTCATTCCTTTTTTCCATCCTCAAGTAGGAGAGGCAGGTCCTCTCCGAAGATCCAATGATCCTTTTCTCTTGGAATGTTAGGGGTCTGAATGCCCCTAACAAACAACATCTGTTGAGACGCTATGCTCTTGATACTAAAGCTTTTCTATGTCTTATTCAAGAAACTAAGATGTCCTCCAAGGAATGTAAGTCAGGCTGGTTTCGTAAGTGGAAAGGTTGGGAAGGTTGCTTCTCGAGACTCTCTTGGTGCCTCTGGCGGCCTGGGAGTTCTATGGAATTCCAATTTTTGTCGTCTTGAGCCTTTATTGGTCGACCCCAATTTCATTTGGTGTAAAGTTTTCATCAAACATTCTGATGTGTCCTTCTTTCTTTGTAATACTTATGGTCCTAACACTCCGTTAAAAAAAAGAGCTTTGGTCAAAGATTCAGACAATCCTTGATCCTGTCCGAACTTCAAGACTATAGTGGCTGGGGATTTCAACGCTACCCTCTCGACAAAGATAAAAGAGGAGGAATTCAATGGCAGCCTCACTCTCAAGTGGACTTCACCTCCTTTGTTACCTCTGCCAAGTTAATTGATTTGGAACCCAGCTCTGGGTGGTTTACCTGGAACAATCGGCGTATTGGGTTTAGTTCTATGGCGGTTCGTTTGGATCATTTTTCTGGTCTCCGAAGATTGGCTACAACACAAATTTCTCATCAAATGCTTTGTTCTTCCTCTCTCTGGATCTGATCACTTTCCGGTCTCTCTCAACATTTCTTTTGACATCCCGCCACGTCGTTCTCCTTTCAAATTTGAGTCCATGTGGTTGCAGGACCCTTCTCTTAAGCCTCTTATTCACTCTTGGTGGGATTCCTTTGAGGTGGAAGGGATGTAAAAAAAAATTGTTGGAATGGAATGTTTCCTATTTCAAAAATATTTTTCAAGAAAAACAGAGAGTTGAGGATGCTTTATACCTTCTAAATGAATCGGTTTTCTCCAGAGGTATGTTTCAAGAAGATTTCATCAATGAAAAATATCTTCTTAGCGAGCTCGGTGATCTTCTACTTAAATTCATTAGAGACAAAAATCTCATGAAATTTGGCTAGCTAATGGGGAAAAGAATACCAAATTCTTCCATGCCTCTGTCAAAGCTAGAAGAAATGTCAATTATATCTCCTCACTGAAGTTAGTTGATGATTCGATGTTGTCTTCTCAATCTCTGATTAAATCAGAGATGATGTTGTTTTTTCAAAAGCTCCTGAATGGTGATGAAGCCTCTCCTCTGGTGGAACAACATCCTTTCTTTGATCAGATTCCTATTTTAGTTGATGAGAGTGACAATGTTAAACTTCTCTCTCCTTTTTCTAAGGATGAAGTTCGTAGGATTGTTTTCTCTATGCAAAGGGATAAAGCGCCTAGTCCGGATGGTTTTCCTACTTCATTTTCCAGGACTTTTGGGATGTCATTGGGGATACCATCGGCATTCTATGGAGGAATCTAGATGTTCAGGCAAGCTCCTTGGTGCTCTCAATCATACTTTTATTTGCATGTTTCCTAAAAAGGTGTAAGCAGTCTCACTTGATGATTTCAGGCCGATCTCCCTTTGCAATACTTCTTACAAAATCATTTCAAAGGCTATAGCGTCTAGGATGAGTGTTCTTCTGCATAAGCTTGTTGCGCAGGAACAAAGCGGTTTCATCCCAGGAAGATCTATTGCTGATGGTATAATCATTTCCCATGAAATGATTCACACTCTTCACACTTCCAACCACTCTGGTATGATGATCAAATTAGATTTCAGCAAATCTTATGATCGTATCAATTGGAGATTCCTTTGCAAATCCCTCCAAGCTATGGGCTTTGGCAAGCATTTTTGTAATTGGATCTTCAACTGCATTTCTTCATCTCGGTTTTCTGTTTTGGTTAATGGTTCTACCGAAGGTTTCTTCAGTAGTAGTAGAGGTCTAAGGCAAGGTGATCCTCTTTCCTCCTTCCTCTTCATCGTAGTTACTAAGGCTCTCATTCGTAGTATCAAAGCTGCTCTTTAGGTCGGGGAGCTCAAGGGTTTTCGGCTGACCTCCAACCTTCCCCCCTTTCACACCAATAGTTTACCGATGATACCTTCCTTTTTGGTCAAGCATCCATCCCAGAAGCTCGTTGCCTTTCCTTCTTACTAGACTCTTATTCGTTGGCCTCTAGTCAAGTAATCAACTATCACAAATCTGTTATTTTCTTCTTCAATGTCACTCCCAGGCTGCAGGGCAGGATTAAGGAAATTTTAGGCTTTGCGGTGGGTTCCCTCCCCCATAAATATTTGGGGATCCCTCTCTTTTCTGGTAATGGTAAAGTGAATCTTTGGGACAGCTTCTCAACTCTTTGTCAGCAAGATTACTTTCATGGAAAGGTAAATGGTTGTCCTTGGCTGGTCGTGCTCTCCTGATCAACTCAGTCCTCCTGGCCCTTCTAATATATATGTTGTCAGTCTTGATGATTCCTAAGACTATTTTGCACAAAATTGAGAAATTAGTCAGAACCTTCCTTTGGCAAGGGAATAATGAAGAGAGAAAATTCCATTTGGTGAAGTGGGAGACTGTCAAGCTTCCCAAATCTCTTGGCGGCTTGGGCATTTTAGATTTGACTCTTTAGAATCTGGCCCTCGGTGCCAAACTTGTTTGGAATTTTATCACCGATTCTAAATGGTTGGCTTTTCAGGTTCTTTCACATAAATATCTTGAGGCGGGTCGACCTGAGCTCCTACTCTCCAGATTGAGCTCCCAAAGGCTCTCATATATGGAACTTTTTACGCAAGTGCAAATCCTTGATCACTGACTCGGTCTCCTGGAAAATCAACAATGGTCAATTAGCCACCTTTTGGGAGGACAACTAGAATGGGTCTCACCCACTTAACCTTATTTCCAATCTCAACAGAGTTATGAATGCTACCAGTGTCACATGGGGCACTAAAGTAGCTGATTTTGGACGTCAACATCCGAATGGCTCACCATCATGGGAATGGAAAAATATTTCATCCATTGGGGCATCCCTTCAAGAATCTACTACTCTTTCTGAAGCCCTTCGGGCCAGGCATGTTCATTTCAATGCAGGTGATGATAATCTGATTTGGCTCAGTGACAATTCTGGAAATTATAAGGTGAAAGCCGGTTATGCTCATCTCATTTCTCAGTCGAGTTTGGGTTCTCCCAGCCCCTTGGGTTGTTGGCACCCCAGTCTCTTGCCCAAGGTGGCCATCTTTGGTTGGTTGGTTCTTAAAAAGAAATTTCTTACTCAGGCGAGGAGAAGAAATTGGGGCTATGTTGGTCCCTCTAAATGTGTGCTCTGTGGTGAAGCCGAGGAAGATCAGGATCATTTGTTCCTCTTTTGTTCTTTCACTTCCAATTGTTGGCACTGGCTTCTTTCCAAATTGAATCTTGTTTGGGCCCCATGTAATAATATTGTTGATACACTTCTTTCCTGGCCTAGGTGTGGTAAAGATAGTTCTCTCAGTTCCATTTGGCTCATCGCTCCTTTCTTCCTCATCTTCTTTTTTTTTAGCGAGTAGTCTCTGAGCTCTCTATTTTTCTAAATAAATTAGAAGTGGCCATCTCTGATTATGTCAGCAAAAATAATCTCTCGAACCCCACTTTCTCTTCTAGAGATGTGACTATCATAAATTCTTGGCCTCTCATCAAACTCCCCAGTCCTGGTTCAATTATCAAGAAAGGTCTTATTGTTGCAACTCATGACAGCACTCCCGGATGTTGATCAGATTTCTAGTTTGATCATTCTAAGCATCCAGTGTGATTGCACAACATTGAATCCTCTTCCCAAGTGTGGGACTTGCAAAAATGGAAAAGGAATCTCTAGATTAGAGGTTGGTTCCTCAACTCCTCTGATCAGCTATTTTACTTGCACAATTGCAGAGGTTTAAACTCCTAAATCTACTCTAAATTCCAAAGGGACAAGGATAGAAAATGTAAAAAGAAAGAACTAATGCTAATAAGTGATGCACCAAAGGAATTGTAGACACCTGATGTTGCATGAAATACGCAATCCACAAGGAAACACAACACAAAACATACACAAATGCTCAAAATGTAGTGAAAGATCAAGAAAGTAATGATAGATATATGAAAGGATTGAGGGATTTTAATCACAGAACATATATCAACATCTCAGATCCAATACAGTACATTAAAGTGATCCAGAGGCAAGAAAAAGGTGCTGCATTACATGGAAAGGTAAATTTTTTTCACAAATTCTACCAAGGAGGAAGAAAACGAAGTTCGAGAGATGAAAAAGTGTCCCCCTTTACAAAATGAACTCATTAAAGCTTTACAAAGTGCAAACCACGACCCCAGGAGAGAGAAACATGGGAAAATGTGCAAGGGGTTCAACCATTGACCAAAATTCCATCAAAACAGCATGGGCACCCTAACAGACCCATTCCTTGACATTTTTAACCATGCTGGGAGAGAATGCGAGCCATTCTTCATTAAAAACGGTGGTTGAAACGTAATTTCTGTCCATGACCACGTGTCAGAGGCATTTCTTGATTTTATCTCTCCAAACTCCACCAAAATACAAAAATTACCACGTAATTTTGTAGAGAATTTTACCAGCTTTCCATTGATATAAAGAACGTGAAAAATTGAGCTCTGGATCAAAAGATATGGCGATTTGAAGTTTTAGGTCAAAACAAGACCAAATCGGGTCGGTGGGAAAAATTCAAATTTTTGCACCTTTTTGGTCATTTGGAAAATTTTCCAAAATTTTCCCATGCTTCACCACTCTAGGTGCCATGTGGCGGCATCTCATTGGCCACGGGCCTTTTAGGGGAATTTTTTTCCAAAAAACTCTGCCGAGCCATAACTTCAAAAATACATGGAGTTAGGAGGAAAAATTTACCTTTCTAGAAAGCTGAGAAAGAGCTCTATCCAATGGTGCCACTTCTAAAAGGTTTTGAGTGCCTGAAAAGCAAAATATTATGACTGAGGCACAAGAGAGGAAAAAATGAGAGGAGTTAGCCACAAAATGAGCAGGGGGCACATTTTGGATAACAATTTTGGCGACTCAGAGGGGGCATCTGCCTGTTGGATGAAGTTACCAGTTTCCTAGAAGCATCCATTGGGCATGGAGTCATGAGTAGCCTACAAACTGATCGAACTTTCAAAACCTCCTCTACGAGCCACTTGGAAACCCACTTGAAATGGATTGTGCAAGAGCAAAACCAGCACCACAAAAACTATATACAAAACTAAAGGTCATACATGCTCCAAAATGGAACATGCAGTGTGTGCACAAGAACTTCTTTTCCTGAAAGAAAAACTACCTATCCTACTCTAACTAGAAGCAAAATTGGGCTAAACAAACCCTGTAACTGGTTGGGAGAAATAGCTTCCCTTTCTCAAAAGTTGCAACCATGCAACTGATTTGGCACTGAACATGGCTGATTGGATGAGTGGAAAATCAACAAGAAGCTGGTCTTCTACCCAAATCATCAAGGTGTCAACTGAAAACAAATCCAATACTTCTTTTAGTTGCTCTGCATTTGGATTGAAGCGGTATGACAGCTGATCCTTGGTACTTTGTAGCTCACCCTCATGCTTAGAAGCAAGCATGACTAGTTGTGACTTCTCCTTTGACTCCAATGAAGTCAAATACCGATTGGGCAAGGTATGATCCGTTTGATATGCCCATAGCTCTTATTTTCAACTCCAAAATGGAGTCTTCTTGTAGACCTTCTTGGGTGGGTGATGTGGGAGAAATGGTAGGACTTTTCGCCCTTTCTCTTCCTTCATGGCAACATGGAACTCTTCTATCTTGTGTAACTCCTCGTTATTGATTGCAACATCCAATGAAGTTGCTTTTACATTGTTGTTACCTGTTGCAATACATTGTTGGCTTTGGAGCTCCTCCATTGTAGCTTTTGGAAGATCAAATTCTTCTAGCTTTGATTCAAGAGGCATGTTGCAAACTGTAGGCTGTTGTCCTTGAACTCTTTTGTCCATGGCAGCAAGTTCTTGTTGTTGGAGAACGAATGGTGAAGAAGGAAACATGGTAATTTCAGTTGGCTCTTCATCTAAACATTCTTCTAAGTTTGATGGCAAATCAAACTCTTGAATGTCTTGCTACAGCAAAGTCTCTCCCTCTTGTATGGTGGCCTCCAAATCTGCATTTTCTTCACCTTGTATAACTTCATTTTCAAACATGAAACTTGTCAATCCAAACTCATCCCAAAAATCAGATTGTTGGAGAGATGAAGTGGGAGAGAAGCATGAAATTTCTTGTGCCTTTTGCTCACAATTTGGACCTGTTTTGTTCACCTCCATAATGGCTTCATCAATCAAATCAGCCCCTTCAAATGAAAGCAAAAATGTATCAATAATGCTTCCTTCTTCTACTGTTGTAAAAACTGACTTGACCTCATCCATTTGCTCCTCAAAGATGGGGTTTTGAGATGGTTTTCCTTCCTTCTCGATGGCTGATTTTGCAGTGCAAATTGGATCAGCATTTTCTTTGGGCAAAGTGCCAACATGGACACCCAACTCATCACCAACAAACTGTTGTTTTTCTCACTTCACTGCTGTTATAAAATCAGCCTTGTTTTCCACTTGTTCTCCAACTTCAACATCCTCTATTGGTTTCACCATCAAGGGGATTTTTGTAATCCTGAATTTAAGAGCCCAACTCTTTAGACTTTGAATTTCTTCATCCTTGTTTGGCTCTTCTTTCTACTGCTATTTTCCTTTATTGGCATTCTGATTTTTATCCTCCCAACATGGATTTGGGAATGCAAGAGGAGAAGTGGATTGTAACTCAATTGATTTTGTAATTTTTTGTGATGGTGGAGGAGGTAGGAACTCTTGTTTCTTTGGAGGAATGGCTGTTTGGAAGGGAAAAGACAGAAGAATTGAGATGGGGTGGAAGACTAGGGAATGGAGAAATGGATTCAACACTTGGGACGGCAGATGGAGAGTTTAAAACTTGACACTGCTGAGATAAAACAGATTGGGAAAGAGGGAGAGAAAAGGCATGAGATGGTGTGCTTACCTATTGACAACGTTGTTGAATACTCCTCTCATACACCTTTATTCCTTCAGTCCACTTTACAAGCAATGGTAGTGTCGTAATCATGAAGGCTAGCTTCTCTTGAGGGCTGTAATGCTTTCATTTGTGCTTGAGCCCTGGATTGCACCATGTTTACCTCCATCTTTTGGATTTGTTCAGAGATCTGAATTTTCTTTTGATTGCCCCCTCACAACTAGCATACCCTTGTGCTTGACATGCTTCATATCCAAACTGACTTTGCACTTTGCTGCTCATATGGGTAGACATGTTGATTTTGAATTTGATCGAATGTTGATTTGGAGGATTTGTAAAACATGTTGGAGGTGTGATATACTACTTTTGTAAATGTGAATTCCATGATGGAAATGAATTCATGATTGCACAACTTCATGGAATGGAAAAGAATGAAAATGATGGAAAGAAGAATCAATGGAAATGAATGGAAAAAGGTTTGCAACTTAGAGAATGAGTTGTTTACCGGATGGAGTCACGGATGTGCTTTTGAAAGTGCCTCCAAAAGGTGAATCTTTAACAGGAACACACCAACTGTCAAAGATAAAGTGGAAGACCTCTAAGGTCCCACCAGGTGTTGCCAAAACTGTTATATGGTTGTAAATTTTGAGAAAGGGAAGCTATTTCTCCCAACCGATTTGCGGGGTTTGTGTTGTTGCAAATCAGCGACACCCCTGGATGTAAATCGGAGTTTCTAAGTTGATGTTTTAGGCATCCAGTGTGATTACACAACATTGAAACCTCTCTCTAAGTGTGGGACTTGTAAAATGAGTGAGGAATCTCCAGATTAGAGGCTGGTTCCTCAAATTCCTCACGATCAAATCTGTTATTTGCACTGATTGCGGAGGTTCGAATCCTAATCCTACTCTAAATTCCATGGAGGTAGAGATAGAAAGTGCAAAAATTGAAACTAAACTAATAGGTGATACACCAAAGGAGTGGTGAACACTTCTTGTTCATGCAAATTGACAAAATTTCATAAAATGCAACATGAAACATCATACAAAGGCTGATAAGATGCAATTAGAGGTTTGAAATGAAGCAAGACAATACAAACAAAAGGCGAAAATTGATCACGAGAGTCACGCGACTTGTCATTTTCCTTTGTCAAAATCCTTGCATTTGCAACATCAAAGAGGCGAAACCTATTACAATCATGAAGAAGGTTTGATACTTGTAAAAATCACTTGTTGAAGGTAAAAGAAGAAGCTTGCTATCCAAAAAAATGTTCCCTTTGAAAAATGAACCAAATCTAGCTTTTACAGTGCATGGGTCGAGCCCAAGAGAGAGAAAATGTGTAAAAAACATGACAGCCATTCCCCATTGAATGAAGATGCATTAAAACAACATGGGTGTCCTTACTGACCCATACCACGACATTTTTGGCCATCTTTGAAGAATGTCACCCATTTTGCATTAAACCGGTTGTTGAAACGTCATTTCGGCCATTACCATATGCTAGAGGCGTTTCTTGATTTTATCTCTCTAAAATCAACCAAAATGAAAAATTAACCCTAAAATCATGTAGATAATTTCACCATCTTTCCATTGATATAAAGAACGTGAAAATCGAGCTCTGGATCAAAAGATATGGCTATTTGAAAATTTAGGGTAAAAACAGCCAAAATTGGATCGGTGGGCAAAAGTTTGAATTTTTACCCATTTGGTCTTTGGAAATTTTTCAAATTTTCCCGCGCTCCGCCACTCGGGTGCCATGTGATGTCTTCCTATTAGCCGAGCCATAACTTGAAAAATACGAGGAGTTAGGAGGAAAACTTTACCTTTCTAGAAAGTTGAGGGAGAGCTCTATCAAATGGTGCCATTTTTAGAAATATTTGAGTGCCTAAAAATAAAAATGGATACTGATGCACAAGAGAGGTAAGAACACATGGATTTAACCACAAAAATGAGCAGGGGGACATTTTGGATAACAATTTTGGTGACTCAGAGGGGTCATCTGACTGCTAGATGAAGATACCAATTGCCTGAAGTAGCCCATTGGGCATGGAGTCATAAAATTTTCTATTCGGAACCCCAACTAACTTAGAATTTTATTAGGAGGAAGATGGAATATCACCTGATGGAAGCAAGGACTGCAAAACATCTCTGAGGATAGCAAGCTTGTGCCAAAGCACTTAGGGAAAGCAAAACAACCTATAACAAAACAATGTGCACAAGCACTTGGAGGAATGAAAACCTGAGCTAATATTTACAAGGTGGAGAATTTTCCTTTAGTAGTAATGCTTTAGATAGATTCCATTGACTGGAATCTGTAGTTCTTCACCATCCAATGAAGACAATTGGAAGGCATTGCTGTCCTTACACTTTGTGACCATGTATGGGCCACTCCAAATGACATCAAATTTTGAATGCCTTCCCAGTTTTGCTCTATCTGCATCCCATTTTAACACTAGATCTCCAACTTGGAAAGATCTACTCTTGGCCTTCCTATCAAAGGTCTTCTTGATCAAAGCTTGATCCTTCTCCATTGCTTGGGATGCCTGATCTCTAATCTCTTGGAGCTCCATCAACTTTGCATATCTCACCTCCATGGGCCCAAACTCTAGCAACTCTAACTGCTTCATGAGTTCCAATGTTGGCAACTCAAGTGACATGGGCAAGATTAACTCTCTTCCATAAACAAGACTGAATGGAGAGTTACCTGTGGATCTCTTGGGAGTTATCCTATCAGCCCATAAGGCTGATTTTAGTTTGGTATGCCAAGACCTTTGATTCTCATCAAGAGTCCTCCTAATGATCCTCAACAAGTTCTTGTTTGTAGATTCAGCCTAGCCATTACCCTGAGGGTAGTATTTTGATGAAGTACTTAGGTAAATCCCATTCTTGACAGCCCACTCAGTCACCTTGGATCCAATGAATGCTAATGCATTATCTGAGATTATTGTAGCAGGTATGCTAAATCTGGTTACTATCCCCTCATAGAAGTCTAAGATGCTAGACTCATTTGCTTCCTTGAGTGCTCTTTGCTTGAGTCCACTTGGTGAAGTAGTCGTGGGTCATCAAAATCTACTTATGCCCTTTGCTTGAATTGGGATTAATGACTCCAATGAAGTCCAAACCCCATTGCATGAATGGCTGGTCAACTTAAATTGGATGCAATGGAAGGGCAGCAAGCCTCTCTTTACCTATGAAGAATGCACAATTCTTGCACCTTTTGATCCACGCAAAGCAATCATTGAAAATCTTGGGCCAATAATAACCAGCCTTCATGATTTTTAGAGTGTCACTTTGGTGCAAAATGACCACCGGCTGGTCCACCATGGAACTCTTCCAACACCTATGAAGCTGATTTGTGCTAATGCATCTCGGTGAGCACTCCATTCACATCTTTCTTGAACAAAACACCGTCTACTATGGCATATGGGACAGCCTGCAATCGAAGTTTCTTCTTTGGGTCTTGTTCATCTACGGAGGGCATAGGCCTATGCTTAGGAAGTGCATTATACCTTGGGTCCAACAAGGAGTGGGGACAACATTATCCTCTTCTTGAGTGCTACCTTGCACATGGCTATCTTGAACTATCAAAACAACCTCTTCTTTATTGCATACTCCTTTTTGCTTGCCCAGAATCAGCTGCTCACACAATCCTTTTCCTCTTACCAGCTTGGTGACCTTGATCTCAATGTCATACTCCATGACACGAGTGATCCAACCTGCCCTTTTCTCATTCAAATCCTTGTTGAGGAGGAAGTCCTTTACTCCCGCATGAGAGACCAACAACTGAACCTTGTTGTTTGAGACTAGATGCT
Source organism: Taxus wallichiana var. yunnanensis (assembly GCA_018340775.1). NCBI lineage: Eukaryota > Viridiplantae > Streptophyta > Pinopsida > Cupressales > Taxaceae > Taxus > Taxus wallichiana. The sequence goes on from CM031242.1 coordinate 235,718,300, forward strand.
TGAATTTATTCAAGCTTCTGATTACTACAAGTACATGCTTCTCAATAAAAGAATATCTCACCTCATAGTCATCTAGGCTTTGGCTGAAGAAAGTAATTGGCTACTCATCATTGTCCTTGTTCTGCTGTACCAAAATGGTAGAAATGGTATCATTACCCCCAAATGCATAGAGGATGAAATCCTTGGAGAAGTCAGGTTGATGAGAGTTGGTGCTTGAGAGATGGCTTCTTTGATTGCTTCAAAACTCTCCTTGCCTTTTGCTATCCATTTGAAAGTCATGCTTTTCTTTAACATCTTGGTGATGGGATTGAAAAGGGCTACAAAATCTGGGACAAACCTCCAAACAAAATTTATTCTCCCCAAGAAAATCTGGAGGGCCTTCTTATGGCTTGGCAATGGTAGTGCTCTTATGGCTTCGACTCTTTCCAGATTAATTGCTAATCCTTCTTTGGAGACAATGTGGCCAAGGAGATTTCCTTCATGGGCTAGAAAAACACACTTTTTAGGATTCAAGGAGACTCCAAATCTTTTACACCTTTGGAACACTTGTCTCAAATGAAAGAGGTGGTGTTGATGCAAATCGCAATGACACCCCACGGATGTTGATCGATTTCTAGTTTGATCATACTAGCATCCAAAGTGTGATTGAACAACATTGAATCCTTTCCCCAAGTGTGGGACTTGCAAAATGAGAAAGGAATATCCAGATTAGAGGCTAGTTCCTCAACTCCTCACGATTAGCTATTTTACTTGCACAATTACAGAGGTTTAAACTCCTAAATCTACTCTAAATTTCGAAGGGACAAGGATAGAAAATGCAAAAAGAAAGAACTAATTCTAATAGGTGATGCACCAAGGAGTTGTAGACACCTAATGCTATATGAAATACACAATCCATAAGGAAACACAGCAAAAATATGCACAAATGCTCAAAATGTAATGAAATATCAAGAAAGCAATGATAGATATATGAAAGGATTGAGGGATTTTAATCACAGAACATATATCAACATTTCAGATCCAATACAGTACATTACAGTGATCCAAAGGCAAGAAAAGGTGCGGCATTACATGGAAAGGTAAAATTTCTTCACAAATTCGACAAGGAGGAAGAAAAAGGAAGTTGCAGAGCTGAAAAAGTGTCTCCTTGCAAAATGAACTCATTCTAGCTTTTACAGTGCAAACCACGACCCCAGGAGAGAGAAACGTGGGAAAAAGTGCAAGGGGTTCAACCATTGACCAAAATTCCATCAAAACAACATGGGCACCCTTACAGATCCATTCTTTGACATTTTTAACCATGTTGGGAGAGAATGTGAGCCATTCTTCATTAAAAATGGTGGTTGAAACGTCATTTCTGTCCATGACCACGTGCCAGAGGTGTTTCTTGATTTTCCTCTCCAAATCCATAGTAAAATGTAAAATAACCCTGGAATCTTGTAAATAATTTTACGATCTTTCCATTGATATAAAGAACGTGAAAAAGCGAGCTCTGGATCGAAAGATATGGCGATTTGAAGTTTTAGGGCAAAAGCAGACCAAATCGGGTCGGTGGGAAAAATTCAAATTTTACACCTTTTTGGTCATTTGGAAAATTTTCCAAAATTTCCCGCGCTCACCACTCTAGGTGCCACATGGTGGCATCTCATTGGCCGCGGGCCTTTCGAGGGAAAATGTTTCCAAAAACTCTGCCGAGCCATAACTTGAAAAATACATGGAGTTAGGAGGAAAACTTTACCTTTACGGAAAGTGAGAAAAGCTCTATCCAATGGTGCCACTTTCGAGAAGGTTTTGAGTGCCTAAAAAAAAAAAATTTTGTGATTGAATCACAAGAGAGGGAATAATGGGAGGAGTTAGCCACAAAATGAGTAAGGGGCACATTTTGGATAACAATTTTGGCGACTCAGAGGGTCATCTGCCTGCTGGATGAAGTTACCAGTTGTCTGAAGCATCCATTGGGCATGGAGTCATGAGTTGTAGCCTGAAAACTGATCTGAACTTTGAAAACCTCCCTCTGAGCCACTTGGAATCCATTGAACTTAGAGTTGTTCTCACAAAAATGCCACTTAAATGAACTGTGCAAGAGCAAAACCAACAGCACCAAAACTATGTACAAAACTGAAAATCATACATGCTCCAAATGGAACATGCAGAGTGTGCACAAGCACTTCTTTTACTGAAAGAAAACCTACCTACTCTACCCTAATGGAAACAAAGGTGAGCTAAACAAACCCTGCAACTGGTTGTGTAAAATAGCTTCCTTTCTTCAAAATTGGCAACCATGCAACTAATTTGGCATTGAACATGGCTGATTGGATGATGGAAAATCAACAAGAAGCTGGTCTTCCACCCAAATCATCAAGGTATCAGCTGAAGGCAAATTCAATACCTCTTTTAGTTGTTCTGCATTTGGATTGGAGAGGTATGACAGCTGATCCTTGGTTCCTTGCAGCTCATCCTCATGCTTAGAAGCAAGCATGACTGGTTGTGACTTCTCCTTTGGCTCCAATAAAGCCAAATACCTGATTGGGCAAGGTATGGTCCTTTGAGTATGCCCATTGCCTGATTTTCAACTCCAAGAATGGAGTTCTCTTGTAGACCCTCATGAATGGATGATGTGGAAGCAATGGTAGAACCTTTCTGCCCTTTCTCTTCTTCCAATGAAGAACATGAAAGATTAAAATCTTCTAATCTTAGTTCCAAAGAGATGATATAAGATGCAGGCTGCTGTAAATGAATATTCTCCTTCATGACAGCAGGCTCAAGTATTTGGGACATGGAAGATGAAAGAGAGAATGGTGGAAACTCAACCGGTTCTTCTTCATCAAAATAGTCCTCCAAATCTGATAGATACACTACCTCATTGTTGTCCTGATGCAAATGCTCAACTTCCTCCATAGTGTCCTCTTGATCTGTAACTTGATCATCATGGTTTCTTTCATCCTCCAACATTGAGTTTGAGAGATCAAACTCTTCTTCAGCACTAGAACACGAGAGGGATGAAGTAGAAAGAAGAACTGAAGGTTCTCCTGTAGCCTGCCTTGTGTTCAAAGCCCTTGGATCTGCACTTTTCTTCTTCACAACTAGAATGTGCTCCTCTTCTTTCACATTTGGAGCGGCTTCTCCCTCCTCTACTACTTGAAGGCAATCTTGCTCTTGATAGAACTCTTCTTCTAGCATGAAGTTTGTCAAGTCAAACTCTTCAATCTGCTACTCTAGAGGACAAGTTGGGACTGCAAGATCTTCTTTTGAGCTTTCTTCCTCCATGGCTGATTGTGCAACTTGAATTGAATCGGCATTCCCTTCAAATAGAGTGCCAACATGGACACTACTTTAGAGCAAACTAACTGCTAGTCTGCTTCTTCTTTTTGCTCTTCTTCTGCTGTCACAAAATCAGTCCTAACCACTACTTGTTCTCCAACTCCAACCTCTTCTGAAGGCTTAACCATCAAGGGGATCTTTTTCATCCCAAATTTAAGAGCCCAACTCTTGAGACTTTGAATTTCTTCATCTTTGTTTGGCTTCTCTTTTTTTTGTTGTTTTCCTTGATTGGCATTCTGATTTTTATCCTCCCAACATGGATTTGGGAATGCAAGAGGAGAAGTGGATTGTAACTCAATTGATTTTGTAATTTTTGTGGTGGTGGAGGAGGTAGGAACTCTTGTTTATTTAGAGGGAATGGCTGTTTGGAAGGGAAAAGGATAGAAGAATTGAGATGGGGTGGAAGACTAGGGAATGGAGAAATGGATTCAACTCCTGGGGCAGCATTGACTGGATTTAGAATTTGAAATTCCAAATGAGATGATGTTGCTTGAGTAATGGGAAGAGAAAAACCAGATGATGGTGTAGAACTTACCCATTGACAAGGTTGTTCAACACCAAGTGTATAGGCCTCTATTTCTGCTGTCCATTGTGCAAGTTGGGGCAACATCTTCATCATAAAGTCTAGCTTCTCCTGAGGGCTGAAGTGTCTTGGAAAAGGGCCTCCCCATGGACAAGGAGTCCCTGACTAATTTTGAAAGCCTTCATTTGTTTGCTTGCTCTTGATTGCACCATCTTTGCCTCCATCTTTTGGATTTTTTCCACAAAATCTGCATCTTCCATTTGATTTTCTTCATTGCATGCGTACCCTTGTTCTTGATGTGCTTCACAACCAAACTGACTTTGGCACTGTTGCTCATATGGGTAGATATGCTGATTTTGAATTTGATCAAAATGCTGATTTGGAGGATTTGTAAAACATGTTGGAGGTGTGATATACTACTATTGTAAATGTGAATTCCATGATGGAAATGAAGTCATGATTGCACAACTTCATGGAATGGAAAAGAATGAAAATGATGGAAAGAAGAATGGATGGAAATGAATGGAAAACAGGTCTACAACTTAGAGAATGAGTTGTTTACCAGATGGAGTCACCAGATGTGCTTTTGAAAGTGCCTCCAAAAGGCTGAATCTTTAATAGGAACACACCAACCTATCAAAGATAAAGTGGAAGACCTCTAAGGTCCCACCAGGTGTGCCAAAATTGTTGTTGCAAATCAGCAGCACCCCTGATGTTGATCAGATTTCTAGTTTGATCATACTAGCATCCAGTGTGATTGCACAACATTGAATCCTTTCCCCAAGTGTGGGACTTACAAAATGAGAAAGGAATCTCTAGATTAGAGGTTGGTTCCTCAACTCCTCTGATCAGCTATTTTACTTGCACAATTTGCAGAGGTTTAAACTCCTAAATCTACTCTAAATTCCAAAGGGACAAGGATAGAAAATGCAAAAAAGAAAGAACTAATGCTAATAGGTGATGCACCAAGGAGTTGTAGACACCTGATGCTACATGAAATACATAATCCACAAGAAAAAAAAAGCACAAAACATACACAAATGCTCAAAATGTAATGAAAGATCAAGAAAGCAATGATAGATATATGAAAGGATTGAGGGATTTTAATCACAGAACATATATCAACATCTCAGATCCAATATAGTACATTACAGTGATCCAGAGGCAAGAAAAGGTGCTGCATTACATGGAAAGGTAAAATTTCTTCACAAATTCTACCAAGGAGGAAGAAAAAGGAAGTTGCAGAGCTGAAAAAGTGTCTCCTTGCAAAATGAACTCATTCTAGCTTTTACAGTGCAAACCACGACCCCAGGAGAGAGAAACGCGGGAAAAAGTGCAAGGGGTTCAACCATTGACCAAAATTCCATCAAAATAGCATGGGCACCCTGACAGACCCATTCCTTGACATTTTTAACCATGTTGGGAGAGAATGCAAGCCATTCTTCATTAAAAACGGTGGTTGAAACGTCATTTCTGTCCATGACCACGTGCCAGAGGTGTTTCTTAATTTTATCTCTCCAAAATCCACCAAAATTCAAAAATAACCCTATAATATTGTAGATAATTTTACCAGATTTCCATTGATATAAAGAATGTGAAAAACCGAGCTCTGGATCGAAAGATATGTCGATTTGAAGTTTTAGGGCAAAACAGGCCAAATCGGGTCGGTGGGCAAAATTCAAATTTTGCACCTTTTTGGTCATTTGGAAAATTTTCCAAAATTTTCCCCGCGCTCTGCCACTCTAGGTGCCACATGGTGGCATCTCATTGGCCGCGGGCCTTTCAGGGGAAAATGTTTCCAAAAACTCCATTGAGCCATAACTTGAAAAATACATGGAGTTAGGAGGAAAACTTTACCTTTCTAAAAAGTGAGAAAGAGCTCTATCCAATGGTGCCACTTAATAGAAAGGAAGTTTTTGAGTGCTTGAAAGCAAAAATTTTGTGACTGAAGCACAAGAGAGGGAAGAATGGGAGGAGTTATCCACAAAATGAGCAAGGGCACATTTTGGATAACAGTGGTCTACTATATTTTTGAAAAAACAGTGATATCATCAAGATATATCAGTACAATGTTGTTAATAAAACCTTTGAATGCCATGTCCATTGCTCTTTGGAAGGTAGCTCCAGCGTTGGATAGCCAAAATGGCATTTTCTGTATGCATAAGTTCCCATTTAGTTGTAAAGGCTGTCTTGAAGCTGGTCTTCTTCCTTCACCATAATCTGATTATACCCTGAATAGCCATCAAGTAGTGAAAACCTCTCGAGCCAAAGCAACAACTTGTAAAATCTGCTCCATGGAAGGAAGTGGATAATGATTCTTGAGAGATGCTCTATTCAAATCTCTGAAATCAACACACAATCTGATCTCTCCACTCTTCTTTCTGACTAGAACTAAGTTGGCAACCCAACTAGAATATTTGATTGGGAATATGATTCTTGACTCAATCAACTTGTTCAATTCCTTCCTTATGAGAGGTTCCATGTGTGGATTGACTAGCCTTTGTTTTACTTTGATGGGCTTAGTATTTAGATCCAACTCAATGGTGTGCTGAGCTAACTTGGGATTGAAACCTTTCAAATCTTCGTAGCTCCAAGCAAACACATTAGGGAACTCTTAACATAGCTGTATGAACTCATACCTTTCTTGTTCAGTTGTCATCTTTCCAATTTGCAATGGTTTGTTCTCTTCTACCAAGATGGATGTTGAATCTTCTCTCTTGACCTGAATGTTTGCTTTCTCTTTCCTAAACTAATCATTGGGATTGAAAATGGACTCCAAAGTGATAAGTCCCTTGGGCAACTTGTTAGTTCTCAACTGTACCACTTGGTCACCATCTTGCTGTTCTAATTTTTCCTAATTTTTAGTGAGAACTCTTCTTCTTTGTAAGAAATGGATGATTTGTTAGTCATTCTCAAACACTTGCCAACTTACATTGTTATCCGCAAGCCTTTGAAGGCCTCACAATCACATGGATGTTTGGCTATACCTTGTCCTTTTGAAAGCTTTCCACAATATCAAAGGCTGCCCCAACTGCTGCAAGCTGTCGGCAGTGACTTGGTTTTCTTTTCTAGGAATGGATTTTATGCTAAAGCTCTCAAAATCTTCAATGAGGTCCCACACCTCATTCTTGTAGCACTTGAGGAGATTATTCTTGATAGTATGCTGCCCCTTAACTTGGTTTATAATTAATTCACTGTCACCAAAGACTTGCAAGTTCTTTATTCCTCTCTTTATTGCCCAATGCATCCCTTACACCAAGGATTCATATTCAGCAGTGTTATTGGAGCATGCAAACTGAAATCTAAAAGCTGAATAGTACTTTACTCCTTGAGTTGAAATAAGCATAGCTCCACCTCTTGCACCTTATCTACTCCTTGATCCATCAAAAAAACAGCCGCCATACCTCATTGTCATCCTTGTGGTTTAGCTTGGTGATGCTAGGAATGGGCTGATCTTCTTGATGTATGCAATAGACCCTAGCTCGATTCTTCTACTTCTTGATAAGGATCAAAAGCATGCACCTTGTTTGCCCATTCATCAAGAGTTAGATCCGGGATGCTTCAACCTTGGTGTCGCTTCATCGGTGCTTGGCGATCTTCTTGACCAAATACCGAACAATTGGCATTGATCTGACTTGGAGTGTAGGGCTCAATGTGGAAGTTTGCAATAGGTTCAGACCTGATTGTAGCTTTGGTTCCATACCTCATTCTGAATAGCATGTGTGACCAATTAGCAGACAAATATCCTCAAATCTTGGCTATGAAATCTCTTGACAAACATAGGGCAAAGAGTGGTGGAAGGTCTATAACTGATACATCTTGTAAAACAACAACATTTAGACATGCATGTAAGGTAAGACTCAAGTTTCTAATCACCCCAACTATTGTTACTACTATCCCATCCAACTGCACTACCCCTTTGGATATGGTTTCATATTGAAGTCCTAGCTGATCAGCTATTTGCTTGGGCATCACTGAGCTACTTGCCCCGGAATCAATCATGCAATTGTGCACCAATTGGTTTCCAATGATTAATGAGACATAAAAAGGAGGGGGCTTCAACATTTTACCTTGCTGTCCTCCATGATTCCCTTCAAGCTGGGCAGCATTTGTGAGCACCTTCTCTTGCATTTGGACTTGCTGATTCGAAGTTGGCTAGTCCTTCATGGCAGCTTGTAGCAAATCTCTCTGGCCTAGGATAGATAGGGATTCCCACATTGATATATTTACATTTGTCTTCTTCATCCTGATCAATGATACTAAATGGTGATGAAGGATCTCTTTTCTATCCCTTGGTTTGTATATTCATCCCTTGCGTGTGGGCAGCAACAACGGTATTTGAGTTGGTCAGAGTGTTCTTGGCTGCCCTTGTGCATTTACAACTGGATTTTGTTTGCCAACCATTTGTGGAGCCATAAAAGGTTGTGGATTGGTTAGAGCTAATGGCTGTTCTTCACCCAAATTCCTTCTTTTTGACCTTGTGTTGGCTGCAACACCTTGAGAAACTGTTTGATTTATGCCACAAAAATCCTCTGCTGCTGCCAGTTCACAAGTGTGTTGTCATTTGGAGCTGATTGCTGCTGAAATGTTTCTTGTTGTTGGTTGTTTCCTTGATTTCCCTCACCCTCCACACTAGTAGTTGTCACCATTAATGCTTGATTCAAGGCACCATTGAAGCACATGGATTCAAGTTATGAGGTTCATTGCATGGGAAACACCAATCATACTCTTGAGCTATATTGTTTTGTGTCTGGCACTAATGCTTTAGATGCAGATGTAGCATTAAGATTATAGGGCTGAAATGGTCTGTTGGTAGGAGGCCTTGCTTGATTTAGATTTCTAACTGGATTGGGTGGTCTATGAGGTTTATATGACTTCTGTTAGGTTGAGCTTGAGGCTGGAAGGAAGGTCTAAAACTTTGGGCTTGTTGCCTCTTGAGAGTAACTAGCTCATTACCTAAATTTTGTAATTGCTTCAAGACTTCTTGAAGCTCATTTGGGGCACTTGGAGATGAAGTAGAAGCTTCATTTGAACTCTAATTTCTAGGAGTAGGAGAAGGAGCCAAATTAGGTACTTGATTAGTGTTTGGGCTCTCTAAACTTGGAAACAATGGCATGGGAGGTCTAGGGGCTAGTTTGCCAGTTTGGATCAAACAATTTTCAGCCCTAATGGCAATGCTATAAGCCATAGGGATAGTTATGCCTCCCATGGACTGAATCAACATAGAAATATCAGAATTTAGAGCTTTGAGATAGTAAAGAAAAGCACCTTCTGCTGTTGGCCTAACAGCCACTGGAATTCTCTCCCAAGTCCTTTGAAATCTGAAATTAAAATCAGTCAGCTACTCCAAAAGGGACAAGTTGTCTCCCTTTTCCCCAAACTGCTCATGGAGGGCTATACATAGATGATTCCAATTTTGAATAGAACCTAAGGCAAGATTCCTGAACCATTGCAAAGCTTTCCCTTTGAATGAAGATGCCAGCAGTTTGACAGCAACTTGCATCTCATTGATCTCATGGATTGCACAAATGTTAGCAATATCCTTAACATGATCACCAGGTGAGGTCTGATTTTCTCTAGTGAAGTATGGTATATTCTTCAATGCTGCAACTGGGATTGGATTTTGTGCATTGAGAGCAAGTGGGCTGCTGCCAGTAAAATTGACATAGGGGTTTTTTTGTGCCATTCTAATTGGTCTTAGAACCCTTGTTGACTGAATGAAAGGCCTACCAGGTGAAGGAGTTGAGAGAGTTCTGTTTGGTGGAGATGGAGACCTTTGGATTCTCCTCCCACTTTGCCTTATTCTTGGAGATAACTGTAGATATTCAAACAACACCTCTTCCTCTCCAGCTCTTGACCTTGTGTTGATTCTTCTCATGAGTTTTTAGGTCTACACTGCCAAAACCAGCTGATTCTTCCCCTTGGAGTCGCTAGATGTGCAATTTATAGCTCTTTTAAGCAAGAAAATTGCAGTAGATGCACATCAACTTTGCTGCAATGAAAATGAGACCTCTAAGGTCCCACCGGGCATGCCAAAACTGTTGTTGCAAATCAGTAGCACCCCTGGATGCAAATCAGGTTTCTAAGTTGATGTTTCAGGCATCCAATGTGATTGCACAACATTGAAACCTCTCTCCAAGTGTGGGACTTGTAAAATGAGAGAGGAATCTCCAGATTAGAGGCTGGTTCTTCAAACTCCTCTGATCAAATATGTTATTTACATAATTGCAGAGGTTTGAATCCTAATCCTACTCTAAATTCCAAGGAGGCAGAGATAGAAAGTGTAAAAATTGAAACTAAACTAATAGGTGATACACCAAAGGAGTGGTGAACACTTCTTGTTCATGTAAATTGACACAATTTCATAAAATGCAACATGAAACATCATACACAGGCTAATAAGATGTAATTAGAGGTTTGAAATGAAGCAAGACAATACAAACAAAGGACTGAAAATTGATCACAGAGTCTGCACTGTCATTTTTCTATCAAAATCCTTGCATTTGCAACATCAAAGAGGTAGAAACCTATTACAATCATGAAGAAGGTCACGATACTTGCAAAAATCACTTGTTGAAGATGAAAGAAGAAGTTTGTTATCCAAAAAAAATGTTCCCTTTGAAAAATGAGCCAAATCTGGCTTTTACAATGCATGGGTCGTGCCTCAGGAGAGAGAAAACATGTAAAAACATGGAAACCATTCCCCATTGAATGAAGTTGCATTAAAATAGCAATAGCATGGGCGTCATACAGGACCCATGCCTTGACATTTTTGGCCATTTCAAGAAGAATGCAACCCTTTTGCATTAAAGCTGGTTGTTGAAAAATCATTTATGGCCATTACCACGTGCCAGAGGTGTTTCTTGATTTTATCTCTCCAAACTCAATCAAAATGCAAAATTGACCCTAGAATCATGTAGAGAATTTCACCAGCTTTCCATTGATATAAAGAACATGAAAATCCAAGCTCTGGATCGAAAGATATGGCGATTTGAAAATTTAGGGCAAAAACAGGCCAAAATCGGATCGGCGGGCAAAAGTTTGAATTTTTACCCGTTTGGTCTTTGGATTTTTTTCAAATTTTCCCCGCGCTCCGCCACTCCAGGTGCCACGTGGCAGCTTCCTATTGGCCGCGGGCCTCCTAAGGGAAAATTTCCCACAAAAACTCCATCGAGCCATAACTTGAAAAATATGAGGAGTTAGGAGGAAAACTTTACCTTTCTGGAAAGCTGAGAGAGAGCTCTATCCAATGGTGCTATTTTTAGAAAGATTTGAGTTCCTAAAAATAAAAAATGGAGACTGAGGCACAAAAGAGGTAAGAACACACGGAGTTAGCCACAAAAATGAGCAGGGGTACATTTTAGATAACAATTTTTTTAGCCCACTTTTGCTTCCAGTTAGAGTAGGATAGGTAGTTTTCTTTCAGTAAAAGAAGTGCTTGTGCATACTCTGCATGTTCCATTTTGGAGCATGTATGACCTTTAGTTTTGTACATAGTTTTTGTGGTGCTGATTTTTCTCTTGCACAGTCCATTTCAGTGGGTTTCCAAGTGGCTCAGAGAGGAGGATTTCAAAGTTTAGATCAGTTTGCGAGCTACTGACTCATGACTCCATGCCCAATGGATGCTTGAGCAACTAGTAACTTCATCCAGCAGGCAGATGCCCCCTCTGAGTCGCCAAAATTGTTATCCAAAATGTGCCCCCTACTAATTTATGGCTAACTCCTCTCATTTTTTCCTCTCTTGTGCCTCAGTCAGTCATAATATTTTTCTTTTCAAGCACTCAAAACCTTCTAAAAGTGGCACCATTGGATAGAGATCTTTCTCGGCTTTACGAGAAAGGTAAAGTTTTCCTCCTAACTCCATGTATTTTTGAAGTTATGGCTCGGCGGAGTTTTTTAGAAAAGTTTTCCCCTGAAAGGCCCGCGGCCAATGAGATGCCGCCACGTGGCACCTAGAGTGGTGGAGCACGGGGAAATTTTGGAAAATTTTCCAAATGACCAAAAAGGTGCAAAAATTTGAATTTTTTCCCACCGACCCGATTTGGTCCTGTTTTGACCTAAAACTTCAAATCGCCATATCTTTCGATCCAGAGCTCAGTTTTTCACGTTCTTTATATCAATGGAAAGCTGGTAAAATTATCTACAAGATTCTAAGGTAAGTTTTGTATTTTGGTAGAGTTTGAGAGAGAAAATTAAGAAATGCCTCTGGCACGTGGTCATGGATAGAAATGACGTTTCAACCACCGTTTTTAATGAAGAATGGCTCGCATTCTCTCCCAGCATGGTTAAAAATGTCAGGGAATGGGTCTGTCAGGGTGCCCATGTTGTTTTGATGGCATTTTGGTCAATGGTTGAACCCCTTACATGTTTTCCCATGGTTTCTCTCTCCTGGGGTTGTGGTTTGCACTGTAAAAGCCAGAATGAGTTCATTTTGCAAAGGGGAGACACTTTTTCAGCTCTGCAACTTCCTTTTTCTTCCTCCTTGGTAGAATTTGTGAATTTTTTTACCTTTCCATGTAATGCAGCACCTTTTCTTTCCTCTGGATCACTTTGTAATGTCTTGTATTGGATCGAGATGTTGATATATGTTGTGATGAAAATCCCTCAATCCTTTCATATATCTATCATTGCTTTCTTGATCTTTCATTACATTTTGAGCATTTGTGCATGTTTTGTGCTGTGTTTCCTTGTGGATTGTGTATTTCATGCAGCATTAGGTGTCTACAACTCCTTTGGTGCATCACCTATTAGCATTAGTTCTTTCTTTTTGCATTTTCTATCCTTGTCCCTTTGGAATTTAGAGTAGATTTAGGAGTTTAAACCTCTGCAATTGTGCAAGTAAAATAGCTGATCAGAGGAGTTGAGGAACCAGCCTCTAATTTGGAGATTCCTTTTCCATTTTTGCAAGTCCCACACTTGGGAAGAGGATTCAATGTTGTGCAATCACACTAGATGCTTAGAATGATCAAACTAGAAATCTGATCAACATCCAAGTGTCTTTATTGATTTGCAACAATAGGTCTTTCTCAAGTTGAGAAATTAATTAGAAGAAAAAGGGCCAAATGGTACCCTCCCCCTATGGGCAAGTGGAAACTAAACTTTGATGGGGCTTCTAGGGGTAACCCTAGTAAATCAAGCGCTAGATGTATTAACAGGAGTGATTCTGGCACTCTCATCTCCACTGGTTCTTTCCCTATTTTGGACTATTCCTGTAATTTGACCAAAGCTCAAGCTCTTTTAGAAGGTGTCAAACTGGTTGTCAATCTTGGGTGTGAAACTCTTTTCATTGAAGGTGATTCCTAAATTATTACTCATGCTATCTCTTATGGGTCTTCCCCCTCATGGAAATTAAATCCCTTCATCTCAGCCAGTCTTTTTTGGTTGGGAAAATTCTTGGCCTCTTATTAAACTCCCCAGTCCTGGTTCAATTATCAAGAAAGGTCTTTCTCAAGTTGAGAAATTAATTAGAAGAAAAAGGGCCAAATGGCACCCTCCCCCTATGGGCAAGTGGAAACTGAACTTTGATCGGGCTTCTAGGGGTAACCCTGGTAAATCAAGCACTGGATGCATTATCAGGAGTGATTCTGGCACTCTCATCTCCGCTGGTTCTTTCCCTATTTTGGACTATTCCTGTAATTTAGACGAAGCACAAGCTCTTTTAGAAGGTGTCAAACTGGTTGTCAATCTTGGGTGTGAAACTCTTTTCATTGAAGGTGATTCCCAAATTATCACTCACGCTATCTCTCGTGGGTCTTCCCCCTCGTGGAAATTAAATCCCTTCATCTCCAACATTCTTTTTTGGTTTGGCAAATTACGCACATGGCACATCAATCACATTTTTCGTGAAGCTAACCAAGCAGTGGATCTTCTCGCCAATTACGCCATTGATTACCCTACCGCCACCGTCATTTCGGGACATGCAGAAGCCTAGCCAGGCCTCTCCATCATCTTGTCACACGAATTACTGTGGTACTCAGTTTTAGCATGGATTTGCTCTTCCACGCGTGTAATGCCTCTTTTAGGCGAGGAGGCAAGCTGGTGGTGGTTTATTGCCCCAATTTGTGTATTCTCATGCTACTTATTAGCCTACTTTCTTTGTTCATGGCATTCTTAGGTTTTCCATTCGTCTTTCTACGGAGCTCTGTTCCGGATGAAGCTTCTACCCTTGATATTGATAGAGACCGTCTCTCAGAAATCTTTCGCTACTCCTCTCACGAGGAAGCTGAAGCAATCAAAACTATTTTGGGTGATGCTTATCGCTTCCGGTCTCAGCGTGCCCACTCCAATCTGAAGATTGTCTTGGCCTTTTTTTTTCTGATTTTTACATTGCATTGGGACACTGTTGTGGTTGAATTCGTTACTGAACGATGAGATTTATCCTACTTGCAGTGTTGGTATCAACGATGAATTGAGTGATGTATCACTCCCTGATCCTCTCATGTGGGTCGATGAAATGGATGAGCTCGCTATAGGTTATGGTCGCAACGTTTAATGGCTCTGCGGACAATCGAGGACCTCCTTCTGCTATGCTCAAGCACACTCGGTCATTATTTTTGGTGGGTTGTCTTGACCACAGGCTCCTCCCGAAGTGCATGTTGATGAAGCTCGGTATCCTGTTCAAGCCGCGGCTGAAAAATGGCAGGAACTTAAAGACAGGGCTACTGGTGCTTTCCACCTCCTTCTGCGGGAGGCCAACAGGCTTGCGAGTACCCAGATTGGTTGATTTCTAGGCTTTTGGCCTTGTTTCCTAGTTCGTAGTGTTTGTTTTTGCTTATATTCTCATGTTTTGGTACTTCCTTTCTCCTCTTCCTCCTGTTTCTTTCTGTGTTTCTCTTCTTCTTCTTCCCTCACATTTCTCCCTCTATTCCTTGTCTTCCTATCCTTATTTGTATGGTTGGGGCCTAACCCTTTGGTTCATAGCTCTGGTCAAAAGCATTTATTAATTAAAAAAATCTTGACCTTTTTGAAAATCCAATTTTTTTCTAGAATCTTGACATTTTCTAGAATCCCGATTATTCAAAATACCTACTACATTTTTAATATCCCGACTATTCAAAACAACAAATTTTTTGAAAATCTTGACTTTTTAAAATTTGATATTTCAAAACACGATATTTTTTGAAAAGGTCAAGATTTAAAAAAATTAATTTCGAAAGAATCAAGAGTTTTTGGATTTTGAAAAGTTAGGAATTTAAAAAAGTTGGGATTTTTGAAAAAGTTGAGATTTCAAAAATCTTGGGATTTCAAAAATTCATGATTTCATAAAAGTCGGTTCTTTGGGTTTCAAAAAGTTGGCAGGATTTTGAAAAAGTTTGAATTTCAATATACTCTAGATTTTCAAAATTAAGGATTTTAGAAAAGTTGCAATTTTAGGAAAAATAGTGATTTTTGAAATAGTCGTAATATCAAAATAGTCAGGGTTTTTTCAAAAACACTAACTATTCAAAGTCTCAAATTTTTGAAAATCCCATATTTTTTCAAATTCTTGACTTTTTGAAAAAGTCACTATTTTTTGAAAAAGAAGATATTTTGAAAAAGTTGAAATTTTTGAAACCCTAAACCCTAAACTCTAAACCTTTAAACAAGCCATGAATGATCATAAAACCTAAGCCGTGAGTCTTAAACCTTAAAAGCATTGAACCCCAAACCCTAATCCCTAAAATCTAATTTTGAAACCTTTATCCCTAAACCCTAAGCCCTGAACTCTAAACCCTAAGCACTAAACACTAAACCCTAAATCCCAAATCCTTAGCCAAAAATCTAAACCCTAAACACTAAATACCCTGAGCCCTAAACCCTAAACCCCAAAACCTTAAAATTTTGAAAAGGTCAAGTTTTTTTAAAAATTTGGGATTTTAAAAAAGTCATGACTTTTGAAAAAGTTACAATTTTAAAAAAGTTGTTATTTTTGAAAACATCAGGATTTGAAAAATGTTAGGATTTAAAAAAATGTTAAGATTTTGAAAAGGTTTGGGTTTTTAGAGAATCAATATTTTGAAAAAATCAGGATTTTGAAGAAGTCGGGATTTTCAAAAAATTCAAGATTTTCGGAAAAGTCAAGATTTTTTAAAAGTCGAATTTTAAAAAAGTCAGGATTTTGAAAAATGTTGGGATTTTAAAGATGTCAAGATTTTTAAAAATTAAATATTTTTTGAATAAGTAAGGATTATAAAAAGACACGATTTTTGAAAAATAGAATTTTTTGAAAAAGTAAGGATTCATAAAATTTAACATTTTGATAAAGTTGGTATCGATTTTCGAAAATGTCACGATTTTTCAAAAAAGTTGGGATTTTGAAAAAGTTAGAATTTCAAAAAAGTTAAGATTTCAAAAGGGTAATATTTTAAAAAAACTCAAAAGTATAAAAAAGTGAAGATTTTGAAAAAGTTGCAATTTTGAATAGTTGGTATTTTTTAAAAATTTGGGATTTTTGAAAAAGTCGTGATTTTGAAAAAAAAGTTGGGATTTTTAAGAACTATCATTTTTTTTAAAAAGTAGCGATTTTCTAAAAGTCATTTTTTTGAAAAATTTAGAATTTTGAAAAGTTAGGATTTCAAAAAGGTTAGGTTTTTTAAATAAGTTTCTATTTTTTTTTTGAAAAATTGAGGTTTCAAAGAATTTTAAAATTACAAAAAAGTCAAGAATTTTGAAAAATTTGCAAGTTTGAATAGTCCTGATCTTCAAAAAAATAGGTATTTTGAATAATCAATATCTTTGAAAAAGTAGGTATTTTGAATAATCAAGATTCTAGAAAAGTTTGGATTTTCAAAAAAATAATTATTTTGAATAAGTTAAGATTTTTGAAAAAGTTAGGATTTTTGAAAAGGTCAAGAATTTTGAAAAAGACAAGATTTTGGAAAAGTTAAGATTTTGGAAAAGTCACAATTTTTTAAATGTTGGGATTTACAAAAAGTTAGGATTTTGAAAAAGTTAGTATTTTGAATAATCCCAACTTTTTTTAAACCTAACTTTTTTGAAAATCCCAATTTTTTAAAAATGTTTGAATTTTAGAAATGTTGGGATTTTGAAAAAGTCAGTATTTCAAAAAAGTTAGGATTATTGAAAAAGTTGATATTTTAGAATACGACTTTTGAAAAACTGACTTCTTTAAAATACTAACTTCTGAAAAAAATATTTTTTAAAAATAAAATCAAGATTTTCAAAAAAAGTAGGAGTTTGAATAATTTAGGTTTTCCAAAAATTTGATAGTTTTGAAAAAGTCATGAATTTTAATAAATTCAGGATTTTAAAGAAGTTGGGATTTTGAAAAAGTTGAGATTTTTGAAAAAATTCAAGATTTTGTAAAAGTCAAGATTTCAAAAAAATCATAAGTTTTGAAAAAATCGGGATTTTAAAAATCGATTTTTAAAAAGTAGATAATTTTCAAAAATTTAAAAACTAGAATTTCAAAAAAATTAGAATTCTTGAAAAAATTGAGATTTTGAAAAAAGCCAAGATTATGAAAATGTTGGGATTTTGAAAAATTTGTGAATTAAAAAAAAATCTAAGAATTTTCAAAAAGTTAGGATTTTAAAAAAATTAGAATTTTAAAAAAGTCAACAATTACAAAATTATAGATATTTTTGAAAAAGTAAGGATTTTTTAAAATTTGGGATTTTGAAATCCCAACTTTTTCAAAAATCCTAACATTTTTAAAATCTCAAATTTTTCAAAATTTTGTCTCTTTATAAAATGTCTTTTTTGAAAATTATGAATTTTTCAAAAATCACGATTTTTTTAAAAATTATGAATTTTTTAAATTCATGTCTTTATCATTTTAAAAATCTTTCAAAATCTAGACTTTTTGAAATCCTAACTATTTCAAAATTGAGATATTTTTTAAATCGTGACTTTTTAAAAAATCACAACCCATAAACCCTAAAAACCCCATGATTTTTGAAAAGGTGAAGATTTTTGAATAGTTTGGATTTTTGAAAGAGTTAAGAAATTTGGATTTTACAAAAGTCAGGATTTTGTAAAAAAGTCGAGATTTGAAAAAAATCAGTATTTTTGAAATAGTTGAAATTTCAAAAAAGCCAGGATTTCAACAAAGTTTGGGTTTTTGAAAAAGTTAGAATTTCCAAAAAGTCGACCGGATTTTCAAAAAAGTAGGGATTTTAAAAAATTCAAGATTTAAAAAAATAGAAATTTTTGAAAAAGTCAAAATTTCAAAAAAGTTGCGATTTTTCAAAAATTGTGACTATTTTAAAGTAAAACTTTCAAAAAAATTAGGATTTTTTAAAAATTTGAGATTTTAAAAATGTCATGATTATGAACAAGTTGGGATTTCAAAAAAAATTCAATAAGACCTGATTTGAAAAAGCGAGGATTTTTGAAAAATTCGTGATTTTGAAAAAAGTCAGACTACAAAAAGTTGGGATTTTGAAAAAAATAGTAATTTCAAAAAATTTATGATTTTGGAAAAGCCAGAATTTTAAAAGTTAGGATTTTTAAAAGAGGCAAGATTTTAAAAAAAAGTTGTAATTTTAAAAAAGTCGGGATTACAAAAGCTGTAGAGATTTTCTAAAAGTAAGGATTTTTAAATCCCAACCTTTTCAAAAATCTTGAATTTTAAAAATCCTAACAATCTCAAATTCTCAACTTTTTCAAAATTCTGAATTTTTATAAAATCGTAGCTTTTTAAAAAAATTATGAATTTTTAAAAATCACGACTTTTGTAAAAGTTGTGACTTTTTAAAATTTTCATTGACCTCATCACTTTCAAAACATTTCAAAATCCAGGACTTTGTGAAAATTGTGATTTTTTTTTAAATCGTGACTTTTTCAAAAATCGTGACCCTTAAATAGTGAACCCTAAAACCTGAAACATGAGTTGTAAACCCTAAACCTTGAGCCCTAAACCCTTAACATTAAATCCTAAGCCCTAAACCTTGATCTCTAAATGATAAAGCCAAAAACTGAACCCGAGCCCTAAATTATAAGCCCCAAACCCTAAACCCAAAACCCTGAACCCTCAGCCTTAAACCCTAAACAATAAACCCTAACCCCTTAACCCCGAGCCTTAAAACCTAAACCCTAAAACCTAAAGATTAAACCATGAACCACGAGCCTTAAAACCTAAACCCTAAACCCTAAAGATTGAACCATGAACCCACGAGCCTTGGGCCAAAACCCTAAACTCTAAACCTTGATCTTGGTGACCTTAACCTTAAACCTTAAACTTGTAACTTGAACCTTGAACCTCGAACCCTAAGCCTTGAACTATAAATTCTAACCCCTAAGCCATTAATCCTAAACCATACCTTAAGCCATTAATCTTAAACACTAAACCCTAACTTTTTAAAAAAATTCCACTTTTTCAAGACTTACTTAAAAATCACATTTTTTTTAAATATACCAATTTTTACAAAAAACCTGACTTTTTCAGAATCTAAACATTGTCAAAATGCTGATTTTTTTAGAAATCAAGAATTTTTCTAGAATCATGAAATTTTATAGAATCTTGAATATTCAAAATACTTACTAATTATTCAAATATCTTGACTATTCAAAATCATAACTTTCCCGAAAAGAAAATCTTTAATTTATCAAATTTGATATTTTAAAAATCCTGAGATTTTGAAAAGATCAAGATTTTTAGAAAGTTTG
The DNA here is from genome assembly GCA_018340775.1 of Taxus wallichiana var. yunnanensis. Taxonomy (NCBI): domain Eukaryota; kingdom Viridiplantae; phylum Streptophyta; class Pinopsida; order Cupressales; family Taxaceae; genus Taxus; species Taxus wallichiana. The sequence goes on from CM031242.1 coordinate 235,737,753, forward strand.
GATTTTAGAAAAACATAAGATTTTGAAAATTTTGAGATTTCAAAAAATTGGGATTTCATAAAAGTTAGGATTTTTAAAAAATTGGTAGGATTTTCGAAAAAGTAAGGATTTGGAAAAATTCAAGATTTTTGAAAAAGTTGGGATTTCAAAAAGTGAGTGGAATTTTTTAAAAATTAGGGATTTAAACAAAATCGAGGTTTTGAAAAAGTTGGTATTTAAAACTACTCCAAATATTCAAAAATTCAGGATTTTCAAAAAAATAGCAATTTTTGAAAAATTTGTGATTTTTGAAAAAGTCATAATTTCAAAAAATTTAGGATTTTTTATAAAATACTAACTATTCAAAGTCATGACTTTTTGAAAATCTGACTTTTCAAAAATCTCAACTTTTTGAAAAAGTCACTATTTATTGAAAAATTTAGGATTTTGAATAAGTTGGGATTTTCAAAAAAGAAGATATTTTTAAAAAGTCAAGGTTTTCAAAAAAGTTTGGATTAATGAAAAACTTGAGATATGTTAAAAATTGAGATTTTAAAAAAGTTGTTATTTTCAAAAAAGTCACAATTTTTTAAAAGTCATGATTTTCAAAAAAGTTGGGATTTCAAAAAAATTGTTATTTTGTAAAAATTGGCATTTTTAAAAAGTCACTTTTTAAAAAAGTTGGGATTTTGAAAAATTTGAGATTTCAAAAAATTATGATATCAAAAAAGTTAGGATTTTAAAAATTTAGGATTTAGAAAATGTAGAGATTTCCAAAAAGCTAGGACTTTAAAAAAAAGACAGGTTTTAAAAAAAAATTAAAAAATTAGGGAATTTTGAAAAATTAACGATTTTTAAAAATTCTAAATTTTCCAAAACCCTAACATTTTCAAAATCTCAAAATTTTCAAAATTCTGACTCTTTATAAAATCATGACTTTTTGAAAATTACAAAGTTTTCATAAATCTTGAGTTTTTAAAAATTGTGAATTTTTTAATTTTATAACATTATCACTTTCAAAATCATTCAAAATTTAGATTTTTACAAAATTGTGAATTTTCACAAATCTTAACTTTTCAAAATCGGGGCATGTTTGAAATCGTGAATTTTTTAAAATTACAACCCCTAAACTATAAAAACAATAAAGCTCAATTATAAACCTTAAACCCTGAACCCCGATCCCAAATACCTAAAGCCTATACCTTAAACCCTAAGCCCTACACCATAAACCCAACACACTAAACCGTAAACTCTAAACTTTAAGCCCCAAACCATAAACCCTAATCCCTACATCATAAAACCAAAATCCTAAAATGTAAACCCTAAACCCCGAGTGAAATATCTGAACCATAAATGTTGAACCCTAAGCCCCAAACCCTAAACCATGTACCTTGAGCCCTAAACCCTAAACCCTAAATGCTAAACCCTAAATACTAAGCCCTCAATAGTAAAGTATGTGCCCTAAACTCTAAACACTAAATGTTAAACCCTAAACCCTAAACCTTAACCCTAAGCACTAAACCCCAAACCCTAAAACCTAAAACCTAAAACCTAAACCTTAAATACTAAACTCTAAATCGTGATACTTGAACACTAAACCTCAACCCTAAACCCCGAACCCTAAACCCTGGACCTTGAACCCTAAGCGTGAGAGAACATAAACCCTAAACACTTAATCCCCGAGACCTAATCATTTAACTTGAAACTCTAAACCCAGAACCTTGAGCCCTAAACCTTAAACCCTAAATATTTTAAAAATTGCCACTTTTTAAGAAATCATGACTTTTTCAAAAATTACATTTTTTTGAAAATACCGACTTTTTGAAAACTTGAATTTTCTAAAAATATAAACTTTTCAAAATCTCAAATTTTTTAAAAATATCAAATTTTTCTATAATCCTAAAATTTTTAGTATCCGATTATTCATAATAACTACTACTCTTTCGAATATCCTTAATATTCAAAATCACAACTTTTTGAAAGTCTTGACTTTTTCAAAATTGATATTTTAAAAAAGTTGAGATTTTGAAAAGGTCGAGATTTTTAAAACTTTGGATTTTAGAAATATTCAAGAGTTTTGTATTTAGGAAAAGGTAGGTTTTCGAAAAAAATTGAGATTTCAAAAAGTTGAGGTTTTGAAAAGTCGGGATTTTGAAAATGTTAAGATTTCAAAAAGATTTCAAAAAAGTTGGGATTTCAAAAAGAATGGATTTTAAAAAATTTAGGTTTAGAAGAAAAAGTTGGGATTTAAAAATACTCAAGATTTTTTAAACGGTTGAGATTTTAGAAAAACATTGTATATTAAAAAGTCATGATTTAAAAAAATTGAGTTTAAAAATGTCAGGATTTTTCTAAATATGCTGACTTTAAAAAAATATTTAGATTTTTTAAAAATCAAGATTTTTGAAAAAAAATCAAGAGTTTGAATAAATTAGGTTTTCCAAAAAGTCTGAATTTTTGAATTAGTCATGATTTTTAAAAAAGTCATTTTTAAAAACGTCAATATTTTTTGAAAAAGTCACAAATTAAAAAAACATTGATTTTAAAGAAGGGATTATGAGAAATATGTAATTTTGGAAAATTCAAGATTTCAAAAACCTCAGGGATATTTTGAAAAATTCAGAATTTTTGAATAAGTCTGGATTTTTGAAAAGGTCAAAATTTTTGAATACTCTAAATTGTCAAAAAAATCTAGATTTTTAAAAAGTAGATAATTTTTAAAAATTTAGGATTTTCAAAAACATTCGATTTTAAAAAAAAATTGTGATTTGAGAAAAGTTAGAATTTTGTAATTTCAAACAGTTAGAATATAAAATTTTATAGGATTTTTACAAAATTCGAGATTTTCAAAAAAGTTAGGATTATGAAAAAGTTGGGATTTCAAAAAAAAATATTTTGAATAAGTCATGATTTTGAAAAAGCCAAGATTTTGAAAAAGTTGAGATTTTCAAAAAAGTTAGGATTAAGAAACAGTAAGGATTTCAAAAAAAAATTGGGCTTTCAAAAAATTTGTGATTTTAGAAAAGCCAAGAATTTTGAAAACATTAGGATTTTCAAAAAAGACAAGATTTTTATAAAAGTCACAATTTTGAAAAAACGTCAGGAATTACACAACAGTAGAGATTTTTGAAAAAGTAAGGATTTTTTAAAAGTTGGGATTTTTTAAATATACTAAATTTATTGAAAATCCTGACATTTTCAAATTCTCGACATTTCCAAAATTCTTAGTTTTTATAAAATCGTGAATTTTTCAAAAATTATTTTTGAAAAATCACGATTTTTTTTAATTGTGAATTTTTTAAATTCGTGACTTTCAAAACCTTTCAAAATTTAGAGTTTTTGAAAATTGTGACTGTTTTCAAATCCTAACTATTTCAAAATCGGGACATTTTAAAAATTGTGACTTTTTCAAAAATCGCGACCCCTAAACCCTAAACCGTAAACCCTAAAACTTGAAACCTTAAACCCTAAACCTCAATTCCCGAGCCAAAAAAATATAAACCATAAACCCTCAACACTAAACCCCGAGCCCAAAACAAACAAACCTAAACCCCAAACCCTTAACCCTTAACATTGAATCCTAAAATCTAAACCTTGAACCCTAAACCACATAACCAAAATCCTAAGCCCTAAAATCTAAGCCCTAAACCTGAAACCCTAAACTCAATACCTAATGCATAAACCCTAAACCCTAAACCACGATGCCCGAGCCCTAAAACCTAAACCCCGAGCGCTAAATCCTAAAATATAAACCAAAATCCTTAACTATGAGCCTTAAACACTAAACCCTAAATCTTGAACCCGAGACCTGAGCCAAAACCCAAAACCCTAAACCTTGAGCTCGAAACCCGAAGCCTAAACCCTAAACTCATAACCTCAAACCCCAAACCCATATCCATAGACCCTAAACCATAAACCCCGAGCATTAAAACCTAAGCCCTAAACCATAAACCTGATCCCTAAGCCCAAACCCTAAAAACCTAAACACTAAACATTAAAACCTAAAGCCTAAAACCTAAACCCCCCTGACGAGCCCAAAAACCTAAACCATAAATACTAAATCACGGTAGCCCTAAACCCACAACCTTGAGCCCTAAACCTTAAACCCTTTAAAAAATTGCCACTTTCTAAAAAATCACGACTTTTTAAAAGTTGGGATTTCAATAAAAGTTGTTATTTGAAAAATTTGGGATTTTTTTTAAAAGTTGGGATTTTTGAAAAAGTTGGGATTTCGACAAAGTTGAGATTTTGAAAAATTATAGATTTCAAAAAAATTTAGGATATCAAAAAAGTGAGGATTTTTAAAAAAGTTGGGTATTTTGAAAATGCCGAGATTTCAAAATAATGAGGATTTGGAAAAAGTTTGGATTTTGAAAAGGTTTTGACCTTCAAAATGTCAGGATTTTTGAAAAGTCATTATTTTTGAAAAATTCAAGATTTTCAAAAAAGTCATGACCTTTGAAAAAATCATAATTTTTAGAAAAGTTGTTATTTTTAAAAACATCAAGATTTGAAAAATGTCGGGACTTGAAAAATGTTAGGATTTTCAAACAAGTTGGGGTTTTTGAAAAATCAATATTTTGAAAAAGTTTAGATTTCTAAAAAATTTAAATTTTTGAAAGAGGATGTTAGAAAAGTCAGATTTTTGAAAAAAAATCGTGATTATGTAAAAGTCAAGATTTTTGAAAAGTTGCGATTTTGGAAAATGTTAGGATTGCAAAACATCAAGATTTTTAAATAAATCATGATATTTGAAAATCAAGATTTTTGAATGTCACAATTTTTCATACTAGTGATTTTCAAAAAGAATGCTTTTTTAAAACTAAAGATTTTTAAAAAATAATTATTTTAGATAAAGTTGGGATTTTAGAAAATTTGGGATTTTGAAAATTTCAGGATTTCCAAAAGAGTCTCAATTTTTAAAAAGTCATGATTTTCCTAAAAGTTTGTATATTTGAAAAAATTAGAATTTTAAAAAAGTCAAGATTTAAAAAATGTAGAGATTTTAAAAAAGGTAGGATTTTTAAAAAACTCAAAATTTTCAAAAAGGTCAAGATTTTGAAAAAGTTGTGATTATGAATAGTTAGATTTTTTTAAATTTAAATTTTGAAAAGTAAATATTTTAGAAAAAGTCTAGATTTTTAAAAATATGATATTTTAAAAAGTTGGGAGTTTTGAGAAAACTCAATTTTTTTGAAAAAGCTAGAATTTTAAAAAAACTTGATTTTAGAAAAACTACCAATTTTCTAAAAAAAGTCGAATTTTTGAAAATTTCAGTTTTTGAAAAAGTCAAGATTTCATAAAAGTCAATTTTTTTGAAAAAGTTGGGATTTTTAAAAAATGACAAGTTTTCAAAAAAATTCAAAATTTCAAAAAACTCAATTTTTTTGAAAAAGTGAAGATTTTGAAAAACTCAAAAAAACTTTTTTAATTAAAAGTAAAAGAGGGTTGAGGGGACCCTACCCCATAAAAATTTTACAAAAATATTAACAAAAATTCCAGAGTTCGAGTAACTAATAGAACATAAAACTATATAGATAACCTATAAACATCATAAAAACCTACATTGATAACCCAAGGTAGAGTAACTAACAACATAAAACTATGAACTAACAGCGTATTAACAACCAAGAAGAAACCATAATCCAGGAGACCAGACCACTTCATCCTTCTTTTACCAGTTCCCCCACAGTACTCATGCATCCATTCCATTCTTTGACTAAGTTGGCTATAGTAGATTTCCAAAACTTGTAGTTCGGTTCAGCTATCTGTACTTTGGGGCCATTTCCTTCTTTTTCTTTCTCCTTTGCTAATTCCATTGAATGGATCATCTCCACTAGGAGTTTAAGATGGTGAATGGTACTTTTAACATTGAGAATGTGAACATCTCTTATCTGAAGAATTATTTCCTTCATCTTCAACATTTCATTTTCCATCGAGACTTCTTTCATTAGGATTTTTTAATTGTTCACTAATAACAATAGAAGACAACTTCTCCACTTTTTCATTCAATTCCCTAAAGTCAATAAACACCATATTGATCTTATGTTTGTTAATGTCATTTGTCTAATTTTGTAATTCTCAAATTCCCTCATAAAAACATTGGACTTGACCGCACAATCCTGAGCATTAAAGAGTTTCTTTTGGGCATTTTTGAGTGCATGCAAACTTTCAATAGCCTCTTCTGAGTTCTTTGATCTCTTTCCCTCGAGCTTGACTTCAAAAAAATTTCCCACTTTCTATCTCCTCACTACTTTCCCCTTCCAAAGCTTCTTCATCCTGATTTTCACTGGGAGCAGAGTGGTTAGACTTTCCTTCCTGATTCTCCCCTGAATCCAAAATAACTTCCACCTTCTCAGCCAAAACCGAAACCTTCTCCTCCATGTATTTCTTCTTGAGTCCTTCTTTTTCCTGGTGGGATCTAGTTCTTTTTACCACAGACATGGTAGGAAGATCCCCACTATAATTAACCTCCATGGCATCCAAGCTTTTGGTATTCCTTTCTAAAGAAATATTCTTTAGGCTCATGAGAGGCCCCCAATTTTTCATTTTTACCAATAAGGGGAGTTCCCAACCTGAGCATAGCTTTAATGAGACCTTGATGCAATGGCAAGGAGAAAGTACCTTTCTCAACCTGAGCTATAGATTTGGTCAAGGAGGTGAACAAAAAATATGGGAAATTATAGGGCTTGTTATTTCTAACATGGTTCAACATGGGAAAGTGGTACCCATAGATCACTTTGTAACACCCTTCAAGAGTTATGTAGGCCATAATTAACTGAGAAATTTCCTCATAAGGATGGGGCAAATTACCTCTAGCATAACCATTATGGAGAGAGATGGGCACACCCTTACCTTGCATGAAGAAGTTGATCTCCTGACTATAGTCTAACTTAGGTTTGTATATGCTTCTTCCTTCCAAACAGTGACCAGCAAAAACTTTAGTAATAAGCTTGGGGGAAATGGTGAAAGAGAAATTTCCAACCCGAATGTGGCCTTTCTTCCAAGTTTTTCCATAGCTTCACTCAACTTTTCATCATGCCCATCGAAGATGCTGAAGAAATGTAACAATCCCACCTTTTCGAGAAAAACCTCACCTCTTTTGACATCACCGGGACCTTGCTAGGTTCAGTATGCACTAAATACCCTCCCATTCTGCTAATGTTATTCTTCTTTTTCTCCTGAGAATGACTATCTATACCAGTCTTGATGATAAGATTCCACAACACAAAGAGATCTGCCCTACCCTTGAGAAAAACTTGTAAATTTGAATAATCAAGATCTTTGAAATAATCACAATTTTTGAAATGTTGGGATATATAAAAAGTTTGGAATATTGAAAAAGTTAATTTTTTGAATAATCCTGAATTTTTCAAAATCACAACTTTTTTGAAAACCCAACTTTTTCGAAAATCCCAAATTTTTGAAAAGTTAGGATTTTCAAAAACGTTAGGATTTTCAATAATTGATATTTTCCAAAAAATTTGTATTTTTGAATAAGTCAATATTTTCAAAAAAGTTGAGATTTTTGAAAAAGATAGTATTTTTAAAAACTAAGGATTTTTTAAAAAGTTAGACTTTTGTAGAAAGTTAGAATTTTTGAAAAGTCTAAATTTTTGTAGTCTTAATTTTTGAAAAAGTTGAGATTTTCGAAGAAGTCGAGATTTTAAAAAAAAATTGGGTTTTCTATTTTAAAATCACATTTTAAAAAAAAAAATCAGGAGTTCAAAAAATTTGGGATTTCAAAAAGTTAGGATTTTAAAAAAGTTTATATTTTAGAAAAACTTTGTATATTAAAAATCAAGATTTTTATAAATATTTGGAGTTTCACAAATTTTAGGATTTCTCTAAAAATGTTGACTTTTCAAAAACAGGGGATTTTTGAAAAAAATTGGGAATTTGAAACAATTAGGTTTTCCAAAAACAACCTGGATTTTTTAAGAAGTCATGATTTTCTAAAAATTTGAGATTTAAAAAAAAAAGTCAATATTTTTGAAAAAGATGAAAATTTTAAAAAATAAAGGATTATGAAAAAGTTGTGATTTTGGAAAAGTCAAGATTTCATAAAACTAGGGATTTTTTCAAAAATCAGGATTTTTGAATAAGTTAGGATTTTGAAAAGCTTGTGGGATTTTTGTATAGTCTCAATTTTTGAAAAAGTCAAAACTTTTAAAAGTCAATATTTTTAAAATTTAGATATTTTTGAAAAATATGGGATTTTCAAAAAACTCATGATTTTAGAAAAAGTTAGAATTTCAAAATAATTAGGATTTTGAAATCAATATTTTCAAGAAATTTAGGATTCTGCAAAAAGTTGGGATTTTGAGGAAAAATATTTTGAATAAGTCATGACTTGATAAAAGCCAGGATTTTTTCAAAAAGTTGAGATTTTGAAAAAAATTAGGATTATGAAAAATTTGGGATTTCAAAAAAATCAGGCTTTGACAAAAGTTGCAATTTCGAAAAAGCCAATAATTTCTAAAAAGTTAGAATTTTCAAAATAGACAGGATTTTAAAAAAGATAGGATTTTAAAAAATGACAAGATTTTAAAAAGTACACAATTTTTAAAAAATCAGGAATTACTAAAGTTGTAGAGATTTTTCAAAAAAGTAAGGATTTTTTTAAAATGTTGTGATTTTGAAATCTGATATTTTTCAAAAATCTTAAATGTTTCAAAAATCCTAACATTTTCAAATTCTTTACTTTTTCAAAAATCATGATTTATTTTTAAAAATTGTGACATTTTTAAATTCATGAAATCATCAATTTCAAAACCTTTCAAAATCCATACTTTTTTGAAAACCTCATTTGAAAATTAGAACATTTTTGAAATTGTGACTTTTTCAAAAGTCATGACCCCTAAACCATAAAACCTAAACCTCAAACCTTGAGCCAAAAAACCTAAACCATAAACCATAAGCACTAAACCCATAAACCTAAATCCCTAAGCCCTAAACAAAAACCTTAAACCCTAAACCCCGAGACCTAAATCCTAAACCCTAAACCCTAAACTCGAGCCCTAAACCCTAAACAATAAACCCTAAAACCTTAACCCTAGCCATAAACCCTAAAGCTGTGAACCCTAAAGCCTTAGGCCTAACACTAAACCATAAACCTTGAACCCCGAACCCCGATCCCCGAGCCAAAACCCTAAACCCTAAACCTTCAACCTAGAGATCTGAACCCTAATCCCCGAGCCAAAAACTCTAAACCCTAAACCTTCAACCTAGAGATCTCGAACCCTAAACCCTTATCCATAAACCCTAAAAAAATTTCTGAAATCACAATTATTAAAAATACCTACTACTTTTTAGAATATCCCGACTATTCAAAATCACAACTTTTCAAAAATATAAACTTTTTCAAATTCAAATTTTTGAAAGAGTCAAGATTTTTAGATTTTAGAAAAATTTGAGATTTCAAAAAAAGTTGGGATTTTTAAAAATTTGAGATTTCATAACGATTTCAAAATGTTGGGATCTCATAAAAGTTTTGTTTTATGAAAAGGTAAGGATTTTTAAAAAAATGGATTTCAAATTACTCCAAATTTTTGAAAATTTAGGATTTTTTAAGAAATAGAAATATTTCAAAAATTTATGATTTTCAAAAAAAGTCATTATTTCAAAAAAGATTGGATTTTTATAAAATATTGAATACTCAAAGTCTCAACTTTTTGAAAATTCATTGGCTGCTCGCGACTATTCCTACTTTTGTTAATTGCTTCGTGGCAAATTATTTATTTGCATTCATTCGAAAATTTGTTATGCGACTATGCAGGACTATTCCATGGTCGCTACCAGACGTACCTCTAACCCTAATCACATCCATGGTGGCGGCTCTTGCTAGACGGAAAACAATGCGGCTGCGGGTATGGGATCCACGGGAGACACCAGGACTAGGGTGGGCAGCGGCCCTCCTTCCTCCTCAGGTGATGGTCAGGCCCGTATTTCGGCTCCTGCACGTCTGACTATAACGCGACCCTTTCACTCTGTAGTTGGAGGCGACACGGCATTGGAGGCTAATCAAGAGGACTCGGCCCTATCTTGGATTAATCTTGCTTTTACATCCTCTAAGGGCGATGACACAATCACCGGTCAAGCTCCCCCTGGTGGTGATGGAGCACCTGTCCTGGGAGTTCACCATGCTCTTGTCGGGACTGGCAAAGGCGCATCTACTCACGGCCCCACTGTAACCTCATTCAAGGATGCATTAAGAGGTAAGGATTCTCCTATGAAGCCAGCAGACATTACTCCATGCATAACATTTGGGGAGGAGGTCATTACAACTGAAAAATACTATCAGGAACATGCTCTGATCTGCAGATTTGGAGGACTCTGGCCCAGCCTTCCTGACCTACATGCATGGATTTCCAAGAACTGGACTCCTTTGCTCGTTGGGAGGTTAGACTTATATCCGTGTGCTAAAGGTATCTTCATAGTGACTTTCTCTTCAATTGCTGATAAAAACTCCATCGCTTCCAAGCTTTGGGTTTTCCAATCTAAGTACCTGATCATTAAACCCTGGTTCCCCTCTTTCAACCCGCTCACTGAGTCTTTTTCATGCAAACCTGTTTGGATCCGACTGCCCCATTTACCCCTCCAATTTTGGAGCAGTGAATGTTTGAAATCTATTGGAAACACCTTGGGAACTACGCTGTTTATAGACTCTCAAACTTCTGATTACACCCACACTACCTATGCTCGAATCTTGGTGGAACTTGACACGGCTAAAAACCTCCCAGCAACCATTGATCTTAGGGTGCAAAACAGAACTTGGTCACAACCTTTAGATTACGAGGGCCTTCCATTTCGATGCAGAAAGTGTTTCTGTTTAGGTCATACCTCTATTGCTTGTGGGTTGGCAAAGGGCCAGCATGAGAAACGCAGTTGGTGGAAGGATGCCCTCCCGGAACATTTGGTTTTCGATGCAAAAGAGGACCTTGATTCAAATTCAAATGCTAAGGTTGAATCTGGGTTTGTCCCTGAAATTCCTTTATTGGAAAATCCTATTTCCAACAGCAAGGAAATTGCAACAAATTTATCTCATTTAGTTGTTGATAGCATGGAAAAATTATCTCATGAAAACAATGATGTTGTTTCAGTTGGAAATTTTGCAACTTTGGAGGATTCTCCTTTTTCTAACCCTCCATTCGTGGAGGCATCATCAGGGTGGGTTACTGTCCGTAAAAAGAAAAAGGTTATTTTAAAGAATGCCACTTCTCCGCCTCGATGATTTGTCTCTCTTTTGATGTTCGGTTGTTCTACATTGTCCCATGTCTTTTCCGAACATTGTTTTTTGGATTTTGCAAAAAGTCTTTGCAAAAGGCGATTCTTTGATTGGTTGTTGTTTTTAAAAGCTTTTTTTTTTTTTTGTTTTGTTCTTTGGATGTTGGTTCTTTTCTAAGCAGACTGTTTTCTGTTGTTGGGCTTTCATGATTCAATCTTGGCTTTTGAGCCTTCTTGTACAAGGGTATAGTCCCTTTCAAAAAATTATTTGCCAATAATAAAAAAAAACTTTTTGAAAATTCCATGTTTTTTCAAAATCCCAACTTTTCGAAAATATCAACTCTTTGAAAAAGTCAGGATTTTGAATAAGTTGGAGTTTTCGAAAACATCAAGATTTTTAATTTTTTTGGAATTAATGGAAAAGTCAAGATATTTGAAAATTTGATATTTTAAAAAATTCATTATTTTCAAAAAAGTCACAATTTTTGAAAAAGTCACGATTTTTGAAAAAGTTGGGATTTCAAAAAAGTTGTTATTTCGAAAAAGTCAGGATTTTCACAAAAATTGTGATTTTCAAAAAGGTTGGGATTTTGGCAAAGTTGGCATTTTGAAAAATCCCAAATTTCAAAAAAATCTAGTTATCGAAAATGTTAGGATTTTTAAAAAGACAGGATTTAAAAAGTGTCAAGATTTAAAATAGTAAGGATTTGGAAAAAGTTAGGATTTTCTAAAAAAGGTTGGGATTTTAAACAATTCACAATTTTAAAATATTTGTGATTTTTGAAAAATTAGGATTTTCTAAAAAAGTAAGGGTTTTAAAAAAGTTGGCATTTTCGATAAAGTTGGAATTTTAGAAAATTCAAATTTTTTAAAAAGTTAGGATTTTTAAAAAACTCTCGATTTTGAAAAATATCATGATTTTCGATAAAGTTGGGATTTTAGAAAATTTGGGATTTATGAAAAATTTGAGATTTTGAAAAAGTTGGGATTTTGGAAAAAGCTGAGATTTTTCAAAAAGTCACAATTTTTGAAAAAGTAGTGGTTTTCTAAAAATTCAATATTTTTTCTAAATTTGGAATTTAGAAAAAGTTGGGATTTCAAAAAATTTAGGTTTTTTGAAAAAATTGGGATTTTTGAAAAATTGAAGTTTTCAAAAATTTTGAAAATTTGAAAAAGTCAAAATTTTCAAAAAATGGAGGATTTTTAAAAACTCAAAATTTTCAAAAAAGGTAGATTTTGAATAGTTGGGATTTTATATAATAATGATTTTAGAAAAAGTCTACATTTTTGAAAAAGTTTGGATTATTGAAAAAACTTACGATTTTTGAAAAACCCAGGATTTTAAAAAGTTCCGACTTGAAAAAGTAGTGATTTTTACAAAAATTCAATATTTTGAAAAATTTAGAATTTTGAAAGTCGATATTTTGAAAAAAATTTGCAAATTTATATAATCTTGATCTTGAAAAAAATTATGTATTTTGAATAATCAATATTCTAGAAAAATATTTGATTTTCAAAAAAGTTGTGGTTTTGAAAGCGTTGCGATTTTGAAAAAGTTGGGATTTTTTAAAAACACAAGAGTTTTAAAAAGTCACAATTTTTGAAATGTCTTGATTTCTAAAAGTAAAGATTTTTTTAAAAGTTGGTATTTTGAATAATCCCGACTTTTTCAAAAATCTTAAATTTTTAAAAATCTCTAATTAAGAAAAATTGGGTTTTTGAAAAAGTTGGGATTTTGTATAATCAAGATTTTTGAAAAAAATATTCAAATAAGTCAAGAGTTTTAAAAAAGTTGAGTTTTTTGATAAATATAATATTTTTAAAAAAATTAGCGACTTTTTAAAAAGTAGGGATTTTGAAAAAGTCATGATTTCGAAAAAAAGTTATGATTTTTTAAAAGTCTAGATATTTGTAAAGTCTTAATTTTTCTAAAAAGTCTATATTTTCAAAGAAGTCGAGATTTAATTAAAAAATTTGGATCTATTTTGAAAAAGTCACAATTTTAAAAAAATCACGATTTTAAAATATTCAAGATTTTTAAAAATTTAGGATTTAGAAAATATCTAGATTTTGAAAAACTCAGGCTTTTAAAAAACATTGGATATTAAAAATCATGATTTTTTTTTTAAAATATGGAATTTGAATAATTTAGATTTTCCAAAAAGTATGGATTTTTGAATAAGGCATGATTTTCGAAAGGTCGACATTTTTTTTTTTTTGAAAAGTCACCAATTTAAAAATATTAAGGAAATTAAAGAATTCAGGATTTTGAAAAGTGGTGATTTTGGAAAAGTAAGATTTTTGAAAATTAGGGATTTTTGAAAAAATCAGTATTTTTGAATATGTCGGGATTTTTGAAAAGTTTGGATATTTAAAACGTAAAATTTTCTACAATTTTTGGATTTTAAAAAAATTGTGATTTTCAAAAAGTTGTGATATTAGAAAAAATTAAAATTTCAAATTTTAAAAAAGTTATAATTCCAAAAAAATTAGGATTTTTTTAAAATTTGAGATTTCAAAAAGTTACGATTATAAAAAGGTTGGGATTTTGAAAATGTCAAGTGATTTAAAAAAAAGCCATGAATTTTGAAAAAAGGTAGGATTTTAAAAGAACATTTCTAAAACAATTGAGGAATTAAAAAACTTTAGATATTTTTAAAAAAGTAACATTTTTTTAAAAAATCCCAAATTTAACGAAAATTCTAAATTTTTCCAAGATCCTACCATTTTCAAAATCTAAAAATTTTGAGTTTATATAAAATCTCAACTTATTCGAAAATTTAAAAAAAAATCATAAATCTTGAGTTTTTAAAATTATGAATTTTTTAATTTCATAACATCATCAATTTCAAAATCTAGAATTTTTTTGAAATCTTAATTATTTCAAAATCATGGTATTTTTGTATATCATGACTTTTTAAAAATTGTGACCCCTAAACCATAAAACCATAAAGTTGAGTTGTAAACCATAAACCATAAACCCCAAACCTTAAGACTAAAAACCCAAAGTCTAAAGCCTAAACCCAGAGCCCTACACCATAAACCTAAATCACTAAATCGTAAACCCTAAACTATTAGCCCAAAACCCTAAACCCTGATCCCTACACCATAAACACAAAATCATAAACTCTAAGCTCCAAACCCTAAACCCGAGTGATAGACCCTGAACCATAAACCTTAAGCCCGAAATCCTAAACCATGTACCTTGAGCCCTAAACCCTAAACCATAATCCCTAAACCTTAAGACCTAATTTCTCATAAACCCTAAATACTAAGCCCTCAACCGTAAAATATGAGTCCTAAACCCTAAATGCTAAACCCTCAATAGTAAACCCAGAGCCCTAAACCTTAAGCCTTAAACCCTAAAGCCTTAGCCTTAAACATAAAACTAAACCCTAAAACTTAAACCTTAAACCCTAAACCCTAAAATCTAAAATCTAAACCCTAAACCCTGAACCCTGGACCTTGAACCACCGAGCCACGAGTCCTAAATCCCAAACCCTAAGCCCAACAATGTAAACCATAAACACTAAATCCCCTAAGCCCTAAACCCTTAACCTAAAACCCTAAAACCTCAACCTTGAGCCCTAAATATTAAACCATAAACCCTAACTTTTAAAAAAAAAATCAATTTTTCAAAAATTTGTGACTTTTCAAAACTGCATTTTTTTTTAAAATAAAGACTTTTTTTGAAAACTTGACTTTTTGAAAAATCTAAACTTTTCAAAATGTTGAATTTTCAAAAATCTCAAATTTATCTAGAATCCTAACATTTTAATCTTTGAATATCCTTACTATTCAAAATCCTAAATTTTTCAAAAGTCTTGACTTTGTAAAAAATTGATATTTTAAAAAAGTCAGGATTTTTGAAAAGTTTGGAATTTCAAAACTATCAGTGTTTTGGATTTTTAAAAGTTAGTTTTTAAAAAAATTTAAGATTTGAAAAAAAGACGAGATTTCTAAAAGTGAGGATTTTTGAAAATGTTGAGATTTGAAAAAGATTTTGAAAAACTCTGAATTTTAAAAAGTTTGAGTTTTCCAAATATTAGAGATTTTAAAATATTGAAAAGGAGTTTGAATAAATTAGGTTTTTATAAATTCAAAATTTTTGAATAAGTCATGATTTTCAAAAAAGTTGAAATTTTTGAAAAAGTCAATATTTTTGAAAAAGTCACAAATTTAAAAATATGGATTTTAAAGTAGTAAGGATTATGAAAAATTGAATTTTGAAAAATTCAAAATTTTAAAAAATTTTAAAGGATTTTCGAATAAGTCCGGATTTTTGAATACTACGAATTTTCAAAAAGTATGGATTTTTTTAAAAGTATATATAAATTAAAAAAATGGAATTTTTGAAAAATTTACAATTTTCAAAAAACTCAAAATTTTATAAAAAGTTAGTATTTTATAATTTCAAATAGTAAAATTTCAAAAAAATAGGATTTTTAAAAAGTTGAGATTTTCAAAAAAGTTAGCATGATGAAAAAGTTTGGATTTTGAATGTTTTTTTGAATGATTCGTAGTATAGAAAAATTAAGGATTTTTTTAAAAGTCGAGATTTTCAAAAAAGTCAGGATTAAGAAGTAGTTAGTATTTCAAAAAAAAATTGTGATTTCGGCAAAAGCCAAGAATTTTTAAAAAGATAGGATTTTCAAAAAAGAGAAGATTTTTAAAAAGTCACAATTTTGAAAAAGTTTGGGAATTATAAAATTGTAGAGAATTTTCAAAAGAAAGGATTTTTGAAAAAGTTGAGATTTTTTAAATCTAAGATTTTTGAAAATCCTAAGATTTTCAAATTCTCCACTTTTTCAAAAATTCGACTTTTTATAAAAATCGACTTTTTTCACAATTATGATTTTTCAAAATCACGAGTTTTTTTAAATTATGACTTTTTAAATTCACGACTTCATCACATTCCAAACCTTTCAAAATTTAGACTTTTTTAAAATTATGACTTTTTGAAAACCCAATTGTTTAAAAATCGGGACATTTTCATAATCATGACTTTTTCAAAAATTGCAACCCATTAACCCTAAACCTAAAACCTTAAACCTTAAACATGAGTCATAAAACCTAAACCCTAAACCCTAATGCTTGAGCCCAAAATCCTAAACCATACAATAAATGCTAAACCTTGAGCCTTATATTGCAACAAACCCTTAACCCTTAACATTGAATACTAAACCATAAACCCTAAGCCTTAAACTCTTAGCCCCAAACCTGAAACCCTAAACCCCTAGACCTAATCCATAAAGCTGTAAAGCTAAGTAAACCTTAAAACCCTAAACCCTAAACCATGATCCCTAATCCCTTAGCCTTGAACCCTTAACCCATCCCTGAGTTTTAAATCCTAAAATATAAACTCTAAATCCTTAACCCTCAGCCTAAACCATGAGTCCTAAAGCCCAAAGGCCTAACCTTAATCCATAAACCTTGAGCCTTGAACCTTGAGCCAAACCCTAAACCCTAAACCTTGAGCACGGAACCTAAACCCTAAACTCGTAACCCCGAACACCAAACCCATATCCATAGACGCTAAATCATGAAACCTAAACCCTAAGCCTTGAACCGTAAAACCTGATCCCTAAGCCCTAAAACCTAAACACTAAAACCTCAACCACAAACACTAATCCAAAAACCTAAACTATAAATACTAAATCAACTGTAGCCATAAACCCTAACCTTGAGCCTTAAACACTTTAAAAATTACCACTTTTTAGAAAATCATGACATTTTAAAAAATCATGATTTTTTTGAAAACACCATTTTTTTTAAAACCTGACTTTTTAAAAATATCTAAACTTTGTCAAAATAATGAGTTTTTCAAAAATCCATTTTTTCTAAAAAATCTGACATTTTCTAAAATCCTTATTATTCAAAGTACCTACTATATTTTTGAATACCTTTTTAAAACTATTTAGAACAATAACTTTTTCAAAAATCTTGACTTTTTCAAATTCGATATTTAAAAACCTGAAATTTTTTTAAAAGGTAGAGATATTTAAAAAGTTTCGATTTTTTGAAAAGTCGTTATATTTAAAAATGTTGGGATTTTTCAAAAGTCATTATATTTAAAAAAATTATGATTTTATGAAATTTGGGGATTTTAAAAATAGTCATGATTTTCAATAAAGTTGGGATTTTAGAAAATTTTGGATTTTGAAAAAGTAATAATTCTCTAAAACGTAAAAAAATTTCAAAACTTTAGAATTTAGAAAATGTCAGGAGTTCAAAAAAATCAGGTTTTTGAAAAATTTGTGATTCTTTGAAAATCAAGGTTTTCAAACAATTTAAAAACCTTCAAATAGTCAGAATTTTCTAAAAGTCAAGATTTTACAAAAAATTGTAATTTTGAATAGTCTCGATCTTTGAAAAACTAGTTATTTTGAATAATTAATATCTTTGAAAAAGTAGGTATTTAGAGAAATGAATATTCTATAAATGTCTCGATTTTGAAAAAGTCACGAGTTTAAAAAAATTTAGGATTTTTAAAAAATCTAGATTTTGAAAAAAATTCAATTTTTGAAAGTTTGGGATTTATAAAAGGTTATTATTTTTGAAAAATTCAGATTTTTAAATAATCCTGTCTATTTCAAAATCTCAAGTTTTTTGAATAATTTAGGATTTTCAAAAAAGACCGGATAATTGAAAAAGTCTAGATTCTTGAAGAAAGTTGAGATTTTTTAAAAAATCGGGATTTTTTCAAAAAAAAATCACAATTTTTGAAAAAGTTTCACTTTTTAAAAAATCAAGATTTTGAAAAATTTGAGATATCAAAAAACTTGGGATTTCAAAAAAGTCATGATTTTTGAAAAACAATAGATATTATAAAAGTCATGATTTTTAAAAAATTGGGAGTTTCTAAAATGTCATGACTTCTCTAAAAATGTGAAATTTTCAAAAGTCTAAACTTTTATAAAATCAGGATTCTAGAAAAAAGTCATTTAGTTTGAATAATTTAGATTTTCCAAAAAGTCTAGATTTTTGAATAAGTAATGATTTTTTTAAAAATGATTTTATAAAAGTCAATATTTTTGAAAAAGTCACAAATTTAATAAATTCATGATTTTAAAGAAGTTGGAATTTTGAAAAAGTTTTAATTTTGGAAAATTCAATATTTCAAAAAAAGTCACGATTTCAAAATTTTTGGGAGTTTTGAAAAAAAAAAAGGCTTTTATAAGTCGGAATTTTTAAAGGTTAGGATTTTTGAAAAGTATGAATTTTCAAAAAAAGTCTAGATTTTTAAAATTCTGTAATTTTAAAAAAGTAGATATTTTTAAAAAAGTTGGAATTTAAAAAAAAATAGAACTTTTTAAAAAGTCACGATTTTGAAAAAGTTAGGATTCTTAAAAAAGACAAGATTTTAAAAAAAAATCACAATTTGTAAAAAAGTTCAAGAATTATTTAAATGTAGATTTTTTAAAATCACGACCTTTTCAAAAATTAACACATTTTTGAAATCATGACTTTTTCAAAAACCATGACCACTAAACACTAAAACCTTAAACCTGAGCCCTAAACAATAAACCCTTAACACCCTAAAAACCTAAGCCCTTAACCATAAAATCTTAATCTAATCCTAATCCTAAACCCGAGCCGTAATAAACCATAAACCCTAAAAGTCTAAACCCAAACCTTAAAACATAAACCTTGATCCATGAGCCTTGACACATAAACCCTAAATGATGAACCCTAAACACTAAACAATAAAGCCTTAGGCATAACCACCCTAAACCCTAAATATTGAACCCTTAACCTAAACTAAAACTCTAAACCCTAAACCTTGAGCCCAAAGACCCGAACCCTAAACCTTAAACTCATAACCCCAAACCTTGAACCTTGAGACCTCAACCCTAAACCATAAACTCTAAACCCTAAATACGACCCCTTATGCTCTAAATCCTAAACCCTAAACCTTAAAGCCCTAATTTCTCATAAACCATGACCCCGAGTCTTAAAACGTAAACCCTTAACCATAAGCACTAAACTCCAAACCCTAAATTCTAAAACCTAATTCTTAAACCCTAAACCGTAAACCTTGATCCCTAAACCATGAACCTTAACCTTGAAACTTGAACCATGAACCTATAGACTTCAACCCTAAACCCTAAACCCCTAACCCCTATGCCCAAAACCCTAAACCTTAAGCCCTAAATGGTTATAAATCTTAAACCTTGGGTCCTAAAACTGAAGCCATTAACCTTGAGCATTAAAAAAGCCTAAACCCTAAACCTTGATCCTAAACCTCGAACCCTGAATCCACGAGCCCTAAATAGTAAACCCTAAGCCTAAAAACCTTAATCCTAAACACAAAATACCTTGAGCCCTAAAACTTAAACCCCAAAACGTTAAAATAGTTATATTTGGAAAGAAAATTGGGATTTTGAAAAACTTGAGATTTTTAAAAAGTTGAGATATTGAAAAGGTCGGGATTTATGAAAAATCAAGATTTTTTAAAATTTTGAGATTTTCAAAAACATGAGATTTTTAAAAAAGTCACTACTTTTTAAAAATTTGCAATTTTAATAAAGTTATAATTTTTGAAAACATCAGGATTTGAAAAATGTCAGGATTTCAAAAATGTTAAGATTTTCAAACAAGTTTGGGTTTTAAAAAATCAATATTTTGAAAAGTCAACATTTTAAAAGCAAGTATTTTTAAAAAATTGGGATTTTTAAAAGTTAGGATTTTAAAAATTTGAGTAAAAAGTAGAATTTTGTAAAATGTTGGGATTTTGAAAATGTCAAGATTTTTGAAAAAGTAATTTTTTTTGGATAAGTCATGACATTTGAAAAAGACACGATTTTTAATATTTGTGATTTCTGAAAAAATAAATTTATTTGAATAACGAAGGATTTTAAAAAAAATTGACATTTTCAATAAAGCTGGTATCAATTTTTGAAAATGTCACGATTTTCAAAACAATTGGGATTTTTGAAAAATTTAGAATTTCAAAAAAGTCAAGATTTCAAAAATGTAGAGATTTAAAAACAAAAGGAGGATTTTCAAAAAACTCTAAATTATCAAAAAGCTCAGGATTTTGAAAAAGTTGTGATTTTAAATATTTGAAAATGTCAATATTTTTAAAATAGTTGGGATTTTTAAACAATTCATGTGTTTTGAATAAGTTGGCATTTTTAAAAATTGAGGTTTCAAATAATTTTAAAATTACAAAAAAGTTAATTTTTTTGATAAATTTAAGCTTTTCAAAAAATTCACAATTTTGAATAGTCTAATCTTCAAAAAATAGGTATTTTGAATAATCAATATCTTTGAAAATGTAGGTATTTTGAATAATTAATTTTCTAGAAAAGTTTGGATTTTAAAAACATTGTGGTTTTGAAAAAGTTGAGATTTGTGAAAAATTTATTTTGAAAAGGTCAAGATTTTGAAAAAGACAAGAATTTGGAAAATTCAAATTTTTTTGAAATGTTAGGATTTACAAAAATTTCAGGTTTTTGAAAAAGTCGGTATTTTGAATAATAGTATTTTTTAAAAATCCCATTCTTTTTAAAAAGTCACTTTTTCAGAAAATGTTGGGATTTTTTAAAAGTCAATATTTCAAAAAAAAAGTTGATATTTTAGAAAACACTTGATATTAAAAATGTCATGATTTTCAAAAAAAAATTTTAGGAGATATTAAAAAGTCTATTTTTTACAAAAAAAATGTTTCATCATGATTTCTCTAAAAATACTAACTTTTGAAAAATATATTTTAAAATCAGGATTTTTGAAAAAAGTTGGGAGTTTGAATAATTTAGATTTTCCAAAAAGTCTGTATTTTTGAATAAGTCATGATTTTGAAAAAAATGAGAGTTTTGAAAAATTCAGTATTTTGAAAAAGTCATGAATTTCAATAAATTCAAGATTTTAAAGAAGTCAGGATTTTGAAAAGTTGATATTTTTGAAAATTCAAGATTTTGCAAAAGTCAAGATTTCAAAAAAAAAAAATGAAAATTGAAAAAATAAGGATTTTTTTTTATAAAAGATTTTTAAAAGTAGATATTTTTCAAAAAAATTGGGATTTTAAAAAAATGTGATTTTTAAAAAAATCATGATTTTAAAAAAGTTAGAATTTAAAATTTTTTAAAAATTAGGATTCTTTAAAAAGTTGAGAGTTTTGAAAAAGTCAAGATTATGAAAATGTTGGGATTTTGAAAAAATTTTTTAATTTCAAAAATCCAAGAATTTTCAAAAAGTTAGGATTTTCAAAAAAGATATAATTTTAAAAAGTCGACAATTACAAAATTGTAGATATTTTTGAAAAAAGTAAAAAAAGGGTTTTTTGAAATCTCAACTTTTTCAAAAATTCTAACATTTTAAAATCTTTTTCAAAAATTCATGACTTTAAAAATTATGAATTTTTCAAAAATCTAGAGTTTTTAAAAAATCATGAATTTTTAAATTCATGACTTTTCACTTTAAAAATTCAAAAAATTTTTTGAAAATCGTGAATTTTTAAAAATTACAAACCTTAAACCCTAAAAACTTAAATTTGAAAGTCATAAACCAAAAACCCCAAACCCTAAGCTAAAAACCTAAACCAGTAAACCCTAAACCTTGATCCCTAAACCCTAAAACCTAAATGATAAAACCTTGAAACTAAATCCTAAATCCTAAACCATGAGAGCCCTAAACTATAAACCATAAACCTAAACCCTAAACCCCGAGACCTAATCCATAAACCGTAAACATTAAACCCTAAACTAAGATCCATAAGCCCTAAAATCTAATACTTTAACCCCGATCCCTAAACCCTAAAACCTTGAACCCAAATGCCTAAGGTATAATATAATAACCCTTAACCTTAATCTCTAAGCCATTAAACCTTAAACCTTAGCCTTGAGCCCCAGATACCTAAACCCTAAACTCATAACCTCGAACCCCGAATCTTAAGCTATAGACCGTGAACCCTAAACCATGTAGTTTAAGCCCTAAACCCTAAATCGTAAACCATGTACCTTGATCCCTAAACCATAAACCTTAAGCCCTAATTGCTCATAAACCCTAAACCTTAATGCTAAACTCTAAATAATAAACCCTCAATCTTAAACCAAGATCCCTAAACCCTAAAAGTGAAACCCCAAATGTTAAACTCTCAACCTAAACACTAAAATCCCTAAACCATGAACCCTAAAACTCGAGCACTAAACCCTAAAACCTAAACCTAAATCCATGAACCCTAAACCTTAATACTAAACCTTAAAACCATAAACCCTAAACTCCAAATCTTGAGCCTAAAAACCTAAACCCGAAACACTAAATCCCTTCAAACTCTAAACTTTTTAAAAGTTCCACTTTTCAAAAATCACTTTTTTAAAAAATCATGATGTTTTTTAAATACCAACTTTTTTTAAAAACCTAACTTTGTTAAAAAAGTAAAATCTTGACTTTTTAAAATCCTAATTTTTCTAAAATTCGGGAAATTTTCTAGAATCCCGATTATTCAAAATACCTACTACTTTTTTTACTATCCTAAATATTAAAAATCACAACTTTTTTGAAAATCAAACTTTTAAAAAAGCCATGATTTTGAAAAGGTGAATATTTTTTAAAAGTTTGATTTTAGAAAAGTTTGGGATTTTATTAAAATTTGAGATTTTGAAAAAAGTTGAGATTTCAAAAAGGTTGGGATTTCAAAAAAGTTAGATTTTGAAAAGTTTAGGTTTTTAAAAAGTTGGCATTTCAAAAAATTTGAAAAAGTTTGGATTTTTCAAAAATACAGATTTTTAAAAAATTTCAAGATTTTAAAAAAAGATTTTTAAAAATAGCAATTCAAAAAAAGTTTGTATTTTTAAAAATCACGACTATTCAAAAGACTATTCAAAAAGTTGACTTTTTGAAAATCTCAAATTTTTAAAAATGCCATTATTTTTCAAAAAAGTCAAGATTTGGAATTGATTAAAAAGTTAAGATATTTTCAAGAAAATTTTGATATTTTTGAAAATTCATAATTTTCAAAAAAGTCACACTTTTTTAAAAGTAGCGATTTTTGAAAATGTTGGGAATTTTAAGAAAAAATTGTTATTTTGAAAAAGTTAAGATTTTTAGGAAAGGATGTTTTTAAAAAGATTGGATTTTGAAAGATAGAATATTTTGAAAGATTTCAAAATATTGAGGATTTCGAAAGATTTCAAAATAATAGTTAGGATTTTGAAAAAGTTGGGATTTTCGAAAGGTCATAATTTTGAAAAGGTTTTGACCTTAAAAATGTTGGGATTTTGTAAAGTCAAGAATTTTGGAAAAGTCGGTATTTTAAAAAACATGGGATTTTCAAAAAAGTCACGACTTTTGAAAATCTTGCAATTTTTTAAAAAGTTTTTATTTTTGAAAACATAAGGATTTGAAAAATGTCGGGACTTTGAAAATGTTAGGGTTTTCAAACAAGTTTGGTTTTCAAAAAATAAATATTTTGAAAAATTCAAGTATTTAAAAAAATGGGATTTCATAAAAGTTGGTATTTTTGAAAGAGTCGAGATTTTTGAAAACGTCCTAATTTTGTAAAACTCAAGATTTTCAAAAAAGTTTGGATTTTGGAAAATGAGGGGATTTTGAAACAGTCAATTTTTTTGAAAAAATCAGGATTTTTGAATAAGTGGGGATATTAAAAAAAGTCACGATTTTTAATATTTGCAATTTTGAAAAAGTAAGGATTTTAAAAATGTTGACATTTTCGATAAAGTTGGGATTTTAGAAAATTCAAGGATTTTGAAAAAGTAAGGATTTCTAAAAAAGTATCGATTATTGAAAATGTCATGATTTTTGAAATAGTCACAATTTTAAAAAATGTTACGATTTTTGAAAAAGTTAGAATTTCAAAAAAGTCAAGATTTGAAAAATGTAGAGATTATAAAAAGACATGATTTTCAAAAAGGTTAAGATTTTGAAAATTTTGGGATTTGAATAGTAGGAATTGTTAAAAAAATTAGGATTTTAAATAATAGGGATTTTAGAAAAATTCTAGATTTTTGAAAAAGTTGAGATTTGGAAAACATTGTATTTTTTTAAAAAATCAGGATTTTGAAAACATTAGGATTTTTAAAAATTCATGAGTTTTGAAAAAGTAGTGATTTTATACAATGTGTGGACTTTGAAAATGTTAGCATTTGAAAAAAACAGGATTTGAAAAATTTTGGGACTTCGAAATGTTAGGATTTTCAAACAAGTTGGGATTTTCAAAAAATCAATAATTTGAAAAAGTCAAGATTTCAAAAAAGTTGGGATTTAAAAAAGTTGAGATTTTTGAAAGAGTTAGGATTTGAAAAAAAAAACTCGAGATTTTCAAAAAAGTCAGGATTTTAAAAAAGTTTGAAAATTGGATTTTGAAAAATGAAAATTTAGGATTTTTAAAAATATCAAGATTTTTGAATAAATCATAATATTTGAAAAATGTCATGATTTTTAATATTTGTGATTTTTGAAAAAGAATGATGTATTTTGAAAACTAAGGATTTTTTTTAAAAAATCGTTATTTTATATAGAGTTGGGATTTTAGAAAATTTGGTATTTTGAAAATTTTGGGATTTTTTGAAAAAGTCTCGATTTTTGAAAGTGTTGTGATAATTTGAAATAGTCATGATTTTCCAAAAAAAATGGATATTAGAAAAAATTAGAACTTTAGAAAAGTCAAGATTTGAAAAATGTAGATATTTCAAAAAAGTAGGATTTTTAAAAAACTCAAAATTTTCAAAAAGGTTGGGATTTTGAAAAAGTTGTGATTATGAATAGTTAGGATTTTTTAAAAAAATTAGATTTTGAATAGTAAGGATTTTAGAAAAAGTTTAGATTTTCCAATAATTCAGGATTTTTAAAAAGTTGGGAGTTTTGATAAAACTTAAAGATTTTGAAAAAGTAAAATTTTTTCTAAAAAGTCAATATTTTTGTAAAATTTGGAATTTTTTAAAAAAAAATTTTGAAGCTTTTTAAAAAAATTTTGGGATTTTAAAAATCTCAAGTTTTAAAAAAAGCCGAATATTTTAAAAATGTGATTAAAAAAATTTAAAATTTTGAAAAAAAGTCAAAATTTTTAAAAAAGTGAAGATTTTTAAAAAATTTGTAAATTTGAATAATCAAGATCTTTGAGAAAGTAGTATTATGAATAATCAAGATTGTTAGAAAAAATCTAGATTTTCAAAAAAATTGACTTTGAAAAAATCAAAAAAAGAATTTTGAAAAAGTCGAAGATTTTTGAAAAATTTAGAATTTTAAAAAGTCACAATTTTTGAAATGTTGGGATATACAAAAAGTTGGGATTTTTGAAAAATTTAGGATTTTTAAAAAGCCACAATTTTTGAAATGTTGGGATATACAAAAAGTTGGGATTTTTGAAAAATTCATTTTTTGGAATGATCTTGAATTTTTCAAAATCACAACTCAACTTTTTCAAAAATCCTAAATTTTCAAAAATTTCAAATTTTTATAAAGTCAGGATTTTTAAAAATACGTTGGGATTTTCAATAATAAAGATTTTCCAAAAATTTGGTATTTTTTCAAATAATAAGTCGGGATTTTTCAAAAAAAAGATTTTTAAAAAAGAGAGTTTTGAAAAGATGGATTTTAAAAAAGTCAAAATTTTGAAGAAGTCATCATGATTTTGAAAAAATTTAAGATTTGTGAAAATTCTGGATTTTTTATAAAGTCTCAATTTTGAAGAATTAAAGATTTTTTTAAAAATAGGTTTTTATTTTAAAATCAAGATTTTTAAAAAGTCATGATTTAAAAAAAATTAGGATTTTGAAAAATTCAGGATTTCAAAAAATTGGGATTTCAAAAAAGTTGGGATTTTGAAAAAGTTGATATTTTAAAAAACACTGTATATTACATTAAAAATTCATGAATTTTCTAAATATTTCGAGTTTATCAAATGGGGATTTTCTAAAATGTTGACTTTTTTAAAAAAATGGGGATTTTGAAAAAAGTCATGAGTTTGAAAAATTTAGGTTTCCAAAAAACCCTGGAATTTTTAATAAGTCATTATTTTCTAAAAATTCGGGATTCTTGAAAAAGACAAAAAAATTAAAAATAAAGGATTATGAAAAAATTATGATTTTGGAAAATTCAAATTTTCAAAAATGTCAAGATTTCAAAAAATTAGGGATTTTTGAAAAAATTAGAATTTTCAAATAAGTTAGGATTTTTTGAATAGTCTCATGATTTTCAAAAAGTTAGGATATTTGAAAAGAAAATATTTTTAAAATGTAAATAATTTTAAAAATTTGGGATTTTCAAAAAACTCATGATTTTAGAAAAAGTTAGAATTTCAAAATATTTAGGATTTCTTAAAAATTTAAGATTTTCAAAAAGGAAGGATTCAAAAAAAGCAGGGAATTTAAAAACATATATTTTGAATAAGTCATGATTTAATAAAAGCCATGATTTTGAAAAAGTTTGAGATTTTCATAAAATTCAAGATTATGAAGAAGTTGGGATTTTTAAAATGTTGTGAAAATCAATTTTTAAATCTTGAATTTTTAAAATCCTAACATTTTCAAATTCTTGGCTTTTTCAAAATTCTGAGTTTTTTGTAAAATCGTGAATTTTTCAAAAATCACAAGTTTTTTAAAAAATTGTGACTTTTTAAAATTCATGACTTCATCAGTTAAAAAAACCTTTCAAAATCAAGACTTTTTGAAAATTGTGACTTTTTTGAAATCCTAAGTATTTGAAAATCAGGACATTTTTTAAATGGTGACTTATTCAAAAGTCTTGACCCCTAACTCCTAAACCATAAACCTTGAAACCTGAGCTAAAAATCCTAAACCATAAACCATGAACCCTAAACCCAAAAAAAACCTAAACCCTTAACCCTTAACATTGAATACTAAACCCTAAACCCTAAACTTTGAGCCCTAAACCTTAAGCCCCGATCCACTGAGCCCTAAAACCTAAACAATAAAACCCTAAATCGTGAACCCTAAGCCTTAGGCCTAACCCAAAACCCAAAACCTTAAACCTTGAACCCCGAGCCCTAAGACAAAAACTCTATAACCTAAACCTTGAACCCCGAGCCCTAAGACAAAAACTCTATAACCTAAACCTTGAAACGGAGATTTGAACTCTAAACTCGTAATCCCGAACCCCAAACCCTTATCCATAGACCTCAAACCATTAAACCCTAAACCCTAATCCCTGAACCATAAATCCCGACCCCTACACTAAAGCACTAAACCCTAAACCATGTACCTTGAAAAACTAAACCCTAAACCCCAAACCACGAGCCCAACAACCTAAACCCTATACACCAAATCCCTTGAGCCGTAAAACTTAAACCATAAACCCTAACTTTTAAAAAAATCCACTATTTCAAAAATCACGAATTTTTCAAAAATCTTAAATTTTCAAAAAAATCCTGATTTTTTGAAAATACCAATTTTTTTTTAAAAAACTAACTTTTTCAAAAATATAAACTTTGTTAAAATCGGCTTTTAAAAAAATCTAGAATTTTTCTAAAATCCTTACATTTTCTAGAACAAAATTTCAAACTACCTACTACTTTTTGAATATCCCAACTATTCAAAGTCACAACATTTTAAAAATCTTAACTTTTTCAAATTCGATTTTGAAAAGGTCAAAATTTATAAAAAATTTTTTTATTTTCAAAAGAGTCAATAGTTTAGATTTTAGAAAAAGTTAAGGTTTTGAAACATTTGAGATTTTAAAATAGTTAGAATTTTTTAAAAGTTGAGATTTCAAAAAGATTTCAAAATATTGGGATTTTTGAAAAAAGTTCGGGTTTTGAAAAGTTGGGATTTCAAAATACTTCAGATTTTCAAAAATTCAGGATATAAGTTTGGATTAATGGAAAAGTCAAGATATTTTAAAAGTTGATATTTTAAAAAATTCCTTGTTTTCAAAAAAGTCATGATTTTTGAAAAAGTTGGAATTTCAAAAATATACTGTTATTTTAAGAAATTCGGGATTTATTTGAAAGTTGGGATTTTCAAAAAAGTTAAGATTTTGGACAAGTTGGGATATTAAAAAATTTAGGATTTTTAAAAAGTTGAGATTTTAAAAATGTCAAAATTTCAAAAAAGTAATCATTTGGGATAAGTTGGGATTTAAAAAAAGTCACAATTTTGAATATTTGTGATTTTAAAAAAAGTAGGATTTTTGAAAAAGTAAGGATTTTTAAAAAAGCCGACATTTTTAATGAAGTTGGGATTTTGTAAAATTCTGGGATATTTAAAAAGTCATCTTTTCTGAAAAATATTGATTTTAAAAAGTGTCATGATTTCGATAAAGTTGGGATTTTAGAAAATTTGAGATTTTGAGAAAGTAGAGATTTTGAGAAAGTTGGGATTTCTAAAAGTTTAATATTTTTGAAAAATTCAAAATTTTAAAAAAGTTGGTATTTCAAAAAAGTCAGGTTTTTTTTAAAAAGTTGTGATTTTTGAAAAGTCAAGGTTTTCAAAAAAATTAATTTTTAGAAAAGATAATATTTTCAAAAAAATTACAATTTTGAATAATGAATATTCTAGAAAAAGTATGGATTTTTAAAAAACTTATGGCTTTGAAAAATTCAAGATATTAAAAAAGTTAGGATTTCTTAAAAAGACGGGATTTTGAAAAAATCACAATTTTTTAAATGTTGGGATTTACAAAATGTTAGGATTTTTGAAAAAGTATGTATTTTAAATATTCCCGTATTTTTCAAAATCACAACTTTTTGAAAACCTAACTTTTTCAAAATATCCCAAATTTTCAAAAATCTCACAAAATTTAAAAGTCAAAAAACATTTTTTGAATAAGTTAGAATTTTCAAAAAAGTTTAGATTATTGAAAAAGAGATTGTGTTTTAAAAACTATTGATTTTCAAAATAGTTAGTATTTTTAAAAGTCATGATTTCAGAAAAAATTAGGGTTTTTAAAAGTATAAATTTTTGAAGAAGTTGAGATTTTCAAAAAAATTGTGAGTTTTTCGAAAAAACGTGATTTTTGAAAAAAGTCACGATTTTCAAAAAATTCATGATTTGAAAAAACTCAAGATTTTAAAAATTTGGGATTTTAGAAAAGTCTAGATTTTAGAAAAACACTTAAATTTAAAAAAGGTGCATTGTTTACAAAAATTAGAATATTCAAAATGGTCAAGATTTCTTTTAAAATTTTAACTTTTAAAAAAATCTTAACTTCAAAAAAACAAGATTTCAAAAAAAAAAGTTGTGATTTTTGAAAATTCAATATTTTGAAAAACTTAAGATTTCAACAAATTTGGGATTTTGAAAAAATGAGGCTTTTCAAATAATTCACGATTTTTAAAAGGTCAAGATTTATAATAGTCTAAATTTTTGTATATTTAAAAAGTAGATAATGTTTAATAATTTTGGGATTTTCAAAAAAATTGCTATATTAAAAAAATCATGATGTTAGAAAAAGTTATAATTTCAAAATTTTAAAAAGTTATAATTTTGAAAAATTTAGTTTTTTTCAATAATTCAATATTTTTAAAAAAATTTGGATGATGGAAAGGTTGGGATTTCTAAGAGTCATCATGATTTAAAAAATACATGAATTTCAAAAAAGTTAGGATTTTTAAAAAAGACAATTTTTTTTTAAAAAGTCACAATTTTCAAAAAAGTTAGGAATTAAAAAACTATAGAGATTTTTGAAATCCCAAAATTTTTTAAAATCCTAACATATTTTTCAAAATCTTGAATTGTTAAAATTTTGACTTTATATAAAATCATGACATTTTCAAAACTTACAAATTTTCAAAATCCACAATTTAAAAAAATTGTGAACTTGTTAAAATCATACTTCATCATTTTAGAAATCTTTAAAAATCCATACTTTTTAAAAATCATGACTTTTAAAAAATCCCAACTATTTCAAAACCAGGAAACTTTTGAAATTGTGACTTTTTCAAACATTGCGACTCCTAAACTCTAAACCCTAAAACATAAAACCTAAGTTTGTAAACCCCAAATCCCAAACCAAGAGCCGAAAACCTAAACCCTAAACCCCAACATCCTAAACCCTAAATCCTAAACCACAAACCATAAACCCTTAAACTTTGAATCTTAAACCCTAAACAGTAGCCTTAAACCTTAGCCCTAAACCATAAACCCAAAAACCTAAATTGTAAACCCTAAACCTGTAAGCCCCAAAACTTAAACACTTACCTTAAACCCCGATCCCTAAAGCTTGAAACATAAAAACCTAAACCTTGAGCCCTAAACCCTAAACATTAAACCCTTAATCTAGAGCCTTAAACCATAAATCGTAAGGCCTAATTTCTCTTAAAACCTAAACTCTAAATGCTAAATCCTAAAAAATAAACCCTCAAATGTAAACCTTGAACCCCAAACCATGATCCTTGAAACCCGAAACCTAAACCCCGATCCCTTAGCGTGAAGCGTAAACCTTGAACCATAAACCCTAAACCCTAAACCTTAAATCAAAAAGCTTAAGACCTAATTTCTCCTAAATCCTAAACCCTAAATGCTAAATCGTAAAAACTAAACCCTCAACCATAAACCTTGAACCAAAACCCTAAACCCTTAACATTAAGAACTAAACCCAAAACCCTAAAAAGAAACCCTAAAATGTAATTCTTAAACCCTAAACCCATATCTTTGAACTCTAAACTTTGAATCTCAAACCTAAACCCTAAGCCAAAAGACCAAAACCACAAACACTAAGTCCCCCGATTTTGAAAAAGGATCAATTTTAAAAATGTCGGGACTTTGAAAATGTTATGATTTTGAAATAAGTTATAGTTTTTAAACATTAATATTTTGATAAAGTAAAGGATTTTGAAAAAGTTGGGATTTTTGAAATTGAAAGAGGTTTTTGAAAAGTTAGGATTTTTGAAGAGTCAAAATTTTTGAAAAAGTCATGATTTTTAAAAAACTCGAGATTTTCAAAAAGTTAGGTTTTTGAAAAATTCTGGATTTTTAAAAATTGAGTTTTTCAAAAAATTCATGATTTTGTAAAAGTCAGGATTTTGGAAAATGTTGGGATTTTTAAAACTTTAAGATTTTGGAAAATTTAAGATTATTGAATAAGTTAAAATATTTAAAAAGTCATGATTTTTTAATATTTGGGATTTTTGAAAAAATAGAATTCTTTGAAAAAGTAGGATATTAAAAAAAAAAAAAGATTTTAGAAAAATTGGAATTTTTTAAAAAGGATTTTTGAAAAAGTTTCGATTTTTTAAATTGTCAAATTTTTGAAATAGTTCTTGATTTTCAAAAAATTGAGATTTTGAAAAAGTTATAAATTAATAAAAATCAAGATTTCAATAATGTAGAGATTTCAAAAAAGGAATTTTTTTCAAAAAACTCAAAACTATCAAAAAGGTCAGGATTTTGAAAAAGTGGAGATTTTGAATAGTTGGTATTTTTAAAAAAATGGAATTTTAAATAATAAGGATTTTAGAAAAGCTCTAGATTTTTTTAAAAATGGGAGTTTTGAAAATTTTGAGATTTCAAAAAATCAAGTTTTTTGAAAAAGTCAGGATTTTTGAAAAATTGAGGTTTTCAACAAATTAAAATTTTCGAAAAAGCTAGAATTTTTGAAAAAGTCGAGATTTACATTTTTTTGCAATTTTGAATAATCAAGATCTTTGAAAAAGTCAATATTTTTGAGAAAGTTAGGATTTTGTAAAAAAGTCATTATTTTGAATAATCATCACCTTTTCAAAATCACAACATTTTTGAAAACCTGAATTTTTGAAAATCTCTTTTAAAAAAAATTTTTAAAAGTTTGGATTTTGAATAATCGAGATTACCCAAAAATTTAGTATTTTTGGAGAAGATGGTATTTTTAAAAATGAGGATTTTTTAAAAAAGTCGGGATTTTGAAGAAGTCATAATTTTGAAAAAGATACAATTTTTAATAAGTCGTGATTTTGAAAAATTCAATATTTTTGTAAAACTCGATATTTTTGAAAAGTCATGAATTTAAAAAAATAGGATTTTAAATAAGTTTAGAATTTTCAAAAGCCAAGATTTAAAAAAAAGATTTTAAAGAAGTTGGGATTTTGAAAAAGTTGGGTTTTTGAAAAGTTTAGAATTTTCAAAAGCAAGATTTCAAAAAAATCTAGATTTTTGAATAAGTCGTGATTTTTTTAAATGTCGGGATTTTTAAAAGTAGATATTTTTAAAAAATTTGGGATTATAAAAAATATTAAGATTTTAAAAAAATCATGATTTAAGAAAAAGTTAGAATTTAAGAATTTTTAAAAGTTAAAATATTAAAATTTAAGAGTTATAAAAAAGTCAAGATTTCCAAAAAAACGTTAGGATTTTGAAAAAGTAGTGATTTCGAAAAAGGTAGGAATTTTGAAAATGTTAGGATTTTTAGAAAAGACAACATTTTAAAAACATCATAATTTTTAAAAATGCCGACAATTACAAAACTATAGAGATTTTTTTAAAAGTAAGATTTTTTAAAAATTTGGGATTTTGGAAATCCTAGTTTTTTTAAATCCTAACATTCTTAAAATCTATACTTTTTAAAAATTCGATTCTTTATAAAATTCTAAATTTTTCAAAAATCATGATTTTTTTCAAAATTTATTACCTTTTTTAAATTCATGATTTTATATCACTTTCAAAATCTAGACTTTTTAAAAATCTTGACATTTTCAAAACTTACTATTTCAAAATCTAGACAATTTTAAAATTGTGACTTTTTAAAAATTTGTGAATCCCAAACTCTAAACCGTAAAACCTTAAACACGAGTCGTAAACCCTAAACCCCGAGCCATAAACCTTAAATCCTAAACCCTAAACACTAAATCCTAAACCTAAATACTAATCCCTAAACCCCAAACCCCAAGACTTAATCCATAAACGCTAAACCCTAATTCTTGATCTCTAAACACTAAACATGAAAACCACGAACCCTAAGCCCTAAACCCTAAAATCTAAACACTCAGCCTTAAACCCTAGCACTAAACCATAAACCCTAAAGCAGTGAACTATAAAGCCTTAGACCTAACCCTTAACCCTCACCCTAAACCCTAAGCCCCGATCCAAAACTTTAAACCTTAAACCTTGATCCAGGAGACATGAACTCATAACCATAAACCCCCGAACCCTAGGCCATAGACCCCGAACCATGAATTCTAAACCCTAAACCCTAAAGCTGTAAGCCTGGAACCTAATTGTGACCCCTTAGCCCTAAACCCTAAACATTGAGCCACGAGCCCTAAACCTCAAACCTTAAGCCCTAATTACTCCTAAACCCCAAGTCTTAAACCCTAAACAAGTAAATGCTGAACTCTAAATAGTAAACCCTCAACCGTAAACCATGAGTGCTAAATGCTAAAACCTCAACTATAAACATAGAGCCCTAAACCCTAAACCCTAAACCATAACCGTAAACCCTAAACCCTAAGCACTAAACCCCAAACCCATAACTCGAAAACCTATACCTCAACACCGAGCCTTAAATATAATATTTTTAAAAATACCGACTTTACCTAAAATCCTTAGTCCTAAACCCCAAACATAGAACCTTTAACATTGAATTATAACTGTAAACCCCGATCCCTAAATCATAAACCAAAAATTATAAAGCCAAATCCCTAAACTATAAGCCACAAACCCTAAATCATGAACCCAAGCCTTAGGACTAACCCTAAACCCGAACCTTGAGAAGTTAAAGCCCTAAAAAACCTTGAGCCCTAAGTTAAAACCCTAAACCCCGAACCTTGAGCCCTAAGTTAAAACCCTAAACCCTAAACCTTGAGCCCAAAGATCTGAACCCTAAACACTAAACTCATAACCACGAACCCGATCCCTCAACCCTAAACCCTAAGACATGAAATGTAAAACCTGACCCCTAAGCCCTAACCCCTAAACCATGTACCTTGACTCCTATACCCTAGCATATAAACCCTAAGGAAAAACCCTAAACACTAAATCCCCAACCCTAAACCTTGAGCCCTAAATTTTTAAAGAGTTTCAATGTTTTTTAAAATCATTTTATTTTTGAAAACCATACTTTTTCAAAAATCTAAGTGTTTTCAAAATCATGACATTTTCTAGAATCTGATTATTCAAAATTCACAACTTTTCAAAAATAATGATTTAAAAAATTGAGATTTCAAAAATATAGGAATTTTGAAAAAGTTGAGATTTCAAAAGTTCGGGATTTCACAAAACTCATGATTTCAAAATACTTAGAGTTGGAAAAAGTTGAGATTTTGAAAAACTTGAGAGTTTAGAAAAGTAAAAAAAAATTCAAGGGGGTTGACCTTTGAAATGTAAGATTTTTGAAAAGTTCATATTTTTGAAAAAGTTGGGATTTTCAATAACTTGAGATTTTCAAAAAAAATCCCATCTTCTGAAAAAGTCGCATTTTACAAAACAAATTCAAACAAGTTGGGGTTTTTAAAAAATCAATATTTTTAAAAAGTAAGCGATTTCAAAAAAGTGAAATTTTCAAAAGAGTCGGGATTTTTAGGAGTCTACATTTTTAAAAGTAAATATTTTTAGAAAAACTCGATATTTTAAAAAAGTAAGGGTGTTTGAAAAGTTGAGATTTTAAAAATATTTAGGAATTTTAAAAAGTTGAGATCTTTAAAAAAGTCAAGATTTTAAAAATTTCAAGATTTTGAAAAATTTGTGATTTTCGAATAAGTCGGGATTTTTGAAAACGTTAGCATTTTTCAATAGTCTGAATTTTTGAAAAAGTCAAGATTTTTAAAATAAAATTTGGAATTTTAAAAAATTGTAATTTTCAAAAAATTCATGATTTTAGAAAAAGTTTGAAGAATATCATAATTTTAAAAAGTAAGAATTTAAAAAAAAAGGGATTTTTGAAAAAATTGAGATTTTAAAAAAATTAAGGATTATGAAAATTTTTGGATTTAAAAACAATGGTGCTTTCAAAAAAATTGCAATTTTGGAAAAACCGGGAATTTTGAAAAAGTTGGGATTTTGAAATCCCAAACATGAGTTGTAAACCCTAATTCCTAATCCCCAATCTATGAACCCAAAAACCTAAACCCTAAACCCTAAGCCCTTAACCCTTAACATTAAATCCTAAACCTTAAAGCTTGAGCTCTAAACCATAAAACCACCTTGAGCCCTAAAATCCCAAGCTCTAAACCCTAAATAATAAACCCTAACCCCTTAACCCTAAGCCCGAGACCCTAAACCCTAAACTTGTAACCTCGAACCTCAAACCCTGATCCATAGACCCTGAAGCATGAACACTGAGCCCTCAATCCTAAATCATAAACCCTGAATAGTAAATTTTGATCCCTAAACCCTAAATTTTACCTTAAGCCCTAAACCCAAAACCTTGAACCTTGAGCCAAAAAACCTAAACCCTAAACTCTAAATCTATTAAGCCCTAAACCTTAAACCCTAAAACCTAAAGTTTTAAATAATTACAACTGTTTCAAGACTTTTCCAAAACCATAATTTTTTTTGAAAATATCAAATTCTTTGAAAACTACAATTTTTCAAGAATCTTGATTATTCAATATACCTAGTACTTTTTCGAATATTTTAACTATTCAAAATCATAACTTTCTTGAAGATCTTGACTTTTTCAAATTTGATATTTCAAAAACCTGAGATTTTCATAAAGTTTGGAATATTGAAAACCTCAATATTTTGAAAATTTTGAGATTTCAAAAAAGTTAGGAGGATTTTTGAAAATTTTGAGATTTCAAAAATGTCAATATTTCATAAAAGTTTTGGTTTTCCAAAAAGGTGGGATTTCAAATAAGTCACCAGGATTTTCAAAAAAGTAAGGATTTAAAAAAACTCAAGATTTTTGAAAAAGTTGGGATTTCGAAAGAGTTTGTGGGATTTAAACAAAATTGAGGTTTTTGAAAAAGTGGGGATTTCATAATAGTTCAGATATTTAAAAAACTTGGATTTTAAAAAAATGACTATTTTTGAAAAATTCATGATTTATGAAAAAGTCATAATTTCAAAAAAGTTGGGATTTTTATAAAATAGTAACTATTCAAAGTTATGAATTTTTGAAAATCCCATGTTTTTTAAAAATCCGAAGTTTTTGAAAATCTCAACTTTTTGAAAAAGTGACTATTTTTTGAAAGAAATCAGGATTTTGAATAAGTTGGGATTTTTGAAAAAGAAGATATTTTTAAAAATGTAAAGGTTTTCGAAAAATTAGGATTAAAGAAATAGTTGAGATATGTTTAAAACTTGAGATTTTTGAAAAGTCATAATTTTTTTAAAAGTCATGATTTTTGAAAATTTTGGGATTTCAAAAACGTTGTTATTTCAAAGAAAAGTTAGCATTTTTAAAAATTAGAGTTTTTCAAAAAAGCTGGGATTTTGGTAAAGTTGGGATTTTTGAAAATTTGAGATTTCAAAAAATATCCAAAATGTTAGGATTTTAAAAAATTCACGATTTCAAAAATGTAGAGATTTTCAAAAAAGCCAAGAATTTTGAAAACTTTAGGACTTTATAAAAAGATAGGATTTTTTAAAAAAGTTTTTAAAAAATTTGGGAATTACAAAACTCTAGAAATTTTTGAAAAAGTAACAATTTTTAAAACAATCCTAGAATTTAGGAAAATTCTAAAATTTTCGAAAATCCTAACATTTTCAAAATCTCAATTTTTTTCAAAATTCTGACTCTTTATAAAATTATGAACTTTTCAAAAATTACAAATATTTCATAAATCATGAGTTTTTAAAAATTGTGAATTTTTAATTTCATAACCTTATCACTTTCAAAATCAAGAGTTTTTGAAAATCGTGACTTTTTTGAAACCTTAAGCTTTTCAAAATGGGGGCAATTTTGAAATCATGACTTTTTAAAAATTGGGACCCATAAACCATAAAGTTGAGCTGTAATCCCTAAACCCTAAACCCCAAATCATGAACCTAAAAACCTAAAGCCTAAACCTTGAGCCCTACACCATAAACCCAAAACACTAAACCCTAAACCCTAAACACTTAACTCTAATCCCTAAACACCGAACCATAAACCCTAATCCTTAAGCCCCGAACCCTAAACCATGTACCTTGAGAGCTAAACCCTAAACCCTCAACCCTAAATACTAAGTGATAAACCATAAAATATGAGCCATAAATTCTAATACCTAAATGTTAAACCCTCAATAGTAAATCATGTGACTTGAACCCTAAACATTCAAACCCTAAACCTTGATCCCTTAAACTTAACCCTAATCACTAAAACCTAAACCCTAATGCCTTAAACCTAAGCACTAAACTTGAAACCCTAAAACCTACACCTTAAACCCTAAACCGTGATACATGAACCCTAAACCCCGAACCTTGAACCCACAAAAGTTGGGATTTTAGAAAAATCAAGATTTGGATAAAGTAAAGATTTCTGAAAAAAAAACTCTCGAATTTTGACAATGTTGCGATTTTTTAAATATTTGTAATTTTCCAAAATTTGGAATTTTCAAGAAAGTTAAAATTGATTTTAAAAATTAGAGATTTGAACAAGCAGGATTTTTGAAAAACTTAAAATTTTCAAGAATGACAGGATTTTGAAAAACTTATGATTTTGAATGGTTGGGATTTTTTAAAAATTAGGTATTTTGAATAATAAAGATTTTAGAAAAAGACTATATTTTTAAAAAAATTGGGATTTTGAAATAATTGAGATTTTGAAAAAGTAGTGATTTTCTAAAAATTTGATATTTTTGAAAAATTCAAGATTTCAAAAAAGTATGGTTTTTAAAAAGTTGTAATTTTTAAAAAATCAAGGTTTTTAAAAGGTTTAAAAATTTGAAAATAGTCAAAAGTTTCAGAAAAGTCATGATTTTTGAAAAAATTTCAAATTTGAATAGTCTCGATCTTCAAAAAATAATATATTTTGAACAATTAATATGTTTGAAAAGGTAGGAATTTCAAATAATAAATATTCTAGAAAATGTCTAGATTTTCAACAAAGTTATGATTTTGAAAAATTTAGTATTTTCCAAAAAAAAAAGATTTTTAAAAGTCACAATTTTTGAAATGTTGTGATTAACAAAAAGTTACGATATTTAAATAATCCCAACCTTTTCAAAATCAATTTTTTTTGAAATCATGAATTTTTGAAAATCTTGAGTAATTTGCAAATCTCAAATTTTTGAAAAGTCAAGATTTTCAAAAAAGTTGAGATTTTTGAAAAGATAGTAATTTTAAAAAGTAGGGATTTTTTCAAAAAGTTGCCATTTGAAGAAGTCATCATGATTTTGAAAAAGTTATGATTTTTTAAAACTATGGGTTTTTGTAAATTCTCAATTTTAAAAAAGTATAGATTATTTAAGAAGTTGAGATTTTTTTTTAAAAATGGGATTTTTTTAAAATCACGATTTTTATAAAAGTCACGATATTCAAAAACTATGATATTTTAGAAAATCAAGTGGATATTAAAAATGTCACGATTTTTAAAAAAATTGGGAGTTTAAAAATGTTAGGATTTCACTAAAAATGTTGAATTTTCAAAAATCTTAACATTTTTAAAAAGTCAAGAGTTTGAATAATTTAGATTTTCCAAAAATTCTTGATTTTTGAATAAGTCATGATTTTTGAAAATTTAGAAATTTTCAAAAAAATTGTGAATTTCATAAAATTTGGGATATTAAAGAAGTTGGGATTTTGAAAAAGTTGATTTTGGAAAAGTCAAGATTTCAAAAACTAAAGATTTTGAGAAAACTAGGAATTTACAATTAGTCGGGATTTTTGAATAGTCTAAAATTTTGAAAATGTATAGATTTTTGAAAAGTCTAGATTTTTAAATTGGAGATATTTATAGAAAAATTGGGATTTTCTAAAAAGTTACAATTTTCAAAAAAAATGTGATTATAGAAAAAAATTGAATTTCAGAATTTTAAAAAAGTTAGAATTTCAAACAATTTAGGATTTTTGAAAATTTTGAGATTTTAAAAAAACCAAGATTATAAAAAGGTTTGGAATTTAGAAAAAGTCACGATTTTGATAAAGAAAGTAATTTTGAAAAAGTTACGATTTTCAAAAATAACATAATTTAAAAAAATCATAAATTTTATAAAAGTTAGGAATTACAAAGCTGTAGAGATTTTTAAAAAGTAATGATTTTTTGCAACCTCAACTTTTTCAAAAATCCTGATTTTTTCCAAAATCGCAACATTTTCAAAATCTCATCTTTTTAAAAATTCGACTCTTTATAAAATCATGATTTTTTCGAAAATTACAATTTTTTTCAAAGATCACGAATTTTTAAAAATTGAAATTTTTTTAAATTTATGACCTTCTCACTTTCAAAATATTTTAAAATTTGTACTTTTTGAAAATCGTGAATTTTTGAAATCGTGACCTTTTCAAAATTCGTGACCCCTTATTCCTATAACCTGAAACCTAAGCTATAAACCATAAACCCTAAACCCCAAACCCCGAGCCCAAAAACCTAAAACCTATACCCTAAACCCTAAGCCCTAAACCCCAAAATCCTAAACCCTAAATCTCAAACCCCAAGCCTTGAACCCTAAGGTAAAATATTAAACCCTACACCATGAGTCGGTAGACTTGAACCCTTATCCCTATATTCATAACCCGAACCATAAACCCCGATCCCTAAACCATAAGCATTGAAACTTAAAATTTGACCCCTAAGCCCTAAACCCTAAACCATGTAACTTAATCCCTAAATCCTAAAGTCTCGAGCCCTAATCCCTAATCCATAAACCTTAATCCCCAATTGCTCCTAAACCCTAAACCTTGAGTCTTTAACCCTAAACCATAAACTCTAAACCCTAAATACTTGATCCCTAAACCCTAAAATCCTTAACCTTGAGCACTAAACCTCAAACCATAAACCATAAAACCTAAACCCTAAACCTTGATCCTTAAGCCCCGAGCCCTAAACCCTAAACACTCAATCCACCGACTTATTGAAGACCTAACATTTTCAAATATCTCAATTCTGGTTATTCAAAATACCTACTACTCTTTCAAATATCGCGACTATTCAAAATCACAACTTTTTCAAAAGTCTTGACTTTTTCAAAATTGATATTTGAAAAAAGTTAGGATTTTTGAAAAGGTCAAGATTTTTGAAAAGTTTAGATTTTTGAAAGAGTCAAGAGTTTTGGATTTTAGAAAAAGTTGGGATTTTACAAAATTTGAGATTTGAAAAATATTTCAAAAAAGTTGGGATTTCAAAATAGTCGGGATTTTTAAAAAAATTGAGATTTCGAAAAAGTAAGGATTTCAAAATTTTGGTGGGATTTTGAAAAATAAGGAATGTAATAAAATAAGAATTATCAAAAAGTTGGGATTTCAAAAAAACTTTAGATTTTAAAAATAAGAAAATTTTAAAAATTCACAATTTTTGAAAAATTCAGAATTTCAAAAAAATCAGGATTTTTCATAAATCCTAACTATTTAAAGTCGCAACTTCTTGAAAATCCCAAGTTTTTTCAAAATCTTGACTTTTCGAATATCTCAACTTTTTTGAAAAAATCACTATTTTTGGAATAGCCAGAATTTTAAAAAGTCGGGATTTGTAAAAAAGTGAAGATTTTTCAAAAGTTGGGATTAATGAAAATGTTGAAATATTTGAAAAATTCAAGACTTTTGAAAAGTCATTATTTTATAAAATGTCACAATTTTTCAAAAAGTTATGATTTTTGAAAAAGTTGGGATTTTGAGAAAAAAATTATTTTGTAAAGGTTTTACCTTCAAAATGTTGTGATTTTTTATTATTCAAGAATTTTGAAAAAGTTGGGATGTTCCAAAACTTGAGATTTGAAAAAATTCATAACTTTTGAAAAGTCACAATTTTTAATAAATTTGTTATTTTTGAAAACATCAGGATTTCAAAAATGTTATGATTTTTTAAAAGTCAAGATTTTCAAAAAATTCAGGGTTTTGCAAAATGTTGGGATTTTTAAAATGTCAAGATTTTTGAAAAACTTAGGATTTTAATATTTGCAATTTTTGGGAAGTAGGATTTGTTGAAAAATATGGATTTTCAAAAAAGTTGGAATTTTTGATAAACTTGGGATTTTAGAAAATTTGGGAATTTTGAAAATTTTGAGATTTCCAAAAGTTTTTGATTTTATAAAATGTCACAATTTATAAAATAGTCATGATTCTTGATAAACTTGGGATTTTCTAAAAAGTTACAATTTCAAAAAAGTTTAGATTTCATAAATGAAGAGACTTCAATAAAGGTAGGATTTTTGAAAAACTCCAAATTTTCTAAACGGTCGGGATTTTGAAAAAGTGGTAATTTTGAGTAGTCGGGATTTTTTTAAAATTGGGATTTTGAATAAAATGATTATAGAAAAGTTAGGACTTTCAAAAAATTTAGGATTTTTAAAAAGTCGAAGTTTTTAAAAAGTAACAAATTTCTAAAAATTCAATATTTTGAAAAAACGAAAATTTTGAAAAAGTTAGGATTTCTAAAAATTCAGGTTTTTGACAAATCAAGGTTTTCAAAAAAATTAAAATTTTAAAAAAGTTGAATTTTTTAAAAAGTCAAGATTTAAAAAAAAAATCCATTTTTTGCTAATGATTCATAGGTAAAAGGACCTAGCCTCAAAAAAATCTCCTATTACAGTCCATGATTAATCTACAAATCACTAGACTTAACAGGGAGAGTAAAATGCACATTATCGTGCTACAAAATCTAAAAAACTAGTTTTTATAAAACAATATATATATCACCGAACTTTACATTCCCAGCATTGTCAAAAAAGAGGTATACCCACTCCATATTAAACGAAATCAAATCAGATAACCCTAAAATTTAATCTTCCGTGACAAAATATGGAGGTGTTTCTACTATAATCTCCAACTCTAAGTCACTTGAAGATGAAGGAGACAAAGAAGAGCTAGCACAACAATCCAAAAAATCTAGTTTGGCCTTGGTAAAGTCCCTAGTTTTCCACCACCACCACCAATCCATGAGATAAATCTTTAACTCTATTAGTTAGGGCATGAATATGAAATTGTAAACTAACCACCCTCACTTCTAGGTCCTTCATCTCCTTTTGGAGGATAAACCAACCCAATTAATTAGAGATAATGTTGGTCGTGCTCAACCCCTGCGCCACATCAAACACATTCCTTTAACCCACAAATTGACCAGGGTCCAACATTAACCTCCTCAATTTATTACAGAAAACCACTTCTTCTTTGTCATCTTCAATGCTCTTGGCCACTGACCAAACCTGCTCTAACCAACCCCTCATGGCCACATTTTTAATTCTCCCATTGAGCCACTCCGAAAAGGAATCACCAAACCTAGACCAAATCTAAGCACAATGTAACTTCCTTCCAGATCCACTCATAGAATCTCCATTAGATGCCATGAGAGGAGGAGAAACATACCGATGAACTTCAACTTACGGACCCACCCGAAGGAAAACTAGCCAAACCTGTGAAAGAAAGAGCCAAAAAAATAATCCAAAACACGGCTTTAAAATGAAACACCTTCCCCAAAGCCAATGAATGCAAGGTACGTGTCATGCTTAAAATCCAAAACCAAATTATTCCTTTAAAAACCCATCATTTTCAGGAGGGCGAAAAACAAGGGGTACATCTTTAGAGATTACAAGTCCCCTCTACACGAGCCAAACATGCATCATTAACCAAAAGGCCTTGAATATCATTGGGAAAATCATCTCCCATGATTGAACCATCACCCGACCCTTATTCCAAAGAATGAGACAAAAATTAGCTAAACCATCTACCACCTTATTACCTTCTCGACAAATATGAGAAAAAGTCACCTCCTCAAAATCAGGGAAAATTTCTTGAATATTATCACAAATGGATTTTAATTTCCATGAATGAGAAG
Source organism: Taxus wallichiana var. yunnanensis (assembly GCA_018340775.1). Taxonomy (NCBI): domain Eukaryota; kingdom Viridiplantae; phylum Streptophyta; class Pinopsida; order Cupressales; family Taxaceae; genus Taxus; species Taxus wallichiana. The sequence goes on from CM031242.1 coordinate 235,780,698, forward strand.
AGTTTCCTTATATTATCATAATGATAGCCTTCAACCTAGATTCTATACCATTTCTTACGCTTAACTTCAGCCAAACCCCGCAACAAGGCCATGCCTTCTACGAAATTATTGGAAGTTACACCAAAATCAAAAGCCAAAGCAAGTACAAGCTAACACTCATGATTATGAAACACGCACCCGCAACAAACAGCTCTAGGGTTTCCTTTATATGCCCCACCAAAATTTAGTTTGATCCAACCTAATGAACGAGGACTCTAATGTGTGTGAATCTCTTATCCTTACTCCCCTTATTAGAAGCCTTATAAAAATTTCAATTTTGAATAGTCTCTCGATCTTGAAAAAAGTAGGTATTTTGAATAAATAAGATTCTAGAAAAAGTTTGGATTTTCAAAAAGTTGTGATTTTAAAAAGTCGGGATTTTTGAAAAAGTAATAATTTTAAAATGTTGGGATTTACAAACAGTTAGGATTTATGAAATAGATGGTATTTTGAATAATCCCTAAATTTTAAAAATCACAATTTTATTGAAAACTTGAATTTTTTTGAAAATTCTAAATTTTAAAAATCTCAAATTTTTGAATAGTTGGGATTTTTGAAAATTTTAGGATTTTTAATAATTGATATTTTAAAAAATTCAATATTTTCGAATAAGTTAGGATTTTCAACAAAAGTTAAGATTTTTAAAAAGATAACATTTTAGAAAACTTGGGATTTTGAAGAAGCCATGATTTAAAAAAAACGTTAGGATTTTTGATAAGTTTGGGGTTTTGTAAAGTCTAAATTTTTTGAAAATTGGGGATTTCAAAATTGTTGGAATTTTGAAGAAGTCAAGATTATCGAAAAGACAAGGTTTTAGAAAAAAAAAATTATATTAAAAAAAAATTCACAAATTGACAAAAAATTGGGAGTTAAAAAAATGTCAGGATTTCTCTAAAAATGTCAACTTTTCAAAAATATTAATTTTTTTACAAAATCAAGATTTTCAAAAAAATGTAGAGAGTTTGAATAAATTGCATTTTCTAACAGCCAAGATTTTTGAAAAGGTCGAGATTTTTTAAAAAGTCAATATTTTCAAAAAAGTTACAAATATCAAAAAAATAAAAGGATATTAAAGAAGTCAAGAATATGAAAAAGTCTGGATTTTTAAAAAGTAAATATTTTTTATAAAAAAATTGGGAATTTTAAAACAATTGCGCTTTTCAAAAAAAATTGATTTTAGAAAAACTTAAATTTCATAATTTTAAACACTTAGAATTTTTTAAAAAAGGACTTTAGAAAAAGTCAAGATTTTAAAAATGTTAGAATTATGAAAAAGTTTGGATTTCAATTTTTTTAATAAGTGTCGATTTCAAAAAAGCCAAGATTTTTCAAAAGTGTGGATTTTGAAAAAATTAAGGCTTTAAAAAATTCCATTTAAAAAAGCAAAGAATTTTGAAAAAGTTACGATTTTAAAAAAATAACAATTTTTTAAAAAGTGAGGAATTACAAAATTGTACAATTTTTAAAAAGTAAGGATTTCTTACAACATATGGATGTTTACAATCCCAACATTTTCAAAAATCCTAAAATTTTCAGAAATCCTAACCTTTCAACTTCTCAACTTATTCAAAATTTATACTTATTTATAAAATCACGAATTGTTCAAAAATTACAATTTTTTAAAAATCACGAGTTTTTAAAAAATTATGACTCTTTAAATTCATGATTTCATCACTTTCATAACTATTCAAAATCCATACTTTTTGAAAATTGTAACATTTTTGAAATCCTAACTATTTAAAAATTGGGACATTTTTTAAATCGTGACTTTTTCAGAAATCGTGAACCCTTAACCCTAAACCCTAAAACCTGAAACCCGAGCCATAAATCCTAAACCCTAAACCCCAAACCCGAGAGACCAAAAACCTAAACCCCAAACCCTAAACCCTTAACATTGAATCCTAAACTCTAAACCTTGAGCCCTAAATCTTAAACCCAAAACCCTAAACACTAAACCATAAAATCTAAGCCCCAAACCCTAAACCCCGAGACCTAATCCATAAAATCTAAACCTTAAAACCTAAACCCGATCCCAAATCCCATGTCACTCGATCCCTAAATCCTAAACAATAAACCCTAAAACTTTAACCTTGAGCCTTAAACCCTAAACCCTAAACCGTGAACCCTAAAGCCTTAGGTCTAACCTAAACCATAAACATTATACCTTGAACCCTAAACCATGACCCCTAAACCTTTAGCCCCCATGACCCTAACCCTAAACCCTAAACCTGATCCATAGACTGAACCATGAACCCCGAGCCCTCAACCCTAAACCCTAAGCCCTAAACCATAAAACCTAACCCCTAAGCCCTAAACAGTAAACCCTAAACCATGTACCTTAACCCCTAAACCCTAACACTAAACCCTAAACCCTAACTTTTAAAAAACATTGCCACTTTTTTAAAAATCATGATTTTTGAAAATACCGATTTTTTTGAAAACTTGACTTTTTAAAAAATCTAAACTTTTTCAAAATCCTGAATATTTTAAAAATCCATATTTTTCTAGACTCTGAAATGTTTTAGAATCCTAATTATTCAAAATACCTACTACTTTTTCAAATATCCTAACTATTCAAAATCACAACTTTTTGAAAATCTTGACTTTTTCAAATTCAATATTTTAAAAAATAATAGATTTTTGAAAAGGTTGATATTTTAAAAATTAGATTTTCAAAAGAGTTAAGAGTTTTGGAATTTAGAAAAAGTCATTAGATTTTTAAAAGTTGAGATTTTGAAAAGTTAGGATTTTTGAAAATGTTGAATTTTCAAAAAGATTTCAAAACTGTTGGGATATCAAAAAAAAAAGTTGACAAGATTTTCGAAAAGTAAGGATTTAAAAAAATACAGCATTTTCGAAAAAGTTGGGATTTCAAAATACACCAGATTTTAAAAAATTCAGGATTTAAAAAAAATAACCAGTTTTGAAAAATTTGTCATATTTGAAAAAGTCATAATTTAAATAAATTCGAGATTTAACAGAAAAAGTTGGGTTTTTAAATAAAGTTGTTATTTAGAAAAAGTCTAGATTTTTTTAAAAAGTTGGGATTCCTACAAATTTGGAATTTTGAAAATTTTGAGATTTTGAAGAGTTAGGAGTTTTGAAAACATCAGTATTTGAAAAATCTCGTGACTTCAAAAATGTTAGGTTTTTCAAACATGTAAGGGTTTTGAAAAATCAAGATTTTGAAAAATTCAGGGATTTCGAAAAAGTTGAGATTTTTGAATGAGGATTTTAGCAGAGTTGAGATTTTTAAAGAGCCTAGAGTTTTGAAAATGTTAATATTTTTGAAAAACATGAGATTACAAAAAATTTAGGATTTTTGAAAAGTCATTATTTTAAATTTTGTTGAGATTTTTGAAAAAGCCACAATTTTGTAAAAGTTAGGATTTTTTAATAAATCGGGATATTTTAAAAAGTCACTATTTTTAATATTTGTGATTTTCGAAAAGGACTGGATTTTTTTAAAAAGTAAAGATTTTTAAAAAATTTGACATTTTCGATAAAGTTAAGAATTTAGAAAATTTGAGGATTTTTAAAAGTCAGGATTTCTAAAAAAGTCTCGATTTTTGAAAATGTCATGATTTTTTAAAGAGTCGTTATTTTCAAAAATATTGGGATTCTCGAAAAAGTTAGAATTTTAGAAAAGTCAAGATTTAAAAAATGTAGAGAATACAAAAAAGGGAGGATTTTAAGAAAGTTCAAAATTTTCAAAAAGGTCAGGATTTTGAAAAAGTTACGATTTTTAATAATTGGGATTGTTCAAAAATTACAATTTTGAATAATAACTATTTTAGAAAAAGTATAGATTTTCGAAAAATTCAGGATTTTTTAAAAAGTTGAGATTTTAAAAAAAATTAAATTTTTGAAAGAGTAAGGATTTTGGGAGAGGATTTTTAATCGGTCAAGATTTTTGAAGAGTCGGATTATGAAAATGTTAATATTTTGGAAAAACTAGAGATTTTCAAAAAAGTAGTTATTTTTGAAAAGTCAGGATTTTCAAAAAATTGAGATTTTGTAAAAGTCAGCATTTTGCAAAATGTTGGGATTTTTAAAACGTCAAGATTTTTTAAAAATTCGGGATTCTTGAATAAATCGATATATTCAAAAAAATTATGATTTTTAATAATTATCATTTTGAAAAAGTAGAAGTTTTTTAACGGTAAAGATTTTGAAAAAAGTCGGTATTTTCGATAAAGTTTTGATTTTAGAAATTTTGGGATTTGGATAAAGTCAGGATTTCTTAAAAAGTCTCAATTTTGAAAGTTTTGTGATATTTGAAATAGTGCAATTTTGAAAAAGTTGGGATTTTCGAAAAAGTTAGAATTTATAAACATTCAAGATTTCAAAAACATAGAGATTTCAAAAAGGTAGGGTTTTGAAAAACTCAAAATTTCTAAAAAGTTTCGATTTTGAATATTTGGGATTTTAAAAAAATTGGATTTTGAATAATAAGGATGTTAGAAAAAGTCTACATTTTCAAAAATTCAGAATTTTGAAACAATTGAGATTTTGAAAAAGTTTAGATTTTTGAAAAAACTTAGGATTTTAGAACAGTTGTGATTTTTCAAAAATGTAGCGATTTAAAAAAATTCAGAATTTTCAAAAAGTCAATATTTCAAAAAAGTTACTTTTTTTAAAAAAAGTTGAGATTTTTGAAAAATTGAATTTTTGAAAAGAGATTTTTTTGAAAAAATCAAAATTTACAAAAAAATCAAGATCTGATTTTTTGAATAAGTTATGATTTTCAAAAAAGTCAAGATTTTGAAAAAGTTGTGATTTTCAAAAATAACAATATCGGAAAATTGGGGATTTTTAAAACAAAGGATTTTTGAATAAATCATTAGATTTTTAAAAAGTAAATACTTATTAAAATAATTGTGATTTAAAAAAATAATGGTTTTTAACATAATCACGATTTTAGAAACAATTAGAATTTCAATATTTTTAAAAGATAGAATTCAAAAAATATAGAATTTTTGCAAAAATTAGGATTTTTTAAAAGATCAGATTATAAAAAATATTGGGATTTTAAAATTTTCGTGATTTTGAAAAAGCCAATAATTTTGAAAAAGCCAAGAATTTTGAAAAAGTAGCAATTTTAAAAAAGTTAGGAATTACAAAACTGTAGAGATTTTTGAATGAGCAACGATTTTTTAAAAAGTTGGGATTTTTCAAATCCCTGAATTTACGATTTTTTTTTTTATTTTTCCAAAATCATAACATTTTCAAAATTAAGACTCTTTATACGATCTTGTTTTCTAAAATTGAATTTTTCATAAACATTGAGTTTTTAAAAATTGTGACTTTTTAAAATTCATAACCTTATCACTTTCAAAATCATTCAAAATCCAAAAAAATTTAAAATCATAACTTTTCGAAATCTTAACTACTTCAAAATTGAGGCATTTTTAAAATCGTGACTTTTTAAAAAATTGCAACCTCTAAACTATAAAACATTAAACCTGACTTATAAACCCTAAACCCCAAAACTTGAGCCCAAAAACCTGAAGTCTAAAGCCTAAACCCTAAAACCTAAAACCCAAAATCCTAAACCCTAAAACCCTAAAACCTGAGCCCTACACCATAAACATAAAATCCAAAACCGTAAACCCTAAACTCTAAGCCCCAAACCCTAAACAATAAATCCTAAACTCTAATCCTTATCTAAAAACCTAAATCCTAAATCTTGAGTCCAGGAGACTTGAACCCTAAACCCTAAACTTGTAACCCCACACCCCGAGCCCTCAATCCTAAACCATGAACAATAAACCCTGACCCCCTAAGCCCTAAACCCTAAACAATTTACCTTGAGCCCTACTATCTAAATCCTAATCCATAATAACTAAAATTTAAGCCATAATTACTCCTAAACCATCATCCCCGAGTTCTAAACCCTAAATACTAAAAATTCAATTGTAAAATATGAGCCCTAAACCTCAAACCCTAAACCCCGAGCCCTAAACCCTAAAACCTAAATATTAAACCCTGAACCATGAGCCATGAGCTCTAAACCATAAACCCTAAAAACTAAACTCTAATCCACGAACCCCGAGCCAAAAAGAAAAACCCTCAATCCTTAACCCTAAACCCTAAACCTTGAGTCCTAAACCCTAAATTTTTAAAAATTGCCACTTTTTTAAAAATCATGACTTTTCAAAAATTGTGATTTGTTTTTAAATTATAGACTTTTGAAAACCTCACATTTTCAAAAAAACTAAATTTTTTCAAAATCGACCTTTTTAAAATCCAATTTTTTTATAAAATGTCATCATTTTTAGAATCTTTATTATTCAAAATACCTACTACTCTTTCGAATATCTTGACTATATAAAGTCACAAATTTTCTCCAATGCGTTTGGATTTTTAGAACTTGTTGGATTTGTAATATTCTAAAACTTGTGACACTTTTGAAAATCCAAACTTTTCAAAATTTGAAAATCCAAACTCGCAACTCTTTGGATTTTTGAAAGAGTCACGAGTTTTCGATTTTAGAAAAATTTAGGATTTTGGATAAAATTGAGATTTCGCAAAAGTCAAGATTTTGAAAAACTCGAGATATCCGAAAAGTTAGGACTTTTAATAAACTCGGGATTTTGAAAATGTTGAGATTTCAAAACACTCGGTGTTGGAAAATGTTAGGATTTTGAAAAGGTTTTGATTGTCAAAAGCAGGTATGTTACAAAAGTCAATATTTTTTAAAAAGGTGGGATTTTAAAAACTTGAGATTTTAGAAAAGTCACGACTATTAAAAAGTCACAATTCTTATAAATTTTGTTATTTTTTAAAACATTGGGAAATGTTGAGACTTCAAAAATGTTAGAACTATTAAATAAGTTGGGGTTTTTGAAAAACCAATATTTTGAAAAATTCGGGGTTTTGAAAAGTTGGGATTTTCAAAAGAGTTGGGATTTTGAAAGAGGATTTTTAAAGAGTTGGGAATTTTGAAGAGTCGAATTTTTGAAAAAGTCAAGAGTCAGGATTTTTGAAGAGTGTGAATTTTTAAAAAATCCACAATTTTGTTAATTCGGTGTTTTTGAAGAAGTCAATACTTTTGGAAAGTTTCCCTTTTCAAAAATGTTTGGATTTTGATCAGATTTTGAAAACTTCAATATTTTTGAAAAATTCGGGACTTTCGAATAAGTCGGGATATTCGGAAAAGTCACGATTTTTAATATTTGTGATTTTTTAAAAAGTAGGATTGCCTTAAAAGTAAGGATTTTAAAAACAAGTTGGCATTTTTTTATAAAGCTGGGATTTTAGAAAATTCAGGGATTTTGAAAAAGTTAAGATTTATAAAAAGTCTCAATTTTTTAAAATGTCGTGATTTTTAAAAAAGTTTGAATTTAAAAAAGTCAAGATTTAAAATCTATAATTTTGAAAAACTCAAAAATTTCAAAAAGGTAAGGATTTTAAAAATGTTAGGATTTTGAATAAGAAGGATTTTAGAAAAAGTATAAATTTTGTGAAAAATTCAAGATTTTGAAGAAGTTCAGATTTTTCAAAAGTCGGGATATATAAAAAGTCACGATTTTCTAAAAATTCAGGAGTTCAAAACTTTTAGGATTTGAAAAATGTTGGGACTTCAAAAAAGTTAGGATTTTCAAATATGTTGAGGTTTTTAAAAATTAAATATTTTGAAAAAGTCAAGGATTTGTAAAAGTTGGGATTTCAAGAAAGTTGAGATTTATTAAAGAGTTAGTGTAGTCTTTTTTATGCCCTTTTCAAGGAACAAGGAAATCCCATGCGCATCGACCTATCACCCAACGGGCGTTGTGCGCTCACTCACGGCATGCACAGGTCACAAGCCCCTCCTTTATGTGAGTCATGTAAGAATGCATTAGTTATGACAAAAACTTAAGTGAAGAGGCTAGAAATGAACCATGCATTCATCTTAGAGCTCAAAACGGGCTTCTAGACCAATGTATGCATTCATATAAGAAAAACATTACAGAACATAGATCTGAATCATAGTAGAAATGAAATGCATGGGGTTTACACCCACTCATATGAAATATATATAAAATCGATCCATACAGATATAAGTAAAAACTGGAACCACATATATTCATATTAAGTATGTTGATAACCACATTACATTTACTGAGGCAATCACAAATCCATATAATAGTGCAGACCAATGTCATGCATCAAAACTGGACTTAATCCCTTCTTAGTAAAAAGAAAAATATTCAAACCCATCCCCTTGATACAACATACTCCTACAGATCCTCTAAACCCAACCCATGGAACTCTCAATGTATTTTACATAGCTTGCCTCTTTCCATTCTTGGCATATGTATTCCTCTATTTTCTTCTACCAGGTGCTTATATATATATAGCCTTAACAAGCACTACCATACCTTTCTACAGTTGTAGATTGGGTGCCAAGTGTCCAAGTGGTCCTCCATGGGAGCATGCTCCTTCAGACATAAGCTCTCCATCCTTCACCATGATGACCTTTTGGAATCTTCTATCGTAAGGTATATTCCTTTCGTGGGCACCAAGTTACCAAGATGACACCTTATCCACTCCGCATGCACAGTCGGGTCATGCTTTCCTCATGTTCTACTCGATGTGCCAAATATGGCTAAGTCCAAAAACCTTTGCTTTGCCTTGCACGCACGCCACTAGTTCTACTAAACCCTCCTTAAACGTTTTCCTACGCGCTTTCTTCTTGCATGCCCTTCTTCAAATAGGCCTTACACACCGATGTATCTTCTTATACTTAGCCAATATTTTAGGTGCCCAACATCACCTCACACTATACCTGTCCTCCGCCCATAGGAACATTTTCTCAATGAATAAAGAATGATTGTTTCTGTATAGTTTAGGGAAGGAATAAAGGAATGAAAGAATGGGAAAACTTATGATTACTTCTGCAAGAGGAGAGGGAAATATTTTTTCAAGTCTACCTCCAACTTATTCTAGGTATCGACCTCATTTTGTTCCTATTGACAGAGGTCACTAACTAGGGTGCTCACCTCTTCAAAGCTTAGCCCTTCTCCTTGGGTATTCATTGTTTCCATGATCCCCTCCAATTGTTTTCCCAAATCCTTGAGCGTGTCCATCCTTCGAGTGATCTAGGGATACAAATCCTTGAGCCAATTTTTGATTGAGCCCCACAAGGTCTCAATAGCCTCGATTTCTTCTCAACCTTAGCTAGAATTTTGTCATGTTCGATCTATTCCCCTTGTTCTTCTCTTGGAAATCCTTGAGCTCTGCTTCATGAGTGGTGACCAAAATGCTCACCACTCTATCTCTATCGGTGCATTTGTCATAGGTGGCCTCAGTGACTTGGGTGGTGGCTTTCACATCAGTGAGGAATTTCTTGTACTAAGCAATAATTGCAAAACCTTCATCTTGTCCTCCTTTTTACACGCCAATATTTCCTCTCTGATTCGAAGGCCGGTGGTCACCTTTTCATTCTAAGGATGTGGTTCAAGTCCTCTAGGCACTCCAGGGTGGATCCATACTTCTACGCTGGTGGTGTTAGATATGGATGCTTCAAGACAATGGCATCTATGATCATCTCTACTTTCTTGTAAACCTCGTGTACCCTTTCCTTCTCTTATTTCAACTCACGCCTTAGTTGAGCGCTGATTAGTTCCTCTTGATTTAAGTCCTTGGTTCTTTCCTCGAGCTCTTCTTCCTTTGTTCGTCGATAGCCATTGAGTGTTTACCAAGGGGTTGTCTCCTTTTGATTATAGTACCTTTGTTATTTCCCCTTAGATTACTTTGAATTCCAGCTCGTTGATGTAGGACTCAAATTCCCAAGAAAGCATTTTCCTCGTCCGGGGGTATGCACCTTCCTCATCAAATGATGCCATAGCCAAGATTTTTCCATTGGTATGGTGCTTCAAAATCACACGCACAACACCTTGTTCGGATCATCAATGTAGCCCATCCTCTAAACTTGTGATGCTTTTGTGCTCTTTCTCCCCATGCGCGCAGCCTTAGGAAAGCTTACAGCCAAACTGGGATCCCCTCCCATGTTGCCATATTCCTTTTCTACACTCTCCTCCTCTACTTCCCTCATCACCAGGTCTGTGCTTTGCATTCCATTTCTTGCTCTACTAGGTCCTCGATGATTTTTTCTACCTCTTTCTTCACGGCCTTGTCTACCTATTCCTTTGTGAGGCTTGGGGTCCTTTGTTCTTTTGTAATTTCTTCACTTACCCCTTTGTCTTGGGTATCCTGTTCTTCCTCTTGACAAAGATGTACTCATTTTCTTCTTCCTCTCCTTCCTCCTCCGAGTCATGTACATTGAATATAGGAGGGCCTTGAACTACATCAAGTTCATCATCATCATCATATCATCTTTCACCTCTATAGGACTCCAAGATCTCTATACCCTTCGAGTCATCTTATTCGCCACACTCTACTTCTTCCTAACATGAGATTCTATTTCATTTTCCTCCTCTATTGACTTCTCCTGAGTGATGGGTTCTTCATGCTCGATGCTTCTTCCTCTAGATCCTTTACTTTCAAGTAAGGACTTCTTGCTCAATACATAAGTACTAGGCTTTGCGCTTGTCTTTGTTGTGCTTACTACTTATATAGTCTCAACACTTGGTGCTTTCTGCACCTCTTCTCTTTCCCTCTTCTTTGGCACATGCTTCTTCCTTCCTGTGGGGTCTTCAGGGATAGATACATCATTTTCTAAGGATGTGCCTTTTTTTTAATTTTGGCCTTATGTGAAGGTATATCCTTTTTGCAGCCCTTCTAGTGATTGGAAATGTTACAGGATTCATCATTTGTATCTCGTGGGAGACATATCTTTCCACGTATGTGTGCTTCTTGGGGTAGACTAACTTTCGACGCAGCTCTCGTGGTCTTGATCCACCTCACTAAGGTTAAACCTTAGTCTCTTGGCCTCTTTGAACATGTTCACCCCGCTTAAAAGTATTGCGTGGTGAAGGAGAAGGGTAGTTTGCACCACAAACCCATGTTTTCATTTGTTAACCTAAATCTTCTAATGAAAAAGTGTTAATACACTACAAATTCTACCTCTCCTTTCATGAGCACAGTGCAACTAATCTGGAATCCTCTATTGCCCCAAACGCATCCCTCATGTGCTTGTATCACTTCTCTAAGCATGCCTTGTGAGTGGCTATCATGGTCTCACAAGTTACTCTCAAACAAATATTTCCAGCCCATCTGGCACTCCGATCTCTGAGAAAATAATTATTAGGAGGACATTGCCAAATAGTACCTTCTCTCCTTCTTACACATTGCTAATGATTTCATTTACAATGAAAGAAGACAAGTTGTAGATGGTCCCCTCAGATATATTCAAGCATACATTCGGTTATTCCTTGTTCACTTGAATCCATCTCTCTTGATCATTGAGCATGGTTACCAAGCACACGGCCATCCACATCATGGGGTCTGGGATCTCTGCGATGTCAAAGTATTGTAATCATTTCTTCTAGTCATATGTAGATAATATTTCTTTGATGGAATCCTTATTGCTTAGGTCATCATCAATGTTATCTCCCTCATAGATACGGCCTATGAATTTTGAAATCAACTAGGGATTTATGTGCATCTTGCGCCCCTACAAAATAAAATTAGTCTTTATGAATGAGCACCATTAGCCACCGATAGACGTGTTCATGTTTTTGAAGTAGTGGTAATTCATAAAGTTCTGATAACCCCTGCCTTCTCCAAGTTAACCTTTACTACATCACTTGTATATGGGAATGCCCTCGAGTGTCCTCTTGTTTGTTAAGCGAACCAACTCTAAAGCCATTTATTTTTCTGTCATGTCGGTGCGATGATTATAGTCACTTAAATTCATTTTCTACAAATGGGACTCCCATTCTTTTCCTAGCAATACCCCATCCGGGCATTCCATCTCCGTGTACCACTCTTCATTTTTGCTTTCGACATAAGATGCTTACTTCCCTTGCCCTTTCCCTTCTAGTTTATAGGTGAGGTGGTTTCTTTCTTTGGTGCCATTCTTCTTGTTAGATTAATAATTCAAATGTCTTCTCCTTACTCTGCTCTACCACTTTATCCAACCTTAATGCTCAATCTTGCAAAGAAACCCTCCTAACACCGTGCCCTAGCCGCCAAACCCTGACTAGAGTAATTCTTCCACAAGACAACACTTCTAAAAACTTTCTTCTCAACAACTTCCGCCACGCCCATGTACTCCTTTCCTACTAGTTTGCGGATCCACACTAGTTACGTCCTCTTAGATTTCTTAAATTTTTCTACGTAAAAATCACTTTTGGATGCCCTAGATCGTGAGAAATATTTTCACTTTATAAACTCAAGGTAAAATAATGAAGTGCCCGACTTCTTATTTATAGCTTTTCCTTCTTTCAGTTAATTATTATTTACATGCCACTATACTTAACACTAAATGCAGCTTTTTCCACCAAGCCGGCCTTACACACCTTCACTTACACACCCAATCTTGTGTAAAAATTCTACAACCTTCTGGTGTGCAAACAATCCATCTTGACAGAAGACTCTTACGTGCGTGTCAACAACACCGAAGGAACTTCTTCTATCCACCTAATTTTTTTCTCTCACCTACCTTGTGTTATTTCTGCACTTCTTCCTCCTCTGTATGTGGTTTCTCGAAGTCTTATCCTAACACCAACCTTTTTCATCCACCTCTTCTTCCATGCACTTCCTTCATCCTTGTGTGCTTTGTATCCATCAACCGGGCCATTCACCACAACTTCTACTGCCAGTTCAACTTGTATTACGAGCCTATAATTTGCATCACTCCACCCCACACTAAAACAGATGTGTGGTCCTCTACACATGCACAAACTTAAAAAAGTAATGTGGTTATCGACACCTTAGGTGTAACAACAGAACAAACGATGAGAAAGGGAAGCACAATAAAGGAAATTGGATAAAGGGAAAATTTTAAACTAACTGGCAATCTTCTTGCCTTATTACAAACACCAAGAAGACTTATTTATAGTAGGGCTTCAACCTACTCCCATTGAAATGGCTTAGCAATCTCATCCCATCCAGCGCTCTCAACTGGCACACACCTAAATTAAGGATGTCTAAGATGATATAGGGTCCCAACCAATGGACTTTCAACTTTCCAGGATGGCACAGAAACTTAGAATCATATAACAATACCATCTTCCCAACCTCAAATTATTTGTTTTTGATGTGGCGGTCATGCCATGCCTTTTGTTTAGCCTTTTCATCCTTTTGACTCCACCTAGACAATGATCATCTCTCATCTAATTTCATCAATTTGTCAATCATTTCCTCTAACGCTTGTCCGTTGGCCAATCCTCCTGCGCACACTATACGCAGAGAAGGTAACATGAATTCAACGGGTAGTAAATCCTCTATGCCAAACACCAATTGAAATGGTGTGGATTTATTCAACCTATTGTAGGTTGTCCTATACACCCATAAAACTGCTAATACTTTGTCATCCCAATCTTGTCTACCAATGTCACAAATTTTGGTTAGGGTATGACTCAAGTATTTTATTAAATGCTTCAGTAGTTCCATTTGCTTGCGGATGGTAAGGGGTATTCTTATGATGAGCCACCATGAACTCTGCTAACAAAATATGGATGGTGTCATTTATGAATTGTATACCCCTATCACTAGTTAATCTCAATGGGCATCCATACCTTGTAATAATATTTTCCCATAGAAACCTGGCTATTATAGCCGCTGTACAATCCTTGGTAGGTGCTGCTTCTACCCATCTTGTCAAATAATCTGTGTAAGTGATTACATAGCGTGATCTTGTCCTACGCGTAGATGGTGAAATGGGGCCTACAAAATCTATGGCCCACTTTTCAAATGGCTCTATACTTGGAATAGGGTGCAAAGGCATTTCATCCCTCCACCCTAGTTTTCCAAGGCACTGACAATGATCACATGCCTTACAATACTCTTTGCAATCTTGATATAGGGTTTCCACACTAACCCATCTTGTAATATCTTGTGCGTAGTGGTATCCCCTACATAATGTCCACCTGCGCTTCCTCCATGTGCCTCCTCCATAATAGTCAGTGCTCATGTTCTAGCACGCATCAACACAACACTTCATCACATCCTAGCTTGTACAAATCACCACTAACTAGCATGTAGGGTGTGGCATGTAAGCATAACTGGTTCCTCTATAATGCTTTCATCGTTTCTCGTGCCACACCCATTTTGAGAAAGAACGCAATATCTTCTAAGTCGATGGCATGTGTCACAACTTAAATAGTTGTGTGTTTGGCATGGTATCCTCAATGCTTTGCGTGTCCTCTCTTGAGTCAATTCTAGACAAGTGATCGGGTCTAGAATTACTCTTTCCTAGCTTAACAACCACTGTGAACTCAAATTCTTGGAATAACAAGACCCATCGACATATGCGCCCTTGTAGAATGGGATTGTTTACCAAGTATTTTAATGTCATGTGATATGTATAGAATAAAAATGGTATTGCTAGTAGATATTGCATGAATTTGTGCAGTGTGTAGATCATGGATAGTGCTTCACGCTTAGTAGTGGTGTAATTTTGTTCTGTTGATGTTAACTTTCTGCTTGCAAAACATAAGGGATGGTCAACAATCCCTTCACCAGGTTATGCTAGTATTGCTCCAACGGTTGTACCAGAGGCATCCACATGAACATGGAAAGGTTTATCCCAAATAGGGAAATGGAGTATGGGTGTTGTGACAAGCCTATCCTTCAAAGTGTTGAATGCCCTCTGTTGTGCCTCTCCCTAATGAAAGGCACTCTTGTGTCTAAGTAATTCCTCAAGGGCACGATGATCTTGGCATATCCCTTGATGAACTTCCTATAGTAACCCATATGCCTAAGGAATCTACACACGATGCTTTGGCTAGTAGGCTCCCCTAAACCCACAATGGCTGCAACCTTGGCGGGATCTACTAGTAAGCCTTCCTTGCATATGATATGTCCCAATAAGGTTCCAAATGGGGTAGTAAATACACACTTCTTGATGTTGAGGGATATCCTCAACTACGACATCTTTCAAACATTAGTCTTAAGTTATCACAATGGTATTTGACTAGACCATACACAGTCTAATCATCCAAATAGACCTGAAGAAATTTATGGATGAAGTCCTAAAAGGATTGTACTACAATGCACGAGAACATAACAGGTACATTCTTCAACCTAAAAGGCATGACCGTATAGGAAAAACTTCCCCATTCAGTGGCAAAAGTTGTCTTTCTCTAGTCTTCCTTTGCAATCCTCACTGGTGGTACCCTGAGAACCCATCCGTGAAAGAGTAGACTTCGCACCTAGCCACTCCCTCTAAGATTTATTTAGTAAACGGGGTTGGGAAGGGATCAATGACACATCCTAATCCTAAGATCTATCTAGTCAACACAGATCCTAATCCTTCCATCCTTTTTGATGTTGATGACCATTGGGCTTATCCATTTTGACTCTTCCATAACCTCAATGATACCTGACACTATCATTTTTATCTCCTCCTTGACCCGTACGCACAAATTTGGGTTCATCTAATATGGCCTCTTTCGAATTAGGTGTGCACCTTCCTTTAATTTTATCCTCATCTCCCCCAAGGAATGGTGGACGCCTTTAAGTTCATGATACCCACGCGGGAATAATATTGGAACTCACGTAACAGATCAATGATCTTTTAGACCTCCTTCTCTAACCAATAGTCTCCAATGATAGCTTCCTTGGGTTCTACTTCTGACCCAATGTTAACCTTCTTCATCTTTAGGGGCTCATGGTAGGCACGTGTCCTTTCATCAGCACTATCTATAACATCACACGTACCTACAGAGTGGTTAACATATAGAATTTCCATTTCCTCTCCATCTATGACATAAACCATCTTTCCTTTTTCCTTCTCTATTCATGCACACTAAAATTGTATCTCCTCTCGAATCATCCTCATCAAGCGTCCCCAAACTGAGATTACCTAGAAAATATAGTTTCCTGTCTTATGCCATGGCATTATCCCCCATCATAAGGTGCTTGATTACTTACAATGCCTTATCCACTAATGGATTTGTGCTCCGATATTATAAATCTTGGATGAGATCAGTTGTCAGCTCCCACAAATTTCCTATCTGGCGGTGTGTTTCTAAATGGATATACCATGCATGCACACAACCTTATAGTGTGGAATATAAATTATATACCCATAATGATGGTGGAAGGCTTCTGCGCCTCCTATCCAAGCCTTCTCACATGATTGGATATGAAATGAAGCGGTCTCCATGGTAGTCTTGTATGATCATGGGCACGTTTCTCCTAGAAAACCTTACATAAAACATGATTCTTACCTCACGCCACTCTAAGAGGTTCTCCCAATGTGTAGCCCACCAGCACATTGCAATATCGAGTAGGTTATAACTAAGCATCCCTCTTCTCTCGTCCTCATTTTTCCACTAATCTTCCATGTCCAGTAAGAAAATTTTAGGGTATGCCCCTCAAAAGTAACTTGGTAACTTCTTTCCTCCTGGAGCTTAAGTGAGCATGCCTTGGTCAATCTTATTACAGACCCCCTCAACTATCACCCAATTAACTAGTAGGTCCTGTGCACCCAATTATCACATGTGATGCTTGTTGTCTCAATTACAAACTGAGCATCCTCAAATTGGATAACTCCTGTAGGGTGGATTATATTTGGGTCTCTGATGGAGCGCACATAAATTATATCAAGGACCTCTTCTCCTAAAGGTTCAATGTAAGGTGATGACTTCCCATCTATCAAAGGGATGATGAGCCATTCTTCCTTGTTCTCAAAACTGATATATCCTTTATTGAACCTTAGGTCAACATTGTTCTTATAGCACTATGGGCACCCAAGCAATGCTGGAAAATTGTCTACCTCGGTGAGTGCAAGAACCTCAAAGTCTCCAAGTAAACTTGGCCCCATGAATGGTGATCACTATATCCTTCAACACTTCAATGGGAATTTCCTTTCTTTTTATACAACACATTCAAAGATGGCTGTAATGTGGGCCTTCCCATTTGATGTCAGGCATCTAATGTAAGAACATTGACTTCTACTTTGGTGTCAATCAATATGTTTCTCAACAACCAACCATCCACAACTACATTCAGTGTGATCTCTTTGTCATAGTCAACGCTATGGGGAGGGAGGTTTGCATGTAATACCTTCCTTACATGCTTTGCTCAGTACATGACATATTCTCCCATAGCCATTATCCTAGCAAGGGAATAATATTCTCTTACCTTAACATTTACATACTTCCTTGACCTCATCCAAGTCCTTTTGCGGAGCCTCAGCATTCCTTCTTTGCTCATGTTACCTAGACTGCTCCTTTAGACACTAGATTTCTCCCTGCAAACTCTAAATGACATCCATTGTCTCTTGATACACCTCCTTCTGGTGGGCAGGGTCTGGATACTTCCGTGCACCACTTCTTCTCTTGAGACTAGAGTCCTTTTCCTTGATACTTCTTTGGCATGCGCAACCTCTTCTTGTGTTGTCAGCAAAACAGGTTCTAAGCATGACTCACACGCCACTTTAGGCATCCACTGTGTGTCGGCCTTCTTGATACTCACCATCCCAATGCCCTTGTCCTTTCAAAGTCTTTCTTTGGTTCATGTCCTTAAATAACTCGGGGCACTCCTCATACGTATGCTTCTTCCCACACCATCAGCATTGCAATAAATCTAGACACTTGTGCCTGTAATGTTCTGTAGATCCACAGTTATAGTAGGTTCCTTGTGGGAACTCACTTCTTCCTCCTCCACCATGCCCCTCCATCTGTGTGTCCTTCATAATGGTGATCATTGTCCTTGGAACTACTGGCAAGGTAGGTCGGCACACACCATGATCAATGGCCTCATGGATTTTGTCAATAAGCCTACAATCCTTAGTATCATGGGTCGTAGAGGTGTAAATATTATAGTAACAAGACACATTCTTCTAAATTACGCATTGCAACAAGGGACATCTACTCGCATCATGGTCCCCGTGACAAATTTCACAATCTACTACTATGGCGCATACTACCTTGGGGAAAATATCCTTTGCATGCCCCTCTACTTCACAATCTACACACCAAAATCTACTATGAGTCTCATGTGTAGAGTTTGTAGATATTTTTTCTAACTACTTGCCCACATTAGCGATTTGAGCCTCCAGAAAAGGGCTCATACTAGTATCAATGCTCCTAGCTGCTTGACACATAAGGCAGACCTCTAAAGCCTCATCGGGTCAATGAATGTTTTATGTGACAATGCCCTCCTAAATGGAGTGATCAATCTTCCAAAACACCATTGAGCATCTTTGTGAAGGGTAAATGTCATATGACAATTTTCATAAGAGAGTTTTAAAACGTGAATCATACTCTCGTATACTCTCTACCATTCCTTATTGGATCTCCTTCAAAGCATTGGTGCTCTTTTTCTCGAACTCTAGTATATAGAACATTGTTAGGAAGGCATTATTCAATGTGATATAGTATACCACCATCTTATAGGGCTCATACTTCTTATACCAGCTATGTGTGCGCCCCTGTAACATTGTTGCAAACTGACTTTCCTTCCACTCTAGGGTAGTGATCCCCTTCGCACGCCATAGTAATTCACACTTGTGCATGTGTTCTGCAGCATCCTCTATACCTTGGTAATCTAGAAAGTGTAAAGACATCTCAAAGAACACTTGAGGAGGTGGTTGAGGCCCCTATCCTCTAAATCCTTGGTTCCCTCCGGTGTTCCCTCCACCAGATCCACTAGATCCACAGTCCGTGCCTCCAAATCCACGGTTCCACCTCCAGATCCTCTTATAAACGGTAATAGACCTGAAGTGGTCACGCTTAATGTCCCCAACATCCCACTAAACTACATGCCAATGGTCTACAAGATTGCTCCAATGCCAGAAGTGTATCCCACACCACTCCCAGACATGTTTCCTAAACTTTACATACTTGCACTTTTCTCAAAAAATCCTCCAAACACCGGAATGGTATGTGTAGCCATGGATGTCCCAAATGAAAAATTATATCTCTTAGGCATAGGTCGGTCATTCCCATCGATACCAATTGGGTTATCAATACTCTCCCTTGTTTAAGAAAACCAAGCGCGAGGGTTGGTCGCTAGGTGGGTTCGGATGCACATGGACGACTCTTCTTTCTCCATGTGATGAAACATCATCATAAGATGCAGAGGCCTCTCTCCCACACTTGCCAAGATGGGATAGCATAGAATTCTCGGGCTCCATGTCTTATGTGTGAGCTTTAACAACTTCTCACAATGTCTACCTCCATAGGTTCATCACACTTACAACCTCATGTTGACTAGTCATCTCACTTTCATGAGTTTCACCATACTTGAGTCTTCTCTCATCCCTTTCCTTCTCAACCACAATGTCTATCATATTTCTCCACCCTAGCTTCCTCTCCCGGTGCTCAAAGTAACTTAGCTGGCCATCGGGAATGTTTGTAAACTCAAAGTAATGACCAAGATCTTCATAGCTGTGAGGGAATACCACTAAAAAATGATCCTCTATGCTCCCTTAGAAACTCAAACTCAACAACTTCTAGGGAATAATACGTCGAAATGGTATATTCTAAAGTGTAATTGGCCAACACTCCCTTCCACAAGTGATCAATAATACGTGTCCAAGTCAGATTTACATCTTGCGACTGTGATAGTTATCTTGGGTCCACATGCATGATCTATAGTACAAACTTGATCTAGATGCATATGTTGAAAGCCATTCATATAGCTCTACTAGGAAGCATAAAAATAATGTCTCATACAACTCATGGTATAGGTTCTCTTCTACCCATATACATGTATTGAACTCAAGTCCAATGCTAAATCTGTGAGAAAACTCATCCTCTATGCTTTTGAACCATGTTTCAACACTATCTAAAGTCAGGCACTTTGTTATCAAACATCACAAGGAAAAAGGTGCATGTCATTTCTCACAACTTCAAAAAGAGGTGCCGATAATGAAACCAAGATGTAGTCATTTTTATGCCTTTTTAAAGAACAAGGAAATCCCATGCACACCATCCTATCACCCAGTAGGCACTAGGTGCTCACCGAGGCACGCGCAGCGGCGCTCAATCCCCTCCTTTATGTTATTCATGTGATAATGCATTAGTTAGAAAAGAAACTTAAGTGAAGAGACTGGAAACAAACCATACATTCATCTTAGAGCTCAGAATGGGATTCTAGACCAATGTATTTATTTAGATAAGAAAAGCATTACAGAACATAGATTTGAATCATAACAGAAAGGAAATGCACAGGGGTTTACACCCACTCATATGAAATATATATAAAACTGATCCATATATATATAAGTAAAAAATGGAACCACATATATTCATATTAAGTATGTTGATAACCACATTACATTTACTAAGGCAATCACAGATCCATATAATAGTGTAGACCAATGTCATGCATCAGAATTGGACTTAAGCCCTTCTTAGTAAAAAGAAAAATATTCAGACCCATCCCCTTAATACAACATACTCCTACAGATCCTCTAAACCCAACCCATGTAACTCTCAACGTATTTCTGCATAGCCTCACCTCTTTCCATTCTTGCAATCTATATTTCTCTATTTTCTTCTCTTGAGTGCTTATATATATAGCCTTAGCAAGCACCACCATACCTTTCTAAAGTTGTAGATTGGGTGCCAAGTGTCCAAGTGGTCCTCCATGGGAGCATGCTCCTTTAGACGCGAGCTCTCCATCCTTCGCCATGATGACCTTCTAGAATCTTCTATCGCAAGGTATATTCCTTTCGTGGGCACCAAGTTGCCAGGTTGACACCTTATCCACTCTACATGCGTAATCGGGTCATGCTTTCCTCATGTCGTCATCGAGATGCCAAATATGGCTAAGTCCCAAAACCTTTTTTTTCTACCTTACGCGTGTGCCTTGGTGGTTCTACTAAACCCTCATAAAATCCTGTCCTACGTGCTTTTAACTTGCATGCCCTTCTTCAAACAAGCCTTGTGCACACACCCACACACCTTCTTATACTAGCAAATATTTTTGAGGCCCCACAGTCATGATTTTTGAAGGGTCGTGATTTTTAAAAGAATTGAGATTTGTGAAAAGTCGTGACTTTGTAAATGTCAAGATTTAAAAAAGTCGAGATTTTTGAAAAGTATGGATTTTCCAAAAGTCAAGATTTTGAAAAAATCAAGGTATTAGAAAAAGTCTAGATTTTTTAATAAATCATGATATTCAAAAATGTAATGATTTTTAATATTGACAATTTTGAAAAAGAAGAATTTTTTAAAACTAAGAATTTTCAAAAAGTGGATAGTTTCAAGAAAGTTGGGATTTTAGAACATTCATAATTTTGAAAAATTCCGGATTTTTAAAAATATCTAGGTTTTATTAAGCTAGAATTAAAAAAGGTCAAGGTTTCAAAATGTACAGATTTCAAAGAGGAAAGGATATTAGAAAAACTCAAAATTTTCAAAAAGGTCGGGATTTTGAAAAAGTTGTGATTTTTAATTGTTGGGATTTAAACAAAAATGGGATTTTGAATATTAAGGATTTTAGAAAAAGTTTTCAAAAAAATTGGGATTTTGAAAAAGTTAAGATTATGAAAAAGTTGGGATTTTTGAAAAGGCCAGGATTTAAAAAAGTTGTCATTTTAGAAAAAGTAATGATTTTCTAAAAAGTCAATATTTTTGAAAAATTTAGAATTTTGAAAAATTTAACATTTAAAAAAGTCGGGATATTTGAAAAAGTTGGGACTTTTGAAAAATTGAAGTTTTCAAAAATTTAAATTTCAAAAAACTTAGAATTTTCAAAAAAGTCAAGATATTTGAAAAACAATAGTAAATATGAATAATCTTGATCTACAAAAAATTAAATATTTTAAATAATCAAGATTCTAGAAAAAGTTTGAATTTTTAAAAAACTTGTGATTTTGAAAAAGTCAGGATTTTTGAATAATCCCAATTTTTTCAAAATCACAACTTTTTTGAAAATCTTGAATTTTGAAAATCTCAAATTTTTGAAAATTTTGGATTTTTGAAAAAGTTGGAATTTTGAATAATCAAAATTTTCTAAATTTTTTCTATTTTCGAATATGTAAGAATTTTCAAAGAAGTCGAGATTTTTCAAAAAGATAGTATTTTAGAAAAACTAGGGATTTTTAAAAAGTTAGGATTTTGAAGAAGTCGCGATTTTGAAAAAAGTTAGGATTTTTGAAAATTCTTGGGTTTTGTAAAGTCTGAATTTTTTAAAAAGTCTACATTTTTTAAGAAGTTGAGATTTTCAAAAAAAAAAGGGATTATTTTTATAAAAAATCACAATTTTCAAAAATTCAGCATTTTAAAAAAATCCAGAATTTCAAAAAAGTTGGGATTTCAAAAAGTCAAGATTTTATAAAAATAGTAGATATTAAAAATTTCATGATTTTTAAAAAATGGGAGTTTCAAAAATGTCAGGGTTTCTTTTAAAATGTCTAATTTTACAAAATCTCAATTTTTAAAAAAATAGGATTTTTGAAAAAAGTCAGCGGGAGTTTGAATAATTTTGATTTTCAAAAAAACTTGGATTTTTGAATAAGTCATGACTTTTGAATAAGTCATGAATTTTGAATAATTCAATACTTTTGAAAAAAATTATGAATTTACAAAAATTAAAGATATTAAAGAAGTTGGGATTTTGAAGAAGTTTAGATTTTGGAAAAGTTGTTCTTTTGAAAAAATCAGAATTTTGAAATTAGTAAGGATTTTGGAATAAGTCAGAATTTTTGAAGAGGTCAGATTTTTTGAATAGCCTGACTTTTCGAAAAAGTCTAGATTTTTGAAAAGTCTGGATGTTTAAAATGTAGATATTTTTTTAAAATTTTGGGATTTAAAAAAAAAAATATGATTTTCAAAAAATTCATGATTTTAGAAATAAATTGAATTTCATAATTTCAAAAAAGTTAGAATTTTGAAAAAGAATTTTTGAAAAAGTTGATATTTTCAAAAAAGTCAAGATTATAAAAAAATTAGGATTTCAAAAAAATCAAGATTTCTAAAATGTTGGGATTTCGGGAAAGCCGGGAATTTTGAAAAAGTTAGGATTTTAAAAAAGTTTGGTTTTTGAAAAAGTATGGATTTTCTAAAAATCAAGGTTTTCAAAAAATTTGAAAATTTTGAAAAAGTTAGAATTTTAAAGAAAGTAATTTTTTTTTTTGAAAATTTTGCAATTTTTAATAGTCTTCTCTTGATCTTTAAAAAATCATATGTATTTTGAATAATCAAGATCTTTGAAAGAGTAGGTATTTTGAATTGAAAGAGGGTTTGAAAACCCATGCAAGTGAGGATCATGAGGGATGACTTGGACATCAAGCGGACATGCGGCGACAACATGAAAAGATCTCGGGAGGAGCGAGCATCAACCAAATGTGCATGCAAAGATTCGACAAATGGGTAGAACTTGGTTAAGCCATAAAACTCTCCTCTATCTCATAGATCAAAAGATGTGTACATATAGGAGGTGCTAAGTAACCCCCAGTGCTGTAATCATGACAACTCGAGTAGAGAGAGAGAGTTACATTCCCTGAGAATAGAAGTGTAACTCCCAATGACGCCATACGACGACCTTGACACGTAAGAGAATCTCAAGATGACCCCTAAATGACACATGGACCTATGATCTCAGCTAAGTGAGATGACTTACCTAATGATGTGAAAAATAACACACACCAAAACCCCCTTCATCGTAACTTAGGATGAGGCAAAGAAGTGAGAAATGGGTCCAGCATAAAGCGATGAGGTACCCATGTACAAGAAAGAATATCCCAAGCAGTGAAGGAAAACCCAGTGGGAAAAACATCCACCACAAGAGAACAAAACACTCTCTAATCTAAGAAAGATGCCAAATATGGGTCCCAGCTCTAGACGAGCATGAAAAGGTACCCATGTACAAAGAGGTAATCTCTCGGAAAGAAGAAGAAGAGAGAAGAAGAGGGAGACGAGAGGAATGAAGAAGATGCCATGGACTGATTTGAACTCTGCAGCTCTAGGAAGTCTCCCGAGGAAGAATGTCGAGGACAAGATTGTCTACCTCTAGGATTGAAGAAGAGCCACCCGCAACAAACTGTGTGCATGCCCTTAGGAAGGACAGAAATGACGTGCTGGAAGTCCACCCACTCCACAAAGGAAACTGAAGGCAGCAACACGAAGAACTCTGAGTCTGGTGCACAAAAGTGTGACATAGGTCTAGCGAGTGAGTGCCAAGTAACCGAAGGTAATGCCACGTGCGTAGAAGCTGTCAATGAAAAAGAGGAACACCCCATGAAAGGATGTCCAAGTGATGCGAAGGGAACAAAACATCCTCCACAATAGAAAAGGGATCCATAGCTAAGGGTGGATCAATGAAGGTCTCTGGAAATGTGGAAGTGACATGATTTCGAAGGGAACTCACAACAACGAGATGATGAACTCCTCGAAACACCTATAGATGGTGAGGGACTGTAGTGCATCACAAGTAGACTCTGCGAAAAGATGACTAAGGTTAAGCAGATACTCGTCCCATTGAGGGGGCTCAACAAACAGAAGAGTGATGTCAGATATGTATGAGTCATCTAATGAAGGTAGAGGAGTAGAGTGGGCCTCGCACCTTTGGAGGTGGAAAAGAGGTGGGTATAACGATGGTGTGAGACTGAGTATGAGACTACTCGATATCTGATGAGATGTGGGGGGTGATAACAGTGTCTAGAATAGTGAGAGAAAGAGGAGAAGAGTCCTCTATAGTACTCTCAACATCAGAACTAGATGCACAATCCTTGTCATCAGAAGTAGAACCAAGCGAGCCTATGTCAGTGGAACTGTCATCACACGAAGAAATGGAGGAGACAACTGAATCAGCAGCAGCAACAATGGCGGCAGTATGTGAAGGGTCTCCATACAAGGACTAAAGAATGCTCCAGACACGGTGAGGTGGATCTGAGTCTGCCACGTGAAACTAGAGAGAATGAGAGACATGCATCATCATGTGACCAAATACATGGTCACAAGTTTCAAGGAAGTCCTCTAGATGATGATGATCAGTGGGTGTAGGAACTAGCCCAAGTAAGAAGGGTAAAAGACCCTCATGGGTGAAGTAACGTTCCATGGAAGCACACTAAGCTAAATAGTTCCCTCTCCGGTGAGAAGTGGCGGAGGCTGTAAGGTGATCCTATGACACTCACATCTGGAAAGAGCACTCTCCATGATGAAAAATGTAAGATGCACAAAAGCAAGATGTCAGACTCGGCCGATAATGCATCTGCGTGTGTAGGCCCAAGAGTACAAGCAACCCCCCTAGAATGCGGCACTTTATAAAAGTAGTGAATTTACAAAAAATAATAATCCCATCACATAAAGTGTGGAAAATCATGCAACTTTGACTAAAGAAGCGCTAAAAAATGAGCAGCGAGTCAAAAGTTATGGTATTAAAACGATTCCCACAACTGATGGAAAAATGCACTAGACACTGCAAACTGATTAAAAAAGTGCTGGAAATGGGTGTAAACGGTGTCATGTGGGTACTCGTTGGAAACGGAATGGAATTTTAGATAGGGATTGTTTTGAATGCGAGGGGGGATTATTAGCCTCCTGCCAACC
The DNA here is from genome assembly GCA_018340775.1 of Taxus wallichiana var. yunnanensis. Lineage (NCBI taxonomy): Eukaryota > Viridiplantae > Streptophyta > Pinopsida > Cupressales > Taxaceae > Taxus > Taxus wallichiana. Next base: position 235,806,296 of record CM031242.1, read on the forward strand.
TCGGACCTCGCCCTCCGTCTTTGACAAGCGTAGGAAGGGTAAGTAATACAAGTCAAAACAACCTTACAATAAAATTATTACATGCCAAATGAAATGTTTTGTTTTTTTAACCACCCTAAAACATTAAAAAAGTAGGTGGAGGAGAGGAGGGGCCCACGTTGGAAGTGGCCAATGCCACATGGAGGAGCTGGACAGACAAGAAGATGCCACAGCCCACTTCTACTTGGTGTAACCACTGTTTTGCAGCTGTGTTGACTAGAATGCAGGTAGGAGGTGCTTGCCATGTGCCCGGGGAGCTGTTGGAGTCAAAAATGCCAGGGTTCAAAACATTTTCCAATGTATTTGCAGCAAAAACATTTTTTTGTTTTTGAAGTTGTTGGAAGGAAAAACGTGCCAAGGCCAAGAAGGGCAGCGTGCAGGCTCGAGCAGAGGGCTGGAGATCCACGTGGGAGGTTGTTGTTGTCCAAGGAGATCCTCACTGCCAAAAAAATGCCAAAAGAGCCAAAAAAACGGCCAGTAAAAACAAAAAACATTTTCCAATAAAAAAACGTAGTTTGTTGGATTCCAAACACAGCAAAGTTTTGCAACATCACGAGAGCATAAAAAACATTGAGAGGGATTCAAAACTAGTCCCAACAAAAGGCTGAGCCACTACCAAAGAGTTCAATCCGAGCCTATTGCAAAAAATGAGCTGTCAAGCAATGCATGAAAAGAATAGAAACACAAGCTGGGCAGACCAAAGCACGAGCTGGTGCAACAATGCAGGTTGAGGTAAGAGCATGGAAATCTAATTAAACATATCGAGCACCAAACCAAAAGGCCGAGCCAAATGGTGGATTCAGGAGCCTTGTGAGATGTGTAAAGAACACATTTCAAAGTCACAGGTTAAGGATCCATAAAGAACCCCCATGATGAGCCATGAACCAGCCTGAGAACATCCACAAAGTGCAAAGAGCCGAAGTACCCACGATGAGAAAAAAAAACGGTCGTGAGTAAATGTAAAGGCATGAGAAAACTGCAGATTGGATTAGCACGTAACCAAAGAAGCCAATGGTGAATCCAAGCATGCGGGAACACGTAGCGAGTTGAGCCCGCATACGTGTGAAACTAGCACCAAGAGTGCTAAAAACAAGCATAGAGATTCGATGCGAGAGGTAATGCATGCAAAAGTAATGCACGAGAAAACCAAAAAAGAGCCTTGAATCCAAAAACGTGCCCGAGTAGCGAGTTCACCAATGCAAACGAGTCAAATAGGCATAAAAACCAAGCACAAGTAACCTCGAGCCAACCCACGAACCAACAGAGGTATAAAACGCCTGAATTAGTGTAAGCAGAGCACGATCGGAATTGCCATTATGACACATGCATGAAATTTGAATATCACACTGGAAGCTAGAAAACACGCACAAAATGCCGATGAGTGCACGGATCCACAAGATCTGCTCTGATACCATGAAAGAGGGTTTAAAACCCGCAAGCAAGGATCTCGAGGGATGACGTGCACATCAATGGTGTGTGAACAACAACATGAGGGGATATCGGGAGGAGCGAGCATCAACCGAATGTGCATGCAAAGATTCAACAAACCGGCAAAACCTGGTTAAGCCATAAAACTCTCCTCTATCTCATAGATCAAAAGACGTGTACATATAGGAGGTCTTTGAGTAACCCCGAGTGTAATCATGACAACTTGAGTAGAGAGGGGGAGTTACATTCCCGAGAATAGAAGTGTAACTCCCAATGACAAATGACACACTGTGACACATTGATGCGTAAGAGAATCTCATGATGACCCCTAAATGACAAATGGACTTATGATCTCACCTAAGTGAGATGACTTACCTAATGATGTGGAAAATAACACATGCCAACATGAATAATAACGATTCTAGAAAAGTCCAGATTTTGAAAAAGTATTGATTTGTGAAAAGTCGGGATTTTCGAAAAAGTTAGGATTTTTGAAAAAGTTAGGATTTTCAAAAGTTAGGATTTTCAAAAAGTCACAATTTTGAAATATTTTTTTATTATTGGCAAATAGTTTTGATGGGACTATACCTGTTTTACAATAAGGGCTCAACATCCAAATAGAGCTATAGATGGATAACAAAAGAGGATAAAAATCTAGATAATGCATTATGCCCAATGAAGTAACTGAAAAAAGATAGTTACTAGCAGAAAGTAAAGCAGAACAAAAACTGCAATAAGATAGCAAAACAACAATAGAAAAAAGTGAAAAGACCGAAATATAATAGCGTCTAGAATGAAGCCCTCCAACCTGAGGGAGATTATTTCTTAGAAGCTCTGTCAATCTTGGATTTCATTGTTTATAACAAAGTGAACAACACCAAAGCGGTGATGTGCATGGGGTCACTTGCATTCAACTTTGATATGGTCTCGACTTGTCTCCTTGTAGTCCCGGATAATATCGGGGACCCCGCTAAGTGCATGGAAATGCTGCAAACATGTTGTTCAAAAAGTAACTAATGGCATTGAAGATAGACATGTTATGGTCATGCTGTCTTTGGCTCTCCCCATTTTTTTCAAAAGAATTCAATTTCTTGTAGATTTCTGCAATGTGATCATTCCCATTATCAGTTTCATCATCAGCCTTTCTTTTTCCCTTCTATTTGGAAATGTGTTACAGGTCCTTCTTTAACTTCATCATCTCATTTTCTAAAGAATCCAACATGTGAGGAATATTATCCCCCTCTGTTGAAAAAAATAAAGGCCATATTCTATCTAGCATTACTATACAACAAATTATGTGCAACTTCCGGCTCTTTAGTGCGTCTAAGAACTCGGGTAGAGTGAGGGATGTCAATTTTAAGAATTTTGGGTTCGGTGATGGTAGAGATATGTGGATTTTGGGAGAGGGTAGGAAGCAAGGGAACTTAGAGACATAGAGCTTATGAAGAAGAAAAATAAGGCCTTGATGAAGAGGAATGTCACGAGAGTGCTTACGGAAGTCTTAAATGGAATGTCAAGGGAATTCAGCAAGTAATGCAGAAGCGAGACCACAAATTATCTTCTAAAGTGGTTAAGAAAGATCATGTGCTTGACATGGATTGTTTTGTAGTGTCTTTATAAGGAAATGTACCTAACCATCATTTTTGTAACCTCATCAAAAGGCTTGGGGATAGAGCTTACCCTAACACCCGTAGTTACAAATTCGAGCTCCTCATTGTCATCAGAGAATTTCTTTGCCTCAGCAGTCCTATCGATCCTTTTATTGAAAAAATATATCCCTCCATCAAGGCTTGTTGTGTCAGCTATAAACTCTTCATTTATAATCACTCAGTGACCACCATACTCTACTTTTCTATCCTTGCAATCCATTGTGAAATGAACAGAAATATTTTGGTCGTGCCCCTGAATGCACTCTATGAAGTTGGAAATGCCTCCCTTTTGAAGGAGGTTCCATAGCTCCTCATTTTTCTTCCAAGCCGGATCACTGCAAGGCTCCAGTTGGCACAGGCACCTCCCATCTCCTTTTCTCTACTACTCCTACAATTTTTCTACTTGAAACCCTTGTTTGAATAGTTACTTTCCTTATGTATGTCCCAGTTTTTAAGAACCCAGGCACCTATTCAAGAATCATGGGAGTTATTATAGCCGTAGCTAGGATGATATTTATCACATGTGTGATCTTTCACACCCACTAAAGCCCACGCCATCTCATTATAATTCCTACTCCATGCATGATTGCCCATATTTATCTGCATTAATGCTATTATGTACCTCCTTAGGGATGTAATTTTCATTATCCCAAATGGTTAGATTATTATTGATGCCAAAATTGGCCATGGTATCTGCTACCTTATTCCCCTCCCTATAAGTATGCCTAATGTTGATATTCTTGAAATTTTGACAAATATTTATGGATTCCATAATGAAGTCCTTAATAGTCCAGCTAGGAGGAGAAAGCTGATTAAGGTGATTGATAATGTTAAGTGAATATCCGTCAGGAATGATGTTCTATATGTTATAATCCTTAGAAAACCGTAGCCCTCACCAGGCAGCTAGGGCTTCTACATAATGGTTTATCGAATCCCCATTTTCCAGTATAGGAAGCAACTAAGTAGCATTTATGATAATGAATTACACCCCCTGCAACAATCTCGGGATTACCCTTGGAGGCACCATCAAAGTTTAGTTTGTGCCAGTTAATATCAGGAGGGTTCCAATGAATCAAAGACATATCAATGTTTGAAGTATTCCTATTATGTAGATTTGTAACTCCAATCTTCCAGTTGGAAAGAATATATTATTCTTTCTCAAGATATTTCTTATTCTTGGGAGGTTTGAATCTCTCAATATTTTCTTTAATAGCATGATAAATCTTAACAAAGCTAATGTTCTTGCAATGTTGTTTATTGTTTCTAAAAATGATGTCATTTCTATCTTTCTAGATCCTCTAGATAATATGGGGCATGACTAGTTTCAAAAGTCTTCTCACAACACAATGCTTAAAAGGAGCATTCTATTGGGTCAAAAACTAGATGAAATCCTTTGGCACAACCCAAAGAACATTGAATTTAGAAAAGGTATAACTCTAGATCATTGAAGCATACTCATAGTGGACAAAAAGATGCTTAATATCCTCAGACTCTTTTTTTAAAAGGTGGCATCTATTTGGCATTATGAATCCTTTCTTCATCAAGTTATGTCATTAGTAAGAATTCTACCTCTAAGAACAAGCCAAAAGAAAAAATTAATTTTAGGGGTTAGTTCAGTCATCCAAATCTTGCTCTAATTAAACTCACTCTAGATATTTTCAAAGTAAGTTATAACAAGATTTGACAATGTAATCTCCATCTCTAGAATTGTGCCGAGACAATTTCATCCTTAATTTCAATTGTTCTGTAAAGAGGATGACATCATGAAGTTCAGTTCATTCCCATCCACCGAGAGTTGTATCCATCTCTTCTTGTTACCATCAAATTCCATGTAATCAATGACCTTAGTACCATACTTATTTTGAAATATTGGGATTTACAAAAAGTTAGGATTTATGAAATAGATGCTATTTTGAATAACCCCTAGATTTTCAAAATCACAACTTTTTTGAAAACCTGACTTTTTCTAAATTACCAAATTTTTGAAAAGTTGGGATTCGAAAAAAATTGGAATTTCGAAAAATCTAGATTTTAAAAAAAAATTGTATTTTTGAATAAGTTAGGATTTTCAAAAAGTCTAGATTATTGAAAAATTAAGTATCCTAGAAAACTAGGAATTTTTTAAAAAGTTGGAATTTTGAAGAAGTAATGATTTCAAAAAAAAGTTAGGATTTTTATAAAGTCTTGATTTTTTAAAAAGTCTAGTTTTTTTAAGAAGTCAATATTTTGAAAAATTTGGGATTTTAAAATAGTTTGAAAATAAAAAAAGTCATGACTTTACAAAAAAATTGGGAGTTTAAAAAATGGTAGGATTTCTCTAAAAATACCAACTTTTCAAAAATATTAACTTTTTTGAAAAATCAGGATTTTCGAAAAAAGTTAGAAGTTTGAATAAATTAGGTTTTCCACAATGTATAGATTTTGAATAATTCCTGATTTTTGAAAAATAAACAAATTTTAAAAAATAAAAACGATATCAAAAATGTTTAGAAAATTCAAGATTTCAAAAAAAGTTAAGATTTCAAAAATTTTGGGATTTTTAAAAAAATTGTGATTTTAAAATAAGTCGGGATTTTTAATAGTTTTAATGTTCAAAAAAGTTGATTTTTTAGAAGTATGGATATTTAAAAAGTAAATATGTTAAATTTTTTGGGGATTTTAAAAATTGCAATTTTACAAAAACTCACAATTTTAAGAAAGATTTTCAAAAAAATTAGGATTTTTAAAATGTCAAAATTTTCAAAAAAGTTAGGATTTTGAAAAAAATTTGAGATTTTCAATAAAGTTAGGATTATGAAAAAGTTGGGATTTTGAAAAAAATCAAGCTTTCAAAGAACTTGCCATTTCAATAAAGCCAAGAATTTATAAAAAGTTAGGATTTAAAAAAAAGTTACAATTTTCAAAAAACTCAGGAATTACAAAATTGTAGAGATTTTTTAAAAAGTAAGGTTTATTAAAATGTTGGAATTTTTGCCCTCCCAACATTTTCAAAAATCGTAACATTTAAAAAAGTAGGGATTAAAAAAAATCAAGATTTTTGAATATGTTGGGATTTCAAAATACTACAAATTTTCAAAAAAATAGGATTTTTTTAAATTTTTTTTATTTTTGAAAAATTCATAATTTCAAAAAATTCAGGATTTAACGGAAAAAGTTTGGTTTTTAAAATAAGTTGTTATTTTTAAAATAGTTAGGATTTTTTAAAAAGTTGGAATTTATACAATCTTGGAATTTTAAAAAAATTGAGATTTTGAAAAGTAAGGATTTTTGAAAACATCATGATTTGAAATGTGTCGGGACTTCAAAAATGTTAGGGTTTTCAAACAAGTTGTGGTTTTTGAAAAATAAATATTTTTAAAAGTCAAGGATTTCAAAAAAGTTAGGATTTTTGAAATATTTTTGGAAAGAGCATTTATGAAGAGTTAGGAGTTTTGAAAATGTCAATATTTTTGAAAAACTTGAGATTTCAAAAAGTTAGGTTTTTAAATTTTTTTTAGATTTTTGAAAAAGTTGGGATTTTGTAAAAGTTTGGATTTTCAAAAAATTCATAATTTATGAAAAGTTGGGATTTTCAAAAAAATCGATATTTTCAAAACTTTAAGTTTTTTTGAAAAAGTCAGGATTTTTGAATAAGTAAGGATATTTTAAAAAGTCACAATTTTTAATATTTGGGATTTTACAAAAATCAAGGATTTGGAAAGAGTTGGGATTTCAGAAGAAAAATCTGAATTTTGAAAGTGTCATGATTTTCGAAAAACATGGGATTTTATAAAAACTTAGAATTTTAAAAAATTCAAGATTTCAAAAATGTATAGATAGAAAGGGAAAGATTTTAGAAAGTTCAAGATTTTCAAAAAGGTTAGTATTTTGTAAATGTTGTGATTTTGAATATTTGGGATTGTTAAAAAATTGGGTATTTTGAATAATAAGGATTTTAGAAAAAATTTAGATTTTCAAAAAATTCAGGATTTTTTAAAAGGTCAAGATTTTGAAAATGTTGGGATTTTTTAAAAAGCCGAGATTTTAAAAAGGTCTTGATTTGTTTTAAAAGTAATGACTTTCTAAAAATTTGAGACTTCAAAAAAGTTAGGATTTGAAAAACATCAAGATATGAAAAATGTCGGGACTTTCAAAATGTGAAGGTTTTCAAATAAGTTGGGGTTTTCGAAAAATCAATAGTTTGAAAAAGTCAGGGATTCCAGAAAAGTTGACATTTTTGAAAGAGTTTGGATTTTTGAAAGGTCAAGATTTTTAAAAAAATTGATATTTTGTAAAAGTCAAGATTTTTGATAAAATCAGGATTTTTGAAAAGTCAGGATTTTCGTAAAAGCCATGATTTTGTAAAATGTTGAGATTTCAAAAACGTCAAGATTTTTGAAAAATTAATGATTTTTAATATTTATCATTTTCGAAAAAGTAGGATTTTAAAAAAAATTGGTATTTTCGATGAAGTTTGGATTTTAGAAAATTTTGGATTTTAATAAAATCGTGATTTTGAAAAACTCTTGATTTTCAAAAGTGTTGTAATTTTTGAAAAAGTCACGATTTTTAAAACAGTTGGGATTTTTGAAAAGTTAGATTTTCAAAAATTTAGAAATTTCAAAAATGGTAGGATTTTGAAAAACTCAAAATTTTCAAAAGGTCAAGATTTTTGGCAAAGTTGTGATTTTAAATAGTTTGGATTTTTAAAAAATTGGGATTTTGAATAATAAGGATTTGAGAAAAAGTGTACATTTTTGAAAAATTCAACATTTTTAAAAGCAGTCAAGATTTTGAAAAAGTTAGGATTTATGAAAATAATTACGATTTTTTTAAAAAATATGGTAGTTTTAAAAATTGTTATTTCGGAAAAAGAAGTGATTTTCTAAAAATTCAATATTTTTGAAAATTTCAAAATTTTGAAAAATTCAAGATTTTATAAAAGTTTTTTTAATAATAAAGATAGTTGAAAAAGTAGGTATTTTAAATAATCAAGATTCTAGAAAAAAATTAGATTTTCAAAAAAGTTGTGGTTTTGAAAACATCATGATTATTGAAAAACTCAGGATTTTTAAAAAGTCACAATTTTTGAAATGTTGGGATTTACAAAAAGTAAGGATTTTCTAAAAATTTGGTATTTTGAATAATCCTAACTTTGTTGAAAACCCAACTTTTCAAAAATCCTAAATTTTCAAAAATCTTTAATTTTGAAAAATCAATTATTTTGTAAATGTTTTAAAAAAACTAGGGATTTTTAAAAAGATGGGATTTTGAAGAAGTCATGATTTTGAAAAAGTTTGGATTTTTGAAATGTTTGGATTTTTGTGAAGTCTTAATATTTGAAGCAGTCTAGATTTTAAAAAAAAATGACATTTTCAAAAAAAAGTCCAGATTTTTAAAAAAAAATGGGAAATTTTTTTAAAAATCACAATTTATGAAAAAGTAGTGATTTTGAAAACATCACGATTTTTTAAAAAATTAGGATTTTGAAAAAGTAAAGATTTAAGAAAAACACTTGATATAAAAAATCAGGATTTTTGAAAAAACTATTCGATAATTTGAAGACTTTAGATTTTCCAAATAGTCTAGATTTTTTAATAAGTCATGATTTTTGAAAAAGTCGGCATTTTTAAATAAAATTGATATTATCAAAGTCTGAATTTCAATAAATCATGATTTTTAATAGTCTATATTTTTGAAAAAGTTTACATTTTTAAAGTTCTAGATTTTTAAAAGGTAGATATTTTGAAATTTTTGGGATTTTTTAAAAATCACAATTTTAGAAAAAAATTAGTATTTCAGAATTTTGAAAAATTAGAATTCCAAAATATTAGGATTTTTGAAAAAGTTGAGATTTTAAAAAGTAAGGATTATAAAAAGGTTGGCATTCATAAAATATCATGTTTTCAAATAAAGCCATTTTTTTTAAAGTTAGGATTTTCAAACAAGACAAGAGGATTTAAAATAAGTCACAATTTTTAAAAATTTAGGAATTACAAAACCATAGAGTTTTTCAAAAACTAAAGATTTTTTTAAAAGATAGTATTTTACAAAAATTATTAATTTTTCCAAACTCTAACATTTTCAAAATCTCAAACTTTTCAAAATTCTAAGCTGTTTATAAAATCACGACTTTTCTGAATTTTTTTTTTTCATAAATCATGAGTTTTTAAAAAATGTGAATTTTTTAAATTCATAATCTTATCACTTTCAAAATAATTCAAATTCCATAATTTTTAAAATCGTGATTTTTTCAAAATCTTAACTCTAAACCCTAAACCCTAAATTCTAAACCATAATCCCTCAACCCTAAACCCTAACCCCGAACCCTAGGCCCCGAACCTTAACCCCTAAAGCCTAACACATAAGTCCTAAATGCTAAACCATGTACCTAAACCTTAAGCCCTGATTTCCCTAAACCCTAAACCCTTAGTCTTAAACCCTAAACCTTAAATACTAAGCCCTCAACCATAAAATATGAGCCCTAAACTCTAAACCCTAAATGCTAAACCCTCAATAGTATACCTTGAGCCTTAAAACCTAAACATCAAACACTAAACTCTAACACTAAACATTAACCCTAAACCCCGAACCCCGAGCCCTAAACCTCTAGAAATTAAACACTAAACAATAAACCCTAAAACTCAAAGATGGAGCCCAATAATCTAAACTCTAAACACTAAATCCCTTTACCCTAAAACCCTCAATTCTAATCCCTAAATCTTGAACCCTAAACCCTAACTTTTAAAAAAATTACCATTTTTTCAAAAATTGTGACATTTTCAAAAACTATGTTTTTTTTTTTGAAAATATTGACTTTTTGAAAACTTGACATTTTAAAAATTCTAATTTTTCAAAATCCTAACTTTATCAAAAATCTATAATTTTTATAGAATCATAACATTTTTAGAATCTCGATTATTCAAAATACCTACTACTCTTTTGAATATCTTGACTATTCAAAATCACAACTTTTTCAAAAGTGTTGACTTTTTCAAAATCAATATTTCAAAAAGTTAGAATTTTTGAATTGGTCGAGATTTTGAAATAATCAAGAGTTTTTTTATTTTAGAAAAAGATGGGCTTTTGCAAAATTTGAGATTTAAAAATATTTCAAAATATTGGGGATTTTTAAAAAGTTGGGATTTTGAAAAAGTCAACAGGATTTAAAAAAACTTGAAATTTTTGAAAAAGTTGAGATATTATAAAAACACTATATATTAAAAAGTCACAATTTTAAAAAAATTGGGAGTTTCAAAAATGACATGATTTCTCTAAAAATGATGACTTTTCAAAAATATATTTTTTTTAAAAATAAGGATTTTTGAAAAAAAGCCAGGAGTTTGAATAAATAAGGTTTCTCAAAAAGTCTTGATTTTCAAAAAAGTCATGATTATGAAAAAATTGTAATTTTGGAAAATTCAAGATTTCAAAAAACTCAAGAGTTAAAAAAACTCAAGAATTTTGAAAAAATCATTAATTTCGAATAAGTCCAGATTTTTAAAAGGTCCAGATTTTTAAAATGTCAAGATTTTTCAAAAGTCTAGATTTTTAAAAACTAAATATTTTTGTAAAATTTTTGGGATTTTAAAATAATTTCCATTTTAAAAGAAATCGTGATTTTAGAAAAAAAATTAGAATTTCATAATTTTAAACAATTAGAATTTTAAAAAAATTAGGAATTTTGAAAAAGTCAACATTTTAAATAAATTTAGGATTATGAAAAAGTTTTGATTTGAAAAGCCAGATTTTTGAAAAAGTTGAGATTTTTTTTAAATTTAGGCTTAAAAATAGTTGGGATTTCTACAAAAATTGGGCTTTCAAAAAAAAAATTATTTCAGAAAAGCTAGGAATTTTGGAAAAGCCCGAATTTTCAAAAAAAGACAAGATTTTTAAAAAAATTCATAATATTGAAAAGTCAAGAATTACAAAATTGTAGATATTTTTTAAAAAGTAAGGATTTGAAATTTTTTTGGGATTTTTGAAATCCCATCTTTTTAAAAATCCTAAATTATTCGAAAATCTTAACATTTTCAAATTCTCAACTTTTTCAAAATTCGACTTGTTGTAAAATTGTGATTTTTTTTGCAAAAGTATGAATTTTTCAAAAATCATGAGTTTTTTCAAATGTTGTGACTTTTTCAAATTCATGACTTCATCACTTTCAAAACTTTTCAAAATTCAAACTTTTTTAAAATTGTGACTTTTTCAAATCAAACTATTTCAAAATCGTGACTTTTTTAAAAATTGTGACAACTAAACCCTAAAAACTAAAACACTATGACGCCTAAACCTTAAACATTAAACCTATTCAAAATATCTGACTATTCAAAATAAAAACTTATTCAAAAATATTTACTTTTTCAAATTTGATCTTTCAAAAATTCAAGGATTTTTAAAAAGATTGAGATTTTCAAAAAGAGTTAAGAGTTTTGGATTTTACAAAAAAGTCATATTTTAAAAAATTTAAGATTTTGAAAAGTTAGGATTTCAGAAAAGTTGAAATTTTTGAAAAAGTAGGGATTTGAAAATACTCAATATTTTAAAAAATCAGTATTTAAAAAAATCTAATTTTTGAAAATTTTATGATTTTTGAAAGATTCATAATTTCAAAAAAGTCAAAATTTCTACAAAGTTGGAATTTTGGAAAATTTGAGATTTTTAAAAGTTAGGATTTTTAAAACATCAAGATTTGAAAAAGTAGAGACTTAAAAATATTAGCTTTTTCAAACAAGTTGGTGTTTGCAAAAATTAATATTCGAAAAAGTCGGGGATTTGAAAAAGTTAGGATTTCAAAAAATTTGTGATTTTTTAAAGAGTTGGGATTTTCAAAAGAGGATTTTTGAAGAGTCTATATTTTGGAGAGTCTAGATTTTGAAAATGACAATATTTTGTAAAAAATAGGATTTTTAAAAAGTCACAAGTTTGTAAAAGTCAAGATTTAAAAAAATCAGAATTTCTGAAAAAAGTCGTGATTTTGAAATCGTTAAGTTTTTTCAAAAAGTTAGGATTATTGAATAAGTAGGGATTTTTTTAAAAAATTGATTTTTAAAATTTGTGATTTTTGAAAAATTAGGACTTTTTAAACAATAAGGATTATAAAAAAATCGGCATTTTCAATAAAGTTGAGATTTTAGAAAATTAGAAGATATTGGAAAATTTAGGATTTTGTAAAATATCAAGATTTTTGAAAGAGTCACAAATTTTTAAAAAGTTGGAATTTTTGAAAAAGGTAGAATTTTAAAAAAGTGTAGATTTTTTTAAAAATTCAATTTTGAAAGTGTATTTTGAATAATAAAGATTTTAGAAAAAGTGTAGATTTTTTTAAAATTCAATTTTTTTTTTTAAAAGTATAGATTTTGAAATAGTAGGAATTTTTGAAAAAGTTGAAATTTTAAAAACAAATCACAATTTTTAAAAATTCAAAAATAAAAAATATTAGGATTTGAAAAACATCGGGAGTTTGAAAATTTTTGAGACAATGAAAATGTTTGTATTTTCAAATAAGTTGGGTTTATAAAAAGTCAAAGATTTTGAAAACGTTGAAAATTAGGAAAAGTTGAGATTTTCAAAAGAGGATTTTGTATGAGTTGATATTTTTAAGAGTCTAGAATTTGTAAAAAGCCACGATTTTAAAAAAAAGGTGTTATTTTTGAAAAGTCAAGATTTTTAAAAAAATTGAATAGTCTCAATCTTTGAAAATTGAGGTATTTTGAATAATAAAGATCTTTGAAATAGTAGTATTTTGAGAAATAAGGATTCTAGAAAAAGTCGTATTTTTAAAAAAGTTGTGATTTTGGAAAAGTAACTTTTTTTAAAAAAATATTTATTTTAAATAATCCTGACTTTTCCAAAATCATAACTTTTTTGAAAACCTGACTTTTTAAAAATCTTGAATTTTTTAAAATCTCTAATTTTGAAAAATTGGAATTTTCGAAAAAGTTGGGGTTTAGAATAATCAAAATTTTCCAAACACAATTTGAATAAGTAAGAATTTTTGAAAAGATAGTATTTCAAAAAAACCTAGGGATTTTGAAGAAGACATGATTTCAAAAAAAGTTAGGATTTTTGAGCAGTCTAGATTTTTGTAAACTCTTAATTTTTGGGAAAGTTTAGATTTTCAAAGAAGTCGAGATTTTAAAAAATTGGGATTTTTAAAAAAATCACGATTTATGAAAAAGACACGTTTTTAAAAAAAAAAAAATTTTAAATTTGGATTTTCAAAAAAGTTGGGATTTTGAAAAGTCAAGAATTTTGAAAAATTTGATATTTAATAAAAACACTTTGGATATTAAAAATGTCACGATTTAAAAAAATTGGAAGTTTAAAAATGTCAAGATTTCTATTAAAATATTGAATTTTCAAAAATATCAACTTTTTTAAAAAATCAGGACTTTTGAAAAAGTAACGATCTTTTTTAAAGTTAGGATTTTAAAAACCCATATTTTACGATTTTTTTAATTTTTCCAAAATCTCGACTTTTTAAAAATTATGACTCTTTATAAAATCATGACTTTTTAAATATATACAGATTTTTCAGTAAATCATGAGTTTTTAAAAATTGAGAATTTTTAAAATTAATAACCTTATCACTTTTAAAATCATTCAAAATCCATGTTTTTCTAAACTCATAATTTTTTTGAAATCTTAACTATTTAAAAATTTCGGCATTTTTTAGATTGTGAACCCTAAACCCCAAAACATGAGCCCAAAAACCTAAATCCTTAACTCTAACCCCCTAACCATAAATAATAAACCCCAAACCCTAAGCCTTGAACCATAAACCCTAAACCTTGAGCCAAAACCCTAAACCTTAAGCCTGGAGAAATAAACCTTAAACGCTAAACTTATAACCCTGAACCCTGAGCCCTCAACCATAAACTCTAAACCCTAAACTATAAACCTTGACCACTAAACCCTAAACCATGTACCTTGAGCCCTAAACCCTAAACTCTGAGCCCTAAATCCTAAACCATAATCCCTAAAATTTAAACCCTAAAACCTAAATGATAAACCCTAAATACAAAACACTCAACTGTAAAATATGAGCCCTAAACTATAAACCCTAAATGATAAACCTCATCCATAAACAATGATCCCTAAACCCTAAAGCATTAACCTTGGGTACTAAACCCAAAGCTATTAAACTTAAATCTTAAACCCTAAACCTCAACCATAAATCTTGAACCCTAAACATTGAACCTTGAGACATGAACCATAATCCATAAACCCTCAACCCTAATCAATAAACCTTAAACCCTAAACCCTAACTTTTTAAAAATTGCCACTTTTTTGAAAATCATGACTTTTTCAAAATTGTGATTTTTTAAAATATCAACTTTTTAAAACCTGACTTTTTCAAAATCCTTAATTATTCAAAAATCCAGAATTTTTCAAAAATTTAGAAATTTTATAGAATCTCATCATTTTTAGAATATCGATTATTCAAAATACCTACTACTCTTTCGAATATCTTGATTAATTAAAAGGTTGCAATTTTTTTGAAAGTGTTGATTTTTTTAAATTGGTATTTCCAAAAGTTAGGATTTTTGAACAGGTCAAGATTTTTGAAAAGTTTGGATTTTCGAAAGAGTCGGGAGTTTTAGATTTTAGAAAAGCAAGGATTTTGAAAAAAAAATGAGATTTGAAAAGTTAGGGCTTTTTGAAAATGTTGAGATTTTAAAAAAATTCAAAAATGTCACGACTTCTTGAAAATCCTTTTTTTTTTTAAAATCCCAACTTTTCAAATATCTCAACTTTTGAAAAATTCACTATTTTGTGAAATAGTCAAGATTTTTTGAAAAGGTCGGTATTTTTTTAAAAGTTAAAGTTTTAAAAAAAAGTTGGGATTGATGAAAATGTCAAAATATTCAAAAACTTAACGATCATTATTTTATAAAAAAGTCACGATTCTGAAATAGTTAGTATTTTTGAAAAAAATATTTAGAAAAAGATGAGATTTTAAAATTTTGGGATTTTGAAAAAATATTGACAAAGTTAAGATTTAAATTTTTTTGAGATTTCCAAAAAAATTGGATATAAAAAAAAAGTTAGGGTATTCAAAAATTTTGGGATTTCGAAAATGTCAAGATTTCAAAACAATCAGTGTTGGAAAAAGTTGGGATTTTAAAAAAATTAGGATTTTGAAAAGTTTTGACCTTCAAAACATCAAGAATTTTGAAAAGTTGGGATTTTAAAAATGTGACATTTTCAAAAGGTCGTGACTATTAAAATGCCGCAATTTTTTAAAATTTTGTTATTTTTGAAAACATTAAGAAATGTCGAGACTTGAAAATGTTAGAATTTTCAAACAACTTGGGGTTTTCAAAAAATCAATATTTTGAAAAGTAAGGAATTTTGAAAAGTTGGGATTTCAAAAAAAAAAATATTTTGAAAAGAATTAGGATTTTGAAAAGAGGATATTTGAAAATGTCAATATTTTTTAAAAACTTGAGATTTTAAAAAAAATCAAGATTTTTCAAAAGTCAAGATTTACCAAATTTTTGAGATTCTTGAAAAAGTCACATTTTGTTAAATTCAAATTTTTGGAAATTTCAAATTTTAATTAAAAGTCAGGATTTTAGAAAATGTTTGGATTTTGAAAACTTCAAGATTTTTGAAAAATTTAGGACTTTTGAATAAGTAGGGATATTTGAAAAAGTCCCATTTTTTAATATTTGTGATTTTCTAAAAAAACTAGAATTTTTGAAAACTAAGGATTTAAAAAAATCAAAGTTTCATATAAAGTTGGGATTTTCGAAAATTCAGGGATTTTCAAAAAGTCAAGATTTCTAAAAAGTTTTGATTTTTGAAAATGTCATGATTTTTGAAATAGTCACAATTTTAGAAAAAGTTGGGATTTTCAAAAAATTTAGAATTTCAAATAAATAAGTCAAGATTTCAAAAATGTAGAGACAAAAAAAGATATGATTTTGGAAAATTTAAAGATTTTCAAAAAGGTCGGGATTTTAAAAATGTTATGATTTTGTATATTTGGGATTGTTAAATAATTTTGAATATTTTTATTGAAATATGGCAGGTCCATGGACCACCTTCACCCACGGTGAAGCGGGAAGATTTATTAGGCTAAGCGACTAAGGTTTGAAGGGTATCCATTCCATCAAATTCACCCGAGTGGAACAATCTCGGCCTCATCCCTTATTACAATGCATCTCTTGACTTCTCGTGCTACAAGATTTGAACCCTGGTGGTGAGATTTTTAAGAGGCAAACATCTTAACCAAAGTCAATATTCATTCAATATAATTTGGGATTTTGAATAATAAGCATTTTAGAAAAAGTAAAGATTTTGAAGAAGTTGGGATTTTTGAAAAGTCGGGATTTTAAAAAAGTTACGATTTTTGAAAATCTAGAGATTTTCTAAAAAGTTGGGACTTCAAAAATGTTAGGATTTTCAAACAAGTTAGGGTTTTGAATAACAAATATTTTGAAAAGTAAGGGATTTTGAAAAAGTTAGGATTTCAGAAAAGTTGAGATTTTTTAAAGAGTCAGGATTTTCGAAAGAGGATTTTTGAAGAGTTGGGATTTTTCAAGGTTTTGGAAGTTTGAAAAAGTGAATATTTTTTAAAAACTTGAGATTTTCAAGAAGGTTGGGATTTATGTAATGTCAAGATTTTCAAAAAAATTGACATTTAAAAAAAGTGATGTTTTTGTAAATGTCATGATTTTAAAAAAAGTCAGGATTTTAAAAAATTCAAGATTTTGGAAAATCTTTGGATTTTGAAAACCTCAAGATTATTGAAAAACTTAGGATTTTTGAATAAATCGTGATATTTGTAAAAGTCACGATTTTTAATATTTGTGATTTTTGAAAAAGTAGGATTTTGCTAAAAGTAAGAATTTTCAAAATAGTCAATGTTTCCGAGAAAGTTTGGATTTTAGAAAATTTAGAATTTTGAAAAAGTCAGGATTTTTGAAAATGTCTCAATTTTTTAAAGTGTTGTGATTTTTAGAAATAGTTTCAATTTTTGAAAAAAGGGGATTTTCATGAAAGTTAGAATTTAAAAAGGTCATCAAGATTTTAAAAATTTAGAAAAAGGTAGGATTTTAGAAAAAATAAAAAAAAATTCAATAAGGTCAAGATTTTGCACATGTGATTTTGAATAGTTGGGATTTAAAAAAATGGGATTTTCAATATTAAGGATTTTAGAAAATGTTTGAAAATTTAGAATTTTTAAAAACTCAAGATTTTGGAAAAGTTTAGGTTTTTGAAATTTCAGGATTTTTGAAAATTTTAGAAATTTGAAAAAGTCAAGATTTTTCAAAAATTTGGGATTTTTGAAAAATTGAGGTTTTAAAAAAAAATTAAATTTAAAAATAACAACATTTAAAAAAATTCAGGATTTTAAAAAAGTCGAGATTTTATATAAAACACTAGATATTAAAATATTTTTTGGATTTAAATATTTTTGAGAGTTTCAAAATATCAAGATTTCTTTTAAAATGTAGAATTTTTAAAAATATCAACTTTTTGAAAAATCGGGATTTTTGGAAAAAGGTCAAAAGTTTGAATAATTTATATTTTCCAAAAAGTCAATATTTTTGAATAAGTCATGATATTCGAAAATGTCAATTTTTTGAAAAATTTGGTACTTTTGGAAAATCACAAATTTCAAAAAATTCAGGATATTAAACAAATCAGATTTTTAAAAAGTTGTGATTGTGGAAAGGTGAAGATTTCAAAGAAGTCGGGATTTCAAAAAGTTTGGGATTTTTTAAAATATCAGGATTTTTCACAAGGTTTGAATTTTTAATAGTTTGACTTCTCGAAAAAGTTTTGATTTTTGAAAAGTATGGATTTTCAAAAAGTAGATAGTTTTAAAATTTTGGGATTTTAAAAAAAAATTGATTTTCAAAAAGTCATGATTCCAGAAATAAATAGAATTTCAGAATTTTAAAAAGTTAGAATAAAAAAAAAAAAAAAAAAAAAAAAGTCGAGATTTTTAAAAAAGTCAAGATTATCAAAAAATTTGAAAAAGTCACAATTTTGAAAGAGCAAGGAATTTTGAAAAAGTAGCGAATTTCTAAAAATTCAATATTTTTGAAAAATTACAATTTTGAAAAGTTTGCATTTCAAAAAAGTATGGATTTTTGAAAAATCAAGGTTTTCAATTTTTTTAAAAAGTTTTAATTTTTACAAAAGTCAAGATTTTTGAAAAAACTGAAATTTTTAATAGTCTTTTGATGTTCAAAATAGAGATCATTGAAAAATTAGGTACTTTGAATAATCAAGATTCTTAAAAAAGTCAAGATTTTGAAAAGGTTGGGATTTTCAAAAAGTTAGGATATTTGAAAAAGTCAGGATTTTGAAAAATTCCAAATTTACAAAAGGTTCGGATTGATGTAATAGATGTTATTTTAAATAATTGCTGCATTTTTAAAATAACAACTTTTTAGAAAACTTGACTTTTTCAAAATCCCTAAATTTTTGAAAATTTGAATTTTTTGAAAAGTCGAGATGTTAAATATTAGATATTCTTAAAAAAATGTATTTTTGAATAAGTCAGGTTTTTCAAAATAGTCAAGATTTTTGAAAAATATGGTATTCTAGAAAACTAGGGATTTTTTAAAAGTTTGGATTTTGAAGAAGTAATGATTTAAAAAAATTCAGGCTTTTGTAAAGTCAATTTTTTTGAAGAAGTCGAGATTTAGAAAAAAAAACTTGGGATTTTTAAAAAGAAATCACGGTTCTCGAAAAATTTGGGATTTCAAAATAGTTGGAATTTGAAGAAGTCAAGATTTTTAAAAATTATATACAAAGATTATGTATTGAAAATATTATATATCAACTTTTATAAAATCAGGTTTTTTGAAAAAAAAGTCAGTAGTTTGAATAAATTATGTTTTCCATTGATTTTTCAATAACGCCGAGATTTTGAAAAAGTCAATATTTTTAAAAAGTCACAAATTTCTTAAAATTAAAAAGTTATTAAAGAAGTCGGGATTATGAAAAGTTAAGATTTCAAAAAAATGTTATTTTTGAAAAAATTAGGATTTTAACATAAGTCAAGATTTTGGAAAAGGTCAGGATTTTTGAATATTCTGAATTTTTAAAAAAGTCTAAATATTGAAAAAACTAGATTTTGAAAAACTAAATATTTTCTTAAAAATTTGGGATTTTCAAAAAAATGCAATTTTAAAAAAGGCGTGATTATATACAAAAAGTTGATATTTTAAATAAAGTCAGGATTTTGAAAAAAAAAATTAGCTTTCAAAAAACATGCCATTACAAAAAAGGCAAGAATTTTGAAAAATATAGGATTTTTAAAAAAGACGAGATTTCAAAAAAGTCACAATTTTCAATATAGTTAGGAATTACAAAACTGTTTACATTTTGAAAAGTAAGGATTTTCTTAAAACGTTGGGATTTTTGCAATCACAAAATTTTTAAAATCATAATTTTTCAAAAATCCTAACATTTTCAATTTCTCAACTTATTCAAAATTCAGACTTTTTATAAACTCGTGACTTTTTCAAAATTTAAGAATTTTTCAAAAACCTCAATTTTAAAAAAATTTGAATTTTTGAAATTCATGTTTTCGTCACTTTCAAAACCTTTCAAAATAAACAGCTTTTTTCAAATCCAAATTGTTTCAAAATTGGGACATATTTGAAATCGTGACTTTTTTCTGAAATCATGACGCCTAAACCGTAAAACTCAATCCCTATGCCCAAATACCTAAACCCTAAACCCCATACCCTTAACATAGAATCCTAAACACATAAACCGGAACACTAAACTTTAATCACCAAACCGCAAACATGAAACCCTAAACCCTAAACCTATCACCCTAAACCATGATGCATGATCCCTAAACCCTAAATCCTTAGGTCTAACCCTAAACACTAAACCTTGAACCCGGAGACCTGATCCCTAAACCCTTAACTTGTAACCCCAAACCCCGATCCATAGACCCTAAACTATGAACCCTAAGCCCTCGACCCTAAACCTTAAGCCTTGAACCATAAACCCTAACCCCTAAAACCTAAACCATGTACCTTAACCCATAAACCATAAAGTCTGAGCCCAAAAATCTAAACCCTAAACACTAAATCCCTAATCCCTAAACCCTCAACCTTAAACCCTAACTTTTAAAAAAATCATGATTTTTTTTTTTCAAATATCGATTTGTTTTGAAAACCAGACTTTTAGAAAAAAATTCTAGAATCTTGAATTTTTTTAAAATCTCGATTATTCAAAATACCTACTTTTGCATATCTCTACTATCCAAAATTATAACTTTTTCGAAAATCTTGACTTTTTCAAATTTGACATTTCAAAAAAATCAAGGATTTTTCAAAGGTCAATATTTTGAAAAGTTTGAATTTTTAAAAGAGTCGAGAGTTATGGATTTTAGAAAAAGTCGATATTTTGAAAAAATTGAGATTTCTGAAAGTTAGGATTTATGAAAAAGTTAAGATTTTAAAATTTTTGGGATTTCAAAAAAGATGATGGGATTTTCAAAATATTCCAAATTTTCAAAAATAGCAATTTTTGAAAAAATGTTAGGGTTTTTAAACGGTTTGGGGTTTTAGAAAAATTAATATTTTGAAAAAGTCTGGCATTTCGAAAAAGTTAGGATTTCAGAAAAGTTGGGATTTTCAAAAGAGTCGGGATTTTTTTAAATGTCAATAATTTTGAATAACTTTAGATTTCAAAAATTTAGGATTTTTGAAAAGTTGGGATTTTAAATTTTTTGAGATTTTTGAAATAGTCACGATTTTGTAAAAGTCAAGATATTCAAAAACACAAGATTTTTAATATTTGCAAAAAAGTTTACATTTTTGATAAAATTGGGATTTTATAAAATTAGAGGACATTGAAAGAGTCAAGATATTAAAAAAATCTCAATTTTTGAAAATGTCACAATTTTCGAAATAGTCGTGATTTTTGAAAAAGTTGGGGATTTTGAAAATGTTAGAATTTGTTAAAAATCAAGATTTCAAAACTATAGAGATTACAAAAAGATAAGATTTTAAGAAAGTTCAAAATTTTCAAAAAGGTCAGGATTTTGAAAAAGTTGTGATTTTCTAAAAATTCAATATTTTTGAAAAATATAGAATTTTGAAAGATCAAGATTTCAAACAAGTCAAGTTTTTGAAAATTTTGGGATTTTAAAAAATCAAGGTTTTTATAAAAATCAGAATTTTGAAAAAGTTCAGATTTTGAATAATCAAGATTTTCCGTAAACAAATTATTTTCAAAAAAGTCAATATTTTCAAATAAGTCGATATTTTTGAAACAAATAGTATTTTAAAAATTGGGATTTTTAAAAATTCAAGATTTTGAAGAAGTCATGATTTGAAAAAAGTTATTATTTCTGAAAAGTCTGTATTTTTGAAAAAGTCTAGATTTTCTTTAAAAAATTGTATTTTGTTTTTAAAATCATAAATATTGAAAAAGTCACGATTTTAAAAAAAAATCTAAACATTCGGGATTTAAAAGAGTTGGGATTTCAAAGAAGTCAAGATTTTTGAAATAAAATCAGGAATATGAACAATTTAGATCTTCCAAAAAGTCTAGATTTTTGGATAAGTCATGATTTTGAAAAAGTTGTCATTTTTGAAAAAAATTGATATTTTTGAAAAATTTGTGAATTTCAAAAAATTCAAGAAATTAAAGAATTCAAGAATTTTAAAAAGTTGTGATTTTGAAAAACTCAAAATTTTGGAAAATTAGGGATTTTGAAAAACTTAGCATTTTCGAATAAGTCAAGATTTTTGGGGAAAAATTATTTTTAGAAAATAGATATTTTTAAAATTTTGGGATTTTCAAAAAAAAATTAAATTTAAAAAAATCACGATTTTAGAAAAAAATATAAATTCAAAAATTTAAAGAAGTTAAAGATTTTCAAAAATGTCATGATTTCCTAAAAGACAGGATTTTCAAAAAGTCATGATTTTAGAAAAAATCGGGAGTTACAAAACTATGGAGATTTTTGAAAAACTTGGTATTTTTAAATCCCATATTTTATGAAAACTCTAAATTTTTCCAAAATCCTAATATTTTCAATTCTTAAAATTTTCAAAATTCGACTCTTTATAAATTCATGAGTTTTTAAAATCATTCAAAATCTAGAATTTTTAAAATCATCACATTTTTGAAATCTTAACTGTTTAAAATTGGGGAATTTTGAAATCTGACGAGACCCCAAAAATATAAAACCATAAACCGGAGTTTTAAACCATAAACCTTAAGCCCTAAATGCTCATAAACCGTAAACCCTAACTTCTAATCCCTAAGCCATTAATCTTGAGCACTACACCCCAAACCCTAATCGCTAAAATCTAAATCTTAAATGCTAAACACTAAACCTTGATCCTGGACCTAAAACCTAAGACCTAAATACTAAACCCTAAATCCCAAACCTTGAGCCCAAAAAACTAAACCCTAAACCAAAAACCTTAAAATAGAACGACTTGGAAAAAATTTGGGATTTTAAAAAGGTCAATATTTTGAAAAGTCAAGATTTTTAAAAATTTGAGATTTTAAAAACATAAGTTTATAGAAAAAGTCATAATTTTAAACAAGTTGTTATTTTTGAAAACATCAAGATTTGACAATGTCAAGATTTTAAAAAATTTAAGATTTTCAAACAAGTTTGGGTTTTTGACAAATCAATATTTTGAAAAAGTCGGGATTTTCAAAAAACATGGGATTTTTTAAAGTCAATATTTTGGAAAATGTTGGGATTTTGAAAATTAAGGATTTTTTAATAAGGTAGGATATTAGAAACAAATTTGATTTATAATATTTGCATGTTTTTTTGAAAAAGTAAGGATTTTAAAAAGTTTTCACATTTTAAATAAAGTTGGTATTAATTTTTAAAAATTTGTGATCTTCAAAGAAGTTGGGATTTTCGAAAAAGTTAGAATTTCAAAAAGTCAAGATTTCAAAAATGTAGAGATATTAAAAAAGGCAGGATTTTCAAAAACTCAAAATTCTCGAAAACCTCAGGATTTTGAAAAAGTTGTGATTTTGAATAGTGGGTATTTTTAAAAACACGAGATTTTGAAAAAAAATGGATTTTTTAAAAGCCGGGATTTTTAAAATGTCATGATTTTTAAAAAGCAATGATTTTCTAAAAGTCAATATTTTTGAAAAATTTAGAATTTTGAAAAAGTTAGGATTTCAAACAATTCAGGTTTTTAAATAAGTTGGGTTTTTTGAAAAATTGAGGTTTCAAAGAATTTTAGAATTACAAAAAAAGTCAATTTTTTTTTTGACAAATTTACAATTTTGAATAGTCCGCATATTGTAAAAAAAAGATATTTTGAATAATAAATATCTTGTAAAAGTAGGTATTTTGAATAATAAAGATTTTAGAAAAAGTTTGGATTTTCAAAAGAGTAGTGATTTTGAAAAATTTAAGATTTTCGAAACATATAGGATTTTGAAAAGGTCAAGGTTTTTGAAAAAGAAAAGATTTTGGAAAAGTCAATTTTTTTGAAATAATGGGATTTATAAAAAGTTAGGATTTTTGAAAAAGTTGGTATTTTGAATAACCTTGAATTTTTTGAAAACATAACTTTTTCAAAAATCCCAATTTTTTTAAAAAAGTTAGAATTTTAAAAATGTTGGGATTTTGAAAAAGTCTACATTTTAAAAAAATTGGATTTTCGAAAAAGTTGATATTTTAGAAAATCATTGGATATTAAAAAGTCAAGTTTTAAAAAATATAGGAGTTTCAAAATATCATGATTTCTCTAAAAATAATCACTTTTGAAAAATCTCTTTTAAAAAAAAAAGAAATAATGATTTTCGAAAAAAGTTGGGAGTTTTGAAAAATTCAAGATTTTAAAGATGTCAGGATTTTTAAAAAATGGGATTTTAAAAAAATTGTGATTTTTAAAAAGTCATGATTTTAGAAAAAGTTAGAATTTAAAATTTTAAACAACTTATAATTTCAAAAAAATTAAAATTCTTCAAATTTTTAAGATTTTCAATGAAGTCAAGAATATGAAAAATTTGGGATTTTCAAAAATTTGTGATTTATAAAAATCAAAGAATTTTTAAAAATTTGGATTTTCAAAAAGCCAACAATTACAAAATTGTAGATATTTCTGAAAAAGTAAGGAATTTTTAAAAATTGGAAGTTTTTAAATCCCAGGTTTTCCAAAAATCCTAACTTTTTTAAAATCTCAACTTTTTCAATATTTTGTCTCTATATAAAATCTCTTTTTGAAAATTATGATTTTTTTAAATTCATAACATTATCACTTTGAAAATCAAAACTTTTTGAAAATCGTGACTTTTTCAAAAACCACGACCTATAAACCCTAAAAACTTAAAATATGAGTCATAAACCCTAAACCTCAAACCCTAAGCCAAAAATCTAAACCATATACCCTAAGCCCTAAAATGTAAACCCTAAACTGTAAACCCTTAAAATTAAATCCTTAACCCTAAACCATGAGCCCTAAATCATATTTGAAAAAGATGATATTTTTGAAAAGTTGTAATTTTCAAAAATTAGCAATTTTCAAACATGTTGGGTTTTTAAAAAAGTTGGGATTTCGATAAAGTTGGGCTTTTGAAAAATTGAATACTTTGAAAGATTTCAAAATAGTCAGGATTTTAATAAAGTTGGGATTTTTAAAAACTTTGGATTTTAAATAATTTGGGATTTTGTAAAGTCATGAATTTTGAAAAAGTTGGTATTTTAAAAAACGCGCAACTTTTTAAAATGTTGGAATTTAAAAAAAGTTGTTATTTTTGAAAATATAAAGATTTGAAAAATGTCGAGACTTTGAAAATGTTAGGGTTTTAAAAAATCAATATTTCAAAAAAAAGGTATTTTAAAAACTTGGGACTTTTGAAAAAGTCACGATTTTTAAAAAAGTCGTATTTAGGAAAATTATGCAATTTTGAAGCATGTCAATTTTTCGAAAAAGTCATTATTTTTGAATAAATGGGGATATTCGAAAATATCACAATTTTTAATATTTGCAAATTTTTTAAAAGTAAGGATTTTTAAAAAATCGACATTTTCAGTAAAGTCAAGATTTTAGAAAATTTGGGGATTTGGAAAAAGTCAGAATTTATAAAAAGTATCAATTTTGAAGCAGTCTCAATTTTCAAATAAAGTTATGACTTTCAAAAAAAAAAAATAGAATTTCAAAAGCTCAAGATTTAAAAAATTTAGAGATTACCAAAATGGAAGGATTTTCAAAAAGGTTAGGATTGTGAAAAAGTTAGGATTTAAAGAGTAGGAATTGTTAAAATGTTTTGGATTTTAGATAATAAGGATTTTAGAAAAGTCTATTTGTTTGAAAATTTTGGGATTTTTGAAATAGTATTAATTTTATAGAAAGTAAGGACATTGAAAATGATAGGATTTTCAAATAAGTTGGGGTTTTTGAAAAATCAATATTTTTAAAAAGTTAAGGATTTTTAAAAGTTCAGATTTCAAAAAGATGTTATTTTTGAAAGAGTTACGATTTTTGAAAAAGTTGCGATTTTCAAAAAAACTTTAAGTTTTCCAAAAAGTCGAGATTTTTGAAAAGTTCATATTATTAAAAATATTTGAGATTCTCAAAAAGTCATGATTTTGCAAAATGTTAGGATTTCAAAACATCAAGATTTTTGAATAAATCACAATATTTGAAAAAGTCATGATTTTTAATATTTGCGATTTTAAAAAAATGATTTTATTAAAACTAAGGATTTAAAACATTATTTTAGATAAAATTGGGGTTTTAGAGTATTTGGGATTTTGAAAAAGTAAGGATTTCTAAAAGAGTATCAATTTTTGAAAGTGTTGCGATAATTTGAAATACTCATGATTTTCCAAAAAGTTTAGATATTAGAAAAAATAAAATTTTGAAAAAGTAAATATTTCAAAATATAGAGATTTCAAAAAGGAAGGCTTTTGAAAATATCAAAAATTTCAAAATGGTTAGGATTTTGAAAAAGTTGTGGTTACGTGCGTATAGATAGTATTTTTTTAAAATTGGGATTTTTAATAGTAAGGATTTTAGAAAAAGTCTAGATTTTCATAAAATTTAGTATTTTGAAAATTTTGTGATTTTGAAAAATTTGGAAGTTTTGAGAAAATTTAGGATTTTTGAAAAAGTCAATAACTTAAAAAAATTTGATTTTTGAAAAAGTAGAAATTTTCTCAAAAGTCAATATTTTTGAAAAATTTGGAATTTTGAAAAAGTAAAGATTTTATAAAAGTCATGTTTTTTGAAAAATTTGGGACTTTTAAAAAATCTCGGGTTTTCAAAAAAATTAAAAATTTCAAAAAAGTCGAAATTTTCAAAAAAGTTAAGATTTTCAAAAAAAATTGTAAATTTGTATAATCAAGATCTTTGAAAAAATAGTATTTTGAATAATCAAGATTCTAGAAAATTCTAAATTTTAAAAAACTTTTTGATTTTGAAAAAATCAAGAATTTTGAAAAAGTTTTTATTTTGGAAATATTTAGAATTTTTAAAAAGACACATTTTTTCAAATGTTGGGATATAAAAAAAAGTGGGTTTTTTGAAAAAGTCGGTGTTATCCAAAATGGTGCCCCAGCTCATTTTTGTGGCTAACTCCTTGTGTTCTTACCTCTCTTGTGCCTCAGTCTACATTTTTTTATTTTTAGGCACTCAAGGCTTTCTAGAAATGGCACCATCAGATAGAGCTCTCTCTCAGCTTTCCAGAAAGGTAAAGTTTGCCTCCTAACTCCTTATATTTTTCAAGTTATGGCTCGGCGGAGTTTTTGTGGAAAATTTTCCCATTTGAGACCCACAGCCAATAGGAAGCTGCCACATGGCATCCAACCAGTAGAGCGCGGGGAATTTTTGAAAAAAATTCCAAAGACAAAAAAAAGGTAAAATTTGAAATTTTTTCCCGCCGATCCGTTTTTGGGCCGTTTTTGCCCTAAATCTTCAAACGATCATATATTTTGATCTAGAGCTCAGATTTTCACGTTCTTTATATCATTGGAAATCTGTTAAAATTCTCTACATGATTCCATGGTCAATTTCTAATTTTGGTTCAGTTTGGAGAGAGAAAATTCAAAAACGGTTCTGGTACGTGTCCATGGCCAAAAATGACATTTCAACAACCAAATTTAATACAAAATGGGTCACATTCTTCTCCAGCATGGTCAAAAATGACAGGGTATGGGTTTTTAAGGTCCTCCATGCTATTTTAATGCATTTTCCATCAATGAGGAATGGGCTCCCATGTTTTTTATGTTTTCTCTCTCCTGGGCTCGACCCATGCATTGTAAAAGCCAGATTTGGCTCATTTCTTGAGGGTTGAACACTTTTTGGCATTGAAAACTTCTTCTTTCACCTCCAGCAAGTGATAGTTGTAAGAATCAGACCTTTTTCATAGTTTGTAACAGGTTTATACCTCTTTGATGGTGGAATGCAAGAGATTTTTTCATGAAATTGACAGTGTAAACTCTGTGAATGCTTTCAGTCCTCTGTTTGTATTGTTTTACTTCATTTCAAGACCTCTAATTACATCTATCAGCTTGTGTATGTTTTCCCTTGTTGCATTTCATGAATTTGTGTCTATTTATATGGCAAGAAATGTTTCACCACTCCTTTTGGTGCATCACCATCTTTAGTTTAGTTTCATTTTTACATTTTTATCCCTGTCTCCTTGCAATCTATGGTAGAATTAGGATTAGAACCTCTATAGTGGTGTAAAATATAGATCTAAATCAGAGGAGTTTGAGGAACCAACCTCTATTCTGGAGATTCCTCTCTCATTTTCACAAGTCCCACACTTGGAGAGAGGTTTCCATGTTGTGCAATCACACTGGATGCTCTAGAATCAACTTAGAAACCTAATTTACATCCAGGGGTGCTGCTGATTTGCAACAATAGTTTTGGCATGCCCAGTGGGACATTAGAGGTCTCATTTTTATTGCAGCAAAGTTGATGTGCATCTGCTATAATTTTCTTGCTTGAAAAGAGCTATAATTTACACATCTGGTGACTCCAAGGGGAAGAATCAATTGGTTTCAGTCAGTGCAGGCCTGAAAACTCATGAGAAGAATCACTACAAGGTCAAGAGTTGGAGAAGAAGAAGTGTTTTTGAATACCTGCAGTTATCTCCAAGAGTAAGGCAAAGTGGGAGGAGAATCCAAAGGTCTCCATCTCCACCAAATAGAACTCTCTCAACTCCTCCACCTGGTAGGCCTTTCATTCAATCAACAAGGGTTCTAAGGCCAATTAGAATGGCACAAAACAACCCCTATGTCAATTTCACTGGTAGCAGCCCACTTGCTCTCAATGCACAACATCCAATTCCAATTGCAGCCTTGAAGAACATTCCATACTTCACTGGAGAGAATCAGACTACTCCAGGTGATCATGTTAAAGACATTGCCAACCTTTGTGTAATTCATGAAATCAATGAGATGCAAGTGGCTGTCAAGTTGTTGGCATCTTCATTCAAGGGGAAAGCATTGCAATGGTTTAGAAGCCTTGGAGTTGGTTCAATCACAAATTAGAATCAGTTGTGTATAGCACTTCATGAGCAATTTGGAGAGAAGGGAGACAACTTGTCTCTTTTGGGAGCGATGACCATCAAGAGAGCTCCCAATGAGCGGTGACCGATTTTAACTTCAGATTTCAAAAGACTTGGGAGAGAATTCTAGTGGTACTCGTGCCAACACCGAGAAGGTGTTTTTCTCTACTATCTCAAAGCTCTAAATTCTGATATTTCTATGTTGATTCAGTTCATGGGAGGCATAACTATCCCTATGGATTATAGCATTGCCATTAGGGCTGAAAATTGTTTGATCCAAGCTGAAAAACTTGCCCCTAGACCTCCCATGCCATTGTTTCCAAGTTTAGAGAGTCCAAACACCAATCAAGCACCTAATTTGACTCCTTCTCCCACTCCCAGAAATCAGAGTTCAAATGAAGCTTCTACTTCATCTCCAAGTGCCCCAAATGAGCTTCAAGAAGTCATGAAGCAACTGCAAAACCTAGGCAATGAGCTGGTTACTCTCAAGAGGCAACAAGCCCAAGGTTTTAGACCTTCTTACCAGCCCCAAGCTCAGCCTAACAGGTAGCCATACCAACCATAAAGACCACCTAATCCAGCTGCAAATATGAATCAAACAAGGCCTCCTGCCAATAGACCATTTCAACCCTACAATCCAAATGCCATATCTCGCCTCTAAGGAATTGGTGCCAACAAAAAAACATTGCTCAGAGTATGACTAGTGTTTTCCATGTAATGAACCTCATAACCAATTCATGTGCTTCAATGGTGCTTTGAATCAAGCATTAATGGCTACAACTACTGGTGTGGAAGGTGAGGGCAGTCAAGGAAACGACCAATAACAAGAAACATTCCAACAACAATCAGCCCCAAATGACACCATGTTGGTAAATTGGCAAGCAGAGGATTTTTGTGGCATGAATCAGGCAGTTTCCCAAGGTGTTGCAGCCAACACAAGGTCAAAAAGGAGGAATTTGGGTGAAGAACAGCCATTGGCTCCAACCAATCCACGACCTTCTATGGTTCCACAAGTGGTTGGCAAACAAAATCCAGTTGTAAATGCACAAGGGCAGCCAAGAACAACTCCTAGGCCAACTCAAATACCAGTTGTTGCTGCTCACGTGCAAGGAGTGAATGTGTAAACAAAGGGACAACAAAGAGATCCTTCATCACCATTCAGTATCATCGATCAGATGAAGAAGACAAATGTCAACATATCAATGTGGGAATCCCTATCTATCCCAGGCCAAAGAGATTTGCTACAAGCTGCCATGAAGGACTGGCCAACTTCGAATCAGCAAGTTCAGATGCAAGAGAAAGTGCTCACAAATGCTACCCAGCCTGAGGGGAATCATGGAGGATAGCAAGGTAAAATGTTGAAGCCCCCTCCTTTCTATGTTTCATTAATCATTGGAAATCAGCTAGTGCACAATTGCATGATAGACTCCGGGGCAAGTAGCTCAGTGATGCCTAAACAAATAGCTGATCAGCTAGGGCTCCAGTATGAAACAATATCCAAAGGGGTAGTGCAGCTAGATGGGACAGCAGTAGCAACAGTTGGAGTGATTAAAAACTTGAGTCTTACCTTGCATGCATGTCTAAATGTTGTTGTTTTACAAGATGTATCAGTCATAGACCTTCCACCACTCTTTGCCATATGCTTGTCAAGGGACTTCACAACAAAGATTGGAGGATATTTGTCACCGATTGGTCACACATGCTGTTCGAGAACAAGGTATGGAACCAAAACTATCACCCAAGCACTGATGAAGCTGACACCAAGGTTGGGAGCATCCCGGATCTAACTCTTGATGAATGGGCAAACAAGGTACATACTTTTGATCCTTATCAAGAAGTAGAAGAATTTGAGCTAGGGGTCTATTGTATACCTGAAGAAAATTAGCCTATTCCTAGCATCACCAAGCCAAACCACAAGGATGAAAATGAGGTATGGCAGCTGTTTTTGATGGATCAAGGAGTAGACAAGGTGCAGGAGGTGGAGCTATGCTTGTTTCACCTCAAGGAGTAAAGTACTATTCAGCTTTTAGATTTCAGTTTGCATGCTCCAATAACACTGCTGAATATGAAGCCTTGGTGCAAGGGATGCATTGGGCAATCAAGAAGAAAATAAAGAACTTGCAAGTCTTTGGTGACAGTGAATTGATTGTAAATTAGGTCAAGGGATAGCATGCTGCCAAGAATGATCTACTCAAGTGCTACAAGAACAGGGTATGGGACCTCATGGAAGATTTTGAAGGTTTTGGCATCAAATCCATTCCTAGGAAAGAGAATCAAGCTCTTTGAAAGGCTTGCGGCAGGTGGGCGACCTTTGACATTGTGGAAAACATTCAAAAAGACAAGGTACAACCAAACATCCACGTGATTGTGAGGCCTTGAGTGCCGAATAACAATGTCGATTGGAAAGTATTTGAGAATGACCAGCAAATCATCCATTTCTTGTAAGAAGAAGCTGAGTTCTCGGCTAAGAATCAAGAAAAAGCTGGAACAAGAAGTATGGTGACCCAGTGGTACAGCTGAGAACTAACAAGCTACCCAAGGGACTTATCACTTTGTAGTCTATTTTTAATCCCAATGATCAGTTTAGAAAAGAGAAAGCAAACATTCAGGTCAAGAGAGAAGATTCAGTATCCATCTTGGTGGAAGAGAACAAACCATTACAAATTGGAAAGATGACAACTGAGCAAGAAAGGTATGAGTTCATACAGTTGTGTCAAGAGTTCCCTGACGTGTTTTCTTGGAGCTATGAAGATTTGAAAGGTTTCAATCCCAACTTAGCTCAGCATACCATTGAATTGGATCCAAATACTAAGCCTGTCAGGTAGAAACAAAGACCAGTCAATCCACACATGGAGCCTCTCATGAGGAAAGAATTGGACAAGCTGATTGAGTCAAGAATCATATTCCCAATCAAGCATTCTAGTTGGGTTGCCAACTTGGTTCCAGTTAGAAAGAAGAGTGGAGAGATCAGATTGTGTGTTGATTTCAGAGACTTAAATAGAGCATCTCTCAAGGACCATTACCCACTCCCTTCCATGGAGCAAATCTTGCAAGTTGTGGCTAGCTCCGAGAGGTTTTCACTACTTGATGGCTACTCCGGCTACAATCAGATTATGGTGAAGGAAGAAGACCAGTTCAAGATAGCCTTTACAACCAAATGGGGGACTTTTGCATACAGGAAGATGCCATTTGGGCTGTCCAACGCTGGTGCTACCTTCCAAAGAGCAATGGACATGGCGTTCAAAGGTTTGATTAACAACGTGGTGCTGATTTACCTTGATGATATCACTGTTTTTTCTAAAAATGCAGCAAACCACCTCTCTCATTTGAGACAAGTTTTCACGAGGTGTAGGAAATTTGGAGTGTCTTTGAATCCTAAGAAGTGTATCTTTCTTGCACATGAAGGAAAGCTCCTTGGCCATATTGTCTCCAAAGAAGGATTAGCAATTGATCAGAGAGAGTTGAAGCCATAAGATCACTACCATTGCCAAGCCACAAGAAAGCCCTTTGAGTTTCTTGGGGAGGATAAACTTTGTTCGAGAGATTTGTCCTAGATTTTGTAGCCCTTGTCAAACCTATCACCAAAATGTTAAAGAAAAGCATGGCTTTCAAGTGGACAAAGAAGGCAATGAGAGTTTTGAAGCAATTAAAGAAGCCATCTCTCAAACACCAACTCTCATCAACCCGGACTTCTCCAAGGATTTCATCCTCTATGCATTTGGAGGTAATGACACTATTTCTGCCATTTTGGTACAACAGAACAAGGATAACGATGAGCAGCCAATTGCTTTCTTCAGCCAGAGCCTAGATGACTATGAGGTGAGGTATTCTTTTATTGAGAAGCATGTGCTGGCAGTAATCAAAAGCTTGAAGAAATTCAAGCATTTAGTCTCAAACAACAAGGTCCAGTTGCCGGTCTCACATGCTGGGGTTAAGGACTTCCTCCTCAACAAAGATTTGAATGAGAAAAGGGCAAGTTGGATCACCCGTGTCATGGAGTATGACATTGAGATCAAAATCACCAAGCTGGTAAGAGGAAAAGGATTGTGTGAGCAGCTGGTTTTGGGGAAGCAAAAAGAAGCATGCAATGAAGGAGAGGTTGTTTTGACAGTTCAAGATAGCCATGAGCCATGTGGCACTCAAGAAGAAAACAATGCTACCCCCACTCCTTGCTAGACCCAAGGTATAATGCACTTCCTAAGCACAGGCCTATGCCCTCCGGAGATGAACAAGACCCAAAGAAGACACTTCAGATTGCAGGTTATCCCATATGCCATTGTTGATGGAGTTTTGTTCAAGAAAGATGTGAATGGAGTGCTGCTGAGATGTATTTACACAAATCAGATTCATAGGGTGTTGGAAGAATTCCATGGTGGACCAGCTGGTGGACATTTTGCACCAAGAGTGAAAGCTCTAAAAATCATGAAGGCTAGTTATTATTGGCCTAAAAATTTTAGTGATTGCTATGCATGGATTAAGAGGTGTAAGAATTGTGCATTCTTCGCAGAAAAGAGAGACTTGCTGCCCTTCCATTGCATCCAATCTCGGTTGACCAGCCATTCCTGCAATAGGGTTTGGACTTCATCGGAGTTATTAATCCTAATTCAAGTCAAGGGCACAAATGGATTTTGACATGACCACGGACTACTTCACCAAATGGGTCAAGAAAGAGTAGCACTCAAAGAAGCAAATGAGTCCAACATCTTAGACTTTTATGAGGGGATAGCAACCAGATTTGGTATACCTGCTGCTACAATAATCTCGAGATAATGGATTGGTATTAATTGGATCCAAGGTGACCTGAGTGGGCTGTCAAGAACGGGATCTACCTAAGCACTTCATCAAACTATTACCCTCAAGGTAATGGCCGGGCCGAGTCTACAAAGAAGAACTTGTTGAGGATCATTAGGAGGACTCTTTATGAGAATCGAGGTCTTGGCATACCAAACCCTGAAATCAGCCTTATGGGCTGATAGGATAACTCCCAAGAGATCCCCACAAGTAACTCTCCATTCAAACTTGTCTATGGAAGAGAGGCAATCTTACCCATGTCACTTGAGTTACCAACATTGGAACTCATGAAGCAATTAGAGTTGCTAGAGTTTGAGCCCATGGAGGTGAGATATGCAGAGTTGATGGAGCTGCAGGAGGTCAGAAATCAGGCATCCCAAGCAATGGAAAAGGACCAAGCTTTGATCAAAAAGACCTTTGATAGGAAGGCCAAGGATAGATCTTTTCAGGTTGGAGATCTAGTGTTGAAATGGGATGTGGATAGAGCAAAACCGGGAAGGCATTCAAAATTTGATGCCATTTGGAGTGGCCCATACATGGTCACGAAGTGCAAGAACAACAATGCTTTCCAATTGGCCTCATTGGATGGTGAAGAACTACAGATTCTAGTCAATGGAATCTATCTCAAGCGTTGCTTCTAGAGGGAAATTTACCACCTTGTAAATATTAGATTATATTTTCATTCCTCCAAGTGCTTGTGCACATTGTTTTGTTGTAGGTTAGTTTTGTTTTCCCTAAGTGCTTTGGCATAAGCTTGTTGTCCATGGAGATGTTTTGCAGTCCTTGCTTCCATCAGGTGATATTCCATCTTCCTCCTTACACATTCTAAGTCAGTTGAGGTTCTAAACAGAATATTTGATGACTCCATGCCCAATGGACTGCTTCAGGCAACTGGTATTTTCATCTAGCAGGCAGATGACCCCTCTGAGTCGCCAAAATTGTTATCCAAAATGGTGCCCCAACTCATTTTTGTGGCTAACTCCTTGTGTTCTTGCCTCTCTTGTGCCTCAGTCTACATTTTTTTATTTTTAGGCACTCAAGGCTTTCTAGAAATGGCACCATCAGATAGAGCTCTCTCTCAGCTTTCCAGAAAGGTAAAGTTTGCCTCCTAACTCCTTATATTTTTCAAGTTATGGCTTGGCGGAGTTTTTGTGGAAAATTTTCCCATTTGAGGCCCGTAGCCAATAGGAAGCTGCCACATGGCATCCGACCAGCGGAGCACGGGAAATTTTGAAAAAAATTTCTAAAGACAAAAACAGAGGTAAAATTTGAAATTTTTCCCGCCGATCCGTTTTTGGGCCATTTATTGCCGTAAATCTTCAAACGATCACATCTTTTGATCCAGAGCTCAGATTTTCACGTTCTTTATATCATTGGAAATCTGTTAAAATTCTCTACATGATTTTATGGTCAATTTCTAATTTTGGTTCAGTTTGGAGAGAGAAAATTCAAAAACAGTTTTGGTACGTGTCCATGGCCAGAAATGACATTTCAACAACCAAATTTAATACAAAATGGGTCGCATTCTTCTCCAGCATGGTCAAAAATGACAGGGTATGGGTTTGTAAGGTCCTCCATGCTGTTTTAATGCATTTTCCATCAATGAGGAATGGGCTCCCACATTTTTTACATTTTCTCTCTCCTGGGCTCGACCCATGCATTGTAAAAGCCAGATTTGGCTCATTTCTTGAGGGTTGAACACTTTTTGGCATTGAAAACTTCTTCTTTCACCTCCAACAAGTGATAGTTGTAAGAATTAGACCTTTTTCACAGTTTGTAACAGGTTTATACCTCTTTGATGGTGGAATGCAAGAGATTTTTTCATGAAATTGATAGTGCAAACTCTGTGAATGCTTTCAGTCCTCTATTTGTATTGTTTTACTTCATTTCAAGACCTCTAATTACATCTATCAGCTTGTGTATGTTTTCCCTTGTTGCATTTCATGAATTTGTGTCTATTTATATGGCAAGAAATGTTTCACCACTCCTTTTGGTGCATCACCATCTTTAGTTTAGTTTCATTTTTACATTTTTATCCATGTCTCCTTACAATCTAGGCTAGAATTAGGATTAGAACCTCTGTAGCATTGTGCAAAATATAGATCAAAATCGGAGGAGTTTGAGGAACCAGCCTCTATTCTGGAGATTCCTCTCTCATTTTCACAAGTCCCACACTTGGAGAGAGGTTTCCATGTTGTGCAATCACACTGGATGCTCTAAACATCATTTAGAACCTTGATTTGCATCCAGTGGTGCTACTGATTTGCAACAACAGTCAATTTATAGAATAATCTCGAATTTTTCAAAATCCTAAATTTTCAAAAAAATAAAAATTTAAAAGTCAAGATTTTCAAAAAAACATTGGGATTTTAAATAATTGAGATTTTCCAACAATTTTGTATTTTTTTAATTAGTCGGGATTTTCAAGAAAGTTGAGATTTTTCAAAAAATAAGTATTTTTTAAAACTAAGGATTTTTAAAAAGTCAGAATTTTGAAGAAGGCATTCATGATTTCGA
This sequence comes from Taxus wallichiana var. yunnanensis, assembly GCA_018340775.1. Classification (NCBI taxonomy): domain Eukaryota; kingdom Viridiplantae; phylum Streptophyta; class Pinopsida; order Cupressales; family Taxaceae; genus Taxus; species Taxus wallichiana. The sequence goes on from CM031242.1 coordinate 235,842,196, forward strand.
AAAAAGTTATGATTTTGTAAAGTCTTAAATTTTTGAAGAATTCAATATTTTTAAATAACTTGCGTTTTTTATTTTAAAATCACGATATTTTAAAAAGTCGCGATATTCTAAAAAATCAAGATTTTTGAAAAATTTGGGATTTCCAAAAAGTTAAGATTTTCGAAAAAGTCAATATTTAAGAAAATACCGTATATTTAAAAAGTCACAATTTTTATAAATATTTGGAGTTTCACAAATGTCAGGATTTCTCTAAAAATGCCGATTTTTTAAAAATGGGGATTTTCAAAAAAAAATTGGGAGTTTGAAAAAATTCACGTTTTCCAAAAAGTCTGGATTTTTATATAAGTCATGGTTTTCAAAAAATTACAGATTTTTGAAAAACCCAATATTTTCAAAAAAGTTGAAAATTTAAAAACATAAAGGATTATGAAAAAGATGAGATTTTGGGAAAGTCAAGATTTCATAAAATTAGGGATTTTTAAAAAAGTCAGGTTTTTTTAAAAGTCAAGATTATTAAAATGTAGATATTTTTTAAAATTTAGGATTTTTTAAAAATTCAAGATCTTAAAAAAGTAAGGATTCTGAATAAGTTAGGATTTCAAAAAAATTCAAAATGTCGTGAATTAATAAAAGCTAGGTTTTTTCTAAAAGTCAAGATTTTAAAAAAAGTCAGGATTATGAAAAAGCTGGGATTTTGAAAACAAACCAGACTTTAAAAAAAGTTACAATTTCGAAAAAGCCAAGAATTTTTATAAAATTATGATTTTCAAAAAAGACAGGATTTTTAAAAATCACAATTTTAAGAAAAACGAGAATTACAAAACTGTAGAGATTTTTTGAAAAATTAAGGATTAATTAAAATGTTGTGATTTTTAAATCCCAACATTTTCAAAAAAATCTTTTATTTTCCAAAAATTCTAAAATTCTTGATTTTTTAAAATCCCGGCTTTTTTAAAATTGTGAATTTTTCATAAACATGATTTTTTTAAAAATCATGAGTTTTTTTAAAAAATTGTGACTTTTTTAATTTCATGACTTCATCGGTTTCAAAACATTTAAAAATCAAGACTTTTTGAAAATTGTGAATTTTTTTGAAATCCTAACTATTTTAAAATAGTGACATTTTTAAATCGTGACCTTCATAAAAGTCGCAACCCCTAAACCCTAAATCCAAAACCAGGCTTAAAAACCTAAACCGTAAACGATGAGCCTTAAATAAAAAAACTAAACCCTAAACCCTTAACATTGAATCCTAAACCCGAAACCCTAAGCCCTAAACCATAAACCATAATTCATAAACCTGAAACCATAAATCCTAAACCCTAAACCCTAAGCCCTAAACTCGAGCCCTAAACCCTTAACCCTTAAACCCTAAACCCTAAATCCTAAACCGTGAACCTTAAAGATTTAGGCCTAACCCTAATCCTCGAACCCTGGACACTTAGCCCTAAGCCAAAACTCTAAACCATAAACCTTGAGCCTAGAGATCGTATGTTAAACCTTAAACTCGTAATCCCAAACCCCAAAACCCCGATCTATAGACCCTGAATCATGAAAACCGAGCCCTAAACCCTAATCCCTAAGCCCCGAACCATAAATCCTTACCCATAAGCCCTAAACTCTAAACCCTAAACCCTAAAATCTAAATGTTAAACCCTTAATCCTAAACCATATACACTAAATCCCCTTAGCCATAAACCCTAAATCTTAAACCTTAAACTCTAACTTTTAAAAAAAATCTAGTTTTTCAAAAATCATGACTTTTTTTAAAATACCATTTTTTAAAAAACCCAACTTTTTCAAAAATCTAAACTTTGGTAAAATCCGACTTTAATAACAAACTAAAATGTTTCTAAAATACCGACATTTTTTAGAATCCTGATTATTCAAAAACCTACTACTTTTTCAAATATATCTGAATATTAAAAATCACAACTTTTTCAAATTCGATTGTCATAAAAGCTAGAATTTTTGAAAAGATCGAAATTTTTGAAAAAAATTGGATTTTCGAAAGAGTCAAGAATTTTAGATTTTAGAAAAAGTTAGGATTTTAAAAATTTTGAGATTTTAAAAAAGTTCATATTTTTAAAAAGTTGAGATTTCAAAATGTTGGGATTTCATACAAGATTTTAATTTTCTAACATTTCAAAATACTCCAAATTTTCAAAAATTCAGGAATTTTTAAGAAATAATTTTTTTGAAAAATTATGATTTTTAAAAAGTCATAATTTAAAAATAGTTCGGATTTTTCTTAAATACTAACTACTCAAAGTCTCAACTTTAAAAAATCCCACGTTTTTTCAAAATCCCATGTTTTCTCAAAATCCCAACTTTTTTTAAAAATCACTCACTATTTTTGAAAAAGTCAATATTTATAAAAAGTTGAGATTTCAAAAAATGTCAAGATTGCAAAATATTAAGCATTTGGCTAAAGTTGGGATTTTCAAAAAAATCATGATTTTTGAAAAAGTTCAGATTAATGGAAAAGTTGAAATTTTTGAAAATTCATTATTTTAAAAGAATTCATAAATTTTTTAAAATTCGTGATTTTGAAAAAGTTGGGATTTCAAAAAAGGCTTTATTTTGAAAAAGTCAGATTTTCACAAAAGTCAGGATTTTTACAAAGTTGTGATTTTCAAAAAAGTTAGGATTTTCACAAAAGTCAGAATAATCGGGATTTTAAAAAAATTGAGATGTCAAAAATCAGGATATCAAAAAGTTAGGATTTTTAAAAGGTCGGGATATCAAAAATGTTAAGACTTCAAAATAGTAAGTAAGGATTTGAAAAAATTGGTATTTTAAAAAAGTTTGGATTTTTGAGATCTTTGTTTAAGTTGGGATTTTCAAAAAATCATGATTTCAAATATGTGTGATTTTCAAAAAAGTGGGATTTTTTTGAAAAAGTAAGGATTTTAAAAAATCTAGCATTTTCGATAAATTCAGGATTTTAGAAAATTTGGGGAATTTTAAAAACTCAGGATTTATGAAAAACACTCAATTTTAAAACAATGTTGTGATTTTTATAAAGTTGGGAATTTTGAAAAAGACGGAATTTTAATAAAAAGTGGCAATTTTCTAAAATATTAATATTTTTGAAAAATTTAGGATTTCAAAAATGTCAGGGTTTTTGAAAAAGTTGGGATTCTTCAAAAATCTAGGTTTTCAAAAAATTCAATTTTTTTGAAATAGTCATAATTTTTGAAAAAGTCTAGATCTTGGAAAATTTATGTATTTTTAATAATAAAGATTCTAGGAAAACTATGAATTTTTAAAAACTTTTGATTTTTAAGAATTCAGGATTTTCAAAAAAGTTAGGATTTTTAAAAAGTCAATATTTTGAAAAAAATCACAATTTTTAAAATGTTAGTTATTTTGAAAAAGTGGGTATTTTGAATAAGCTCGTCTTTTTAGAAATATACTGAATTTTAAAAAATCCCACAAAATTTAAAACTCAAGATTTTGAAAACTATTAGTATTTTGAAAAATCAGGAATTTTCAAAAAAATTATTTTCAAATAAGTTTGGATTTTTATGAAAGTCACGATTTTGGAAATATTTAAGATTTTTGAAGAAGTTGACATTTTCAATAAAATTGTGATTTAAAAAAACATAATTTTTGAAAAGTCACGTTTTCAAAAAAATTTAGGATTTTAAAAATTTGGGATTTCAAAAACTCAAGATTTTGAAAAAGTCAGGATTTTCAAAAAGTATAGATTTTAGAAAAACACTAAATATTAAAAAAGTCCATTTTTTACAAAAATTTGAAATATAAAAATGGAAGGATTTCTTTTAAAATTTTAACTTTAAAAAAATCTTAACTATTTTTAAAAATAGGAATATTCAAAAATAAGTATGGAATTTGAATAATTTAGATTTTCCAAAAAAGTCTATTTTTTAATAAGTCATGATTTTTGAAAAAGTTGAGATTTTTGAAAAAATTATATTTTCGAAAAAGTCACGAATTTTTAAAAATGATTTTAAAGAAGTCAGTATTTTTAAAAAGTTACGATTTTAGAAAATTCCATATTTTAAAAAATTCAAGATTTCAAAAAAATTGAGATTTTGAAAAAATAGGCTTTTAAATAACCATTTTTAAAAGGTCAAGATTTTTGAATAGTCTAAATTTTTGAAAAAGTATAGATTTTTGAAAAGTCTGAAGTTTTTAAAAGTAGATATTTTTAATAATTTTGGAATAAGTTATAATTTCATAAATTTAAAAATTTAGTATTTTTGAAAAAGTAAAGTTTTTTTAAAAGTTAGGATGATGAAAAGGTTAGGATATCAAAAGAAATTAGGATTTCCAAAGACTCACAATTTTGAAAAAGATAGGGATTTCGAAAAAGTTATGATTTAAAAAAATATATATTTTAAAACAAAGTCACAATTTTCAAAAAAAGTTAGGAATTAAAAATCTGTAGATATTTTTAAAATCCCAGCTTTTTTGAAAATCCTAATATTTTTTTTCAAAATATTGACTTTTTAAAAATTCTTAATTTTTATAAAATCGTGACTTTTTCAAAACTTACAAATTTTTCAAATTCCACAAATTTTTAAAAATTGTGAACTATTTAAAATCATGACTATCACTTTTAAAATCTTTGAAAATCTTGAAATTTTTCAAAATCCTAACATTTCAAAATCAAGAAACTTCTGAAATCATGACCTTTTCAAACATTGCGACTCCTAAACCTCAAACCCTAAATCCTAAAACCTAACCCTTAAACTCCAAACCCTAAAGCATGAGTCTAAAAACCTAAACCCTAAACCCCAATATCCTAAACTCTAATCCCTAAAACCTAAACCATAATCCTTAAACCCTAAATGGTAAAATCTAAACTCTAAGCCCCAAAACTTAAATAACAAACCCTAAACCCTAAACAATAAACCCTAAACTCTTAATCATAAACCTTAAGCCCTAATTGCTAATACACCCTTAACCGTAAATCTTGAACTCGAAACCCTAACCCTCTAACCCTAAACCATAATCCCTTATCCTTGAAGCGTAAAACTTGAACCATTGGCCCTAAACCGTAAACAATAAACCCTTAACCCTGAGCCTTAAACCATAAACCCTAAACCCTAAATCATAAACCTTAAGCCCTAATTTCTCCTAAACCCTAAACCCTAAATGCTAAATCCTAAAAAATAAACCCTCAACCATAAACCTTGAACCCAAAACCTAATCCTCGAATACTAAACCTTAAACACTTAGCTCTAAACCCTAACCTAAACCCAGAGCCCTAAACACTAAACAATAAACCATTAACACTTTGAGCCTTAAACCATAAACCTTAAATCGTAAACTTTAAGCCTTAATCGCTTCTAAACCCTAAACCCTAAATAATAAATCCTAAAAGATAAAACCTCAATAGTAAATCTTGAACCCTAAACCATTATCCCTAAGAACTAACCCTAAACTCTAAACCCTAAACCCTTAACAATAAGCACTAAACACAAAACCCTAAACCATAAACACTAAACCCTAAACCTTGATCCCCGAACCTTGAACCTCAAACCTAGACACCGGACCACAGAGCCCTAAACCCTAAACCTTAAAACTCCAGCCCCTAAGCCCAAAACCCTAAACACTAAATCCCTTGAGCAATAAACCCTCAACTCGAAAACCTTAAAATACTTAGATATTGAAAAATTTGGGATTTTCAAAAAGTTAGGATATTTGAGAAGTCAATATTTTTTAAAAAGTCATGATTTAAAAAAACTTGAGATTTTCAAAACAATCACAATTGTTGAAAAGGTGCAATTTTGAAAATATTTTATTTTTGAAAACACAGGATTTGAAAAATGTCGGCACTTCGTAAATGTTATGATTTTGAAACAAGTTGGGGATGTTGAAAAAGCAGGGATTTTAGAAAATTTAGGATTTTCAAAAGTGAAAAAGGATTTTTGAACTGTTGGGATTTTTGAAAAGTCAGTATTTTTGGAAAATTCATGATTTTTGAAAACTAAGGATTTTTAAAAACTGATTTTTTCAAAAAATTCATGATTTGTAAACGTCGGGATTTTGAAAACATCAAGGTTTTTGAAAAATTCAAAATTTTTGTATAAGTTGGGATATTCACAAAAGTCACAATTTTTAATGTTTGTGATTTTTTTTAAAAAATAGAATTTTTTGAGAAAGTAAGGATATTCAAAAATATTTTAGATTTTAGAATATTTGGGAATTTTAATAAAAAAAGTCAGGATTTATGAAAAAGTCTCGATTTTTGAAATTATCGCAATTTTTGAAATACTCACAATTTCTGAAATAGTTAGAATTTCATAAAAATCAAGATTTCAAAAATGTAGAGATTTAAAAAAATGTAGAATTTTCAAATAACTCAAAATTATCAAAAAGGTCAAGATTTTGAAAAAGTAACAATTTTGAATAGCTGGTATTTTAAAAAAATTGAAATTTTAAATAATAATGATTTTAGAAAAAGCCTAAATTTTCAAAAAAATTGGGATCTTTTAAAATTTCGAGATTTCAAAAGTTAGGATTTAAAAAAACTCATGTTTTTCAAAAATTTGGGATATTTGAAAAATGGAGGTTTTAAAAATGTTCAAAAAAATCCAAAATTTTATATAATGTCGAAATTTTCAAATAAAAATTGCAATTTTGAGGTTTTTTTAATAATCAAGAGCTTTGAAAAAGTTAAGATTTTAAAAAAATTTGGTATTTTGAATAACCATGACTTTTTCAAAAATAAAAACTTTTTCAAAACTAGACTTTTCGAAAATCTCAATTTTAAAAAAATTAGGATTTTGAATAATCAAGATTACCCAAAAATTATGTATTTTTGAATAAGTCGGTATTTAAAAAAAAAATCAAGATTTTTGAAAAAGATAGTATTTTTAAAAACTAGGGATTTTCTAAAAGTAAGGATTTTGAAGAAGTCAAATTTTGAAAAAAATTTCGATTTTTGTAAAGTATGAATTTTTAAAAAAACTACAATTTTTTAAAAAACTTGGGATTTCAAAAAAGTTAGGATTTTGAAAATTTTGGGAATTCAAAAAGTCAAGATTTTGGAAAAAGTTGACATTTTAGAAAAACATTGGATATTATATAAATTTAGATTTTACAACATGTATGGAATTTTGAATAAGTCATGATTTTAGAAAAAGTCAATATTTTTGAAAACCTTCGTAATTTTTAAAAGTCACGAATTTTTAAAAAATTAGGATTTTAAAGAAGTTGGGATTGTAAAAAGGTGTGACTTTTGAAAAAATGAGATTTTACAAAAGTGAATATAATAAAAAAACCAGGATTTATGAAAAATTTAGTATTTTCAAATAAGTCATGATTTTTGAAAATATTAGGATTTTTCAAAAGGAGATATTTTTTAAAAAAAATTGGGATTTTCAAAAAAATTGTGATTTTCAAGAAATCGTGATTTTAGAAAAAATTAGAATTTAATTTTTTTTTAAAAGTTAGAATATTAAAAATTAGGAGTTTTGAAAAATTGAGATTTTGAGAAGCTAGGAATTTTGAAAATGTTAGGATTTTTAGAAAAGACATGATTTTTAAAAAATCACAATTTTCAAAAATGTCGACAATTACAAAACTGTAGAGATTTTTTTAAAAGTAAGATTTTTTAAATAGTTGGGATTTTGAAATCCTAGATTTTCACAAATCCTAAAATTTTAAAATCTCAACTTTTTCAAAATTGTGATTCTTTATCAAATTGTAACTTTTTAAAAAATCACAAGTTTTAAAAAATTATGACTTATTTTTAAATTCATGACTTTATCACTTTCAAAATCTAGACTTTTTGAAAACAATGAATTTTTGAAATGGTGAGTTTTTCAAAAATTGCAACTCTTAAACCTTAAACCCTAAACCCTAAACCAAAAACATAAGCCCAAAAACCTAAACCCTAAATATTGAATCCTAAACCTAAATTATTAGCCCTAAACCATAAACCCAAAACCCTACACTTATAAGCCCAAACCCCGAACCTTGATCCATAGACCTTGAACCATGAACCCCAGAGCCCTTAACCATACACCCTAATCCCTAAACCCTAGGAACATAAACCCTAAGTACTACACCCTAAACTTTGAACCCATAGCCCTAAAAGTTAAGCCCTAAACCTTGAGCCCTAAATTTTTAAACAATTTCAAGTTCTTCAAACATCATAATTATTTGGAAGAAATGTACTTTTTAAAAAATCTAAGCATTGTCATAATCCTAATTTTTTTGAAAATCAAGAATTTTTGTAAAATCCTGAAATTTTCTAGAATCTTGATTATTTAAAATGCAGAACTTTTCAAAAATCAAGATTTAAAAAAACTAGAGATTTTCTACAAACTTCGTATTTTTCAAAAAGTTGAGATTTCAAAAGATTTCAAAATCTTTGGATTTCAAAATAGTTAGAGTTGGAAAAAGTAGAGTTTTTGTAAAACTTGAGATTTTCAAAATGACAATATTTTTATAGGTTTTGACCTTGAAATGTCATATTTTTGTGGGATTTTTAGTAACTTGAGATTTTGAAAAAGTAACAATTTTAAAAGATAAATTTGAAAATATAGTGATTTTAAAAATGTCGGGACTTAAAAAATGTTAGAATTTTCAAACAATTTGGGATTTTTGAAAAATCAATATTTTAAAAAAGTAAGGGAATTTGAAAAGTTGGGATTTCAAAAAAGTGGGATTTTTGAAAAAGTCAATATTTAAAAAAAAATCAAGATTTTAAAAAAAAGTCAGGATTTTTTTAAAAATTTTCAATTTTGGAAAAAAAAATCAAGATTTCAAAAAATTCAGGATTTTTGAAAAAATCGTGATTTTTGAATTAGTTCAAATTATTGAAAATGTCAGCATTTTTAAATAGTCTGAATTTTCAAAAAAGTCTACATTTTTAAAAAGTGTGGGTTTTGTAAAAATGGATTTTTAATAAAATTGTGATTTTTAAAAAAACTCATGATTTTAGAAAAATTTAATAGAATTTCATAATTTTAAACATTAAGAATTTCAAAAAAATTAGGTTTTTCCAAAATTAAAATTTTGAATAAGTCACAATTTCGAAAAAGCCAAGAATTTTGAAAAAGTCAATATTTTCTAAAAAAGTAAGGATTACGAAAAAGTTGGGATTTTGAAAAAAATCATGCTTTCAAAAATTTTGCAATTTTGGAAAAGCCATGAATTTGGAGAAAGTTAGGATTTTACAAAAACGCAAGATTTTAAAAAATTAGGGATTACAAAACTACAGAGATTTTGAAAAAGTAAGGATTTTTGAAATCCTAACGTTTTCAAAAATCCTAACATTTTCAAATTCTTATATTTTTCAAAATTCTAACTTTTTATAAAATTGTTACTTTTTTTGAAAATTAATATTTTTCAAAAATCATGAGTTTTTTAAAAATTATCATTGACCTCATCACTTTCAAAAGCTCTCACAATCCAAACTTTGTGAAAATTGTGCTTTTTTGAAATCGTGACTTTTTATAAAATCGTGACCCCTAAACTATAAACCCTAAAACTTGAAAAATGGGTCGTAAACCCTATACCCCAAATCCCAATCCATGATCCAAAAAATCTAAATCCTAAACCCTAAATCCCAATCCATGATCCCAAAAATCTAAATCATAAACCCTAAACCCTAAACATTGACCCCTAAACCCTTAACATTGAATCATGAACCCTAAACCTTGAGCTCTAAACGATAAAGCTAAAACCCTAAACCTTGAGCCCTAATTTATAAGCTCGAAACCCTTAACCCAAATCCCTAAAATTTAAATAATAAACCCTTAACCACAGACCACCGAGCCTTAGGCCAAAACCCTAAACTCTAAACCTTGAGCCCGTAAACATGTAACCCTAAACCCAAAACTCGTAACCCTGATCCATAGACCCTGAACCATGAAACATGAGCCCTCAAGCCTAAATCATAAGCCATAAAACATAAATTCTAAGCCCTAAACTCTATAAACTAAACCCAAAACCTTGACCCTTGAGTGAAAAAACTTAAACCCTTACTCTAAATCCACTAAGCCCTAAACACTAAACCTTAAGCCCTAAAACTTACTTTTAAAAAATTGCCACTTTCTCAAAACTTTTTTTAAAATAACATTTTTTGTGAACTACCAATTTTTTTGAATACTTGAGTTTTTCAAGAATTTAAAATCCCAAATTTTAAAATATTAAGATTTTTTCTAAAATCCTGATTATAAAAAATACCTACTAATTGTTTGAATATCCTAATTATTCAAAATACCTACTACGTTTTCAAAATAGATATTACAAAAAAGCTGAGATTTTTGAAAACGTCGGGATTTTTAAAAGTTTGGATTTTAGGAAAACTAAAGATTTTGAAAATTTTGAGATTTCAAAAAAGTTAGGATTGTTGAAAAAGTTGAGATTTCAAAAATGTTGGGATTTCAAAAAAGCCAAGATTTCATTAAATTTTTTGTTTTCAAAAAAAATTGGATTTTGAAAAAGTTAGCAAGATTTTTCAAAAAAGTAAGGATTTATAAAACCTTGATATTTTTGAAAAAGTTGGGATTGTCAAAAAAGGTTGGAATTCGAATAAGTCAGTGGAATTTTTGAAAAAGTAAGTATTTAAACAAAATCGAGGTTTTTTTGAAAAATTTGGGATATCAAAATAGTCAAGATATTAAAAAATTCAGGATTTTCAAAAAATTATATTTTTGAAAAATTCACGATTTTTGAAAAAGTCATAATTTCAAAAAAGTTATTATTTTTTAATAAAATACTATCTATTCAAAGTCATGAATTTTTGAAAATCTTATGTTTTTCAAAATCCTAACTTTTCAAAAATAACAACTTTTAGAAAAAGTCACTATTTTTTGAAAAAGTTGGGATTTTGAAAAAGAAGATATTTTGAAATATTCAAGGTATTCAAAAAAGTTGTGATTAATGAAAACGTTGAGATATGTTAAAAGTTCAGATTTTTGAAAATTCACTATTTTCAAAAAAGTCACATTTTTTAAAAAATTACGATTTTCAAAAAAGTTTGGATTTAGAAAACAGTTGTTATTTCCAAAAAGTTGGCATTTTTAAAAAGACAAGATTTTTTAAAAATTAGAGTTTTTCAAAAAAGTTTGGATTTTGAAAATTTTGAGATTTCAAAAATTATGATATCGAAAATGTTAGGATTTTTAAAATTTGGGATTTGAAAAATGTAGAGATTTCAAAAAAGCTAGCAATTTTGAAAAAGTTATGATTTTAAAAAAAGATAGGATTTTTAAAAGGTTTTATAAAAAATTAGGAATTATAAAACTGTAGAGATTTTGAAAAAGAAATGATTTTTAAAAAACCACAGATTTTATGAAAATTCTAAATATTTTAAAAATCTCAAATTTTTAAAAATTTTAACTCCTTATAAAATCATTACCTTTTCAAAAATTACAAATTTTTACAAATATTGAGTTTTTAAAAATTGTAATTTTTAATTTTATAACATTATCACTTTAAAAATCATTCAAAATCTAGATTTTATTTTAAATCGTGACTTTTTTGAAATCTTAACTGTTTCAAAATCAAAGCATTTTTGAAATCGTAACTTTTTCAAAAATCATGATCCCTAAACCGTAAAAAACCGTAAACATGAATTGTAAACCCTAAACCCTAAACCCCAAACCTTCAGCCCAAACATCTAAATCCTGAGTCCTAAACCATGAGCCCTACACCATAAACCCAAAACACTAAACCTTGAAACCTAAACCCTGATCTCTACACCATAAAACAAAAATCCTCAACTGTAAACCCTAAACTATAAGCCCTAAACCCTTAGTGATAGACCCTGAAACATAAACCACGAGCGCTAAGCCTTGTACCTTGAGCCCTAAACCTTAAACCATCAACTCGATCCCTAAACACTAAACCATAAACCCCGAGTCTTAATTTCTCCTAAACACTAAAAGCTTGACTTTATTAAAAATTCCACTTTTTCAGAAAACATAACTTTTTCAAAAATTGTGATTTTTTTGAAAATACCAACTTTTTGAAAACTTGACTTTTTCAAAATCTCAAATTTTCTAGAATCCTGACATTTTTACAATCCCAATTATTCAAAATAACTACTACTCTTTTGAATATCCTTACTATTCAAAATCATAACTTTTTCAAAAGTTTTGAATTTTTGAAAATCGATATTTCAAGAAAGTGATGATTTTTGAAAAGGTCAAGCTTTTTCAAAAGTTTGGATTTTCGAAACAGTCAAGAGTTTTTGATTTTTTGAAAAGTCAGGTTTTTCGTAAAATTTGAGATTTCAAAAAAGTCAAGATTTTAAAATTTTGGGATTTTTTAAAATGTTGAGATTTGAAAAAGATTTCAAAAAAGTGTAATTTTTTTTTAAAAAAACTACTTTTCTATAAATGTTAGGATTTCAGAAAAATAGGGATTTAAAAGTACTCAGGATTTTCAAAACAGTTGAGATTTTAGAAAAACATTGTATATTAAAAAGTCGCGATTTTAAAAAATGGGAGTTTCAAAAATGTCTCGATTTCTCTAAAAAAAGGTCGACTTATAAAAATATCAGATTTGTTAAAAAATCAAGATTTTGAAAAAAGTTGGTAGTTTGAATAAATTAGGTTGTCCAAAAAATCTGAATTTTGAATAAGTCATGATTTTTGAAAAAGTCAATATTTTTGAAAAATTCGTGATTTCTGAAAATTTCGTGATATTTTTGAAACATTCATGATTTCAAAAATGTCAATATTTTTAAAAACTCGAGAATTTTGAAAACTCAGGAATTTTGAATAAGTTTGGATTTTGGAAAAGGTTGAGATTTTTCAATTCTCTGAATTCTCGAAAATGTCTGGATTTTTTAAAAGTAGATTATTTTTTTAAATTGGGATTTTCATTAAAAAATGTGATTTTAAAAAAGTCATGATTTTAGAAAAAGTTAGAATTTTATAATTTCAAATGTTAGAATTTTAAAAATTAGGATTTTTGAAAATTTGAGATTTCAATTTTTTTAAAATTAAGACTATGAAAAAGTTGGGATTTTGATTTTTTTAAAAAGTCGTGAGTTTGAAAAAGCCAAGGAGTTTTTGAAAAAGTTGATATTTTAAAAAAAGTCAAGATTAAGAAATAGTTAAGATTTTTTTTTAAATTGGGCTTTCAAAAAATTGGTGATTTTAAAAAAGCCTAGGAATTTTTAAAAATACTAACATTCACAAATTCAAAATTTTGACTTTTTATAAAATCGTGACTTATTCCAAAATTATGAATTTTTCAAAATTCACGAGTTTTTTTTATAGATTGCGACATTTTTAAATTCACAACTTCATCACTTTCAAAACCTTTCAAAATTTAGAAAACCTAACTATTTCAAAATACAGAAAATTTTAAAATCGTGACTTTTTAAAAAATCGTGACCCCTAAACCCTAAATCTTAAAAGCTTAAACCCAAGCCACAAACCCTAAACCCAAAACCTAAGCCCAAAAACCTAAACCATAAACCCCGAGCCCTAAACCAAAAAAACTAAACCCCAAACCCTTAACATCGAATCCTAAATCCTAAACTTTGAGCCCCGGACCAAAAACCCAAAACCCTAAACACTAATCTCTAATCCATAAATAAGAAACCATAAACCCCAAAACCTAATCCATAAACCTTATACCGAGCCACGAGCCATAAACCCTAAACTATAAAGCCTAAACCGTGAGCCCTAAATCCTTAGGCATAAGCCTAAGCCTTGAACCCTGAACCCCGAGCCCTAAGCCAAAACCCTAAACCTTGAGCCTAAAACCTAAACTCTAAACCCTAAACTTGTAACCTCAAACCCCAAACCCATATCCCACGGACCACGAACCATGAAACACAGAGCCCTAAACCCTAAGCCCTGAACCATAAACCCCCGACCCTTAATCCCTAAGCCCTAAACCCTAAAAACCTAAACACCTGAAACCTAAACCCCAACCCTGAGTCCATAAACCTAAGCCATAAAGACTAAATCACCCTTTAAAAATTACAACCTTTTAAAAAATCATGAATTTTTAACAGTTGGGATTTTTATAAACTCTGGATTTTTCAAAAAGTTGGGATTTCGGCAAAGTTGAGATTTTGAAAAATTTAAGATTTCAAAAAACTCAGGATTTCAAAAATGTCGAGATTTCAAAATATTCTGGATTTGGAAAAAAGGGTTTGAAAAGGTTTCGACCTTCAAAATGTCAGGATTTTTGAAAAGTCATTCATTATTTTTGAAAAATTCAAAATTTACTATACATGGAGATTTTCAAAAAGTCACGACCTTTGAAAAATTGCAATATTTAGAAAAGTTTTTATTTTTAAAAACATCAAGATTTGAAAAATGTCGGGACTTCAAAAATGTTATGATTTTCAAACAAGTTGGAGATTTTAAAAAATCTAAATTTTGAAAAAATCACGAATACGTAAAAGTCAAGATTTTTGAAAAACTTAGGTTTTTGAAAAGTTGGGATTTTGAAAAGTTGAGAGTTTGGAAAATGTTGGGATTTTGAAAACATAAAGATTTTGAAAAAAGGTAGGATTTTTTTAAATGTAATGATTTTCTAAAAAGTTGGTATTTTTGATAAAGTTGGGATTTTATTAAATTGGGATTTTAAAAAGTCACGATTTTTGATAAAGTTGGGATTTTAGAAAAGTGTATTTTTGAAAAAGTAACAATTCTCTAAAAAGGCAAAAAAATTGAAAACTTTATAATTTACAAAATGTCAACATTTGAAAAAAGTCAGATTTTTTGAAAAAGTTGTAATTTTTAAAAATGAAGATTTTTAAAAAAATCAAAACTTTCAAACAGTCATAATTTTTGAAAAGTCAAGATTTTTGAAAAATTTGTAATTTTGAATAGTCTCGATCTTCAAAAAATTAGTTATTTTGAATAATCAATATCTTTGAAAAAGTAGGTATTTAGAGTAATGAAGATTCTAGAAAAGTCTTAATTTTCAAAAGAGTTGTGATTTTGAAAAAGTCGGGATTTTCAAAAAAGTTAGGATTTTGAAAAATTCAAGAGTTTCAAAAAAGTTAGGATTTTTAATATTGTTGAAAAATTCAATTTTTGAATAACCCCGGTCTTTTTCAAAATCACAACTTTTTTGAAAATCTTGAATTTTCAAAAATATAAATTATTTGAAAAGTTAGGATTTTCAAAAAAGTTTAGATTTTGAACAATTGATATTTTCCAAAAAAATCTATTTTCGAATAATTTAGAATTTCCAAAAAAAGATATTTCTGAAAAGATTGGGATTTTTAAAAAGTCAAGATTTTGAATAAGTCATGATTTCAAAATAAGTTATAATAGTTGAAAAGTACAGATTTTTGGAAAAATGTTTAGATTCTTCAACCCTAATCCTAAAAACATTGAACCCTAAGCCCAACAACCTAAACCCTAAACACTAAATCCCTTGAGCCCTAAACCTTCAACCTAAAATCCTAAACCCTAAACCCTAAATTTTAAAAAAATTGCCACTTTATAAAAAATGACGACATTTTCAAAAATTAAGATTTTTTTAAAATACCGACTTTATGAAAAATTGACTTTTTAAAAATCTCAAAATTTTATAGAATCCAGACATTTTTAGAATCCTGATTATTAATAATAACTACTACTCTTTCAAATATCCATACTATTCAAAAGCGCAACTTTTTCAAAAGTATTGACATTTTCAAAATTGATATTTTTAAAAAGTTAGGTTTTTATAAAATTTGAGATTTCAAAATCCAAGATTTTTGAAAATGTTGAGATTTCAAAAGTTGAGATTTTCAAAAATTGTTGGTTTTTGAAAAAGTAGGGATTTTAAAAATACTATAGATTTTTTAAAAGTTAATATTTAATAAAAACACTATATTTTTAAAAGTCACAAATTTAAAAAAATTGAGAGTTTCAAAATGTTAGGATTTCTCTAAAAGAGGTGACTTTTAAATAATATGATATTTTTTTAAAATGGGATGTTCGAAAAAAGTCAGGAGTTTGAATAAATTAGATTTTCAAAAATGTCTGGTTTGTTGAATAAGTGAAGATTTTTGACAATGTCATAAATTTGAAAAAAGTTTTTAAAGAAGTTGGGATTATGAAATAATGGTAGTTTTTGAAAATTCAAGATTTAAGAAAAGTCAAGATCTCGATAAAATCAGTATTTTTGAAAAAAATAGGATTTTCGAATAAGTCAAATTTTTGAAAAGGTCGAGATTTTTAATAGTCGAGTTTTTGAAAAATTCTGGATTTTTAAAAAGTAGATATTTATAAATTTCTGGGATTTTCAAACAATTTATGATTTTAACAAAATTCTTTATTTTATAAAAAGTTATATTTTCATAATTTCAAACAGTTAGAATTTAATTTTTTTAGGATTTTGAAAAAATTCAGATTTTGAAAAAGTAAGGATTATGAAAAAGTTAGGATTTTGTAAAATATATTTTTATTAGTTTATGATTTCGAAATAGTCGGGAATAAGAAATATGTAGAAGTTTGAAAACAAAATAGGCTTTCAAAAAATTTGTGATTTTGGAAAAGCCAGGAATTTTGAAAAGATAGGATTTTCAAAAAGAAAAGATTTTAAAAAAGTAAGGATTTTTGAAAAAGTTAGGATTTTTAAATTTCATCTTTTAAAAATACTAAATTTTTGAAAATCCTAAAATTTTCAAATTCACGACTTTTCAAATTTTATTTTTAATCATGACTTTTTCAAAAATTATGAATTTTTTAAAAATCGTGACATTTTTAATTCATGACTTCATCAGTTTCCAAACCTTTCCAAATTCTGAGTTTTTAAAATCTTGACTTTTTAAAATTGTGACATTTTTAAAATTGTGACATTTCAAAAATCGTGACCCCTAAACTCTAAACCCTAAAACCTTAAACGTTAAACCTAAGCCACAAACCCTAAACCCTAAACCCCAAACCCATAGCCCAAAAAAGCATAAACCCTCAACACTAAACCCGAGTACTAAACTAAAAGACCTAAACCCAAACCCTTAACCCTTAACATTGAATCCTAAACCCAAATTCTAAGTCCCAAACTTTAAACCCTAAACCCTAAGCCTTAAATCGTAAACCATAACCCTTGATCCTTGACCCCTAAGCCTTAAACCATAAACATTGAACCCCGAGCTATAAATCCTAAAATATAAACACTAAATCCTGAGCCTTAAACCCTAAACTATAAAGCATAAATCGTGATCCCTAAAGCCTTAGGCCTAACCCTAAGCCCCGAACCTTGAACCTTGAACCCTAATCCATGAGCCAAAACCCAAAACCCAAAACCTTGAGCCCAGAACGTGAGTCTTAAACCCTAAAATCTTAACCTCGAACCCCAAACCCATATTTATAGACCCTAAACCATGAACATTGAGCCATAAACCCTAAGCCCTTACCGTAAACCCTTACCCCTAAGCTCTAAACCCTAAACCATAAACCCTAAACAATAAACACTAAAACCTAATCCTTGAGCACTAAACCTTAAACCCACAACCTTGAGCCCTAAACCTTAAACCCTTTAAAAATTGCCACTTTTAAAAAAATCACAATTTTTTTAAAATAGAGATTTTTTAAGAACTTGACTTTTTCAAAAATCTAAACTTTATCAAAATCTTGACTTTTTCAAAAATCCAAAATTTTTGTAGAATCTCGATTATTCAAAATACCTAATACATTTTCGAATATCCTTACTATTCAACACAACAAAGTTTTCAAAAATCTTAACTTTTTAAATTCAATATTTCAAAACCTGATTTTTTTAAAAGGTCAAGATTTAAAAATAATAATTTTTGAAAGAGTCAAGAATTTTTATTTTAGAAAAGTTGGGATTTTGAAAAAGTTAGGATTTTTGAAAAATATGAGATTTCGAAAATGTTGGGATTTCAATATACTCTAGATTTTCAAAAATTAAGGATTTTTTAAAAGTTACAATTTTAGAAAAATTCATGATTTTTGAAATAGTCATAATATCAAAATAGTCGGGGTTTTTTCAAAAATACTAACTATTCAAACTCACAACTTTTAAGTAAAATAACTAAAAATCCAAAAGCAGAACCAAACATAAAACTAAGAAAAAATAACTAACGAGAGAACTAAGAAATAGTAAAAAGCTATTACTAACAGTGAAAACCATTATCCCATGTTTCTTCATCATTCTTTTATCAGCTCCCCCATTGTATTCATACAACCATTCCATTCTTTGACAAGGGAGGTGATAGTAGATTTCCAATACTTGTAGTTAGGCTCAGAATCTCCACTTTGGGGCCTTTTCCTTCTTTTTCTTTTTCCTTTGCAAGTTCCATAGAATGAATCATCTCTGCTAAGAGTTTGAGGTGGTGGATGGTGCTTTTAACATTGAGGAGGTGGACATCATGAATCTAAAGAATGATTTCTTTCATCTTCAACATTTCCTTTTCCATCTCCAGGCTTCTTTCATTAGCATTTTTGAGTTGTTCACTAAGAACAATAGAAGATAAATTTTCCACTTTTTCAGTTAGTTCCCTCAGGTCCATGGACACCATACTGATCTTATGTCTATTAATATCAGTATCTAACCTGTAATTCTCAAATTCCCACATGAAGGCATGTGATTTGACTGTAGAGTCTGGGTGGTAAACAATTCCTTTTGGGTAGTTTTAAGAGCATGCAAGATTTCAATGGCCTCCTCGAGTTCTTTGAATGCTTTCCCTTAGAAGTATCTAGAGCTTTCTCACTCTCCATCTCATCACTACTTTCCCCTTCAATGGCTTCTTTATCCTTACTGGAATCAGAATGGGTCGGGTTTCCTTCTTGGTTCTCACCCGAGTCTAAGATAACCTCCACTTCTTCAACCGTCTTTGGTGCCTCCTCCACCCTGCTTCATTTCTTGACTCCACCTTGACTTAGGTTGGATCTGGTTCTTTTTTTTCCATAGGTTTACCAGTCAGATCCCCACTAAAACTTCCCTCCTTGGGCTCGAACATTCAACAACTGAAGCCCCAAATTTTTCATTTTTTCCCAAAAGGGGAGTTCCCAAGCCTGATAAGGGATTTGATGAGGCCTTGGTGCAATGGTAAGGTGAAGGTACCTTTCTCGACCATGGAAATAGATTTTGAGAGGGAAGTATACAAGAAGAAGGGGAAATTATAGGGCTTAGCATTATGGACATGGTTCAACATAGGGAAGTGATATCCATATATCACTTTGTATCACCCTTCTAAGGTAATGTAGGCCATAATCAACTGAGAAATTTCTTCAAAAGGAGGGGGAAAATTCCCCAAGCATAACCATTATGGAGAGAGACAGGCACCCCTTACCTTGCATAAAGCATTGATCTCAGGCTATAGTCTAACTTAGGTTTGTATATACATCTTCCTTCCAAAGCTAAACCCGTAACTTTGGCAATAAGCTTGGGGGTAATGGTGAAGGAGAAGTTACCAACCTGAACATGGCCTTCTTTCCAGGTTTTTGCCATAGCTTCACTCAACTTTTCATCGAAGCCATCAAAGATGTTGAAGAAGGGTAACATTCCCACTTTTCAAGTAGGATCTCAGCTTCTTTGGATATCTCCTCTCTTGCTAGGTTTTGTTCACACTAAGTCACCCCCATTCTTCTAAACCTGTTCTTCTTTCTATTCTGAGAATGGTTACCTTCCCCAATCTTATCATCCCACTTCCAAGAAATCAAAAAGATCTAACTTCCCTTGCTAAGATTTGAAAGGATATTTTACATGAGTTGGGAATCATGAGAAAGTGATGTCATGAGTCTGAGGATTTATTCCTCCTCATTTGTAGGTGTATTATTAGGGATACCTTCCCTTTTCATGATTTCTTTAAATTTGTCTTGCATCTTATTAAGATCCTCGACCACCTTAAGACCCCTTGCATCCACCCCCATATTGGCCATAAAATCAGCTAGAGTGTTTCCTTCACGATACACATGTTGAAAGGATATAACCTCAAAAGAGGATAATAAAAGCTTAGTTTTATTGATGAAGTCAACAACAAAATAAAGGTTGGGATTTTCCTTTCAAACATGAGATGATATACAAAGAGTCCCCTTCCACTTCAAGGTGTTTTAAGCCTTTCTCCTTGGCTAACTTCACACCCCAAAACAACAACTATGCCTCTGCAACATTGTTTGATTGAAATCCTAGGTCAAAGAAATAGGCAAGAAGAAATCTTCCTTGAGAATCACGAAAGACTCCTCCTCCCCCTGCTTTCCCAGGATTACCTTTCACTGCCCCATCAAAGTTGAGTTTAAAGAAACCTTCCCTAGGAGTATTCCACTTAATCCCCACATGAGGATTAATCCTTTTGGGTTTGGGGTCACCAATAATGTTCCAATTCTTTAAAAAGTGTTGTTCATTGTCAAGAATTTCCATTTCATTTTTCCTAAGGATAGAAAAATTGTTTCTAACAACCTGTAGGAGTTTGTTTATAGTCAACCTAATGGGAAGTTTCTTGTTTTTGAAGATCCTTCTATTTCTTTCTTTCCATAATTCCCACCAGAGGTGACCCAAGCTCATGACCCAGAGATTTTTTAGCCCTTGACTAAAGAAAGGACAATTCCATTGATTCAGGCATCCTTGATCTCTTTAGGGATTACCCAGTAAACCGAGAAGCATCCCAGAATAGAAGATAGCATTAGATGGGAAAAAGGACATTCCAGAATAGGTGATTCATAGTTTCCATATTCACTTCACAAAGAACACATCTATTGGCCATCTGGAATCCTCTTTTAGCAAGATTATCAACAATAGTAAGAATTTTATTTATTACTGAAAGCCAACTGAAAACATTAACCTTAGGAGTTATGTTCTTGTTCCAAATCTTACCAAGCATTTAAATCTTCTTCTCTAGTTTCTCCCTCAAATAAAAGGGAGTAGGTAGATTTGACAAGAGAAATTACCACTTTGTTCTTTGTCCCAGACAATTCTATCTTGGTCCTTGTTGTTAGAAGAAACATAATTTTTTAGAAAATCATTGAGCCTGCTCAAGTGTTCATTGAATTCTTGTCTATCCAATTCCATGAGTTTCCATGTCTGAAAGTTGTCTTCATTAGCCATATAGTTATTGATTTTTTCCCCATATTTATCTTTGAGCTGTCTAGAAATTTGGGGGAATTGGTCTTTAAGGACAAAATTCCCAGCCCATTTATCTTTCTAGAAGCATATCTCATTTCCTTTTCCTATTTTCCACCTGCTGCCCCTAGCCACAATTTCTTTTTTCCCAGTTAATAGCTTTCCATATGCATGAACCATTGAAGGATGCCTATTTAAAAATCCATCTATTGTCATTAACATCCATCCAATATTTTTTCTTTAGAATTCTGGTCCAAACTCCATTTTCTTTTGTTAACCTCCACCCAATTTTTGCAAGAAGGGATTTGTTCATTTTTGTCTAGTCTCTAAGACCAAGTCCCCCTATCTTTTTGGGTTTACAAACTCTATCCCAAGCCACCAATGGGATTTTTTTTTTTTTTTGTGCCACTCCATAAGAAATGTTTTTGGATTTTTTCCAGTTTTTCCCCAACACCTCCAAGAAGTTGATAGAGGGACATGACATACACTAGGAGACTCTGAAGAGAACTAATGAGAAGGGTGATTTTTCCAGCCTGGGATAACACATTAGCTTTCCATCCAACAAGTTTTCTTTCAAACCTTTCAATTAAGAAATTCCATTCGAACTAGAGGGTCTCTTGTCCCCAAGAGGGATTCCTAAATAAAAGGTAGGGAAATATTTATAGTCACATTCCATAATTTCAGCTATCTTCTTACAATGGTTGTCCATGGTGTTAAGGAAGAAGAGAGATATTTTTCTGAAGTTTACCATCTATCCTGAAACTTCCATATAGTCATCTAGAGAGATTTTATTTTCTTAGCTTCAGGAACTGATGCTTCCCCCACCAAGAAAGTGTCATCAACAAAATGTTGGTGTGACACTTTTTCCATCTCCCTTGGGGAAATCCCTTTGATGAAGCCACTTTCAGTTTCAACATTTAGTCTTCTTGCTTAAAGCTTCTGCCATAATAATGAAGAGGAAAGGGGAAATGGGATCCCCTTGCCTCAAACCTTGAGAGCTAGGAAAAAACCAAAGGGGGTCCCATTAATGAGAATTGAAAACTAGACATTAGAGATACATGCCTTAACTAGATTTCTAAAGGACACATCAAAGCCAAACTTGTCAAGGATTTTGTCAAGAAAGCACCATGAAACCCTGTCGTAAGCTTTGGCCATATCTAGTTTTAAAAACAAAGTTACCTTCTTATTGAGCTTAGCTGAGTGAATAGTCTCTTTGATTGTGATGATCCCATCCTGGATTTGGTGCCCAATGACAAAACCCCCTTGTTGATCAGAAATGATAGAGGGGAGGATCAATTACAAAATGGAGAGCCAAAATTTTTGTGCAAATTTTATAGGATGTATTGTAGAGACTTATAGGTCTAAAATCTTTTAATTCCATGGCATTACCACATTTTGGAACCAAAGTTAGAAAGGTACAGTTCATGTCTTTTAGCATAACTTTCTATCTGAAAAATTCCTTCACAGCCTCAAAGACATATTTTTAATTATGTCCCAGAAGTGTTGAAAGAAGAAGGCTTGGAAACCATCGGACTAGGAGCCTTGTCAAGATTGAGGTGTTTTATAGTGAATTCCACTTCCTCCATTGAAGGGATCACTGAAAGCATCAAATTATCTTCATCAGAAACCAAAGGAGGAATGCACTTTAAGAAGTCTTTCTCTTTAATCAAATTTGGATCACAATTATTAGTAAGCAGGTTTTGGAAGAAGGAGATAGCCTCTTTATTTATTTCTTCTTTTTCTTCCACCATAACACCCTCTTCTTTTCTAATTCTATTAATTCTATTGAAGCTTCTACGTTTTAAAGTAGACAAGTGAAAGAATCTTGTATTTTTATCCCCTTCCTTTAGCCATGTAATTTGAGATTTTTGTCTCCAGAAAATTTCCTCTTTGCCCAAGATGTTGTGGTATTCCGCTAGGAGGGAAATTTCCTTTTCATGGTCCTCTATATCCATCTCAGAATCCCATCTCTGTCTGTCTTTGAACATTCTGCAGTTCAGCTCTGATTTCCATTTTCTTCTGAAAAATATTTCCAAATCTTTTTTTATTCCAGGCTTTGAGGTGAACTTTAACATTCTGGAGTTTTTTAGAAAGTCTATACATCGTTGTTCCTTTAACCTTTAGTTTCCACCAGTCATTAATGAGGGCATTCAGTTCCTCACTTTGGAGCCACATCTTCTCAAAATGGAAGGGGGTTCTTCTTCTAGATGGACTCTTGATTTGTAAGAGAATAGGGTTATGATCAGACCCTATCCGAGGAAGAGAGAAAAGAGAGATATCCTGGTTTAACCACTCCTCCGAGACCAAAAAACCTGTCTAATCTTACTTGAATATGTTGGGTTCCAACTCTTCTATTAGACCAAGTGAAACTACTTCCTTTAAGATCAATATCATGGAGTTGTGAGGAAGTAATAAATTCATTAAAATCCTCCATGCCAACTGTAAACTCCTTAGATCCTCTTTTTTTCCCATGGAGCCCAGGGGTATTGAAATCCCCCATAACAATCCATCTTGAACCTTTGATAGAATAATTAAATGAAAGAAGGTGATGCCAAAGATTTTTCCTTTCTTTATGAAGGGTAGGAGCATAAATGTTAGATAAAACCCATATATTTCTATTTTCAAGATCTCTCATCATCACCACCAAATGATTATCTCTTTTGACCAAAAGAGTTCCTTCATAATGGGCTGGATTCCACACCACAACTAAACCTCTAGAGGATCCTTTCTAAACTAACAAAAAACTTTAGAATTATTCCAAAAAGACTTGCAAGAACTTAAAAAAGGTCTTCTTTCATTTTAGTTTCTTGTACAACTAACACATCAATTTTCTATCTTTCAATCATGTCTTTGAGAATCCTCCATTTCACAGGGCTATTGAGCCCTCTACCATTCCATGAGATGCAATTCATTTCCGTAGATTGGGTTTATTTTTCTTAAAGACCTTTTGGTCTAAACACATCTGTTTCCCTGAATCTATATCCTTTTGGGTAGTTTTTTTCCTTGATTCAAATTTGCTAGGCCTGCCTTGTTTACTACTAATAACTTCCACATTTATAGGATTCTCAATCTCTTGAGATTTAGGAGGGGAGGATATTGAGGATTCCCCCTTTTTCCCTTTGGATCTGCTTTTCTTTTTCCTGAGAGGTTTTTTTCCCTAGAGATTCCTTTGTTTCCCGACGTTATTTCTTCTTTCTTCTCTTCCATCGTCTTGATTGGGGACATATTAACATTCATAATTTCCTCCAAGGAGAGGTTACTTGCATTTCTCCCTATCATCCCCTCACCCACATGGGAATCCAAACTTACCTTCTGCCCTAGAGTTTCTTCCCCCTTACTCTATTCCTTTACAATTTCCTCCAAAACATTGTCCCCCACTTCCATTCTTCCTTTAAATTTTGTTCAATCTTAGCCGGTTCCTTGAGTATGTCCTCATTCCCTTTTGAGGTAAAAAAGCTCTATCTTCCTACCCTTCATGAAATCCTTAACAGGTTCTTCCATTTTTTCCCCTACCTTAGAATCGACCAGGACAAAAATTTTGATTTCCTTCTATTGACCACCAGGGTGAAACCATCCTCATCCATTTCCGTGGCATTTAATTGGAGTTTCGTTAACCACCTTTTCCTTTATTTGCAAAGGAGAAGATCCTTTCTTAGGATCTTTGGAGAAAGCTTTCCTGTGATCAGCAACACTTTGCATTAGGCCTTTCCCTTTTTCCCCTTTACCTTCATTTCTTGGCACTAGAATATATATTTTGGATACCTTGAACTTACAGTTCTAGGAAGAGTGACCCCAACCATTACACTTGGAGCATTTCACAGGGAACTTTCCATTTCAATATTTTTCTCCCAAATCCCTAGATGTGACTTTAGTTTGATACTATTGGGGATATCCTTATCTACTATTGTATAAATACAAAAATGAGCACAGATAAGTCTAGTCATTTGCCTGGTTGCATTATCAATTATGACCAAAGATCCCAGGGAGTTCGTTATATATAGGACCAAAATCCTTAGGCCTAACCCTAAACCCTAATCTTTTATACCTTGAACCGTGAGCCCTAACCTAAAACCCTAAAAATTAAACCTTTAGCTAGTGACATAAACCCTAAACAATAATCTCATAACCCCAAACCTCAAACCCCGAGCTATGGACCCTCAACCATAAACACCGAGACCTATAATGTGACCCCTACAATCTAAAACCTAAATTCGAGTCATAAACCCTAAACCTTAAGCTCGATTTCTCCTAAACACTAAATTCTGTAAATTAAACTCAAAAACCCTAAATGTTAAATCCTAAAAAATAAACCCTAAATGTAAAACCCTCAACTATAAACCTCGAAACCCAAACCCTAAAACACGAGCCCTAAATCCTAACCCCAAACCCTAAACCCTAAAACCTAATTCTTTAAGCAGTAAACCATGATCATCAAACCCTAAACCATGAACCCTAAACCCTAAACCACGAACCCCCCGAATCCTGAGCCATCAAAACTAAACTCTAAATACTAAACCTTAAACCCCTAAACACTAAATCCCTTGAGCACTCTCAACCCTCAACCTTGAAACCTTAAAATAGTTAGATTTTTAAAAAGTTGTATTTTTAAAACTAGGATTTTCAAAAACATGATATTTTCAAAAAAGTCACGACTTATGAAAAAGTTGCAATTTTAAACAAAGTTGTTATTTTTGAATACATCAAGATTTGAAAAATAATGGGAATTTGAAAATGTTCAGATTTTCAAACAAGTTAGGGTTTTTGAAAAATTAATATTTAGAAAAATTTGGGAATTTCGGAAGAGTTGGGCTTTTCACATTTTGAAGAGTCAAGATTTTTGAAGAGTCTAGAATTTTGAAAAAGTGAATATTTTTAAAAACTCGACATTTTAAAAAAAAAGTTAGGGTTTTTAATAGACAGGATTTTGATAAATTTGAGATTTTCCAAATAGTCAAGATTTTTAAAAATGTTGGAAATTTTAAAACGTCAAGATTTTTCAAAAAGTTAGGATTTTTAATAAGTCAAGATATTAAAAAAAGTCTCGCTTTTAATATTTTTATTTTCATAAAAGCCGGCATTTTTTTATAAAGTAGAGGTTTTAGATTTTTAAAAAGTCAAGCTTTCAAACAAGTACTAATGCGCCAAAATTAGTAGGAACTTGAAAAGGTCATAACTTGTGCTCCAAGTGTCCATTTGAGTCTGTTTTTTTTCAAATCACACGTTTCAAAAATCTTAGCTTTGTAAAATATCAGAATTTAAAAAAAAAAGTAAGGATTTTGAATAATTTTAGGATTTGTGAAAAATTGAGATTTTCTAAAAAGTCAGGATTAGGAAAAGGTTGGGATTTCAAAAAAGTCGCGATTTTCAAAATGCCAAGAATTTTGAGAAAGTTTGCATTTTCAAAAAAGGTGCAATTTTCAAATAATTTAGGAATTACAAAACTAATTAGATTTTGAATCCCAATTGTTTTGAATATCCTAATTTTTTTTAAAAATCCTAATTTTTAAAAAATCTTTACTTTATAAAAATTCCAACTTTTTATAAATTTGTAACTTTTTCAAAAATTATAAATTTTTAAAAAATCATTAGTTTTTTAAAAAATTGTGAACTTTTTAAATTCATTACTTCATCACTTTCAAAATATTTGAAAATACAGACTTTTTGAAATCCTAATTATTTCAAAATCGGGATATTTTTAAATCATGCCTTTTTCAAAATCACAACCCCTAAAATCCTAAACCCTAAAACCTGAAACTTGAGTCAAAAAAACTAAACCGTAAACCCCAACATCCTAAACACTAATCCCAAAACCCTAAATCCTAAACCATAAACCATTAACCCTTAAAACTGAATCCTAAACCCTAAACCCTCAGCCATAAACCATAAACCCAAATCAATGAATCATAAAAGCTAAAATCTAAACCCTAAACCTTAAATCATAAACCTTGAATGATCCTCGAGCCATGAAGCCTAAACCCTAAACCCTAAACACTAAACAATAAACCATAAACCCTAAATAGTGAACCCTAAACCCTGAAGCCTAACACTAAACCCTTAATCCTATACCTTGAACTCGTGAGCACTAATCCAAAATCTAAAATCCTAAACCTTTAGCAATAGACCTAAACCCTAAACACTAAACTCATAACCTCGAACCTCGAACCCCGAGCCATGGACCGTCAAACATGAAAACCGAGACCTAAACCCTAAACAATGATCCCTACACCATATACCCTATAAACCCTAAACCTTAAGCTCTAATTGCTCCTAAACCCTAAATGCTAAATCCTAAATACTAAACCCTCAATCGTAAACCATGAGCCCTAAACCCTAAATGTAAAACCCTCAATTGTAAAACTCAAACCCCAATCACTAAATCCTAACCACAAACCCTACACCCCAAAATAATTCTTAAACCCTAAAACTTGAACATGAGCCCTGAGCCCTAATCCATAAACACTAAACACTAAAACCTAAACCCCAAATCCTGAGCAAACAAACCAAACCTAAACCCTCAACCTAAAAACCTTAAAATTGTTAGATTTGGAAAAAATTAGTATTTTGAAAAACTTGGGATTTTGAAAAAGTTAGGATTATAAAAAACTTGAGATTTTCAAAAAAGTCATGACTTTTTAAAAAGTTACAATTTTAAACAAAGTTGTTATTTTTTAAAACAAAAAGATTTAAAAAATGTTGGGACTTTTAAAATGTTCAGATTTTCAAACAAGTTGGGGTTTTTGAAAAATAAATATTTCTAAAAAGTCAGGATTTTTGAAAAGTTGGGATTTTCAAGAAAGTCGAGATTTTGGAAAACTTTGGATATGGAACAAAAACTTCGGATTTTCAAAAGTCTAGATTTTTAAAAAGTTAGGATTTTACAAAAATTGAGATTTTAAAAAAGTCACAACTTTTGAAAAAGTTGCAATTTTAAACAAATTTGTTATTTTTGAAAACATCAAGATTTTAAAAATGTTGGGACTTTGAAAATGTTTAGATTTTCAAACAAGTTGGGGTTTTCAAAAAATGAATATTTTGAAAAATTCAGGATTTTTGAAAAGTTGGGATTTTCGAAAGAGTTGGGCTTTTTCGCATTTTTGAAGAGTTTGGATTTTTGAAAAAGTCAATATTTTTTAAAAACTTGACATTTTCAAAAAAGTTGGGATTTTTGAAAAGACGGGATTTTAAATTATTTGAGATTTTCTGAAAAGTTGTGATTTTGTAAATGTGAAGATTTTTTAAAAAGTTAAGATTTTTAAAAAGTCAAGATTTTGGAAAATGTTGGGATTTTAAAACGTCAAGATTTTTGAAAAAGTATGGATTTTTGA
This sequence comes from Taxus wallichiana var. yunnanensis, assembly GCA_018340775.1. Taxonomy (NCBI): domain Eukaryota; kingdom Viridiplantae; phylum Streptophyta; class Pinopsida; order Cupressales; family Taxaceae; genus Taxus; species Taxus wallichiana. The sequence goes on from CM031242.1 coordinate 235,870,500, forward strand.
ATAAGTCGGGATATTTGAAAAAGTCCCAATTTTTAATATTTGTGATTTTCAAAAACTATAATTTTTATAAAAGGAAGGATTTTCAAAAAAGTTTTTATTTTTTATAAAGTTGAGATTTTAGAAAATTTATTAATTTCTAAAAGTTGGGATATTTGAAAAAGATATAATCTACAAAGAGTAAAGAATTCAAAAATTTAATGTTGCAAAAAAATTAGAAGGTACTTAAAAAGGTCATAACTTGTTCTCTAAGTATCTGTTTGAGTCCGTTTTTTTAAACCACATGTTTCAAAAATCTGAACTTTTTTAAAATATCAGGATTTTCAAAAAAAGGGTCAAGAGTTTGAATAATTTAGATTTTCCAGAAATTCTTTATTTTTGAATATGTCATGATTTTTGAAAAAGTCAATCTTGAAAAAGTTGAGTTTAAATTTTTTTAGGATTTTAAAGAATTTGAAATTTTAGAAAAAGATAGAATTTCATAATTCTAAAAAAGTTTGAATTTAAAATTTTTTAAGCTTTTTGAAAAAGTTGAGATTTTCAAAAAATTCAAGATTATGATAAGGTTGGATTTCAAACAAAAATTGGGATTTTGAATTTTAGGGATTTCAAAAAAGTCAAGAATTTTGAGAAAGATGGGATTTTAAAAAAGGAAAGATTTTTAAAAAAGGTGCAATTTTCAAATAAGTCAGGAATTACAAAACTGAAGAGATTTTTAAATCTCAAATGTTTTGAATATCCTAACATTTTTAATATCTTTACTTTTAAAAAATTCAAACATTTTATAAAATTGTGACTTGTTTATAAATAATGAATTTTTAAAAAATCACGAGTTTTTTTAAAATGTGAACTTTTTAAATTCGTGACTTTATCACTTTCAAAATCTTTGAAAATACAGACTTTTTTGAAATCCTAACTGTTTCAAAATTGGGATATTTTTGAAATCGCAAGCCCTAAACCCTAAACCCTAAAACTTGAAACCTGATTCGTAAACGCTAAACCCTAAAACCCAACATCCTAAACACTAATCCAAAAACCATAAATCCTAAACCATAAACCATAAATCCTTAACACTGTATCTTAAACCCTAAACCCTCAGCCATTAACCATAAACAAAAATCCGTAAATTATAAAACCTAAACTCTAAACCCCAAACCATAAACCCTAAAACCTAAGCCCAAATTCCTAAACAATAAACCCTAAATCCCTAATCTTGAGACTTGAACCCTAAACCCTAAATAATGAACCCCAAACCTTGAACCATGAGCCCTAAGTTAAAACCCTAAACACTAAACCTTTGGCTTGAACACCGAGACCTAAACTCTAAACCCTTACCCCTACACCCTAAACCCTAAACTATGAGCCCTATACCTTATAAAACCTAAATCTTAAACTCTAATTTCTCCTAAACCCTAAGGTTTGAGTCTTAAACCCTACACCCCTAAATGCTAAATCCTAAATACTAATCCCTCAATCGTAAACCATGAGCATCCCTAAATGTAAAATTGTCAACCGTAAACCTCGAAACCCAAACCCTAAAACATGAGACCCTAAAACCTAATTCTTAAACCTTAAACCCGATCCCCGAACCCTAAAAATCAACCTGTAAAACCATGAACCTTTAACCTTGAGCCCTAAGTCATAATCCTTAAACCCTAAACACTAAACCTTAAACCTCGAATCCACGAGGCCATAAACTTAAACCCTAAACACTAAATCCCTGAGCCCTAAAACCTACACCTAGAAACCTTAAAATAGTTAGATTTGGAAGAAGTTGGTATTTTGAAAATCTTGGGATTTTCAAAAAGTCAAGATTTTTGAAAAAGTCAGGATTTTTAAAATATTGAGATATTTTAAAACATCAAGACTTAATTTGAAAATGTTCAGCTTTTGGGTTTTTCGAAAAGCGAATATTTTGAAAAAGTCAGGATTTTTGAAAGAGTTGGGCTTCTCGCATTTTGAATAGTTAGGATTTTTTAAAAAGTCAATTTTTAAAAAAACTGAACATTTAGAAAAAACTTAGGATTTTCAAAATGACAAGATTTTAAATTTTTGAGATTTTCCATAAAGTCTTTATTTTGTAAAAGTCAATATTTTCAAAAAAACTCCAGATTTTGAAAAAGAAAAGATTTTGAAAAAGAAAAGATTTTGGAAAATGTTGGGATTTTTAAAATGTTAGGATTTTAGAAAAGTCAAGATTTTTGAATAAACTAGGATATTCAAAAAATTCCCTCTTTTTTATATTTCTGATTTTGAAAAAATATAATTTTTCAGAAAGTAAGGATTTTACAAAAATTTAGGAATTTTTCAAAAGTTGCGATTTCTGAAAAAGTTTTGATTTTGAAAACATTGCAATTTTGAAATATTTGTGATTTTCAAAAAATATGGGATTTTTGAAAAACTTACAATCTCAAAAGAGTCAAGATTTCAAAAATGTAGCGATGCATCAAAATTAACTGGAACTTCAAAAGGTCATAACTTGTGCTCAAGGTGTCCATTTGAGTCCATTTTTTTAAACAACATGATTCAAAAATCTAACCTTTTATAACATATGAAGATTTTCAAAAATGTCAAGAGTTTGTGTAATTTTGGTTTTTCAAAGAATTCTTTATTTTTGAATATGTCATGATTTTTGAAAAAGTCATTATTCTACAAAAAGTTGTGGATTTCAAAAAAATTAGGGTTTTTGAAAAATTTGAGATTTTCAAAAAATCGGGATTATGAAAAGGTTGGGATTTCAAAACATTCGTGATTTGGAAAAAGCTAAGAATTTTGAGAAAGTTTTGATATTCAAAAAGACAAGATTTTAAAAAAGGTGAAATTTTCAAATAAGTCAAGATATACAAAATTGAAGAGATTTTTAAATCACAACTATTTTGAATATCCTAATTTTTTTAAAAATCCTAACATTTTAAAAAATGTTTAATTTTTAAAAATTCCTATCAAGTTGTTTTAAAAATCGTGAACTTTTTAAATTCATGACTTCATCATTTTTAAAATCTTTGAAAATACAGGATTTTACGAAATCTTAATTATTACAAAGTCGGGAGATGTTTGAAATCGTTACTTTTCAAAATCGCGACCCCTAAACCCTTAACCCTAAAACCTAAAACTTGAGTCATAAACACTAAACCCTAAAAACCAACATCCTAAACACTAAGCCCAAAACCCTATAAATCCTAAACGATAAAACATAAACTCTTAACACTAAATCCTAAACATGAAACCCTCAACCATAAACCATAAACCCAAATCCATTAATTGTAAAACCTAAACTCTAGTCCCCAAACCTTAAATCGTAAACCATAAACCCTGATTCCTTAGCCATTAAGCATAAACCCTAAACAATGAACCCTAAACCTTGTACCTTTAACCACGAGCCCTAAGCCTAAATGTACATTGCCCACTTTCCTTGGACACTATTCGAATCTTTGCTTTTGACACTACTAATCATATTTTGGACATTATTGTGTTTTGATATAGCAAGATGTGTATATACTAGCTCTTGGATTACTATGGACATTATTATATTTTTCTCAATATGATGATTAGATGATAGACTATGGATTGACATTGATCTGGATTCAGTTATTGTACTTGATGATCATTGAGACATTATTATTTTTATGTGGATGATGATATACTGGTTCACATGGACAGGTTATTAATGTTGATTTTAGACATGTGATAGTTGATATTATGGATAGCCCTAGTATAGAGATCTACTGGATGATGATAAAAGTTACAAATTGAATTTTAAATGATAAATATTAAATCCTTGATATTGTTGTGATTTGGAATTAATAATTATATGTTGCTTATATCATTTGGATGTTCTGATGTGGCCACGAGGCTGAAGGAGGTATTGTTATTTTGCAGGTAAAAATCACAACAATGTCGGGGGACTGGAGACTAACCATATTGGAATTCAATGTGAAATCAACAAGGTCACCATGGCAACTGTGTTTGATTTGTGTGTGGTGTTATGTTAGGACTTCCCGTGGGGGGATTTCCATTATTGTGACCATGGGGGCATATGTGTGCTTTATTTGTTGTGTCCCTTTTTAAAATTATTGTTGTATGTATTTCATTTGTGAGGTGTTCTTTCTTTTAATTTATTTTAATGTGATAGTATAATGTGAGTCATATAGTTAAATTTTAATTAAATTAATTGGGATGTGGAATGTAAATTAAATGTTGTTGCCTTGATTATTAATTAAATTTGAATTATATTATGTATCACTATATGATAAATAAATAAATCTTATGTCAAAAGATTGAAATAAATGAATGTCATAGATATTAATGCATTTTGAAAGAGTGTGTAAGTTACCATGTAAGGATGTGTAAGAATTTGTAAGAGGTTGTAAGGCTGATTTTGGAAGGTCAAACACTCCTTCCTCTTTGAAATTCGAATTTGGCCTTGAAGGACAAATTTGGAGGCTTGTGGGACAAGTTAAACTTGTCCCACACCTCTCAAAAACTTCCACCAACCATGATTATTATTTTGGAGTCAAAATAAATCTATTTTATTATGTTTTGATATGATTTTGTGTAGGTATTGATTGCACTTATCTTACAAATTTTAAATGCATTCCTTTTTGAGTATGGGTTGAGTTTGTGTATGTAAGTAATTTTTTCATTCACATTTATTGTGATTTAATTGTATTTGATGTTGATTGCATTTTGGGATGAGGAAAAATGATGTGGCATCCCACTTGGAGTCCACATCATCCTCTTCCACCTTCTCCTTTAAAAATGTGAATTGCCTCCTCATTTGAGGTTGTTGAAAGTTTGTGATTTCACTCTTGGGGTAGAATTTCCTCTTGCATTGGGAGCTTGCTTGTGGAAGGAGCTTGGATTGTTTTGCATGTTCTTCATTTGCTATTTTGGAACTGGTTTTTGTGCAACAAAGGACTATTGTTTTGGAAACAAGTCTCCATTATGGAGAGGTAGGCTCTCACTCTTTTAAAATTGTTGTTTTCCCTCTGTTAGCATGAATTTTGAATGTGTTTGTGTTTGTAATTCTTAGAGGGGTGGGTAGAATGCTTAGGGCATGGTGTGGAGAGAAGACTATGAGGTTTATCGGAAGAGGAGGGATAAGGGATTTGCCATTCACACTTATTCTTGTGGAGGGTGTGTTGGTTTGGGATCCACCTAGGAAAAGAATATGCTTGCAATTCTTACTTTTTAGGGAGGCATAAGGGATAAATTTGGAGGATGGATAAGGAGGGGTTGAGGAGGGATAAGGTTTATAGGATTGATATGTTTTGGCGGTCTGTTTGTTTTTTTGTGGATGCCCAATTCCAACATGGGGGCATAAGGAGACCTCCATAGTTCTTGCTCTTGTTTGGCTTGCTTGCTTGGAGAAGGAGCCTTTGTTTTGATTGAAATTGGTTGTTGTAGTTGAGAACTACATATTTTGTTTGTGCATTTCCTTGTGCATGTGAATGTATGTTATATGTGAAGAAGCTATGTTGCCATGTGTTGTTTTATCATGTTCCATTCCAATATGGTTGGGGCTCGGGGGCCAATGGGGAAAGATGGCTTCTCTTTTTCCCATTGGATGTCTTGGTTGGGTGGAGAGCGTTGCCTTTCCCCCTTCCTTGTTGTGATCAAAAGAAGGATGAAAGAAGAAGAAAATAGCATGCTGCTATTTGGAGAAGAATTCCACAGTTTGACAGTCATCTCCTTGAGTAGATTTGAATGTAACTTGTCCCACTTTGAGTGGATGAGTGTATATATCTTTTAATATGAAATGATGGCATTGTAATGGAAGTTGTAATTGAATTGAGAAATGTAAAGAAAAATTATATTCCTTGTTTTACTTGGATAGAAAATGTGAAAGATGTTTCATACCATGTATTAGAAAAATTGAAATCAAATTGAAAAAGGAAATCAGTTGTAAGTTATTTGAACTATCAATAAAGTGTTGGAAATGATTCCTTTAAATTTTATATGGCAATGTATTCTAGATTTGTATTGTTGTCCTTGAAAGAAATTTTGTTTTGGAAAAGAAATAAGAACCTCTGTTTTGAAATGTTATCTCTGTGTGAAAAGAAAATGCGTATGGGAGAGAAATACAACATTTTGTTCCTTGTAATTATTAAAATTTGAAATACTAAACGTTACCTTATTGTCTGAATGAGAAGATGGATAAATTAATTGTTTAGACAAGATTTGACAAGTTTACCATGTTTTGGAAGTGGCAAATAGATCATTACAGTTGTTAATAAATGAACTTTGTTCCTTTTCTTTTATAAATCTGGCAATTAAATTTTATCTAATAAATGTGCAGTTCAGATCTGTAAACTTAAATTAAGTATTGAAACAATGTAATTTAGATGCAATAAGTTATAAGGAATTCAATTTGACCTCAACACTAGAGAAAGACATTTAAGAACTTCACAAAATCAATTTTTGAACTTGTTGTCAAAGGATGTAAAATATATCAGTTGCAACTCAATCCATAAATTTAACTTTAAAAACAATCTAAAATCTACCCAATATCATTCCTCCATGTTCAATTTACATGTTGAAAAGAAGAAATATTAAAATTGAACAAATCCTACAAGTAGGAAAAATTGTTAGTTTTAAAAGTGAAACCCTACAGATCGATTTCTTAAAATTGACCCTCAAAACTTCACCAAATTCTAAAATTGATGTTTTATGTACAAAGAGGACTCCGAGTGCTTTCCGGAAAGTCCTTGTTTTCCCAAAATGAAGTTCCTAATCAAAAGTTATGGCCATATAAAATCAAAAATGAAATAATTCGACCTTATAAAAAATTTAAATTTTGGACTTTAGAAAAATTTCTAAAAAAGTTCTGCGGCCCCGCCACCCTCTCATCATATAAGAAGTCACCACATGGCACCTTGGAGGGGCAGACCCTTATTAAAACTTAACATTTTGAAAATTTTGCCTTGGGAAAAATTTTCTAATTTTCCCGCAACCCCACGGCCCCAACCAATCACGTGCTGACATGTGGCAGGGAGGTGCACGGGTTCAAATTGAAAACTTAGATTTTTTTGAAAAATTTTCCTTTGGAAAATTTTCAAAAATCTCCCGCAACTCCGGATCCCGCAGCCAATCACGTGACGACACATGGCATGGCGGGTGCGAAAGAAAATTTAAAAACATAACTTTTTGCCTTTGGGAAAAATTTCACTTTTTCCTCGCGGACCCGCACCCCGCAGCCAATAGGGTGTTGACATATGTCACCCTCGGAGGCACGGGCCCATGTGCAATTCATTTTACCTTTTAACTCTTTTGGCAAAAAAAAATCCAAATATTCTCCGCCGCTCCTCCGGCTGCGGCCAATCACAAGGCGCCACGTGGCCATTTGAGCTAGCGCGGAGGCACAGAGGGAAATTTTCCTTCAAAAAATTATTTGGGAAAATTTTCAAGTTTTTCCCCATGACCCGCCGGCTCGACCCAATCACGTGTTGACACGTGGCAATTTGGGCATCGGGGGTGCGGAGATATTTTCTCCCTAACCCCGCGGACCTTCAAGGGAAAATTTTCCCCTAAAACTCCGCTGGCCATAACTTGAGTTTTACAAGGAGTTAGGAGGACTTCTTTATATGGTTGGAAAGGTGAGGAAATTTCCTATCCAATGAACCTAGTTTAGGAAAGTTTTGATAAATCTAAATGTGTGAAAAATCTAGTTGAACTTCTGGGCCTGTTTGAGAGCAGGCATGAGGGAGATTTGCTCCCTGAACCTAAGTAAAACATGTAACCCTAATTTTGGAACCTTGTGAACTTGCGATAAGATAAAAATGGAAATCTTGTGTTTGGTTAATCAGAATCTGTTCGGAACTGTTAGTTCAAACTAGTGTCTTGCAACTTAGTTGTAGACTCTTCTTATAAAAAAATATTCCATAATTTTTCCTAGTTTGTTTCTTGGTCTCAAGTGATAGTTTAAGTAGGCATCACAAGTAAACCCTAAACTCATAACCCTGAACCTTGAAACACGAGCCATGGACCCTCAACCATGAACACCGAGATGGAAACCGAAACCCCGACACCTACACCCTAAACCCTGAACTTAGAGCCCTCTACCCTATAAACCCTAAACCTTAAGCTCTAAATGGTCCTAAACCCTAAATTCTAAGTCTTAAAGCCTAAAACCCTAAATGCTAAATCCTAAATACTAAACCCTAAGTGTAAAACCCTCAACCGTATACCTTGAACCCCAAACCCTAAAACTTGAACCTTGAACCTCAATCCTAAACCCAAAATGATGAAGCCATAGCTCTAAGCCCTAAACCTCAAATCTGAGCCAAAAACCCAAACCCTAAATACTAAATCCCCTAAGCCACTGAACCCTCAACCTAGAAACCTTAAAATACTTAGATTTGGAAAAAGTTGGTATTTTGAAAATGTTGCAATTTTAAACAAACTTGTTATTTTTTAAATCATCAAGATTTAAAAGTGTTAGGACTTTGAAAATGTTCAAATTTTCAAACAAGTTGAGGTTTTCAGGATTTTGAAAAGTTGGGATTTTGAAATAGTTGGTCTTTTTGAAAAAGTTAGGATTGTTGAAAATATGAGATTTTAAAAATTTTAAGATTTTCCAAAAAGTTGTGATTTTGTAAAAGTGAAGATTTTGTGAAAAAGTTAGGATTTTCAAAAATGTCAAGATTTTGGAAAATGTTGGGATTTTTAAAAGCGTCAATATTTTAAAAAGAGAGGATTTTTTTAATAAGTCAAGATATTTCAAAAAGTCCTGATTTTTAATATTTGTGATTTTCAAATAATATAATTTTTTAAAAGTAAGGATTTTCAAAAAAGTCAAAAATTTTATAAAGTTGAGATTTTAGAAATATCAATAATTTTTAAAAAGTTGGGATTTCTAAAAAGTTTAGATTTTCGAAAATGTCACGATTTTTGAAAAAGTTGTGATTCTCGAAAAAGTTATAATCTCAAATGAGTCAAGATTTTAAAATTGTATTGATTCATCAAAATTAACGGGATCTTGAAAAGGTCATAACTTATGCACCGGGTGTCCGTTTTTTTAAACAACCTATTTCAAAAACCTCAAATTTTTTAAAATAATAAGATTTTTTTAAAAAAGTCGAGAGTTTGAATAATTAAGATTTTCTAAAAATTCTAGATTTTAAAGAATTTACAATTTTAGAAAAAGTTAGAATTTTATAATTCTAAAAATGTTTGAATTTAAAATTGTTTATGGTTTTTGAAAATGTTGGGATTTCGAATAAAAATTGAGATTTCAAAAAAAAATTGATTTTGAAAAAGCCAAGAATTTTGAAGAAGTTGGGATTTTAAACAAATACAATTTTAAAAAAGGTGCAATTTTAAAATAATTCTCAGGAATTAAAAAATTTAAAAGATTTTTAAATCCCAACTGTTTTGAATATCGATATTTTTAAAATCTTAACATTTTAAAAATCTTTCCTTTTTCAAATTTCCAACTTTTTCAAAAATTATGATTTTTTAAAAAATCATGAGTTTTTTTACAAACTGTGAACTTTTTAAATGCATGACTTTATCACTTTAAAAATCATGACTTTTTAGATAGCCTAACTTTTTAAAAATTGGGATATTTTTGAAATCGTGACTTTTTCAAAATCACAACCCCTAAACCCTAAACCCTAAAACATGAATTGTAAACGCTAAACCCCAATATCCTAAAAACTAAGCCCAAAACCCTACATCTTAAACCATAAACTATAAACCCTTAACACTAAATCCTAAACCCTAAACCCTCAGCCATAAACCATAAACCCAAATCCTTAAATCGTAAAACCTAAAATCTACACCCCAATGTTAAACTTTAAACCCTAAACCCCTGATCCATGAGCCATGAAGCCTAAACCCTAAACAATGAACCCTAAACCCTTAACCTGAAACCTTAGATCCTAAACAATGAACCCTAAAGCCTTATTCTTAACCGTAAACCGTATACCTTATACCTTGAATTGTGAGCCCTAATCTAAAACACTAAACCCTAAACTTTTCGCAAGAGACCTAAACTCTAAATTCATAACCCCAAACCAGGAACCACTGAGCCATGTACCCTAAACCATGAATATTTAGACTGTAGTGCCCACATTTTACACACACAATTACAACAATAAAATACCAAGATAATTTTTTTGACTTACATTGCTCACTACACACAACACAATAAGGGCTCCAAGTACAAAGACTCAACTCGCATATGAAAATTACATAATTCATCGACTCACATAGACACATGAAAACAACATAGGCATGTCGATGCCACACTTTTTCCAGTGAATGGTTACTAGTAATAACCCAACCACAAGAAAAATGACTTTAGGAATGGTGAATCAGCTACACATCATTTCTTTAATTATATTTTAGTTATGATTAACATTCCAAGAACATTATTGTACAAGGATAAATTTCTCGTTTGTCCACCTACTGATTCTTAAGTTCATTCCATGCTTAAAATTATCGTTCAACCCTTTTAAGTTGGCTTCTTGTTCTTTACAAAATTTTCCATAACTTACATACTTTTTTGGCATAATTCAAATACATATAAAGTACTTAATTACCTTATTCTTATGTTAAAAATATTCTTCTTGAACATATATTCAATGTCTACCTTTTTACTCTTACAACTCAAGTGAATGTGACTTAGTGTCCATATAGCGATATTAGGATTTAACAGAAATTTAGATACAAGATAGTTTTTTACTAAAAACATTCTTCCATCACAATAGTTATTTCCCTACCATAGTTATTCTATTTCAATAACTTGTAGAATTTCATTTTGATTTTTATATGTATTTTGTTTTCTCGAAGGTTGATCACACCAAGGCAATTCATATTCTTTGAAACAAAAGAGTATATTTAATTAAGATATAAGGTCTCGAGAGTGGCATTATTCCAAACCTCAAATCTTATTTTTACTCTTATATGCTTTATCTTCTACGTCACATTATGGTCTTATTATTAGCATTGTCTTGTAAAAGGAGCTACAAAGTGTTTGTCTAATCTCTTGAAGACATATAATATTAGAACACTTGAAGCTACACACACGAACCCTAAGTTAAAATCCAAATCAATGGAGGTTTAGATTAATTACAACTTCATCTAAGGGTCGACCCCTCAACTATATGTGATTTTTAAGTGAGAGGACATATTTATGCTAAACCACCTTTAAGAAAGGACCAAGGTGTTATGTTGATAGAATCCAAGGTAACACATTTAAGCGAGTGGAGTTAAGGGGTTTATTAACAAGAGTTTAAGACCTAGAACAACTAAGTCACAACCTCTATCTATGTCATCTGGATCCTATAGGGATTTTATTCGATGAAGAAATTTACTTTTAAATCTATCTTCGAGAAAACAAGGTAATCCACTAGGATACGAAGGAAGAGTTAGCTCTACTTACTCCAAATGAAGTTTGACTATGTCAATCTTATCGAGATAGGTTTATGACAATGTCACTAAACATATTGACTAAGACGATAAGCCCATTCTTGGGATTTGATTTACTCAAACTAGGAGGTTCCATTGAGTGCATAGTTTCATTTCATTCTACGGTAAGGAGTATCACACATGAAAATAAGTTATGTTCCAATATTGTACAAGGGTAAAATATTTCGATGAAATCTCTTTATTACATTTACAAAGTCTGAATGCACAAGATGACTCATTAATTATTTATTGAATACTAAATATGCACTACAAGATATTACTGTAAATTCATTTACCTTATATAAATATCAAACATTTTTACCATGTGTACTCTGAATCAAATTGAACCTATGATTAAATGCGCATTTCCTAGATGTCCTTGAAACTAGCATCTCATCCATATCAACAAATTATCAAATATAACATTTTGTAACATGAGACTACATTATACATTTATTAATTTAACAATGAACTATATAGATTACAATGATAATTAATGAATTACACATTTCCTTTTCATCATCATTCTTTCATTCTACAAAATCACGTGAGCATGATATCAGCGATAATTCGCTAGCATGGCATCCACCATAATCTAACATAATTATCATTCTCCGGTTTCCCATTTACATATGATAAAAATTACAATTTGTAATCAAAATTAAAGGTTTAGAGACATGTTTTCCTTACATTTAATTTTGTAACCGGAGAGAAAAGAAAGAGAAGGAAGAGAGAGAAAACACCATTTGTCAAAAGTTCTATGTCACACAACAAGTTACCCTATAGAGTTTTAAATAGTTATTTACACGTGTCAAAAGTTTCCACGGTGGTTTGGCAACCTGACGAGGGTCCCAAAACTTTCTATTTTTACATTCTCTTACTAGCTACAAAGACGTTCAAAATGGGCTTGGAGGCTAAGAAACCGCTTCCAAAAGTTGTCTTCCGATGAGAACACAAACCACGATAAAATTTATTCGTGTCCACCTATATACCAAGAGTTCATAGCAGCGATGCGAGAATTTGGAAAAAGTGAATGGTTTACGTTTAGCGGCTAGTTTTCGGGGCCTTGGTCATAGTTGACCCGGTGTAAATCTACAAAAGTTAGCTCGAGGGCTCAGAAAACCACGTCCAAAATTGACGTTTGATGGATAAACATGTAACGAGAAACTTCCTACAAATTTCCTTATATAAGGAGAATTCAACAGAGTCAACAGAACTCGAACTAGAAAACAACCTTTAAATGGTGACAAGTTTTCTAAAGCCACTTTGGAATTAATTGGTCAGTTTGACCTTGTCAAACTATGACAGAGAGGCCTAGAAAATGCCACAAACCCTAAAACCTAAACCCTAAGCCCAAAACCCTAAACAATAAACCCTAAAACCCTAAACTTGAGCCTTAAACCTTAAACCCTAAACGGTGAAGCTGAAGCCTTTGCCCCACCCCTAAAACCTAAACCCTATGCCTTAAACCATGAGCCCTAAGCCAAAACCATAAACACTAAACCTTTAGCTAGAGACCTAAACCCTATAACCTAAACTCATAACCCTAAACCTCGAACCTTGAGCCATGGACCCTCAACCATGAACACTGAGACCTAAACCCTAAACCATGACCCCTACGCCTAAACCCTAAACCTTACTCTAACTGCTCCTAAACACTAAATTCTAAATCAAAAACCCTAAATGTAAAATCCTAAATACTAAACCCTTAATCGTAAACCATGAGCCCTAAACCCTAAATGCAAAAACCTCAACCATAAACCTCGAACCCCAAACCCTAAAACAGGTGCTCTAATTCCTAACCCTAAACCTTAAACTTTAAACCCTAAACCCTAAAACATAATTCTTAAATCCAAAACCTTGATCCCTAAACCACGAACCTCTGTCACGAACCCCGATCCCTAAACCCTAAACCCTAAAACCCTAAATCATGACCCAACAAAACTAAACCCTAAACACTAAATCCCTTAAGGCTCTCAACCTAGAAACCTTAAAATAGTTAGATTTGGAAGAAGTTGGTATTTTGAAAAACTTTGGATTTTCAAAAAGTTAGGATTTTAAAACATTGAGATTTTCAAAAACATCACGACTTTAAAAAAGTTACATTTTTAAACAAATATGTTATTTTGAAAACATCAAGATTTAAAAAAATGTTGGGAATTTGAATATAATAATATTTTCAAATTAATTGGGGTTTCGAAAAATGAATATTTCGAAAAAGTTGGGCTTTTCGCATCTTTGAAGAGTTTGGATTTTTTAAAGAGTCAAGATTTTGGAAAATGTTGGGATGTTTAAAATGTCAATATTTTTGAAAAAGTCAGAATATTCAAAAAGTTCCGATTTTTAATATTTGAAATTTTAAAAAAATAATAATTTTTTTTTAAAATAAATATTTTAAATTTTTTTGGCATTTTTGATAATGTTAAGATTTTAGTAAATTCAGGAATTTTTATAAAGTTGGGATTTCTGAAAAAGTTTTCATTTTCGAAAACATTGTGATTTTCGAAAAACTTATAATCGAGAGTTTGAATGATTTAGATTTTCAAAAAATTCTTGATTTTTGAATATGTCAAGATTTTTGAAAAATTTATTATTTTTCAAAATGTTGTGAATTTAAAAAATATTAGGATTTTAAAGAATTTGTAATTTTAGAAAAGATAAAATTTCATAATTTTAAAAAGTTCAAATCTCAAAAATTTAGGGTTTTTGAAAAAGTTGAGATTTTTAAAAAAATCAAGATTATCAAAAGGTTGGGATTTGAACAAAATTTGGGATTTCAAAAAGTCGTGATTTTGATAAAGCTAAGAATTTTTAGAAAGTTGGGATTTCAAAAAAGTGATGATTTCAAAAGCTTGGGATTTTAAAAAAAGTCGGGACTTTTAACAAATTTACAATTTTAAACAAAGATGTTATTTTTAAAACATCAAGATTTTAAAAATGTTGGGACCTTGAAAATGTTCAGATGTTGAAACAAGTTGGGGTTTTCAAAAAATGAATACTTTAAAAAAGTCAAGATTTTTGAAAAGTTGAGATTTTCGAAAGAGTTGGGATTTTAACATTTTGAAGAGTCAAGATTTTTGATGAGTTTGGAATTTTGAAAAGTCAAAACATTTGTAAAACTTGACATTTTCAAAAATGTTAGGATTTTGAAATGATGATATTTTAAATTTTTGAGATTTTACAAAAACTCGTGATTTTTTAAAAGTGAATATTTTGAAAAAGTCGAGATTTTTAAAAGTCAAGATTTTTAAAAAAGTAAAGATTTTCGAAAATGTTGGGATTTTTAAAACATCAAGATTTTGAAAAAGTCAGGATTTTTGAATAAGTCAGGATATTTGAAAAAGTCTCAATTTTTATAAATTTTGATTATTGAAAAAATATAATTTTTTTAAAAAGTAAGGATTTTAAAAAAGTTGATGATTTAGAAAATTCAGGAATTTTTCTACAAAAGTATGTATTTTCAAAAATGGTGATTATTGATATAGTTGGGATTTTTGAAATAGTTATAATCTCAAAAGAGTCAAGATTTAAAAATGTAGTGATGCGCCAAAATTAGAAGAAACTTAAAAATATCATAATGTATGCTCCAGGGTGTCTGTTTGAGTCCATTTTTTTTTGAAACCATATGTTTCAAAAATCTCAACTTTATAAAATATCAGGATTTTCAAAAAAAAGTTAGGATTGTCAAAAAAGTCATTATTTTTATAAATTGCGGTTATTGATTTTTTTTTTTTTAAAGTAAGGATTTTCAAAAAAGTTGACATTTTAGAAAATTAAAGAATTTTTAAAAAGTTGGTATTTCTTAAAAAGTTTGTATTTTCAAAAACGCCATGATTTTTTATATAGTTGTAATTTTTTTGAAAAATTTATAATCTCAAAAGAGTCAAAATTTAAAAATGTAGTGATGTGCCAAAAGTAGCAGGAACTTGAAAAGGTCATAACATATGCTCCAGGAGTCCGTTTGAGTCCATTTTTTTTGAAACCACATGTTTCAAAAATCTCAACTTTTATAAAATATCAGAATTTTCAACAATAAGTCAAGATATTTGAAAAAGTCCTAATTTTTATAAATTGTGATTATTAATTTTTTTTTTTTAAGTAAGGATTTTCAAAAAAGTCGACATTTTTAATAAAGTTGACATTTTAGAAAATTTAGGAATTTTTAAAAAGTTGGTATTTCTTAAAAAGCTTGTATTTTCGAAAACGCCATGCTTTTTTATATAGTTGTAATTTTTGAAAAATTTGGGACTTTTGAATAAGTTATAATCTCAAAAGAGTCAAAATTTTAAAAATATAGTGATGTGCCAAAATTAGCAGGAACTTGAAAAGGTCATAACGTATGCTTCGGGTGTTCGTTTGAGTCCATTTTTTGGAAACCACATGTTTCAAAAATCTCAACTTTTATAAAATATCAAGATTTTCAAAAATAAGTTAGGATATTAGAAAAGTCCTAATTTTTACAAATTATTATTATTGAATAAATATATATTTTTTTAAAAGTAAGGATTTTCAAAAAAGTCGACATTTTTAATAAAGTTAACATTTTAGAAAATTCAAGAATTTTTAAAAAGATGGGATTTCTTTAAAAGTTTGTATTTTCAAAACGCGTTTTAATTTTTGATATAGTTGCAATTTTTGAAAAAGATGAGATTTTTGAAAAAGTTATAATCTCAAAAGAGTCAAGATTTTAAAAATGTAGTGATGTGCCAAAATTAGCAGGAACTTGAAAATGTCATAAAATATGCTCCGGGTGTTCGTTTGAGTCCATTTTTTTAAACCACATGTTTCAAAAATCTCAACTTTTTTAAAATATCAGGATTTTCAAAAAAGTCAAGAGTTTGAATAATTTAAATTATTTAATTTGAATCATTATTTAGGATTTTAAAGAATTTACAATTTTAGAAAAAGATAGGTTGTCATAATTTTAAAAAGTTTGAATTTCAAAAAAATTAGGGTTTTTGAAAAATTTGAGTTTTTAAAAAAGTTAGGATTATGAAAGTGTTAGGATTTCAAACAAAAATTGGGATTTTAGAAAACTCGTGATTTCAAAAAATCCAAGAATTTTGAGAAAGATGGGATTTTCAAATAAGACAAGCTTTTAAAAAAAGGTGCAATTTTAAAATAAATCAGGAATTTAAAAATTAAAGAGATATTTAAATCCTAAGTGTTTTGAATATCCTAATTTTTTTGGAAATCCTAACATTTTCAAAATCTTTACTTTTTAGAAATTACAACTTTTTATAAAATCGTGACTTTTTTGAAAATTATGAATTTTTAAAAAATCAAGAGTTTTTAAAAAATTGTGAACTTTTTAAATTCATGAATTTATCACTTTAGAAATCTTTGAAAATACAAACTTTTTTGAAATCCTAACAGTTACAAAATTGAAATATTTTTGAAATCTTGACTTTTTAAAAATCGCGACCCCTAAACCCTAAAACCTGAAACTTGAGTTCGTAAACACTAAACCCTACACCCCAACATCTCAAACACTAAGCAGAAAAACATTAATTCTAAACCATAAACCATAAACCCTTAATCTTGAACCTTAACCCTAAACCCGAACCCTAAGCCTTGAGCGCTTATCCCTAAACCCTAAAACCTAAACACCCGAGCCCTAATCCCTCAACCTAAAAACCTTAAAATAGTTAGATTTGGGGAAAAATGGTTTTTTTAAAAATTAGGATTTTTAAAAGGTTAAGATTTTTGAAAAAGTCTGGATTTTAAAAAATTGAGATTTTCGAAAAAGTTACATTTTTAAAAAAGTTGTTATTTTTAAAAACATTAAGATTTAAAAAATGTTAGGTAATGTGGCCAAATTATGAACAAACCAGATATACTGCAAATAATATGAACTCCAAAAGAAAATAGATCTTCTTCTTTGTTATCAAATAATGAATTACAATGTTTCGTAAATAGGAAAACAACTCCCAACTTGAGTTGCAAAGTATACTCTAGCTAACTCGATTAAATGTACTATGGTGGTGGAAATTACTATTTTTAGCAGTTTACTAGAACTTGCTATTCTTAGTAAGTTCACATTTTAATTCCTACGGGCACAAAAATTGCCACGCATCTTCTACATCCCTAAATTAGAGGAATTGCCAACTTTCTAACTCATAATGCAACTAATATACTATAATTAACTAATGCTAAAAAATAGGAAAAAACTGAACTATAACTTGAATCCTAATTTTTAGCCTCAAGATGGTGGATTTATGGCCCGAAAATGTGTCAAAAACTTGCCCCAACTAGTAGGGCCAGTTTCTACTGTGTTCATCTCATTGAAACACGTGGTTTAAAAAAACAGACTCAAACGGACACCCAGAGCTCAAGTTATGACCTTGTCAAGTTCTTGATAATTTTTGTGCATCATTCTCCCCTCCTTAAAAACGCAGCTCCTGCAAGTTGTCTTCTTCAAACTACTTCCATTTATCTGCATCCAACTTCTTAATCTCCCACTATGTGACTCAAGTATTGTCCTCTTGTTCCAGTCCTTTCCAATGTACCAAATATTTGTTGTATTTCCCATGTCGCGTGTCTATTGTTTTCTTATCTAGAATCTGATCCAATTCTTCTTTCTTCACGGAATCTACTACCTCAAGTCTACTACTTCATCAATAACATCCCCTTCGCACCATCCCCATAAAAAGAATACAAATCTGAAACATTAAATACTTGAGAAATATCAAAATTCCTGCAATTCTACCTCATAAGCATTATTATTTATTTTTTTTCGCGATTTTACAGGGACCAATCTTCTTGTACTTCAGCTTGTTATAGGTTCCTCTTGGAAGCATTTCCTTCGCACATATACCATAACCAACTCACCAACTGTAAATACCTTTCTCAATCTATACACATCTGCTATTTCCTTATACTTATCATTACTATTCTACAGACTTCTTCCGCACTTCTTCCCTGCAATTGTTGTATATGTTCGGTAAATGCTTACGCATCATCATTGACTCAGCCATCAACTAGTATCTATACCAAATCTAACACTCCATTTGGATTACTCCCATGCACAATTGAAAATGGAGACTTTCCCGTGGATCTGTTTATGGAACTGTTATATGTAAACTCAGCTTTTGGTAATGCTAAGTCCCATTGTTTCAGCTTTCCCCAATGATGCACCTTAACAGGTTTCCCAAACTCTGATTTACCACCTCTGTTTGCCAATCAATCTGCGGATGATAGGCACTGCTGAACTGTAGTTGAGTTCTAAATTTCTTCCATAAAGTCTGCCAGAAGTGACTTAAGAACCTTGTGTCCCTATCTGAAGTAATGGTTTTTAGAACACCATGCAAATGAACAACTTCTCTGAAAAATAAATCTGCTATGCCTGTTGCATCACTTGTTTTCTTGCAGGCAATAAAATGAACCATCTTAGAAAATCTATTAACAACCACAAAAATTGAGTCATTACCTCGTTGTGTTTTTGGTAATCCCAAAACAAAGTCCATACTCAGATCACTCCCACACGACCCTTTAAAAACATGTAATGGCATATACAACCCTGTATTCTCGTGCATGGCCTTTCGAGACTTAGCAAATTTGACATCTCTTCACATATCTTACCACATCTCTTTTCATCTGTGGCCAATTGTATTTGTCTGCTACTAAGGCTATCGTCTTATCTTTACCAAAATGCCTAGCCAACCTTCCGATATGCAACTCTTTCACTATATTCTCTCACATAGACCCAACTGGAATATAAAGTTGGCGTCCCTTGAATAGGTAGCCATCCTATAAAATATACTCATCCAGGACATCTCTTGCATTGTCTAATGATGGACTAATTAGTCTTTCAATAATATCCTTGAAATCAGAATTAAAAGAATACAAACCCTTTATTGCTTAAAACCCACCACCTGATTTTCCATAGTGGTAAACAAAGTCATACGCCTACTCAATGCATCTGCAACTTGATTCTGTTTTCCAGATTTATGTTTTAGAGAAAAAGAATATCCCTGTGAAAATGATACCCACTTTACATGCCTACTATTCAACTTATTTTGGGTATTCACATACTTCAGGGTTATGTGGTCTGTAAATAACACAAACTCCTTAGGCACTAAGTAATGCCTCCAATACCTTAATGCTTGTACAATTACATAAAATTCCACATCATAAGTAGAGTAGTTATTTCTTATCTCATTCAGTTTATCACTAAAGAAAGCTACTGGCATTCCTCCTTGACTTAGAACAGCTCCAATACTCACATGTGAGGCGTCACAATCAACCTCAAACACTTTATCAAAATCTGGTAGTGCCAAAATGGGTGCCTCTGTCACCTTCTTCTTCAAGAATTGAAAACTATCCTCAACTACCTTTGTCCACAAAAACTCCATTCCTTTTGTGCAATCTTATAGGTGCTACTTATCTTTGTTGAAATTTTTAATAAATTTTCGTAAAATGTTGCTAGACCATGAAAGCTTCTTACCTCTCTGTTATAATCCGTGGAGTAGGCCATTCAATAACTTCTTTTATCTTTTACGAGTCCATCGTGCCCCATCTGCTGAAATAATAAAACTCAAGAATACCAAACTCTCTTACATGAATGTGCACTTCTTCATATTTGCATAGAGTTTCTTTTTCCTTAACACTTCAAATACCAACCTTAGATGCCTCAAATGTTCTTATTTAGTTTTACTAAAGATCAAGATATCATCAAAATAAACCACAACAAACTTACCATTATACTCCCGTAGCATGGTGTTCATCAATCTCATAAAAGTACTAAGTGCATTGGATAACCCAAATGGCATCACCAACCACTCATATAATCTATTTCTGTCTTGAATGTTCTTTTCCACTCATCTCCTTCTCGATTTGAATTTGACGATAATCGCTTCGAAGATCAATCTTGGTGAAATACTTAGATCCAACAAGCACATCCATCATATCATCAAGGTAAGGTATTGGGAACTGATACTTGATTGTAATTTTATTGACCGCTCTGCTATCCGTGCACATTCTCTATGTTCCATCCTTCTTTGGTGTTAATAAAGCTGGTGTTGCATACAAACTCGTACTCTCCCTTATGATTTCCTTTCACATGAACTCTACCACTTGCCTATTCAACTCTACATGTAATGTTGGGTTCATCCTATAAGCTGCTTGATTTGGGAGTGAAGACCCTGGAATCAAATCAATATTGTGTTAAATATCTCTTTTGGGTGGTAATCCATCACGGTAGCTCATCAGGAATAACATCTGAAAATTCTTCTATTAATTCTGATGTTTCTATTGGTATTTGAGCACTTACAAGTTCATCCTTATTTAAAACTAGTGCATAAGAAAAACCGGTTGCCTTTGCCTCCTTCACAAATTCCTTTGTAGAAAGCATATTTTCAACCTTCCCTCTTCTTTAAGAGGTAACAAAACAATTTTTGTGCCATCCTTCCAGAAAGTATAAGTATTCTTTCCCCATCATGAATGACTTTTCTATTAAATTGCCATGGTCTTCTTAGCAGCATATGACATAGCCTTCCACTCAAAAATTTTTCCCATGCTAGTCAACCAGTCTATCAGCTCATCTAGTTTTACACTACCACCATACTTTGAAACATCAATTCTTATCCCATCATTTTTTTCTTCTAATGCTCGAAGAATCCTTTCTTCAAAAGTAAATAAGCGGTGCTTGTGTTTCCTCCTCTTCACAAACTTCTTCTTCATCTATGTCATCTCCACCTTGATTTCCTCTACGGGTTATCATTGCAGTAAGAGCAGCAACTTGTCTTTGTAAATCTTGCATATTTCTATTCATCCGGGAAATACCGCCTCCTCTTCCTCTTCCTCTTCCTGCCATTTTGTTTTTAAACAAAAATACTTCGAACCACCTCGATACCAAATGATGTGGCCAAATTATGAACAAACCAGATATACCTGCAAATAATATGAACTCCAAAAGAAAATAGATCTCCTTCTTTGTTATTGAATAATGAATTACAATGTTTCCTAAATAGGAAAAAAATCCCAACTCAATTTGCCAATTAAACTCTAGCTAACTTTGACTAAATCTACTATGGTGGTGGAAATTACTATTTTTAGCAGTTTACTATAACCTGCTATTCTTAGTAAGTTTGCATGCTTATTCCTACGGGCACATAAATTACCACGCATCTTCTACATCCCTAAATTAGAGGAATTTCTAATTTTATAACTCATAATGCAACTAATAGACTATAATTAACTAATTCTAAAAAATAGGAAAAACCGAACTATAACTTAAATCCTAATTTTCAGCATCAAGATGGCGGATTTAGGGCCCAAAAATGTGTCAAAAACTTGCCCCAACCAGTAGGGCCAGTTACAACTGCGTTCATCTCATCGAAACACGTGGTTTCAAAAAAAAAGGACTCAAACGAACAACCAGAGCTCAAGTTATGACCTTGTCAAGTTCTTGCTAATTCTGGCGCATCATTGGGACTTTAGAAAAGTTAAGATTTTCAAACAAGTTCAGGTTTTCGAAAAATGAATATTTTGAAAAAGTCATGAATTTTGAAAAGTTGGGATTTTCGAAAGAGTTGGGATTTTTGCATTTTTGAAGAGTCGGATTTTTGAAAAAGTCAAGATTTTTAAAAACTTGACATTTTCAAAAGGGTTAGGATTTTTGAACATACGAGATTTTAAAAATTTGAGGTTTTCAAAAAAATCGTGACTTTGTAAAAGTGAAATTTTTGAAAAAGTCAAGAGTTTTGAAAAGTCAGAATTTTCAAAAAAATCAAGATTTTGAAAAAGCCGATATTTTTGAATAACTCGGGATATTTGAAAAAGTCTCCAATTTTTATATTTGCAATTTTTGAGAAAATATATATTTTTTTAAAAAGTAAGTATTTTTTAAAAAGTTGGCATTTTTTATAAAGTTGAGATTTTTAAAAATTAAGAAATTTGTAAAATGATGGGATTTTTCAATATTTTGTTTTTCAAAAACATCATGATTTTTCAAAAACGACGCAATTTTTGAAAAAAATAGGATTGACGAAAAAGTTGTGATTTTCGAACAAAAATTGGGATTCGAAAAAGTCGTGATTTCAAAATAAGCAAGAATTTGGAGAAAGTTTGGATTTAAGAAAAAGAAAAGATTTTAAAAAAGGTGCAATTTTCAAATAAGTTAGGAATTACAAACTGAAGAGATTTTAAATCCCAACTATTTTGAATATGCTAATTTTGTTGAAAATCCTAACATTTTAAAAATCTTTACTTTTTAAAAATTCCAACCTTTTATAAAATTGATGTTTTTTCAAAATTTACGAATTTTTGAAGAATCACAATTTTTTTAAATTGTGAACTTTATTTATTCATGACTTTTTTAGAAATCCTAATTGTTTCAAACTCATGATATTTTTAAATCATGACTTTTTCAAAATCGCGACCACTAAACGCTAAACCCTAAAACATGAATCCTTAGTCGTAAACTTTAAACCCAAAACCCTAAACCATAAACAATAAACCATAAATCCTAAACAGTTAATCTTAAAGCCTTATTCCTAACCCTAAACCCTATACCTTGAACCGCGAGCCCTAAGCCAAAACCCTAAAACCTTTAGCTAGATACCTAAACCCTAAACCATACACTCATAACCTCGAGCTATGGAACCTTAGCCATGAACAACTGAGACATAAACTCTAAACTCATCAACCGTAAACTCTAAACCCTATACTCTATAAACCCTATACCTTAAGCTCTAATTGCTCCTAAACCCTAAAACCCTAAATACTAAACCCTCAATCATAAACCATGATCCCTAAACCCTATATACAAAACCCTCAACCATAAACCTGAGCCCTAAATCCAAACCCTAAACTTTAAAACTCTAAACCCTAAACCCAAAAACCTCTTAAACCCTAAACCTTGACCTCCGAACCCTAAACCTTGAACCCCGAGCCCTAATCCCTAAAGCTACACTAATCCCCGAATCTTGAACACTAAACCCTCAACCTAGGAACCTTAAAAATATTTTTGGAAAAAGTTGGTATTTTGAAAAAAATGGGATTTTCAAAAAGTCAATATTTTTGAAAAAGAAAAGATTTTCAAAAACATTAAATTTTAAAAAGTCACGACTTTTGAAAAGGTTGCAATTTTATACAAAGTTGTTAACTTTGAAAACATCAAGATTTCAAAAATGTTGGGATTTTGAAAATTTTCAAATTTTCAAACAAGTTGGGGTTTTCAAAAAATGAATATTTCAAAAAATCAGGGTTTTTGAAAATTTTGAATTTTCTAAAGAGTTGCGCTTTTGATATTTTTTAAGAGTTCGGATTTTCGAAAAAGTCAAGCTTTTTGAAAATTTTGACATTTTAAAAAAGTTGGGATTTTTTAAAAGACAGGATTTTAAAATTTTGAGATTTACATAAAAGTCTAGATTTCTAAAAGTGAAGATTTTCGAAAAAGCCGAGGATTTTTGAAAAGTCGGGATTTTCAAAAAAGTCAAGATTTTGAAAAATTCTGATTTTGAATAAGTCGAATATTCGAAAACATCTCGATTTCCAATATTTGCATTTTTCGAAATAATATTATTTTTTTAAAAGTAGGGATTTTTTTAAAAGTTGGCATTTTTAATAAAGTTGAGATTTTAGAAAATTCTAGAATATAAAAAAATTGGCATTTACGAAAAACCTTTGATTTTCGAAAATGTCGCGATTATTGAAATAGTTGAGATTTTCAAAAAGATATAATCTCAAAAGAGTCAAGATTTCAAAAATGTAGTGATATGCCAAAATTAGCACGAACTTGAAAAGGTCATAACTTGTGCTCCAACTGTCCATTTGAGTCCTTTTTTTTAAACCACATGTTCCAAAAGTCTCAACTTTTTTAAAATATCAAGATTTTTAAAAAAAAGTTGGGAGTTTGAATCATTTAGATTTCAAGAAATTTTGGAATTTTAATTTCATTATTTTCCAAAAAGTTGTGAGTTTAAAAAAATTTGGATTTTGAAGAATTTGCAAATTTAGAAAAAGATAAAATTTCATAATTCTAAAATAATTTGAATTTAAATTTTTTTAGGGTTTTTGAAAATGTTGAGAATTTTACAAAAGTCAAGATTATGAAAAGGTTGGGATTTTGAACAAAAAATGGGATTTCAAAAATGTTGTAATTTTGAAAAATCAAAGAATTTTGGGAAAAGTTGGGATTTTCAAAAAGATAAGATTTTGAATAAAGGTGCAATTTACAAATAAGCCAGGTATAAAAAAACAAAAGATATTTTTAAATCCCGACAATTTGAATATCTTGATTTTATTGAAAATCCTAACATTTTAAAAATATTTTACTTTTTCAAAATACCAATTTTTTTATAAAATCGTGACTTTTGAAAATTATGAATTTAAAAAAATTACAATTCTTTAATTTTATTGAAAATCCTAACATTTTAAAAATATTTACTTTTCGAAAGTTATGAATTTTAAAAAAATCGTGATTCTTTTAAAAGTTGTGAACTTTTTAAATTCATGACTTTATCACTTTTAAAATCGTAATTTTTCAAAATCCTAACTGTTTCAAAATTGGGATATTTTTGAAATTATGAGTTTTTCAAAATCATGACCCTAAACCCTATAACTTGAAACCTAAGTCGTAAACGCTAAACCCTAAACCCCAACATCCTAAACACTAAGGCAAAATCCTTCATCCTAAACCGTAATCAATTAACCCTTAACACTTTGAATCCTAAACCCTCAGCCATAAAACATAAAACCTAAACACTAAACTTCAAACCTTAAACCATAAACCCTAATCCCTAATCCATTAGCCATAAAGCCTAAACCCTAAAAATCTCGAAAAAGCCAGGATTTTTAAAAATTTGGGATTTTCTCATTCTTTAAAGTCGGGATTTTTGAGAAGTCTGGATTTTTAAAAATAATTTTTTTGAAAAACTTGACATTTTCAAAAAAGTTTGAATTTTTGAAAAGACATGTTTTTTTAAAAATTGAGATTTTCTAAAAAGTCATGATTTTGTAAAAGTGAAGATTTTTGAAAAAGTTAGGATTTTGAAAAGTCAAGATTTTAAAAAAAGTCAATATTTCTGAAAATGTTGTGATTTTTAAAATGTCAAGATTTTTGAAAAAGTCATAATTTTTGAATAGGTGAGGATATTCGAGATTCTCATCTTTATTAAAATATCAGGATTTTCACAAAAAGTCGGGAGTTTGAATAACTTTGATTTTCCAAAATTCTGGATTTTTAATATGTCATGATTTTTCAAAAAGTTGTGAATTTAAAAAGAAAAGGATTTTAAAGAATTTGTAATTTTAGAAAAATATAGAATTTCATCATTGTAAAATAGTTTGAATTTCAAAAAATTTAGGGGTTTTGAAAATTTTAAGGTTTATTAAAAAAGTAAGGATTATGAAAAGGTTGGGATTTCAAAAAAGTCATGATTTTGAAAAAGCCAAGAATTTTGAGAAAGTTGGGATTTTCAAAATGGACAAATTTTTGAAAAAGGTGCAAATTTCAAATAAGATGGGAATTACAAAATTGAAGAGATTTTTAAATCCCAACTATTTTGAATATCTTATTTTTTTTTTAAATCCTAAAATTTTCAAAATCTTTACTTTTTCAAAATTCTAACTTTTTATAAAATTGTGACTTTTTGAAAATTACAAATTTTTAAAAAATCATGAGTTTTTGTTAAAATTGCGAACTTTTTAAATTCTTGACTTTATCACTTTCAAAATCTTTGAAAATCCATACTTTTTAAAAATCATGATTTTTTCAAAATCCTAATTATTTCGAAATCATGATATTTTTTAAATCGTGTATTTTTCAAAATCGCGACCCATAAACCCTAAAACATGAGACCTAAGTTGTAAATCTAAACAAAAAACCCCAACATCCTAAACACTAATCCAAAAACCCTAAATACTAAACTATAAACCATATACCAAAATCCTTAAATTGTAAAACCTAAACTATGAACTCCAAACCTTAAAACATAAACCCTAAACCTTGAATCGTGAGCCCTAAGAAAAATCCTAAACCATAGGATTTTGAACAAAAATTTAGAGTTCAAAAAAGTCGTGATTTTGAAAAAGGTAAGAACTTTGATCAAGTTGGGATTTTACAAGAAGAAAAGATTTTGAAAAAATATGTAATTTTAAAATAAGGAATTACAAATCAAAAAATATTTTTGAATCCCAACTGTTGTGAATATCCTAATTTCTTAGAAAATCCTAAATTTTTAAAAATCTTTACTTTTTGAAAATTCCAAATTTTATAAAAGCATGACTTTTTTGAAAATCACAAGTTTTTAAAAATTGTGAACTTTTTAAATTCATGACTTTATCACTTTCAAAATCTTTGAAAATACAAACTTTTTGAAAATCATGACTTTTTCGAAATCCTAATTGTTTCAAAATTGAGATATTTTTTAAATCGTGAATTTTTCAAAATCGCGACCCTAAACCGTAAAACCTGAAACCTAAGCTGTAAATGTTAAACCCTAAACTCCAATATGCTAAACACTAAGCCCAAAACCCTAAATCCTAAACCATAAACCCTTAACAATGAATCCTAAACCCTAAACCCTCAGCCATAAACCATAAACCCAAATCCCTAAATCGTAAAACCAAAAATCTAAACCTTAAACCCTAAACAATGAACCTTTAAAGTCTTATGCCTAACACTAAACCCTAAACTCTATACCTTGAACCGTGAGCCCTAGCCAAAACCCTAAACCCTAGGATTTTGAACAAAAATTGGGATTTAATAAAATTCAAGAATTTTAAGAAAGTTGGGATTTTCAGAAAAGACAAGATTTTAAAAAAGGTGCAATTTTCAAATAAGTCGGGAGTTACATAACTGAAGAGACTTTTAAAACCCAACTATTTTAAATATCGTATTTTTTTAAAATCATAACATTTGAAAAGTCTTTATATTTTAAAAATTCCAACTCTTTAAACTCGAGACTTTATCACTTTGAAAATCATTGAATATAAAAAGTTTTTGAAAATCTTGATATTTTTTGAAGCCCTAACTGTTTCAAAATTGTGACCCTTAAACCCTAAAACCCTAAACCCTAATCCCCAATATCCTAAACACTAAGCCCGAAACCCTAAATCATAAACCATAAACCATAAACCCTTAACACTCATAAATTCTAAACCCTCAGCCATAAATCATAAACCCAAATCCCTAAATCGTAAAACCTAAACTCTAAACCCCAAACCTTAAACCATAAACCCTAAACTCTGATCCCTAGGCCATGAAGACAAAACCCTCAACCCTAAGCCATAAACCCTAAACCCCTAACACTAAGCCTTAACAAAGTGAACCCTAAATCCTTAGGCCTAACCCTAAACCACCTTATACCTTAAACCGTGAGCCCTAAGATAAAACCCTAAACCCTAAACTCATAACCCCAAACCTTGAACCCACGAGCCGTCGACCCTTCAACCATGAATACTAAAACCAAAACTCTAAACCTTGAGCCCTATACCCTTTAAACCCTAAATTCTAAGTCTTATAACCCCAAAACCCTAAACCCTAACATCTAATTGTTAAATCCTAAACCTTGATCTCGAACCCTTAATCTCACCCCTAAACTTTGAGCCCTAAACCCTAAACACTAAATCCCCCGAGCCCAAAAACCTAAATCCTAAACACTAAATTCCCTGAGCCCTAAACCTGAACCAAGAAACCTTAAAAATGGTTAGATTTGGAAAAAGTCGGGATTTTCAAAAAAGTCATGACTTTTGAAAAGGCTGCAATTTTGAACAAAGTTGGGACTTTAAAATGTTCAAATTTTGCAAAAGTTAGGGTTTTTGAAAAAGTTGGGATTTTCTAAAGAGTTGGGCTTTTCACATTTTGAAGAGTTTGGATTTTTGAAAAGTGAATATTTTTGAAAACTTGAAATTTTCAAAAAAAGTTAGAATTTTTAAAAAGGCGAGATTTTACAGAAAGTTATGATTTTGTAAAAGTAAATATTTTCAAAAAAGTCAGGATTCTCAAAAAAGTCAAGATTTTGAAAAATGTTGAGATTTTGAATAAGTCAAGATTTTTTAAAACTTAAGATTTTTAAATAAGTTGGGATTTCTAAAAAAACATTCTAAAACTTATAGATTTTTTAAATAGTTGTGATTTTAAAAAAGTTGGGCTTTTTTAATAAGTTATAATCTTAAAAGAGTCAAGATTTCAAAAGTGTAGTGCTACACCAAAATTAGTAGGAACTTGAAAATGTAATAACTTGTGCTTGGTGTCCGTTTGAGTCCGTTTTTTAAAACTCATGTTTCAAAATCTAAACTTTTTTAAAATATCAGGATTTTAAAAAACGTTGGTACATTAAATAATTTAGATTTTCCAAAAATGATTGATTTATGAAAAAGTCATTATTTTCCAAAAAAGTGTTGAATTTCAAAAAAATTATGATTTTAAAGAATTTGCAATTTTTAAAAAAGATAGAATTTCATAATTATGAAAAAGTTGGAATTTAAAATTTTTTATGGTTTTTGAAAAAGGTTAGATTTTCAAAAAAAGTTAGGATTATGAAAATGTTGGGATTTTCAACAAAAAAATTGGGATTTCGAAAAAGCCAACAATTTTGAGAAAGTGGTGTTTCTAAAAAGACAAGATTTTGAAAAAAGGTGTAATTTTAAAATAAGTCAGGAATTACAAAATTCAATAGATTATTAAATCCCAACTATTTTGAATATCTTTTTTTTTTAAAAATCCTAACATTTTCAAAATCTTTACTTTTTCAAAATTCCAACTTTTATGAAATTGTGACTTTTGAAAATTATGAATTTTTAAAACTTGGGATATTCTTTAAATCGTGACTTTTTCAAAATTGTGACCCCTAAACCCTAAAACCTAAAACCAAAGTCGTAAACGCTAAACCATAAACCCTTAGCCATAAACCATAAACACAAATCCCTAAATTGTAAAATCTAAACTCTTAACCCCAAACCTTATATCATAAAGTCTTAACCCTGATCCATGATCCATGAAGCCTAAACCATAAGCACTAAGCCCTAAACAATAAACCGAAAACTCCTAACCCTAAGCCTTAAACGCTAAACCATAAATAGTGAACCCTAAAAGTCTTAGTTCTAACCTTAGACCCCCTTTAACCATGAACCCTAAGCCAAAACCCTAAACCCTAGAATTTTGAAGAAAAATTGGTATTTCAAAAAAGTCATGATTTTGAAAAAGTTAAGAATTTTGAGAAAGTTGGGAATTTAAAAAAAGACAACATTTTAAAAAAAGGTCTAAATTTAAAATAAGTCGGGAATTAATAAACTGAAAACGATTTTAAATCTTAACATTTCAAACTCTTTAATTTTTCAAAATTTAAATTTTTTATAAAATCTTTAGTTTTTAAATATTGATAACTTTTTAAATTTAAGACATTATCACTTTCAAAATCTTTTAAAATACAGAGTTTTTAAAATCATGACTTTTTTGAAACCCTAACTTTTTCATATTTTTGAAATTGTGACTTTTTCAAAATTGCAAACCTTTAACTCTAAACCCTAAAACTTGAAACCTGAGTCGTAAATGCTAAACCCTAAACCCTCAACCAAAACCATTCACCCTCAACACTTTGAATCCTAAACCCTAAACCCTCAAACATAAACCATAAACCCAAATCCCTATATCATAAAACGTAAATTTTAAACCCCAAACCATAAACCATAAACCCTAAACCGTCATCCCCTGAACCTAAACACTATAAACCCTAAAGTCGAGCTCTATACCCTATAAACCACGAACCTTAAGATCTAATTCCTCTTAAACCTTATAAAACCGTAAATTCTTAATCCTAAATACTAAACCTTCTATCATAAACCGTTAGCCATAAAACCTTAATGCAAAACCCTCAACCATAAACTTCAAACCCCAAATCCTAAAACCTGATCCCTAAATCCTAAACCCTAAACCTTGATCCCCAAAATTAAACCCTGAACACTTTGAACCCCGAGCCCCGAGCTCTAAACCCTAAACCCCAAATGTTGAGCCCAAAATCCTAAACTGTAAACACTAAATCCCCAGAGCCTAAACTCTCAAACTAGATTTTTGAAAAATTTATTATTTTCCAAAATATTATGAATTTTTAAAAATTAGGATTTTAAAGAATTTGTAATTTTTGAAAAGATATAATTTCATAATTTTAAAAAAGTTTGAATTTCAAAAATTTTAGGGTTTTTGAAAAAAGTTGAGATTTTAAAACAAGTCAGGATTATGAAAAAGGTTGGGATTTGAACAATATTTTGGATTTCAAAAAAGTCATGATTTCGAAAAAGCCAAGAATTTTAAGAAATTTGGGATTTTCAAAAAATATAAGATTTTGGAAAAAGGTGCAATTTTCAAGTAA
This sequence comes from Taxus wallichiana var. yunnanensis, assembly GCA_018340775.1. Classification (NCBI taxonomy): domain Eukaryota; kingdom Viridiplantae; phylum Streptophyta; class Pinopsida; order Cupressales; family Taxaceae; genus Taxus; species Taxus wallichiana. The sequence goes on from CM031242.1 coordinate 235,901,222, forward strand.
GTTAGGAATTACAAAACTGAAGAGATTTTTAAATTCTATCTGTTTTGAAAATCGTAACATTTTTAAAATTCCAACTTTTTAAAAAATCTCAATTTTTTTGAAAATTATAAATTTTTAAAAATTCACGAGTTTTTTTAAAATTGTGAACTTTTTAAATTCACAACTTTATCACTTTCAAAATCTTTGAAAATACAATTTTTTTGAAAATCATGACTTTTTCGAAATTGAGATATTTTTCAACTTATGACTTTTTCAAATTTTTGACCTATAAACCCAAAACCCTAAAACCTAAAACCTGGGTCATAAATGCTAAAGTCTAAACCCGCACATCCTAAACACTATACCAAAAACCCTAAATCCTAAACCATAAACCATAAACCCTTAACACTGAATCCTAAACACTAAACCCTTAACAATAAACCATAAAATAAAATCCCTAAATCATAAAACTTAAACTGTAAACCCAAAACCTTAAACTATAAACCCTAAACCCTAAAACCCTAAATTGTCTTTGTGAGTGTTAAGCCAAAACACTAAACTCATAACCTCGTACCTCAAATGCTGAGCCATGGACCCTCACCCATGAAAACCGAGGCCTAAGCTGTAAACCCCGACCCCTACACCCTAAAACCTAAACTATGAGCCCTATACCCTATAAATCCTAAGCCTTAAGCTCTAATTTCTCCTAAACCCTAAATTCTGAGTCTTAGACCCTAAAACCCTAAATGCTAAATCCTAAATAAACCCTCAATCATAAACCAACCCTAAATACAAAACCCTCAAGCTGTAAACCTTGAAACCCCAAACCCTAAAACTTGAGCCCTAAATCCTAACCCTAAACCCCAAAACCGTAATCCCTAAAACCTAATTCTTAAACCCTAAAATTTGATCCCTAGATCCTTAACTCTGAACCTTGAACCGTGAAACCTGAATCCTGAGCCCAAAAACCTAAACACTAAATCCTCTAAGCCCTAAACCCTCAACCTAGAAACCATAAAATAGTTAGATTTGGAAAAAGTTAGTAATTTGAAAAATAATGGATTTTCAAAATTTAAGATTTTAAAAATCTTGAGATTTTCAAAATAGTTATGGTTTTCGAAAAATGAATATTTCAAAAAAGTCAGAATTTTTCAAAAGTTGGGATTTTCGAAAGAATTGGGCTTTTTGCATTTTTGAAGAGTTAGGATTTTTGAAGAGTTTAGATTTTTGAAAAAACTTGCATTTTTCAAAAAGTTAGGATGTTTGAAAAGAAAAGATTTTTTTAAAATTAGATTTTCGAAAAAGTCATGATTTTGTAAATGTGAAGATTTTCAAAAAAGTTTGAAAAGGAAGGATTTTCAAAGAAGTCAAGATTTTGAAAAATGTTGGGATTTTTAAAATGTCAAGATTTTTGAAAAATTCAAGATTTTTGAATAAGTCAAGATATTTCAAAAAGTCAAGATATTTAAAAAGTCCTGATTATTAATATTTGTGATTTTTGATTAAAAATAAAAATTAAAAGTAAGGAGTTTCAAATCTTGAGCCAAAAACCTAAACCCTAAACACTAAATCCCCTGAGCCATAAACCTCAACCTAGAAACCTTAAAATAGTTAGCTTTTGAAAAAGATGCAATTTTAAATAAAATTGTTATTTTTGAAAATGTTTAGATTTTCAAACAAGTTGGAGTTTTTGAAAAATGAATATTTCAAAAAAGTCAAGATTGTTGAAAAGTTGGGATTTTTTAAAGAGTCTAGATTTTTGAAAAAGTTTAGATTTTTAAAAAACTCAACATTTCAAAAAAGTTAGGATTTTTGAAAAGACGGGATTTTAATTTTTTTGAGATTTTCCAAAAATTCATGATTTTGTAAAAGTGAAGATTTTCGAAAAATTCAGAATTTTTGAAAAGTCAAGATTTTCAAAAATGTCGTGATTTAGGAAAATGTTACGATATTCGAAAAAGTCTTGATTTTTAAAATTTGTGATTTTCGAAAAAATACAATGTATTTAAAAGTAAGGATTTTTAAAAATGTCAGCATTTTTATAAAGTTGAGATATTAGAAATTTCAAGAATTTTTAAAAATTCGAGATTTCTGAAAAAGTTTTTATTTTTGAAAATGTTGCAATTTTATAAAAAGTGTCAAGATTTAAAAAATATAGTGATCCGCCAAAATTAGCATGAACTTGTAAAGGTCATAACTTGTACTTTCGGTGTCTGTTTGAGTCCATTTATTTTTTAAACCACATGTTTCAAAAATCTCATCATTTTAAAACTATCTAGATTTTCAGAAAAAAATTTGGAAGTTTGAATAATTTAGATTTTCTAGAAAAGATAGAATTTCACAAATTTTAGGGGTTTTGAAAAAGTTAAGATTTTTTAAAAAGTTAGGATTATGAAAAGGTTGGGATTCAAGTAAGTCAAGAATCACAAACTGAAAAGATTTTTAAATCCCAACTATTTTGAATATCCTATTTTTTTGAAAATCCTAACATTTGTAAAATTTGTACTTTTTCAAAATTCCAACCTTTAATAAAATCCTGTCTTTTTCAAAAATTACGAATTTTTAAAAAATCATGAGTTTTTTTAAAAATTGTGAACTTTTTAAATTCATGACTCTATCACTTTCAAAATCTTTGGAAATATAGACTTTCTGAAAATCATGACTTTTTCAAAATCTTAACCTAAAATCTTAAAATAGCAGCTAAACCTTTAACCCATAAATCTTAAAATAGCAGCTAGATTTGGAATACATTGGTATTTTGAAAAACTTGGTATTTTAAAAAAGTCAAGATTTTAAAAAACTTGAGATTTTAAAAAAGTTACAATTTAAAACAAAGTAGTTGTTTTTAAACATCAAGATTTTAAAAATGTTGGGATTTTTGAAAGAATTGGGCTTTTCACATTTTTGAAGTGTCCGGATTTTGATAAAAGTGATTTTAAAAAAAAATCGACATTTTCAAAACAATTAGGATTTTTGAAAAGACGTGATTTTTAAAAATTTAAAATTTTCCAACAAGTCATGATTTTGTGAAAGTGAAGATTTTCGAAAAAGCGGGGTTTTCAAAAACGTCAAGATTTTAGAAAATGTCGGGATTTTTAAAACGTCAAGATTTTTTAAAAGGTCGATTATTGAATTGGTCAAGATGTTTGAAAAATTCTGATTTTTAATATTTACGATTTTCGAACAAATATCTTTTTTAAAAAGTAAGGATTTTCAAAAAAGTCGGCATTTATGTTAAAGTTGTGATTTTCGAACATTCAAGAAATTTTAAAAATCTGGGATTTCTGAAGATTCAAGATTTTTGAAGAGTCTAGATTTTTGAAAAAGTCAAGAATTTTTAAAAGTTGACATTTTCTAAAAAATAGGATTTTTGAAAAGACAGGATTATAAAAAAATGGAGATTTTCCAAAAGTCACTATTTTGTAAAATTGAAGATTTTGGAATGTTGTGATTTTTAAAACGTCAATATTTTTAAAAAGTCACGATTTTTAATATTTTTGATTGTAAAAAAACAAGTTTTTAAAAAAGTAAGAATTTTATAAAAAGTCGGTATTTTTGATAAATTTAGGAATTTTTAAAAGTTGGTATTTAAGAAAAAGTTTGGATTTTCAAAAACATAATGATTTTTTAAATAGTTGCGTTTTTAAAAAAGTTGGGAATATTGAAAAATTATAATCTCAAAAGAGTCAAGATTTCAAAAATGTAGTGATGCGCCAAAATTAGTAGGGACTTGACAAGGTCATAATTTGTGCTCCGAGTGTCCATTTGAGTCCATTTTTATTTGAAACCAGATGTTTCAAAAATCTAAACTTTTTAAAATATAAAAATTTTCAAAATAAAAGTTAGGAGTTTGAATAATTAAGATTTTCCAAAAATTCTGAATTTTTGAATATGTCATGATTTTTGAAAAAGTCATTATTTTCCCAAAAGTTGTGAATTTGAAAAAAATTAGGATTTTATAGAATTTAACATTTTAGAAAATGATGGAATTTATAATTCTAAAAATGTTTGGATTTCAAAAAATTTAGAGTTTTTGAAAAAGTTGAGATTTTCAAAAAAGTCAGGATTATGAAAAGGTTGGGATGTCGAACAAAAATTTGCATTTAAAAAAAGCCAGGAATTACAAAACTGAAGAGATTTTTAAATCCAAATTGTTTTGAATATCCTATTTTTAAAAATCCTAACATTTTCAAAATCTTTACTTTTTCAAAATTCAAACTTTTATAAAATCGTGACTTTTTGAAAATTATGAATTTTTAAAAAATCACAAGATTTTTAAAAATTGTGAACTTTTTAAATTCATGACTTTATCACTTTCAAAATACAAACTTTTTGAAAATCACGACTTTTTCAAAATCTTAACTATTTCAAAATCAGGATATTTTTTAAATCATGACTTTTTCAAAATCGCGACCCCTAAATACTAAACCCCAAAACCTGAAACACGAGTCGTAAATGCTAAACCCTAAACCCCAACATCCTAAACACTAAGCTCAAAACCCTAAATCCTAAACCATAAACCATAAACCCTTAAAACTAAATCCTAAACCCTAAACCCTCAGTCATAAACCATAAACCCAAATCCCTAAACCATAAAACCTAAAGTCTAAACCCAAAATCTTAAACCCTACACTCCTAATCATGAGCCTTAAACCCTAAAACCTAAATAATGAACCCTAAACCCTATACCTTGAATCGTGAGCCCTAAGCCAAAACCCTAAAACCTAAACCTTTAGCTAGAGACTTAAACCCTAAACCCTAAACTCATAACCCCGAACCTCGAACCCCGAGCCATGGACCCTTACACATGAACACCGAGACTAAACATGAAACCCGGACCCATACGCCCTAAACTCTAAGCCCTATATGCTATTAACCAAAAAGCTTACATTCCAATTGCTCCTAAACCCTAAAACCCTGAATGCTAAATCCTAAATACGAAACCCTTAATCGTAAAGCATGAGCCCTAAACCCTAAATGCAAAACCCTTAACCTTAAACCTCAAACCCCAAACCCTAAAACTAGAGCCCTAAATCCTAACCCTAAACCCTAGACCCGAATTCTTAAATTGTAAACCACAACCCTAAGCACCTTTGAGTACTAAAACATAACCCCTAAACCCTAAACACTAAACCCCGAATCCTGAGCCCAAAAACCTAAACCCTAAACACTAAATTCCTTGAGACCTAAACCTAGAAACCTTAAAATGGTTAGATTTGGAAAAAATTGGTATTTCGAAAAAAATTGGGATTTTAAAAAAGTTAAGATTTTTGAAGAAGTTAGGATTTTGAAAACTTGATATTTTAAAAAGTCACGACTTTTGAAAAGGTTTCAATTTTAAACAAAGTTTTTATTTTTGGAAACATCGAGATTTCAAAAATGTTGGGACTTTGAAAATGTTCAAATTTTCAAACAAGTTGAGGATTTTGAAAAATGAATATTTCGAAAAAGTTAGGATTTTGAAATATTATTGGTTTTCAGATTTTTGAAGAGTCTAAAATTTTTAAAAAGTCATTTTAAAAAAAAAAAAACTTGACAGTTTAAAAAAGTTAGGATTTTGAAAAGACGAGATTTTCGAAAAAGTCGTGATTTTGTAAAAGTGAAGATTTTTGAAAAAGTATGGATTTTCAAAAAAGTCAAGATTTTGGAAAATGTTGGGATTTTTAAAATGTCAAGCTTTTTGAAAAAGTCAGGATTTTTGAATAATTTGGAATATTTAAAAAAATCCTAATTTTTAATCTTAGCGATTTTTGAAAAAATATAATTTTCATAAAAAGTAAGGATTTTTAAAAAATCAACATTTGTGATAAAGTTGAGATTTTAGAAAATTCAGGAATTTTTTAAAAGTTGGGAATTCTGAAAAAGTTTGATTTTCTAAAACGTCACAATTTTTTAAATAGTTGCAATTTTTGAAAAAATTCTTAACTTGTGCTTCAGATGTCATTTTAAGTCCATTTTTTTAAACTAGTTGTTTAAAAAAATCAACATTTTCAAAAAAAAAGTTAGGAGTTTGAATAATTTAGATTTTCCAAAAAAATTGGAGTTTTTAATATGTCATGATTTTTTAAAAAGTCAATATTTTACAAAAAGTGTTGAATTTAAAAAAAAATTGGATTTATCAAAATTTGAAATTTTAGAAAAGATAAAAATTTCATAATTCTAAAAAAGTTTGAATTTTAAAAATTTTAGTGTTTTTCAAAAAGTTAAGATATTGAAAAAGTTAGCATGATCAAAATGTTGGGATTTCGAACAAAAATTGGGATTTCAAAAAATTCATAATTTCAAAAAAGTAAAGAATTTTGAGAAAGTTGGGATTTTCAAAAAAGATAAGACTTTGAAAAAATGTACAATTTTAAAATAAGTCAAGAATTAAAAAATTGAAGAGATTTTTAAATCCCAATTGTTTTGAATATCTTAATTTTTTTAAAAATCCTAACATTTTAAAAATCTTTACTTTTTCAAAATTCCAACTTTTTATAAAATCATGATTTTTTCGAAAATTAGAAATTTTTAAAAAACATGAGTTTTTAAAAATTGTGAACTTTTAAAATTCATGACTTTATCACTTTAAAAATCTTTGAAAATATAGTCTTTTTGAAAATCATGACTTTTTCAAAATCCTAACTATTTGAAAATCAAGATATTTTTTAAATCATGACATTTTCAAAATCGCGACCCCTAAACCGTAAACTCTAAAACTTAAAACACAAGTCATAAATGCTAAACTCTAAACACCAACATCCTAAAAACTAAGCCCAAAAACCTAAACCATAAACCCTAATCCTTAACACTAAATCCTAAACCTTAAACTCTTAACAATAAACCATAAACCCAAATCCCTAAATTGTAAAACCTAAATTATAAACCCCAAACCTTAAACCATAAACCGTGATCCCTGAGCTATGAATCCTAAAAATTAAACCCTAAGACCTAAACCTTAAACACCTAACCCCGAGCCTTAAATCCTAAATAATGAAAACCCTTAAACCTATACCTTCAATTACGATCCCCAAGTCAAAACCCTAAACCCTAAACCTTTAGTTAGGGACGTAAACCTTAAACTCATAACCCCGCACCTCGAACCCCGAGCCATGGACCCTTAACAATGAACACCGAGACCTAAACCCTAAACCACGACCTCGCGCCCTAAACCCTAAAATCTATGCCATATCTATAAACCCTAAATTGTGAGTCTTAAAACCTAAAACCGTAAATGCTTAATCCTAAATACTAAACTCTCAATCGTAAGGCGTGAACCCTAAACCGTAAATGCAATACCCTCATTGTAAACCTTGAACCCCAAACACTAAAACACGAGCCCTAAATCCTAACCACAAACCCTAAACACTAAACTTTAAATCCTAAAAACTAATTCTTAAACCCTGAACTCGAACTTTGGAGTTTTGAAAAAGTTCAGATATTTGAAAAACTCGACATTTTCAATAAAGTTAGGATTTGTGAAAATACAGTATTTTATAAAATTTGATATTTTAAAAAAGTCAAGATTTTAAAAATGTTGGGATTTTTAAAATGTCAAGATTTTTAAAAATTGAATAAGTGAGGATATTCGAAAAAGTTCATATTTTTAATATTCAGGATTTTCAAAAAATATATATATTTTTTAAAGTAACAATTTTTAGAAAAGTTGGCATTTTGATGATGTTGAGATTTCAGAAAATTCAGGAGTTTCCAAAAAGTTTGGATTTCTAAAAATTATGATTTTCAAAAATGACGCGATTTTTGAAATAGTTGCAATTTTCGAAAAACTTGGGATTTTTGAAAAAGTTATAATCTCAAAAGAGTCAAGATTTTAAAAATGTAGTGATGAACCAAAATTAGCGGGAACTTGAAAATTTCATAACGTTTGCTCTGGGTGTCTGTTTGAGCACATTTTTTAAACCACATGTTTCAAAAAATCTCACCTTTTTTATATATCAAGATTTTCAAATAAAATTTGGGAGTTTGAATAATTTAGATTTTCCATAAATTATGGAATTTTTAATATGTCGTGATTTTTAAAAAGACAATATTTTACAAAAAGATGTGAATTTTAAAAAATTAGGATTTAAAAAATTTCATAATTCTAAAAAAGTTTGAATTTAAATTTTGTTAGGGTTTTTGAAAAAGTTATGATATTGAAAAAGTTAGGATGATCAAAACGTTGGTATTTGAAAAAGTCGTAATTTTCAAAAAGCCAAGAATTTTGACAAAGTTGGGATTTTGAAAAAGATACAATTTTCAAATAAGTATAGAATTACAAAATTGAAGAGATTTTTAAATCCTAATTATTCTGAATATCTTAATTTTTCTAAAAATTTAAACATTTTCAAAATCTTTACTTTTCAAAATTCTAACTTTTTATAAAATCACGAGTTTTTTTAAAATTGTGAACTTTTTAAATTCATGACTTTATAACTTTCAAAATATTTTAAAATACAGTATTTGTGAAATTCATGACTTTATCGAAATCCTAATTGTTTAAAAATTAGGATATTTTTTAAATCATGACACCTAAACCGTAAACCCTAAAACCTAAAACATGAGTCATAAATTCTAAACAATAAACACCAACATCCTAAAACTAAGCCCAAAACCCTAAATCCTAAACCATAAAAACCATAAATCCTTCTTAACACTAAAGCCTAAACTCTTAACAATAAACCATAAACTCAAACCCCTCAATTGTAAAACCTAAATTCTAAACCCCAAACCCTAAGCCCTAAAACTTAAACCCTAAGCCATAAAACTTAAACACCTAACCATGAGCCTTAAACCCTAAACAAAGAACCCTAAAGCCTTAGGCCTAACTCTAAACCCCTAAACATATACCTTGAATTATGATCCCTAAGCCAATACCCTAAACCATAAACCTTTAGTTAGGGACGTAAACACAAAACTCATAACCCGAACCTCGAACCCGAGCCATGGACCCTTAACTATGAACACTAAGACCTAAATCCTAAACCCCGACCCCTACACCCTAAACCCTAAATGCTTAATTCTTAATCCTAAACTCTCAATCATAAGGCATGAACCTTAAACCCTCAACTATAAACCTCGAACCCCAAACACTAAAACCCGAGCCCTAAATCCTAACCACAAACCCTAACCCTAAACCCCAAAACCCTTTAAACCTTAAACGCTAAAACCTAATTCTTAAACTTTGAACTTTGGATTTTTTGAAATAATTAAGATTTTTTAAAAACTCGACATTTTCAAAAAAGCTAGGATTTGTGAAAAGACTATATTTTAAAAAAATTGAGATTATCGAAAAAGTCATGATTTTTAAAAAAGTTAAGAGTTTGGAAAATGATGGGATTTTTAAAAAGTCAAGATTTTTGAATAAGTGAGGATATTCCCAAAAGTCCCGATTTTTAATATTTAGGATTTTCAAAAAATATAATATTTTTAAAAAGTAACAATTTTTAAAAAGTCAGCATTTTTATGATGTTGAGATATTAGAAAATTCAAGCGTTTTCTAAAAGTTAGGATTTCTAAAAATTGTGATTTTAAAAATGTCGCGATTTTTGAAATAGTTACGATTTTCAAAAACTTGGGATTTTTGAAAAAGTTATAATCTCAAAAGAGTCAAGATTTTAAAAATATAGTGATGTGCCATTATTAGGAACTTGAAAATGTCAAAACTTGTGCTCTTGGTGTCCGTTTTTTTTTAAACCACATGTTTCAAAAATCTCACCTTTTTTTTATATATCAAGATTTTCAAATAAAATTTGGGAGTTTGAAGATTTTAGATTTTCCATAAATTATGGAGTTTTTAATAAATCATGATTTTTTTAACAGTTAATATTTTACAAATAGTTGTGAAATTAAAAAAATTAGGATATTACAAAATTTGAAATTTTAGAAAAAGATAAAATTTCATAATTCTAAAAAAGTTTGAATTTCAAAAAATTTAGGGTTTTTGAAAAATTTAAGATATTGAAAAAGTTAGGATGATACAAACATTGGTATTTTGAACAAAAATTGGGATTTCAAAATAGTCATAATTTCGAAAGAGCCAAGAATTTTGAGAAAGTTGGGATTTTCAAAAAAGACGAGATTTTGAAAAAAGGTACAATTTTAAAATAAGCATATAATTACAAAACTGAAGAGATTTTTAAAGCCAAATTGTTCTGAGTATCTTAATTTATTTTAAAATTTAAATGTTTTCAAAATCTTTACTTATTCAAAATTCCAACTTTTTATAAAATCATGGTTTTTTCAAGAATTAGGAATTTTTTAAAAATCATAAGTTTTTTAATAATTGTGAATTTTTAAATTCATGACTTTATCACTTCCCAAATATTTGAAAATACAGTCTTTGTGAAAATCATGACTTTATCGAAATCCTAATCTGTTTAAAAATTAGGATATTTTCTTAAATTATGACATTTTCAAAATCGTGACCCCTAAACTATGAACGCTAAAACCTAAAACATGAGTCATAAATGCTAAACTCTAAACACCAACATCCTAAAAACTAAGCCCAAAACCCTAAATCCTAAACCATAAACCATAAATCCTTAACACTAAACCCTAAACTCTCAACAATAAACCATAAACCCAAATCCCTAAATTGTAAAACCTAAATTCTAAACCCCAAACCTTAAACCCTAAACCGTGATCCCGAGCAATGAATCCTAAACCTTAAATACATAAACCTGAGCCTTAAACCTAAAATATGAACCCTAAACCCTTAAACCTATACCTTGAATTGTGATCCCTAAGCCAAAACCATAAAATCATAACCCAAACCTTGAAACTTGAGCCATGGACCCTCAACTATGAACTTTGAGACCTAAACGCTGACCCCTACGCTCTAAACCCTAAACCTTAAGCTCTAATTGCTACCAAACCCTAAATTCTGAGTCTTAATCCCTAAAACCCTAATTGTTTAATCCTAAATATTAAACTCTCAATCGTAAGGCATGAACCCTAAACCCTAAATGTAAAACCCTCACTGTAAACTTGAACCCCAAACACTAAAACACTGAGCCCTAAATCCTAACAACAAACCCTAAACCCCAAAACCCTAAAACCTATTTTTTTAAAAAAGTAATGATTTTTAGAAAAGTCGACATTTTTGATGATGTTGACATTAGTAAATCAGGTTTTTTCAAAAGATGAGATTTCTTAAAAAGTTATGATTTTAAAAACGTCATGATTTTTGATATAGTTGCGATTTTTAGAAAAACATGGGATTTTTTAAAAGTTATATTCTCAAAAGAGTCTAGATTTTAAAAATGTAATAATGTGCCAAAATTAGTAGGAACTTGAAAATGTCATAACTTGTGCTCTGGGTGTGTGTTTGAGTCCGTTTTTTTTAACTACATGTTTCAAAAATCTCACTTTTTTATATATGAATATTTTCAAATAAAATTGTGGAGTTTGAATATTTTAGATTTTCCATAAATTATGGAGTTTTTATATGTCATGATTTTTAAAAAGTCAATATTTTACAAAAAGTTGTGAATTTTTGCGAGATTTTCAAAAAAACATAGAATTACAAAACTAAAGAGATTTTTAAATCCCAATTGTTTTGAATATCTTATTTTAAAAAAATCTAAACACTTTCAAAATCTTTACTTTTGCAAAATTCCAACTTTTTGTAAAATCATGATTTTTTTAAAATTAGAAATTTTTAAAAATCACGAGTTTTTAATAAAATTGTGAACTTTTAAAATTCACAAGTTTATCAATTTCAAAATCTTTGAAAATACGGTCTTTGTGAAAATTATGACTTTATCAAAATCCTAAGCTCGCTTAAAAATTAGGATATTTTTTAAATCATGACATTTTCAAAATCGTGACCCCTAAACCGTAAACCCTAAAACATAAAACATGAGTCATAAATGTTAAACACTAAACACCAACATCCTAAAACTAAGCCCAAAACCCTAAATCCTAAACCATAAACCATAAATACTTAAAATTGAATCCTAAACCCTAAACTCTTAACAATAAACCATAAACCCAAATCCCTAAATTATAAAACCTAAATTCTAAACCCCAAACCTTAAAACCTAAATCGTGATCCCTAACCAATGAACCCTAAACCCTAAACCCTAAGCCCTAAACATTAAACACCTAACCCCAGAGCCTTAAACCCTAAACAATGAACACTAAAGCCTTAGGCCTAACCCTAAACACTTAAGCCTATACCCTGAATTGTGATCCCTAAGCCAAAACCCTAAACCTTAAACCTTTAGTTAAGGACGTAAACCCTAAACTCATAACCATGAACCTCGAACCCCGAGCCATGGACCCTTAACTATGAATATTGAGACCTAAACCCTAAACCCTAAACTTTGTGCTATATTTATAAACCTTAAACCTTAAGCTCTAATTGCTACCAAACCCTAAATTCTAAGTCTAAAACCCTAAATGCTTAAACTCTCAATCGTAAGGCATGAACCCTAAATCCTAACCACAAACCCTAAACCCTAAACCTTAAACCCTAAAACCTAATTCTTAAACCCCTGAACTCGAACTTTAGAATTTTGAAAATGTTAAGATTTTTGAAAAACTCAACATTTTCAAAAAGCTAGGATTTGTGAAAATACGATATTTTAAAAAAATTGAGATTTTCAAAAAGTCAAGAGTTTGGAAAATGTTGGGATTTTAAAATGTCAAGATTGTTTTAAAAGTCAGATTTTTGAATAAGTGAGGATATTTGAAAATGTCCTGATTTTTAATATTCAAGATTTTCAAAAATTTAATTTTTTAAAAAAGTAATGATTTTTAGAAAAGTCGGCATTTTTAATGATGTTGAGATTTTAGAAAATTCAGGAGTTTACAAAAAGTTGGGATTTCTAAAAAAGTTATGATTTTCAAAAACGTCCGATTTTTTAAATAGTAGCGATTTTGAAAAAACTTGGGATTTTGAAAAAGTTATGGTCTCAAAAGAGTCAAGATTTTTAAAATGTAGTGATGTTTCAAAATTAGCGGGAACTTGAAAATGTCATAACTTGTGCTCTCGGTGTCTTTTTGAGTTTGTTTATTTTTAAACCACATGTTTAAAAAATCTCACTTTTTTATATATCAAGATTTTCAAATAAAATTTGGGAGTTTAAATAATTTAGATTTTCCATAAATTATGGAGTTTTAATATTTCATGATTTTTTAAAAAGTCAATATTTTACAAAAAGTTGTGAATTTAAAAAAAAAATAGGATTTTACAAAATTTGAAATTTTAGAAAAGATAAAATTTCATAATTCTAAAAAGTTTTAATTTCAAAAATTTTAGGGTTTTTGAAAAAGTTAAGATATTGAAAAAGTTAGGATGATCAAAACGTTGGTATTTCAAATAAAAATTGGGATTTTAAAAAGTCATAATTTCAAAAAAGCCAAGAATTTTGAGAAATTTGGGATTTTCAAAAAAGACGAGATTTTGAAAAAAGGTAAAATTTTCAAATAAGCATAGAATTACAAAACTAAAGAGATTTTTAAATCCCAATTGTTCTAAATATCTTAAATTTTTTTAAAATCAAAACATTTTCAAAATCTTTACATTTCAAAATTCTAACTTTTTATAAAATCATGAATTTTTCAAAAATTAGGAATTTTTCAAAAATTAGGAATTTTTCAAAAAATAGGAATTTTTTAAAAATCACAATTTTTTTAAAAATTGTGAACTTTTTAAATTCATGACTTTATCACTTTCAAAATCTTTGAAAATGTCTTTGTGAAAATCATGACTTTACCGAAATCCTAACTTTTTTATTTTAAAATTAGGATATTTTTTAAATCATGACATTTTCAAAATCGTGACCCCTAAATTGTAACCCTAAAAACAAAAACATGAGTCATAAATGCTAAACTCTAAGCACCAACATCCTAAAAACTAAGCTAAAAACCCTAAGTCCTAAACCATAAAGCATGAATCCTTAACACTGAATCCTAAACCCTAAATGCTTAACAATAAACTATAAAACCAACTCCCTAAATTCTAAACCCCAAACATTAAACCCTAAACCGTGATCCCCGAGCAATGAATCTTAAACCCTAAACCCTAAGCCCTAAACCTTAAACACCTAACCCTGATCCTTAAACCCTAAACAATGAACCCTTAAAGCATTAGGACTAACCCTAAACCCTTAAACCTATACCTTGAATTATGATCCCTAAGCCACAAACTCATAACCTCGAACCCCGAGCCATGACCCTAAACCCTAAACCTTTAGTTAGGGACGTAAACCCTAAACTCATAACCCCGACCCCTTGAAACCTCAACTATGAACATATCTATAACCTAAACACCTGAACTCGTGTCATATCTATAAACCCTAAACCTTAAGCTCTAATTACTACCAAACCCTAAATGCTTAATCTTAAATACTAAACTCTCAATTGTAAGGCATGAACCCTAAACCCTAAATGTAAAACCCTCAACTATAAACCTTTGAACCCCAAACACTAAAACCTGAGCCCTAAATCCTAACCACAAACCCTAAACCCTAAAACCTAATTCTTAAACCCTAAACTCTAAACTTTGGATGTTTGAAAAAGTTAAGATTTTTGAAAAACTCAAAATTTTCGAAAAAGCTAGGATTTTTGAAAAGATGGTATTTTAAAAAAATTGAGATTTTCTAAAAAGTTAGGATTTTCAAAAATGTCAAGATTTTTGAATAAGTGAAGATATTCAAAAACTACTGATATTTAATATTTGGGATTTAAAAATAAAAATAAAAAATTTTAAAGGTAACAATTTTTAGAAAAGTCGGCATTTTGATGATGTTAAGATTTTAGAAAATTCAGGAGTTTTCAAAAAGATGGGATTTCTAAAAAATTTATGATTTTATAAAACATCACGATTTTGAAATAGTTGCGATATTCAAAAAAACTTGGGATTTTGAAAAATTTATAATCTCAAAAGAGTCAAGATTTTAAAAATGTAGTGAACTTGAAAATGTCATAACTTATGCTCTAGGTATCTGTTTGAGTCTGTTTTTTTTTTAAACCACATGTTTCAAAAATCACACCTTTTTTTATTTATCAACATTTTCAAATAAAATCTAGGAGTTTGAATAATTTAGATTTTCCATAAATTAGGGAGTGTTTAATATGTCATGATTTTTATAAAAGTCAATATTTTACAAAAAGTTGTGAATTTAAAAAGATTTAGGATTTTACAAAATTTGAAATTTTACTAAAAAGATAAAATTTCATAATTCTAAAAAAGTTTGAATTTCAAAATTTTTAGGGTTTTTGAAAAAGTTAAGATATTGAAAAAAATTAGGATGATCAAAATGCTGGTATTTTGAACAAAATTGGGATTTCAAAAAAGTCAAAAATTTTAAAAAGCCAAGAATTTTGAGAAAGTTGTGATTTTCAAAAAGACGAGATTTTGAAAAAAAGTACAATTTTCAAATAAGCATAGAATTACAAAAATGAAGAAATTTTTAAATCCCAATTGTTCTGAATATCTTAATTTTTTAAAAATCCAAACATTTTCAAAATCTTTTACTTTTTCAAAATTTTAACTTTTTATAAAATCATGATTTTTTGAAAATTAGGAATTTTTTTAAAATAACGAGTTTTTAAAAAGTTGTGAACTTTTAAAATTCATGACTTGATCACTTTCAAACTCTTTGAAAATACAGTTTTTTGAAAATCGTGACTTTATGGAAATCCTAGCTGTATTAAAATTAGGATATTTTTTTAAATCATGACATTTTCAAAATCGTGACCCCTAAATCGTAAACCCTAAAACCTAAAACATGATTCATAAATGCTAAACTCTAAACACCAACATCTTAAAAACTAAGCCCAAAACCCTAAATCCTAAACCATAAACCATAAATCCTTAACACTGTATCCTAAATCCTAAACTCTTAACAATAAACCATAAACCCAACTCCCTACATTGTAAAACCTAAATTCTAAACAACGAACCTTAAACCCTAAACCGTGAGCCCCTGAGCATTGAATCCTAAACCCTAAACCCTAAGCCCTAAACCTTAAACACTGACCCTAAAGCATTAGGCTTAACCTAAACTCTTAAACCCATACCTTGAATTGTGATCCCTAAGCCACAAACTCATAACCCCTAACCTCGAACCTTGAGCCATGGACCTTAAACCCTAAATCCTATCGTTTAGTTAGGGATGTAAACCCTAAACTCATAACCCTAAACCTCGATCCCCGAGCCATGGACCCTCAACTATGAACACGAGACCTAAACCCTAAACTCGTGCCATATCTATAAACCCTAAACCTTAAGCTCTAATTACTACCAAACCCTAAATGATTAATCCTAAATACTAAACTCTCAATCATAAGGCATGAACCCTAAATGAAAAACCCTCAATTGTAAACCTCAAACCCCAAACACTAAAACATGAGCTCTAAATGATAACCACAAACCCTAAACCCCAAAACCCTCTAAACCTTAAACCCTAGAACCTAATTCTTAAACTTGAACTCTAAACTTTGGATTTTGAAAAATTAAGATTTTTGAAAAACTTGACATTTTCAAAAAAAAGTTAGGATTTGTGAAAAGACGGTATTTTAAAAATATTGAGATTTTCAAAAAAGTCAAGATTTTTGAAAATGTTGGGATTTTTAAAATGTTAAGATTTTTGAATAAGTCCTGATTTTTAATATTCGGGATTTTAAAAAATATAATATTTTTAAAAAGTAACAATTTTTAGAAAAGTTGGTATTTTTATGATGTTGAGATTTTAGAAAATTCAGGAGTTTTCAAAAGTTGGGATTTCTGAAAAAATTTATGATTTTCAAAAACGTCACAATTTTTGAAATAGTTGTAATTTTAAAAAAACTTGGGATTTTTGAAAAAGTTATAAACTCAAAAGTGTCAAGATTTTAAAATTGTAGTGATGCGACAAAATTAGCAGAAACTTGAAAAATGTCATAACTTGTGCCTTGGGTGTCTGTTTAAGTCCGTTTTTTTTAAACCACATGTTTCAAAAATCTCACCTTTTTTAATATATCAAGATTTTCAAAAAAAATCGGGAGTTTCAATCATTTTGATTTTCCAGAAATTTTTTATTGTTGAATATGTCATGATTTTTGAAAAAGTCATTATTTTCCAAAAAGTTGTGATTTTAAAAAAAAAAGATTTTAAAGAATTTGCAATTTTAGAAAAGATAGAATTTCATAATTCTAAAAAAATTGAATTTCAAAAATTTTAGTGTTTTTGAAAAAGTTGAGATTTTCAAAAAAACTGAATTATGAGAAGGTTGGGATTTTGAACAAAAATTGGGATTTTAAAAAGTCATGATTTCAAAAAGTCAAGAATTTTGAGAAAGTTGGGATTTTCAAAAAGACAAGATTTTGAAAAAGGTGCAATTTTCAAATAAGTCGGGAATTACAAAACTGAAGAGATTTTTAAATCCCAACTATTTTTAATATCTTATTTTTCTTTAAATCCTAACATTTTAAAAATTCCAAGTTTTTTTTTAACCACCACTTTCTTGAAAATTACAAATTTTTAAAAATCACGAGTTTTTTTTTTAAATTGTGAACTTTTTAAATTCATGACTTTGAAAATACAATTTTTTTAAAATCAGAACTTTTTTGAAATCCTAAATGTTTCAAAATAAATATGTTTTTGAAAATAGTGACATTTTCAAAATTGCGACCCTAAACCCTAAAACCCTAAACATGAGTCATAAACGTGAAACCCTAAACCCCAACATCCTAAACACTAAGCCCAAAACCATAAATCCTAAACTATAAACCATAAAACTTTAACATTGATTCCTAAACCATAAACCCCAGCCATAAACCATAAATCCAAATCCCTAAATCATAAAACCTAAACTCTAAACCCATAAACCCTTAAGCCACACACCCTAAACCCCGATGCCTAAGCCATGAAGCCTAAACCCTAAACAATTAACCCTAAACCCCTAACCCCGAGACTTAAACCCTAAATAGTGAACCCTAAAAAGCCTTAAGCCTAACCCTAAATCCTAAATCTTATACCTTGAACCGTGAGTCCTAAGCCAATACCCTAAACCTTTAACTAGAGAGCTAAACCCTAAACCCTAAACTCATAACCCCAACCTCAAACTATAAGCTGATGGATCCTACACCATGAACATTGAGACTAAACTCTAAACTCTAAACTCGAGCCCTATATCTTATAAACCCTAAACCTCAAAAAGCTCTAATTACTCCTAAACCCTAAAACCCTAAATGTTAAATCCTAAATACTTACCCTTAACCCTAAATGTTAAATGAGCACTAAACCCTAAATGCAAAACCTTCAAACATAAACCTCGAACCCCAAACCCTAAAACCTAAGCCCCAAAACCTAAACCCTAAACCCTAATTCATAAACCCTAATCCTTGATCACTTAACCATGATCCTCAACCCTACTAAACCCTAAACCCCGAGCCTTGAACCATAATCTCTAAAACCTAAACCCTCAATCTTGAGCCCAAAATCCTAAACCCTAACTACTAAATCCCATGAGCCCTAAACCTTCAACCTAGAAACCTTAAAATGGTTAGATTTACAAAAGGCTGGTATTTTGAAAAACTTGAGATTTTCTAAAAGTCAAGATTTTTGAAAAAGTCAATACTTTTGAAAAAGTGTATATTTTAAAGAAAGTTGTTATTTTTGAAAACATCAAGATTTTTAAAATGTTCGTATTTTCAAACAAGTTGGGGTTTTAAAAAAATGAATATTTCGAAAAAGTCAAGATTTTTGTAAAGTTGGGATTTTCAAAAGAGTTGGGCTTTTTGCATTTTCAAAATGTCAAGATTTTTGAAAAGTCTGGATTTTCAATAAGTCAAAATATTAAAAAAAAAGTCTTGATTTTTAATATTTGTGATTTTCGAAAAAATATAATTTTTTAAAAAAGTAATGATTTTAAAAAAAAAAGTCGGCAATTTTGATAAAGTTGTGGTTTTAGAAAATTCAAGAATTTTTTAAAAGTTGGGATTTCTGAAATAGTTTTGATTTTTGAAAACATCACGATTTTTGAAATAGTTGTGATTTTACGTAAAAAGTGGGAATTTCAAAAAAGTTATAATCTCAAAAGAGTCAAGATTTCAAAAATGTAGTGATGCGCCAAAATTAGCAGGAACTTGAAAATGTCATAACTTGTGCTTCAGGTGTCCGTTTGAGTCCGTTTCTTTTAAAACCACATATTTAAAAAATTTAACTTTTTTAAAATATCAAGATTTTAAAAAAAAGTCAAGTAATTTGAATATTTTAGATTTTCAGAAATTCTAGATTTTTGAATGTTTCGATATTTTAAAAAGTCATTATTTTTAAAAAGTTGTGAATTTAAAAAAATTAGGATTCTAAAGAATTTGAAATTTCAGAAAAATACAATTTCATAATTCCAAAAAGTTTGAATATAAATTTTTTTAGGGTTTTTGAAAAAGTCGAGATTTTTAAAAAGTCGGGATTATTATGAAAAGGTTGCAATTTCGAACAAAAATTGAGATTTTATAAAAATCATAATTTGAAAAAGACAAGATTTTGAAAAAAGTTGCAATTTTAAAAATTTACTTTTTCAAAGTTACAACTTTTTATAAAATTTGACGTTTTTGAAAATTATGAATTTTAAAAATTACGAGTTTTCAAAAAATTGTGAAAATTTAAAATTCATGACTTTATCGCTTTCAAAATCTTTGAAAATAGACACTTTTTGAAATCATGACTTTTTTTAAATCGTATTTGTTTCAAAATCGAAATATTTTGAAATTGTGACATTTTGAAAATCATGACCCCTAAACCCTAAAACTTGAAACATGTGTTATAAACGTAAAACCCTAAACCCCAAAGCATCCTAAACACTAAGCACAAAACCATAAATCCTAAACCATAAACCATAAATCCTTAAGACTTAATTGTAGACCCTAAACCCTAAGCCATAAACCATAAACTCAAATCCCTAAATCATAAAAACTAAATTCTAAACCCCAAACCTTAAACCATAAACCCTGAAATCTGATGCCTAAGCCATGAAGACTAAACCCTAAACCTTAAGCCCTAAACCCTAAAGAATAAACCCTAAATCCCTAACCCTGAGCCTTAAACCTTATACATTGAACCGTGAGTCCTAATCCAAAACCCTAAACCTTTAACTAGAGACCTAAACTGTAAACCCCAAACCTCGAACCCTAAGCCATAGACCCTCAACCATAAAACACTGAAACTAAAGCCTAAACCCTGACTTGTATGCCCTAATCCATAAACACTAAGCCCTATATACCCTATAAACCCTAAACCTTAAGGTCTAATTGCTCCTAAACATTAATTTCTCAGTCTTAAACCCTAAAACCCTAAATGCTAAAACCTAAATTCTAAACCCTCAATCATAAACCTCGAACCCCAAACACTAAAACACGAGTAGTAAAACATAACCCCAAACCCTAAACCCCAAAATCCTAAACCTTGATCCTCGAACCCCTGGACCTGAATCCTAAACCCTAAACTCGAGCCCTAACCCTAAATCCTTAATTTTAAACCCTAAACCCCAAATCATGAGCCAAAAAACCTCAACCTAGAAACCTTAACATGGTTAGATTTGGAAAAGGTTGGTGTTTTGAAAAACTTGGGATTTTCAAAAGCTTGAGATTTTAATAAAAGCTGCAATTTTAAACAAAGTTGTCATTTTTGAAAACATCAAGATTTAAAAATGTTGGGACTTTGAAAATATTTTGATTTTCAAACAAGTTGGGGTTTTTAAAAATGAATATTTGGAAAAGTCATAATTTTGTAAAAGATAAGATTTCTTAAAAACTAGGGATTTTTGAAAAGTAAGGATTTTTTAAAAAATCAAGATTTTGGAAAATGTTGGGATTATTAAAACATCAAGATTTTTTATGAAGTCGGGATATGTGAAAAGACTTGATTTTTAATATATGCAATTTTGAAAAAAATTAATTTTTTAAAAAGTAAGGATTTTCAACAATGTAGTGATGCGCCAAAATTAGCAGAAACTTGAAAATGTCATAACTTATGCTCCGGGTGTCTGTTTGAGACCATTTTTTTAAACCATGACTTTATCACTTTCAAAATATTTGAAAATAAAGACTTTTTGAAAATCAATACTTTTTCAAAATCCAAAATTGTTTTAAAATAAAGATATTTTTGAAATCGTTACTTTTTCAAAATAATGAACCCTAAACCTTAAACCTAAGTCAAAACGCTAAACCCTAAACCCCAACATCCTAAACACTAATCCCAAAACTCTAAATCAAAAACATTAAACCATAAACCCTAAACACTAAATCCAAAACCCTAAACCCTCAGCCATAAACCATAAACCCAAATCCCTAAATCATAAAACCTAAACTCTAAACCCTAACCTTAAACCATAAACCTTAAACCCTGATCCCTGAGCCATGAAGCCTAAACCCTAAACAATAAGCCCTAAACCCTAAACAATAAACCCTAAACCCTAAAGAGGAACCCTAAAGCCTTAGGCATAACCCTAAACCCAAAACCCTATACCTTGAACCGTGACCCCTAAGCCAAAAACCTAAACCCTAAACCCCCGACCCTACACCCGAAACCTAAACCATGAACCCTAAACTCGAGCCCTATACCATATAAGCCCTAAACATTAAGCTCTAATTACTTCTAACTACTAAACCCTCAATTGTAAACCATGACCCCTAAACCCTAAATGTAAAACCCTTAAGCCGTAAACCTCGAACCCCAAACTCTAAAACACGAGCCCTAAATCCTAACCCTAAACCCCAAAACCCTAAACCTTAAAACCTAATTATTAAACCCTAAACCTTGATACCCGAACCCCGAACCCCGAGCCTTGAGCCCTAATCCCTAAACACTAAACCTTGAACCCCGAATCCCGAGCCCAAAAACCTAAACCCTAAACATCAAATCCCCTAAGCCCTTAACCCTCAACCTAAAAACTTTAAAATAGTTAGCTTTGAAAAAAATTGGTATTTTGAAAAACTTTGGACTTTCAAAAAGTTGTGCAATTTTTAAATAAAGTAGATATTTTGAGAACATCGAGATTTTAAAAATGTTAGGACTTTGAAAATGTTCATATTTTCAAACAAGTTGGGGTTTTTGAAAAATTAAAATTCAAAAAAGTCGGGACTTTTGAAAGAGTTGGGATTTTAACATTTTTAAGAGTCGGGATATTTGAAAGTCTTGATTTTTTTAAAAGTCAAAATTTTTGAAAAACTTGACATTTAAAAAAAAATTAGGATTTTCCAAAGACGGAATTTTAAAAAATTTGAAATTTTCCAAAAATTTGTGATTTTTTAATAGTAGTGATTTTAGGATTTCTAAAAAAGTTTTGATTTTCAAAAACATCCCGATTTTTGAAATAGTTGTGATTTTCAAAAAAATAGGATTTTGAAAACGTTATAATCTCAAAAATTCAAGATTTCAAAAATGTAGTGATGCGCCAAAATTAGTAGGAACTTGAAAACATCATAACTTGTGCTCCAGGTGTCTGTTTGAGTCTGATTTTTTTGAAAACACATGTTTCAAAAATGTTAACTTTTTTAAAATTTCAGGATTTTTAAAAAAATTGGGACTTTGAATAATTTAGATTTTCTAAAAATTTTGGATTTTTGAATATGTCATGATTTTTTAAAAAGTCGTTATTTTACAAAAAGTTGTGAATTTCAAATAATTTAGGATTTTAAAGAATTTGTAATTTTAGAAAAAGATAGAATTTCATAATTCTAAAAAAGTTTGAATTTCAAAAAATTTAGGGTTTTTGAAAAGTTGAGATTTCCAAAAGCCATTATTTCGAAAAAGCCAAGAATTTTGAGAAAGTTGAGATTTTCAAAAAAGACAAGATTTTTAAAAAAGGTGCAATTTTCAAATAAGTTGAGAATCATAAAACTAAAGAGATTTTTAAAATCCCAACTATTTTGAATATCCTAATTTTTTTGAAAATCCTAACATTTTTAAAATCTTAACTTTTTCAAAGTTCTAAGTTTTTTTATAAAATTGCTAATTTTTGGAAATTACGAAAATTTTAAAAATGACGAGTTTTTTAAAAAATTGTGAACTTTTAAATTCATGACTTTTTTGAAATCCTAACTTTTTCAAAATCAGGATATGTTTGAAATCATGTCTTTTTCAAAATTGTGACCCCTAAATCCTAAAACCTGAAACCCGAGTAGTAAACGCTAAACCCTAAACCCCAACATCCTAAACACTAACCCAAAACAATAAATCCTAAACCCTAAACCCTAAATACTGAAACCTAAAGTCTAACCCCAATCCCTAAATCCAAATCCAAATCTCTAAACCCAAATACCTAAATCTTAAAACCTAAAATCTAAACCCCAAACATTAAACCATAAACAATGATCCCTGAGCCATGAATAAATCATAGACCACTAACCCTGAGCCTTAAACCCTAAAAAGCCTTAGGCCTAACCTAAACCATGATCCCTTACCCAAAACCCTAAATCATAAACTCATAACCTCAAACCTCGAACCTCGAACCCTAAGCCATAGACCCTTAACCATGAACACGACACATAAACCCTAGACTCTAAGTCGTATACCATATAAACCCTAAACCTTAAGCTCTAATGGATCCTAAACACTAAATTCTGAGTCTTAAACCCTAAATGCTAAATCCTAAATAATAAACCCTCAATAAAAAAACCATGAGCCCTAAACCCATAGTGAAAAACCCTCAACCATAAAGCTCGAACCCCAAACCCTAAAATCTGAGCCCTAAATCCTAAATCCTAAACCCTAAAACCCTAAAACCTAATTCTTAAACCCTAAACCTTGATCCCCGCTCCCTGAATCTCAACCCTAAACCCTTGAACCTTGAGCCCTAAACACTAAACCCCGAACCCCGTGTCCCGAGCCTAAAAACACTAACCCTAAACACTAAATTCCTGAACCCTAAACCCTTAACCAAGAAACCTTAAAATAGTTAAATTTGAAAAAATTGGTATTTTAGAAAACTTGGGATTTTCAAAATGTCAAGATTTTTGAAAAAGTCAGGATTTTAAAAACTCATGATTTTCAAAAAGCCGCAACTTTTGAAAAGGTTGCAATTTTAAAACCAAGTTGTTATTTTTGAAAACACCAAGATTTAAAAAATGTTGGGACTTTAATAATGTTCATATTTTCAAACTAGTTGGGGTTTTCGAAAATATCAGGTTTTTTGAAAAGTTGGGATTTTCAAAAGAGTTGGGCTTTTTCACATTTTTGAAGAGTCGGGATTTTTGAAAAAGTCAAGATTTTTGTAAAACTCGACATTTTCAAAAAGCTAGGATTTTTGGAAAGATGGGATTTAAAAAAATTAGATTTTCCAAAATGTTGTGATTTTGTAAAAGTGAATATTTTTGAAAAATTCTAGATTTTTAAAAATTTGGGATTTTGAAAAAAGTCAAGAATTTGAAAAATGTTGGGATTTTTAAAACGTTAGGATTTTTGAAAAACTTGAGATTTTGAATAAGTGAAGATATTTGAAAAAGTCCATATTTTTAATATTTGTGATTTTCGAAAAAATATAATTTTTTAAAAAAGTAAGGATTGTTAGAAAAGCATTTTTGATAATGTTGATATTTTAGAAAATTTAGGAATTTTCAAAAATTTAGATTTCTAAAAAGTTATGATTTCGGAAAACGTCGCGATTTTTGAAATATTTACGATTTTTCGAAAAAGTTGAGATTTTTGAACAAGTTATAATCTCAAAAGAGCCAAGATTTAAAAATGTAGTGATGCACCAAAATTAGCAAGAACTTTAAAATGTCATAAATCGTGCTCTGCGTGTCCGTATGAGTATGTTTTTTACACCACATGTTTCAAAAATCTCAACTTTAGTAAAATGTCAAGATTTTCAAACAAAAATCGGGAGTTTGAATAATTTAGATTTTCCAAAATCCAAAAAAATTAATATGTCATGATTTTTGAAAAAGTAGCTATTTTCCAAAAAGTTGTGACTTTAAAAAAATAGGATTTTAAATAATTACAATTTTAGAAAAAGATAGAATTTCATAATTCTAAAAAACTTTGAAAATATTTTTTTTTAGGCTTTTTGAAAAAGTCAAGATTTTCAAAAGAGTCGGGATTATGAAAAGGTTAGGATTTTGAACAAAAATTGTGATTTCAAAAAAGTCATGATTTCGAAAAAGCCAAAATTTTTGAGAAAGTTGGGATTTTCAAAAAGACAAGATTTTTTAAAAAGGTACAATTTTCAAATAAGTCAGGAATTACAAAACTAAAGAGATTTTTAAATTCCAACTGTTTTGAACATCCTTTTAAAAAATCCTAACATTTTAAAAATATTTACTTTTTCAAAATTCCAACTTTTAATAAAATCAAAACTTTTATGAAAATTACAAATATTTAAAAAATCACATTTTTTTTTAAATTGTGAACTTTTTAAATTCATGACTTTATTACTTTCAAAATCCTTGAAAATATAAACTTTTTCAAAAATCATGACTTTTTGAAATCCTTACTATTTCAAAATCAAGATATTTTGAAATCGTGAATTTTTCAAAATCTCTACCCCTAAACCCTAAACTTTAAAACATGAAACCTGAGTCGTAAATGGTAAACCCTAAACCCCAACATCCTAAACACTAAGCCTAAAACCCTAAATCCTAAACCATAAACAATAAACACTCAACATTGAATCATAAAGCCTAAACCCTTATCCATAAACCATAAACCCAAATCCCTAAATCATGAAACTTAAACTCTATCTAAACCACAAACCTTAAAACATAAACCCTAAGCCCTAAACTCTAAACAATAAACTCTAAACCCCTAAGCTTGACCCTTAAACCATAAACAACAAACCTTAAAGCCTTCGGCCTAACCCAAAACCCTAAACCCTATACCTTGAGCTATCAGCCTTAAGCCAAAACTCTAAACCCTAAACCCTAAACTCATAATCCTGAACCTCGAACCCTGAGCCATGGACTTTAACCATGAACACTGAGACTAAACCCTAAACTTTGAGCCCTATATACCATATAAACGCTAAACCTTAAGCTCTAATTGCTCCTAAACAATAATTTCTCAGTCTTAAACCCTCAAACACTAAATATTAAATTGTAAATAATAAACCCTCAATCAACAGAGACCATGAGCCCTATACCCTAAATCAAAAACCCTAAACCGTAAACCTTGAACCCCAAACCGTAATAGTTAACCCTAAACGCTAAACTCTAATCCCAAAACCTTAAACCCTAAAACCTAATTCTTAAACCCAAAACCTTGATCCCAAAACTTTGAGCCTCAACCCTAAACCCTCAACCCCGAGCCCTAATCCCTAAACCCTAAACCTTGAATGATGAGCCCAAAAACACTTAACCTAGAAACCTTCAAATAGTTAGATTTGGAAAAGGTTGGTGTTTTGTAAAACTTTGGATTTTAAAAAATTCAGGATTTTCAAAAACTTGATATTGTCAACAAAGGCACGACTTTTGAAATAGTTACAAGTTTAAACAAAGTTGTTATTTTTGAAAACATCAAGATTTAAAAATGTTCGAATTTTCAAACAAGTTGGAGATTTTTTAAAAATGAATATTTCAAAAAATTCAAGATTTTTTAAAAGTTAAGATTTTCGAAAGAGTTAGGCTTTTTCCAATTTTTGAAGAATCTGGATTTTTAAAAACTTGGGAATTTAAAAAAGATAGTATTTTTGAAAAGATGGGATTTTAAATTTTTTAGATTTTCCAAAAGTCATGATTTTGTGAAAGTGAAGATTTTCAAAAAAGATAAGATTTAAGAAAATTCAGGATTTTTAAAAAGTCAAGATTTTTGAAAATGTTAGGATTTTAAAAACGTCAACATTTTTGAATAAGTAATAATATTTGAAAAAGACTCGAATTTTAATATTTGTGATTTTTGAAAAATAATATATATTTTTAAAAGTAAGTATTTTAGAAATAGTTGAGATTTTAGATAATTCAAGAATTTTTTAAAAATTGGGATTTCTGAAAAGGTTTTGATGTTAGAAAATGTTATTATTTTTGAAGTTTTTGGGATATTCGAAAAAGTTAAGATTTTTAAAAATTTATAATCTCAAAAGAGTCAAGATTTCAAAAATGTAGTGATGTGCTAAAATTAGCAGGTACTTGAAAATGCCTTAGCTTGTGCTCGAGTGTCTGTTTGAGTCCATTTTTATAAACCACTTGTTTAAAAAATCTCAATTTTTTTAGAAGTTTGAATAATTTAGATTTTCTAGAACCTTAAACAATAAACCCTACACCCTAAATAATGAGTCCTAAAGTTTTAGGGCTAACCCTAAACCCTATACCTTGAATTGTGAGCCCTAAGCCAAAACCCTAAACCCTAAACCTTTAGCTAGAGACCTAAACCCTAAACCCTAAACTCATAACCCCAAACCTCGAACCCTGAGCCATGGACCCTCAACCATGAACATTGAGACCTAAACCCTAAACCCTAAATTCTGAGTCTTAAACCCTAAAACCCTAAATGCTAAATCCTAAATACTAAACCCTCAATTGTAAACCATGAGCCCTAAACCCTAAATGCAAAACCCTCAACCGTAAACCTTGAACCTCAAACCCTAAAACTTGAGCCCTAAATCCTAACCCTAAACCTTGATCTTTGAACCCCGAACCCCGAGCCCTAAGGCTTAATCCCTAAACCCTAAGCACTAAACACTGAAATCTGAATCCTTAGCTCAAAAATTTAAACTCTAAACAATAACTCCTCTTATCCCTAAACTCTAAACCTAGAAACCTTACAATAGTTTAGAGTTTTAAACAAGTTGGGATTTTTGAAAATGAATATTTCACAAAACTCAGGAGTTTTGAAAAGTTGGGATTTTAGAAAGAGTTGAGCTTTTCCAATTTTTGAAGAGTCTAGATTTTTAAGAGTAGGTTTTTGAAAAAGTAAATAGTTTTTACAAACTCGACATTTTCAAAAAAATTAGGATTTTTGAAAAGACGGATTTTGAAACATTTGAAAACTCGACCTTTTAAAAAAAAAAAAAAATCTTTTTGAAAATGCAAACTTTCTCAAAATTCTTCGCATTTTCAAAATCACGACTTTTTTGAAATCCGAATTTTTATCGAAATCCCAATTTTTGTTCTAAATCCATTCCTTTTCCTAATCCGACTTTTTTTTTTAATATTAAGATATTTTACACAGTTGAGATTTTTGAAACATGTGGTTTCAAAAAAATAGACTCAAACAGAACACTTGGACCACAAGTTATGACCTTTTCAAGTTCCTTCTAATTTTTGTGCATCACTACATTTTTGAAAGCTTGACTTCTAAAAATCTAAAATTTCTACTTTATAAAAATGCCGGCTTTTTTTGCAAATCCTTACTTTTAAATTTTTTTTTTTGAAAATCACAAATACTAAAAATCAGTTCTTTTTTATCTTGACTTATTCAAAAATCCCAAATTTTTAAAAATCTTGACGTTTTAAAAATCCCAACAGTTTTTAAAATCTTGACTTTTGGAAAATATCAAAATTTTCAATATCTCGTCTATTAAAAATCCTAACTTTTTTGAAAATGTCGAGTTTTTCAAAAAATTTGACTTTTTCAAAAATGTAGACTTCAAAAATCTTGACTCTTCAAAAATGCGAAAAACCCAACTCTTCCGAAATTCTCAACTTTTCAAAAATCCTGACTTTTTGAAATATTAATTTTTCGAAAACCTCAACTTATTTGAAAATCTGAACATTTTCAGACTCCCAACATTTTAAATCTTGATGTTTTCAAAAACAGTTCAACTTTGTTTAAATTGCAACTTTTTCAAAAGTCGTGACATTTTTTAAAATATCATGTTTTTTAAAATCCCAAGTTTTTCAAAATACCAAGTTTTTCCAAATCTAACTCTTTTAAGGTTTAAAGGGCGGTTGAGTACTTAAGTGATTTGGTGTTTAGGTTTGTAGGCTCAGGATTTGGGGTTTAAGTGTTTAGGGTTTAGTGTTGTTGGCTGTGGATTCGGAGTTTAGGGTTTAGGGTTTAGGGATTAGGGCTCTGGGCTTAGGGTTCACGGTTCAAGGTTTAGGGTGTTGGTACCTAAATTTGTTCTCCTTTTCAGTCTGAGCAACATCAAAGATATGACATGAATCTTGAAGATAGATGGATCATGGTGTGTTTCATTTTGTAGCCGGGGATATGATCTAACTGGTACTCAGATTTGTGGAGAGATAGATAGCACTCAAATAGGACTTGATCTTGTCCTAACTGTTTTAGGTTATGCCTTTCAACCAAGGTAAGAGAACCTATTTTGTGACCCTCAAATGGTGAAGGAGATGAAGATATCCCTCAATTTGTACAAATAGTATGAAGGGGCCTTGGGAAAATATGATCAACACTCCAAATCTAACTTTCACAAGTTGTCACTTCTAGATTATGGAGATACTTTCAATGCAAGGCAAGGGTTACTGAAGACATTTTGAAATCCTGATTTGTTCTACATACTTTAGTAAATGGATTTTGATCTTCTGTGGGTATATAGGTCAAAACAGGTAGGATTAGTTATTTTGAATGATTTTTGGGTGGGAGTTTAGACAAGAAAAACCAAGGTTTCAAGACTCTTTGAGAATTTCAGCAAAATATGGAGAAACTTAATAGTAGAAAGTATCAAAATGGTTAATCATCCTTTCAACCAGGATATGTGCATCAAATGGAGGCCCAGATCTATACTTTTCCATGCAATCTTTGATCATCTATCACAAAATCTTGAGTTAGAATGAATCAATGAAGCATTTAGCAATCATTATTAAATCAAGAACTAAGGTGCACCCAAAGGTTTACAAACAATCTCTGAAGTCAAGGATGGTAAAGTGATTTTAAATTTGTTTATCTCTTTATTAGATGAAAGCTTTTCTGAATGTGAGATTGCAAATGCCACTAAACTATCACAAGAAATGAGACCATGTATGATCAAGAGAGATTTTAAACACAAGACTGCAACAGGAAACAAGAAACACAAATTTGAAATGCATTATGAAATGTAAGCATTCACAGAACATAGAATAACTAAAAAATGATCAGATTTATCAGTAGGGGAATGTTTTGAAAACTACCTTAGAGCTTGTTAATGGCTATACATATGCAACCAAATTAACATGATTTGAAATCTGATACAGAGAGAGTTATATGAGTTTCTCAGTTGTCACTCATAGAATGGGTTTCTTCCCAAAATTTTTCGTGAAATTTTTAGTTTCCCTGTGCTTTTTAAGCTCTTCCAACCCTTTGCATGACAAATTCATGTAATATATAGCATTCAATCTCCTTTGAGCCTTTTTCCCAAAAAAAAAAATAATATGCCAAAGGATCAAATTTGTTACAAAAATTCCTCATGATTCACAAGATAGGGACATTTAAAAGATCACATCCAAAAAGTTGCCAGTTGTCTCAAAAAGAGATGAATCATTGCAAAATTCACATCTTTATCCATTGTAGAGGCAATTTTTTCATCTTCAAAGCATGTAGACCCCCTTCCTTTCATTATTTCATCCTTATCCCTCAAAAATTTGACTCTACAACTTTTGGATATGATATTTTAAATTGTTGGACGGGTTAGGGAAATAATTCATTTCAAAAACATCTCGATCTTCAAATTAATCCTCAAAACCAATTGCATTGGTCCTTTCAGAGCTTAACTGGCAGCCAAATTGAAAATGACACAAATTTCTAAAAAATTGATGAAAATTGATGTAAAAATGCATCTCAAAACTTCCCGGAGCTTAAGCGGCAGCCAAATTGAAAATGCATAGTTATCGTTGATCTTCTTTTATCCACGTGTCACAATGTGATTGGAAATGGGCTTGGGATCAATTTTTGACATTTTAACACTTTTAGAAAAATATAAAAAATTGAGATTTTTCTCCCCCTCCACCCTTTGAAAATGAGCTTGACACGTATACCAATGTGGGTCCCAAGGGAAGCACGGCTCAATTTTACTATTTTACCCCTTTTGATAAAAAGAAAATTTTCAAAAATATCCCTACATCTCCACCTCATGAAAACGGGCCTAACATGTGTCCCAAAGTGGGCCCCATTGGAATCGTGGAACTATACTACACATTACCACCTCTTTTGGAAAAAAAAAAAATTTCAATTTATCCCCGCGGACCCACACCTCTGATTCTCGTCCTTGACACGTGGTGCAATATGACTGGATACGGAGTTGCGACTTTAAGTAGTCAAGATTTTTGAAATATCCCAAAAAAATTGAAACTTTGACTTTTCAAAATCACAAATTTTTCAAATATTGTTATTTTTTTAATATCCTAATTTTTCAAAAACCTGAAGTATTGTGAAATTCATTTTTTTGAAAATCCCAAGTTTTTGTAAATACCTACTTTTTGAAAATCTGTAATTCCCCGTTCTCCAACGACCATGCCGCTAAGCATTTAACGTTGTGGTGCTCCTGTTGATCTCTTGTTGGCTTTGCCCTTGTCATTATTATAATAGAAACTGATTAGAATTCTCTCATTCCGTCGTGTCTTCTCATGTCATGTTGATGTTTTATGTGGTTGGCCCCGCCTCATCCATTACGTTTTCCTCCTATTAAAGGAAAACTGTGTGCTCGATTTATCAAGCTCGTAAGTTGGTTCTTGTTAATACAATTAATAAGTATTAATAAGTGGTAATAATAATAGTAATAATAATATTATTATTATTATTAGTATTATTATTATTATTATTATTTTTATTTATCAATTTACGTTAACCTCGTTATCTGATTGTCAATTTGTTATCAACCTTGTTAATTTTTTTATAAGTGATTTTATTTTTTAAATTGGTTGTTTCAAGGATCGAGCCTCGATTCACGCGAGGAAGCTTGTTTGTGGGTAGCGCCATCATCAAGAACATAGTGTTGCCTTTTTAAAAATCACATCTTTTTGAAATCCTAATTTTTGTTTGAAATTCCATTCTTTTCAAAATTCTGAATCTTTTGAAAATTTCAACTTTTTCAAAACCAATAAATTTTTTGAAATTCAAACTTTTTAGAATTATGAAATTCTATTTTTTCTAAACTTGCAAATTCTTTAAAATCCTATTTTTTTAAATTCCCAATTTTTCAGAAAATATTGACTTTTTCAAAAATCATGACATATTAAAAATTCTAGAATTTCTGGAAAAATCTAAATTATTCAAGCTTATAATTTTTTTATAATCCTTATATTTTAAAAAGTTCTGATTTTTGAAACATACGGTTTTAAAAAATGGACTTAATGGACATCCAGAGCACAAGTTATGAACTTATCAAGTTCATGTTAATTTTAGCGCATCGCTAAATTATTTAAATCTTGACTCTTTTCAAATTATGACTTTTACGAAAATCTCAACTTTTTGAAAATCACAAATATTTAAAAATTACGATGTTGTTGAAAACTAAAACATTTTCAAAAATCCCAACTTTTTAAAATTCCTAAATTTTATAAACTCTCAAATTTATCAAAAATGCCGACTTTTTGTAAAATAATTACTTTTTAAAAATAATAGATTTTTTTGAAAATTGCAAATATTAAAAATCGGGACTGACTTTTTCAAAAATCTTGACATTTTAAAAATCGCATTATATTTTAAAATTTTTACTGTTTTGAAAATCCTAACTTTTTCAAAAATCTTCACTTTTACAAAATCTTGTCTTTTCAAAAATCCAATCTTTTTGAAAATGTCAAGTTTTTACAAAATCTTGACTTTTCCAAAAATTCAGACACTACGAAAATCCAGACTCTTCAAAAATGTGAAAAGCACCAACACTTTAGAAAATCCCAACAATTAAAAAATCATGACTTTTTGAAATATTCATTTTTCAAAACCCCAACTTGTTTGAAAATTTGAACATTTTCAAAGTCCCAATTTTTAAAATCTTGATGTTTTCAAAAACAATAATTTTGTTTAAAATTGCAACATTTTTAAAAGTCGTGAATTTTTTTAAAATGTTAAATTTATTAAAATCGACTTTTAATAAAATCTCAACTTTTGAAAATCCCAAGATTTTTAAAATACCAACTTTCTCAAAATCTAATTATTTTAGGGCTCAAGGGATTCATTGTTTAGGGTTTAGGTTTTGGGCTCGGGATTCGGGGTTTAGGGATTAGGGCTCAGGGTTTAGGGTTTTGGGTTTTGGGTTCAAGTTTTAAGGTTGAGGGTTTTCATTTAGGGTTTAGGGCTCATGGTTTGCAATTGAGTGTTTAGTATTTAGAATTTAACATTTAGGGTTTTAGGATTTTAAACTCAAAATTTAGGGTTTAAGAGTAATTATAGATTAAGATTTAGGGTTTATAGGGTATAGGGCTCAAAGTTTAGAGTTTAGGGCATAGGGGTAAGGGTTTTGGGTTTAGGTCTCACTGTTCCATGTTTAAGCATCCATGGCTCAGTGTTCGAAGTTTAGAGTTATGAGTTTAGGGTTAAGGGTTTAGGTCTCTAGCTAAAGGTTTTAAGGTTTAGGGTTTTGGCTTAGGGCTCACGGTTTAAGGTATAGTGTTTAGGGTTTAGGGTTAGGCCTAAGGCTTTAGGGTTCAGTGTTTAGGGTTGGTTTAAGGTATAAGGCTCAAGGTTAGGGGTTTAGGGTTTATGGTTTAAATTTTGAGGTTTAGAGTTTAGGTTTTATGATTTAGGGGTTTAGGTTTATGGCTAAGGGTCTAGGCTTCGTGGCTCAAGGATCATGGTTTATGGTTTAAGGTTTGGGGTTTTGAGTTTAGGTTTAGGATTTAGGATTTGGGTTTATGCTTTATGGCCTGTGGTTTAAGGTTTAGGATTCAAAGTGTCCTTTATAGTTTAGGATTTACAGTTTTGGGCTTAGTGTTGAGGATGTTGGGGTTTAGGGTTTTAGTGTTTATGACCCAAGTTTCAGGTTTTAGGGTTTAGGGGTTGCGATTTTGAAAAGTCGCGATTTCAAAATATCTCAATTTTGAAACATCTAGGATTTCAAAAAGTCGTGATTTTCAAAAAGTCTTTATTTTCAAAGATTTTGAAAGTGATAAAGTCATGAATTTAAAAAGTTTACAATTTTTAAAAAAACTTGTCATTTTTGAAAATTCATAATTTTTGAAAAAGTCACTATTTTATAAAAAAGTTAGAATTTTTAAAAAGTAAAGATTTTGAAAAAGTTAGGATTTTCAAAAAAATTAGGATATTCAAATTAGTTTGAATTTAAAAATCTCTTCAGTTTTGTAATTCCTGACTTATTTCAAAATTGCACCTTTTTCAAAATCTTGTCTTTTTGAAAATTCCAACTTTCTCATAATTCTTGGCTTTTTTGAAATCCCTATTTTTGTTTAAAATGCCCTTTTCATAATCCTGAATTTTTGAAAATCTCAACGTTTTCAATAATCTTGACTTTTCAAAAATCTTAACTCTTCAGAAATTTGAAAAGCCCAACTCTTTGAAAATCCCAACGTTTAAAAATCTTCAATTTTTCAAAATATTCATTTTTGAAAACCCCAACATGTTTGAAAGTTTGAACATTTTCAAAGTCCCAAAGTTTTTAAAATTGCAAGTTTTTCAAAAGTCGTGACTTTTTTAATATCTCAATTTTTTAAAATCCTAACTTTTAAAAAAATTGACTTTTTAAAATCCCAAGATTTTCAAAATATCAACTTTTTCCAATCTAACTATTTTAAGGTTTTTATGTTAATGGTTCAGGGATTAGGGTATTTAGTGTTTAGGGTTTAGGTTTTTGGATCAATATTCGATGTTTAGGATTTACTATTTATGGTTTAGGGATTAGGGCTTAGTGCTCGGGGTTGGGGTTTAGGGTTGATGTTTAGGGTTTGAGGATCAAGGTTAAGGGTTTAAGAATTAGGTTTTAGGGATTTAGGGCTCCAGCTTTTTGGGTTTGGGTTTCAAGGTTTAAGATTGAGGGTTTTACATTTAGGGTTTAGGGCTCATGGTTTACGATTAAGGGTATTTAGTATTTACCATTTAGGGTTCTAGGGCTTAAGACTCATAATTTAGGGTTTAGAAGTAATTAGAGCTTAATATTTTTTGATTATAGGGTATAGAGCTTAGAGTTTATGGTTTAGGGCATAGGGGTCGGGGTTTAGGATTTAGGTCTCATTTTTTGTGGTTGAGGGTCCTCGGCTCGGGGTTAGAGGTTTGACATTATGAGTTTAGAGTTTATGGTTTTGGCTTACGGTTCATGGGTTCAAGGTTAGGCCTAAGGCTTTAGGGTTCATTGTATAAGGTTTTAGGTTTAAGGGTCAGGGTTTATTATTTAGGGTTTAGGGATTGGGGTTTATGGTTTAAGGTTTGGGTTTTAGAGTTTAGGTTTTATAGTTAGGGATTTGGGTTTATGGTTTATGGCTAAGGGTTTAGGGTTTAGGATTCAGTGTTAATGGTTTATGGTTTATGATTCAAAGTGTTAATGGTTTATGGGTTATGGTTTAGGATTTAGTTGTTTTGGACTTGGTGTTTAGGATGTTGGGATTTAGGGTTTAGCATTTATGACTCAGGTTTGTGTTTAGGGGTCATGATTTTGAAAAAGTCACAATTTAAAAAATATCCTGATTTTGAAATAGGTAGGATTTCCAAAAAGTCAGGATTTTAAAAAAGTTTGTATTTTCAAAGATTTTAAATGTGATTAAGTCATGAATTTAAAAAGTTCACAAATTTAAAAAAACTCATGATTTTTTAAAAATTTGTAATTTTAAGAAAAGTCACAATTTTCTAAAAAGTTGTAATTTTGAAAAAGTAAAGATTTTTAAAATGATAGGATTTAAAAAAAGGATGTTCAAAACTGTTGGCATTTATAAATCTCTTCAATTTTTTAATTCCCAACTTTTTTGGAAATTGACCTTTCTTCAAAATCTTATCTTTTTCTAAAATCCCAACTTTTTTTCAAAATTCTTGGCTTTTTTGAAAACATGATTTTTTTGTAATCCCAACCTTTTCATAATTCTAACTTTTTGAAAATCTCAACATTTTCAAAACCTCTAAGTTTTATGAAATTAAATGTTTTTTAGAATTATGAATTTCTATCTTTTTCTAAAATTGTAAATTCTTTAAAATCCTAAAAAAATTAAATTCACAACTTTTTGGAAAATAATGACTTTTTAAAAAATCATGACATATTCAAAAGTCAAAATTTCTTGAAAATTTAAATTATTCAAACTCCTGAATCTTTTTAAAAACATTTTAGATTTTTGAAACATGTGGTTTGACAAAAAAGGGACTCAAACGAATATTTGGAGCACAAATTATGATCTTTTCAAGTTCTTGTTAATTTTGGCGCATCACTACATTATTGAAATCTTAACTCTTTGGAGATTATAACTTTTTGAAAATTGCAATGTTTTCCAAAATCAAAACTTTTTCAGAAATCCCAATTTTTAAAAATTCTTGAATTTTCTAAAATCTCAATTTTATCAAAAATGACGACTTTTTTACAATCCTTACTTTTTTAAAAATTATATTTTTTCAAAAATAAAAATATTAAAAATTGGGACTTTTTCAAATATCTTGACTTATTGAAAAATCTCGACTTTTTCAAAAATCTTAACGTTTTAAAAATCCCAACATTTTCCAAAATCTTGACTTTTTTGAAATCCTAACTTTTCAAAAATCACGAATTTTGGAAAATCTTGACTTTTTTGAAATATTCATTTTGAAAACCCCAACATGTTTGAAATTTAAACAGTTTCAAAACCCCAACATTTTTAAAATCTTGATGTTTTCAAAAATAAGAACTTCATTTAAAATTTCAACCTTTTCAAAAGTCGTGACTTTTTGAAAATCTCAAGTTTTGATAATCCGTGCTTTTCAAAAATATTGACTTTTTGAAAATCCCAAGTTTTTCAAAATACTAAATTTTTCCAAATCTAACTTTTTAAAGGTTTCTCAAGGTTCAGGGTTTAGGGTTGAGGTTTTAGGGTTTGGGGTTTGAGGTTTACGATTGAGGGTTTTGCATTTAGGGTTTAGGGCTCATTTTTACGATTGATGGTTTAGTAATTAGGATTTAGCATTTAAGGTTATAGGGTTTAAGATTCAGAATTTACTGTTGAGGAGTAATTAGAGTTTAAGGTTTAGGGTTTATAGGGTATAGGGCTTTGAGTATAGGGTTTAGGTCTCACTGTTTTAAGCGTTTAGGTCTCTAGCTAAAGGTTTAGGGTTTATAGGGTATAGGGCTTTGAGTATAGGGTTTAGGTCTCACTGTTTTAATCGTTTTAGGTCTCTAGCTAAAGGTTTAGGGTTTAGGTTTTTATATTAGGGCTCATGTTAAAGGTATAGGGTTTAGGGTTAGGCTTAAGGCTTTAGGGTTCACATTTTAGGGTTTAAGGCTCAGGGTTAGGGGTTTACGGTTTAGGGCTTAGGGACCACGGTTTAGGGTTTATGGTTTAATGTTTGGGGTTGAGAGTTAAATTTTTACAATTTAGGGATTTATATTCAGTGTTAAGGGTTTATGGTTCACTGTTTAGGGTTTAACACTCAGGGTTAGGGGTTTAGGGTCTATTGTTTTGGAATTAGGGCTTAGACATTAGGGTTTAGGATTCGTGGATTAGGGATCATGGTTTAGGATTTATGGTTTAAGGTTTGGGGTTTAGAGTTTAGTAGGTTTTACGATTTAGGGATTTGGGGTTTAAGGTTTTGGCTTTAGAGTTTAGGTTTTAGGTTTTAGGGGTAAGAGTTTTGTGGTTTAGGTAGAGATCTTTGTGACATGCCCTATAGATCTTTATGGCCCATATATCTATATAAACTATATTTTTGAAAAATCACAAATATTAAAAATCAGGACTTTTTGAATATCCTAACTTAATCAAAAATTTGATGCTTAGAAAAATCTTGACGTTTTAAAAATCCCAACATTTTAAAAATATTGACTTTTTTAAAATCCTACCTTTTCCAAAATCTCGTCTTTTGAAAAATCCAAACTTTTTTAAAATGTCAAGATTTTAAAAATCTTGGTTGTTTCAAAATCCAGACTCTTTAAAAATCATGATTCTTAAAATTGCAAAAATCCAACTCTTTCGAAACTCCCAACTTTTAAAAAATCCTAACTTTTTTGAAATATTCATTTTAAAAAAACCCTAAATTATTTGAAAATCTGGACATTTTCAAAGTCCCAACAGCTTTTAAATCTTGACATTTCAAAAATAACAACCTTTTAATATTGCAACTTGTTCAAAAGTCGTGACTTTTAAAAATCTCAAGTTATTGAAAATCCCGACTTTTTCAAACATCTCAACTTTTGAAAATCCCAAGTTTTTCAAAATAACAACTTTTTCCAAATCAAACTATTTTAAGGTTGAGGGTTTAGGGCTGGGGGATTTATTAGTGTTTAGTGTTTAGGTTTTTGGGCTCAAGATTCAGGGTTTAGGATTTAGTGTTTATGGTTTAAGGATTAGGGCTCGGGGCTCAAGGTTCAGGGTTTAGTGTTGAGGTGGTTTGGGGATCAATATTTAGGTTTTAGGAATATGGTTCTATGGTTTAGAGTTTTTGGGTTTACGGTTTATTAGGCTTTAGGGTTAGGATTTAGGGCTCGGGGTTGATGTTTACGTTTGAGGGTTTTGCATTTAGGGTTTAGGGCTCATGGTTTATGATTGAAGGTTTAGTATTTAGGATTTAGCATTTAGGGTTTTAGGGTTTACTAGAAATAAGAGCTTTAAGTTTAGGGCATTACTAGCGGTCAGGGTTTAGGGTTTAGCTCTCAAAGTGTTTGTGGTTAAGATTCAATGGCTTTGGGTTCGAGGTTTAGGGTTTAGTGTTTAGGTCTCTAGCTAAAGGTTTAGTTTAATGTTTGCAGTTTATAGTTTAGGTTTTAGGATTTAGGGATTTGGGATTATGGTTTATGGTTGAGGGTCAAGGATTCAATGTTAAGGGTTTATAGTTTAGGATTTAGGATTTTGGGATTAGTGTTTAGGATTTTAGGGTTTAGGTTTAGCGTTGCAGACTCAAGTTTCAGGTTTAGGGCTTAGTGGTCGTGATTTTGAAAAAGTCACAATTAGAATTGTATCCTTATTTTGGAACAGTTAAGATTTCAAAAAACTAATGATTTTCAAAAAGTTTGAATTTTCAAAGGTTGGAATTTTTAAAAAGAATTTTTTTTAAAATGTTAGAATTTAAAAAAAAAACTAGGATATTCAAAACATTTGGGTTTTAAAAAAATCTCTTTAGTTTTATAATTCCTGACTTATTTAAAAATTGTACCTTTTTTCAAAATATTTTCTTTTTTGAAAATCCCAACATTCTCTTTTCTGAAATCACGACCTTTTAAAATCCCAATTTTTTTCGAAATTTCAATCTTTTTATAATCGTGAATTTTTTAAAATATCAACTTTTTGAAAAACCATAAAAATTTTGAAACTCAAACTTTTTAGAATTATGAAATTCCATTTTTTATTGAAATTACAAATTCTTGAAAATCTTAAATTTTTTTAAATTCACATTTTTATGAAAAATAATGAATTTTTAAAAATCATGACATATTAAAAAATCTAGATTTTCTAGAAACTGTAATTTATTCAAACTTCCGAGTTTTTTTAATATCTTGCTTTTTTTTCAAGTTGAGATTTTTAAAACTTAGGGTTTCAAAAACAACAAACATCCGAGCACAAGTTATGAAATTTTAAATCTTTTGACATTAAATCTTTTTCAGAAATCCTTTCCGAAAATCACAATGTTTTGGAAAATCAAAACTTTTTCAAAAATCCCAACTTTTAAAAAAATTCTGAATTTTCTAAAATCTCAACTTTATGAAAAATACCGACTTTTTTGAAAATCCTTACTTTTTAAATATATATATTTTTTCAAAAATAACAAATTATTAAAAATCAAGACTTTTTTAATATTCCAACTTATTCAAAAATCTTGACGTTTTAAAAATCCCAACATTTTCCAAAATCTTGACTGTTTTGAAAATTGAGACTTTTCAAAATTCCTAACATTTTTCAAAAATCTTCACTTCTACAAAATCATGACTTTTTGGAAAATATCAATATTTTTAAAATCTTGTCTTTTCAGAAATCCTAACTTTTTTAAAATGTCATGTTTTTCAAATATCTTAACTTTTTAAAAATCCAGACTCTTCAATAATCCTGACTCTTCAAAAATCTTGACTCTTCAAAATCCAAAAAGCCCAACTCTTTCGAAAATCCCAACTTTTGCTAAATAATCATTTTTGAAAATCCCAACCCAACTTGTTTGAAAATATGAACATTTTCAGAGTCCCGACATTTTTAAAATCTTGATGTTTTCAAAAATAACAACTTGGTTTAAAATTTATACTTTTTCAAAAGTCGTGACTTTTTTGAAAATCTTAAGTTTTTGAAAATCCCAACTTTTTCAAAAATCTTGAATTTTTGAAAATCCCAACATTTTCCAAAATCTTGAATGTTTTGAAAATTGAGACTTTTCAAAATTCCTAACATTTTAAAAAATCTTCACTTGTACAAAATCATGATGTTTTGGAAAATATCAATATTTTTATAATCTTGTCTTTTCAGAAATCCTAACTTTTTTAAAAATGTCATGTTTTTCAAATATCTTGACTTTTTAAAAATCCAGCAGACTCTTCAATAATCCCGATTGTTCAAATATCCAAAATTCCCAACTCTTTCAAAATTCCCAACTTTTGCAAAATAATCATTTTTCGAAAATCCAATCCCAACTTGTTTGAAAATATGAACATTTTCAAAGTCCCAACATTTTTAAAATCTTGATGTTTTCAAAAATAACAACTTGGTTTAAAATTGATACTTTTTCAAAAGTCATGACTTTTTTAAAATCTTAAGTTTTTGAAAATCCCATCTTTTTAAAAAATATTGAATTTTTGAAAATCCCAAGTTTTTCAAAATACCAACTTTTATCAAATCTAACTATTTTAAGGTTTCTAGGTTGAGGGTTTACGGCTTAGGGCATTTAGTGTTTAGGGTTTAGGTTTTTGAGCTCGTGGATTCGAGGTTTAGGGTTTAGTGTTTACGGTTTTTTTATTAGGGCTCATGGCTTAGGGTTCTAGGTTCAGGGTTCAAGGTTTTGGTTCAGGGTTTGGGGATTAAGGTATGGGGTTTAAGAATTAGGTTTTAGGGTTTACGATTTAGGGCTCATGTTTTACGGTTTGGGGTTCGAGGTATATAGTTGAGGGTTTTGCACTTATGGTTTAGGGGCCATGGTTTATGATTGAGGGTTTAGTATTTATGATTTAGTAGTTAGCTATGCAGGGTTTAAGTATCAGAATTTAGGGTTTAGGTTTTACAGGGGTATATGGCTCGAGTTTAGAATTTAGGGTGTAGGGGTCAGGTTCTATGGTTTAGGTCTTAATGTTCATGGATGAGGGTCCATGGCGGGGTTTAGGGTTTAGGTCTCTAGCTAAAGGTTTAGGGTTTAATGTTTTGGCTTAGGGCTCATGATTAAGGCTCAAGGTTAGGGGTTCAGGCTTTATTGTTTAGGATTTAGAGCTTAGGCATTGGGGTTTAGGCTTCATAGAGCAAGGACCAGGGTTTAGGGCTTAGAGTTTAAGTTTTACGATTTTTAGATTTAGGGTTTAGGGTTTTTCATTTAAGGTTTGGGGTTTAGAGTTTAGATTTTATGTTTTAGGGTTTTGTGGTTTAGATAGAGAGATCTCTATGACTCTCCCTATAGATCTATATGACCCCCTATATCTATATAAATTAAATTTTATCGAAAATCATAAATATTAAAAATTGGGACTTTTGAATAACCTTTACTTATTTAAAAATCTTAACATTTTAAAAACTCAACATTTAAGAAAAAATTAACTTATTTGAAAATCAAAACTTTTAAAAAATCCATACTTTTTTGAAAATCTTCACTTTTACAAAATTACAACTTTTTTAAAAATCTAAAAAAATTTAAAATCCCCATCTTTTCAAAAATGCTATTTTCTTTTAAATGTCCATTTTTTCAAAAATCTAGACTTTTTCAAAAGTCTAGACTGTTAAAAAATCTTGATTCTTCAAAAGTGTGAAAAGCACAACTCTTTAAAAATCCTAACTTTTCAAAAATCTTGACTTTCAAACTCCCAACATTTTCAAATCTTGATGTTTTCAAAAATAAAAACTTCGTTTAAAATTGAAACTTTGTTGAAATCCTGAATTTTTTTTTAAATATTGACTTTTTAAAAATCCCAAGTTTTTCAAAATACCAAATTTTTCCAAATTAAAATATTTTAAGGTTTAGGTTTTTTGGCTCAAGATTTGGGGTTTAGGGGTTAGGGTTAGGATTTAGGGCTTAGGTTTAGGGTTTGGGGTTCAAGGTTTATGTATGAGGGTTTTGCTCTTAAGGTTTAGGGGTCATGGTTTATGATTGAGGGTTTAGTATTTAGGATTTATCATTTAGGGTTTTAGTGTTTAAGACTCATAATTTAGGGTTTATGAGCAATTAGAGCTTAAGGTTTAGGGTTTATAGGGTATAGGTCTCAAAGTTTAGGGTTTCGCTCTCAGTGTTTGATGTTTGGGGTTAAGAGTTTAGGGCTCTAGCTAAAGGGTTAGTGTTTTGGGTTTTGATTTAGGGATTTGGGTTTATGGTTTATGGCTGAGGGTTTAGGATTCAGTGCTAAGGGTTTATGGTTTATGGTTTATGGTTTAGGATTTAGGGTTTTGGGCTTAGTGTTTAAGATGTGAGGGTTTAGGGTTTAGCATTACGGACTCATGTTTCAAGTTTTAGGGTTTAGTGGTCTCGATTTTGAAAAAGTCATGATTTAAAAAATATCCCAATTTTGAAACATTTAAGATTTCAAAAAATTCATGATTTTCAAAAATTCTATATTTTCAAAGATTTTAAAACTAATAAAGTCATGAATTTAAAAAGTTCACTATTTTTAACAAACTAGTGATTTTTTAAAAAAAATTTAATTTTCAAAAAACTCGCTATTTTAAAAAAGGTTGAAATTTTGAAAACGTAAACATTTTAAAAATGTTATGATTTTAAAATAAACTCGGATATTCAAAATAGTTGGGATTTAAAAATCTCTACTGTTTTGTAATTTTTTAAATTCAAATTTTTTTAGAATTAGGAAATTCTATCTTTTCTAAAATTACAAATTCTTCAAAAATCCTAAAAATTAAATTCATAACTTTTTGGAAAATAATGAATTTTTCAAAAATCATGACATATTCTAAAATCCAAACTTTTGGAAAATCTAAGTTTTGAAACACCGACTTTTTTTTTTTTTTAAAATCTTGTTATTTTAAAAAGTTTAGATTTTTAAAACATGTGGTTTTAAAAAAATGGACACCGGAGCACAAATTATGTTCTTTTCAAGTTCCTATTAGTTTTTGCGCATCACCATATATTTTTGAAATCTCAACTATTTTCACATTATAACATTTTCAAAAATCCCAACTTTTAAAAAATTTCTGAATTTTCTAAAATCTCAACTTTTTCAAAAATACCAAATTATTAAAAATCGGGACTTTTTCGAATATTTTGACTTATTCAAGAATCCAAACTTTTCCAAAATCTTGACTTTTTTGAAAACTTTTCAAAAATCCAATCTTTTTCCAAAATCTTCACTTTTACAAAATCAAGAGTTTTTAGAAAATATCAAATTTTTTGAAATCTCGTCTTTTCAAAAATCCTAACTTTTTTGAAAATGTCAATTTTTCAAAAATCTTGACTTTTCAAAAATCCAAACTCTTCAAAATTCTTGATTCTTCAAAAAGTGAAAATCCCAACTCTTTCGAAAATCATAACTTTTTAAAAATCCTGACTTTTTTGAAAACCCCAAGTTGTTATTTTAAAAAATAACAACTATGTTTAAAATTACAACTTTTTCAAAAGTCGTGACCTTTTTAAAATCTCAAGTTTTTTAAAATCCCGACTTTTTAAAAAATATTGACTTTTTAAAATCCCAAGTTTTTAAAAATACCAACTTTTTCCAAATCTAACTATTTTAAGCTTTCTAGGTTGAGGGTTTAGGGTAAGGGATTAAGTGTTTAGGGTTTAGGTTTTTGGGCTCAGGATTTGGGGTTTAGGGTTTAGTGTTTAAAGTTTAGAGATTAGGGTTCGTGGCTCGGGGTTTAGGGTTCAAGGTTCAGGGTTTAAAATTACGTTTTAGGTTAAGGGTTAGGCCTAATGCTTTAGGTATATAGTTCAAGGTATAGGGTTTAGGATTTAGGGTTAGGCCTAATGCTTTAGTGTTCACTGTTTAGGGTTCACAGTTTTTTGAAAATCTTGACTATTTCAAAAAAATTGTATTTTTTAAAATCCCAAGTTTTTCAAAATACCAATATTTTCCAAATCTCACTATTTTAAGGTTTCTAGGTTGAGGGCTTAGGGCTTAGGGGATTTGGTGTTTAGGGTTTAGGTTTTTGGGCTAAGGATTCATGGTTTAGTGTTTACGGGCTAAGGCCTCGGGGTTCAAAGATGTTTGGGGATAGAGGTTTAGGTTTTAATAATTATGTTTTAGGGTTTAGGGTTTTGGGGTTTAGGATTTAGGGCTCAGGTTTTAGGGTTTGGGGTTCAAGGTTTACGGTTGAGGGTTTTACACTTAGGGTTTAGGGATCATGGTTTACAATTGAGGGTTTAGCATTTAGGATTTA
Source organism: Taxus wallichiana var. yunnanensis (assembly GCA_018340775.1). Taxonomy (NCBI): domain Eukaryota; kingdom Viridiplantae; phylum Streptophyta; class Pinopsida; order Cupressales; family Taxaceae; genus Taxus; species Taxus wallichiana. Next base: position 235,945,601 of record CM031242.1, read on the forward strand.
GAATTTAGGGTTTTATGGTTTAATACTCTGAATTTAGGGTAAGGAGCAATTAGAGCATAAGGTTTAGGGTTTATAGGGTATATAGCTCAAAGTTTAGGGTTTAGGGATTATAGGTCATGGTTTAGGATTTAGGGCTCACTATTCATAGTTGAGGATTCATGCCTCGGGGTTTGAGGTTATGAGTTTAGAGTTTAACATTTAGGTCTCTAGTTAAAGGTATATGATTTCAGGTTTTGGCTTATGGCTCACGGTTCAAGGTATAGGGTTTAGGGTTTAGGGTTTAAGGCTTAGGGTTAGGGGTTTAGGGTTTATTATTTAGGGTTTAGGGCTTAGGGTTTAGGCTTCATGGCTCAGGGATCAGGTTTTAGGGTTTATGGTTTAAGGTTTGGGGTTTAGAGTTTAGGTATTATGATTTAGGGATTTGGGTTTATGGTTTATGGCTGAGGGTTTAGGGTTTAGGATTCAGTGTTAAGGGTTTTGTGTTTATGGTTTAGGATTTAAGTTTTGGGCTTAATGTTTAGGATTTTGGGATTTACGGTTTAGCGTTTATGATTCAGGTTTCAATTTTTAGGGTTTAGGGGTTTAGGGTCGTGTTTTTGAAAATTTCATTATTTCAAAAAATCTCGATTTTGAAACATATAGGATTTGTAAAATTTCATGATTTTATCACTTTCAAAATCTTTTAAAATACTGGACTTTGTTTGATATTCATTTTTCAAAACCCCAACTTGTTTGAAAATCTGACCATTTTCAAAGTCCCAACAATTTTTAAATCTTGGTGTTTTCAAAAATAACATCTTTGTTTAAAATTGTAACTTTTTCAAAAGTCGTGACGATTTTGAAAATCTCAAGTTTTTGAAATTCTTGACTTCTTCATAAATCTTGACTTTTTGAAAATCCCATGTTTTTCAAAATACCAACTTTATCCAAATCCAACTATTTTAAGGTTTTTAGGATGTGGGTTTAGGGATCATGGAATTTATTGTTTAGGGTTTAGGTTTTTGGGCTAAAGGATTTTGATTTTTTCAAAAATAACAACTTTGTTTAAAATTGCAATATTTTCAAAAGTCGTGACACTTTTACAAATGTCAAGTTTTTCAAAATCCTAACTTTTTATAAATTTGAAATTTTGAAAATCCCAAGTGTTTCAAAATACCAACTTTTTCCAAATCTAACTATTTTAAGGTTTCTAGTTTATGGGTTTAGGACTCAAGGTATTGGGCTAAGGATCAGTGTTTAGGGATTAGGGCTTGGGACTCGGGGATCAAGGTTTAGGGGTTAAGAATTATGTTTTAGGGTTTATGGTTTAGGGTTAGGATTTAGGCGTCGGGTTTTAGGGTTTGGGGTTTACGGTTGAGGGTTTACCATTTAGGGTTTAGGGCTCATAGTTTAGGATTGAGGGTTTACTATTTAGGATTTAGCATTAACGGTTTAAGAAATCAAATTTAGCGCTTTGGAGTAATTAGATCTTTAGCTGTAGGGTTTATAGGGTATAGGGATCAGAGTTTAGGGTGTAGGAGTCAAGATTTAGGGTTTAGTTCTCGGTGTCCATGGCTTAGGGTTTGAGGTTCGGGGTTATGAGTTTAAGGTTTTGGCTTAGGGCTCATGGTTAAAGGAATAGGGTTTAGTTTAGGGTTTATGGTTTAGGCTTTAGGCTTCTTGGCTCAGGATCAAGGTTTAGGCTTTAAGGTTTGGGGTTTAGAGTTTAGGTTTTATGATTTAGAGATTTGGGTTTTTTTTTTGGCTTAGGGTTTAGGGTTTAGGATTCATCATTCACGGTTTATGGTTTATGGTTTGGGATTTAGGGTTTTGGGCTTAGTGTTTAGGATGCTTTGAGGTTTAGGGTTTAACGTTTACGACTCAGGTTTCTAGTTTTAGGGTTTAGGATTTAGGAGTCACGATTTTGAAAAAGTTATCATTTATAAAAGTTAATATTTTCAAATATTTTGAAAGTGATAAAGTGATAAATTTAAAAAAATCAAAATTTAAAAAAAAACTTGTGATTTTTTAAAAATTCATAATTTTGAAAAATTTGTGATTTTATAAAGGGTTGGAATTTTGAAAAAGTAAAGATTTTTAAAATGTTAGGATTTTTTTTAAAAATAGTATATTCAAAACAGTTGGGATTTAAAAAAATTCTCTTTTGTAATTCCCGACTTATTTGAATATTGCACCTTTTCTCAAAATATTGTCTTTTTTAAAAATCCCAACATTCTAAAAATTCTTGGCTTTTTTGAAATCACAATTTTTTTGAAATCCCAACCTTTTCATAATCATGAATATTTTTAAAATCAGAACTTTTTCAAAAAAATTAAATTTTTGAAATCTGTCTTTTTCTAAAAGTACAAATTTTTTAAAATCCTAATTTTTAGAAATTCACAACTTTTTATAAAATAATAATTTTTTCAAAAATCATGACATATTCAAAATTTCAGAATTTTTTGAAAATCTAAATTATTCTAACTCCCGACTTTTTTAAAAATCTAGATATTTTTAAAAAGTTGAGATTTTTGAAACATGTGGTTTCAAAAACATATGGTTTCAAACAGATAACCGGAACACAAGTTATGATCTTTTTAAGTTCCTGCTAGTTTTGGTGCATCACTACATTTTTAAAATCTTGAATCTTTTGAGAATATAACTTTTCGAAAATCGTGAGTTTTTCGAAAATCACTATTATTTCAAAAATTACGACATTTTAAAAATTAAAACTTTTCAAAAATCCCTTCTTTTTAAAAATTCCGAATTTTCTAAAATCTCAACGTTATCAAAAATGCAATTTTTTTTAAAAATCCTTACTTTTTTAAAAAATTATATTTTTCAAAAATCACAAATATTAAAAATCAGGATTTTTTTGAATATCCGACTTATTCAAAATTCCTAACTTATTCAAAACTCTTAACGTTTTTTAAAAATCCCAACATTTTCCAAAATCTTGACTTTTTTAAAATCCTATGAGACTTTTAAGAAATCATGTCTTTTTGAAAATATTCACTTTTCAAAAAATCACGACTTTTTCAAAATCTATTTTTTTTTTTAAATCCCGTTTTTTCAAAAATCCTAAATTTGTTTAAAATCCCAAAATTTTCAAGAACTCATGAATTTTTGAAAATCTCAAGTTTTTAAACTCCCGACTTTTTCGAAAATCTCGACTTCTACAAAATCCCAAGTTTTTGCAAATTCAACTATTTTAAGGTTTCTAGGTTGAAGATTTAGGGCTCATGGGATTTAGTGTTTAGCATTTAAGTTTTTGGGCTTAAGATTCAGTGTTTAGGGTTTAGGAATTATGGCTCAAGGCTCAGGGTTTAGGGTTGAGGTTGGGGTTCGGGGATAAAGGTTTAGGGTTTAGGGTTAGGATTTGGTGATCAGGTTTTAGGGTATGATATAGGGTTTAGTATTTAGGATTTAGGGTTTAAGACTCAGAATTTAGGGTTTAGGAGCAATTAGAGCTTAAGGTTTACAATTTATAGGGCATAGGGCTTAGAGTTTAGGGTTTAGGGGTTAGGTCTCGAGTATTCATGGTTGAGAATCCATGGGTCGTGGTTCGAGCTGCAGGGTTATGAGTTTAGGGTTTAGGGTTTGTGCTTAGGTCTCACGGTGCAAAGTTTAGTGTTCGGTGGTTAGGCCTAAGGACTTAGGGTTCACTGTTTTGGGTTTAGGGTTGAAGGCTTAAGGTTTAGGGTTTATGGCTTAGGGTTTAGGTTTTAGGCTTCATGGCTCAGGGATCTGGGTTTAGAGTTTAGGTATTACGATTTAGGGATTTGGGTTTATGGTTTATGGTTGAGGGTTTGAGTTTAGGATTTAGTGATAAGGGTTTTGTTTTTATGGTTTAGGATTTAGGGTTTTGGGCTTAGTGTTTAGGATGTTAGGGTTTAGGGTTTAGAGTTTACAACTAAGGTTTCAGGTTTTAGGGGTCATGATAAGAGTTTGAAAAAGTCATGATTTTCAAATATTTTGAAAGTGATAATGACTTTTTAAAAATCATGACATATTAAAAATATAGAATTTTTGGAAAATATGAATTATTTAAACTCGCAACTTTTTTTTAAATCCTGATATTTTAGAAAAGTTGATATTTTTGAAACATGTGGTTTCACAAAAAACGGACTCAAACGGACACCCAGAGCACAAGTTATGACCTTTTTCAAGTTCCTATTAATTTTAGAGCATCACTATATTTTTGAAATCTTGAATCTTTAGAGATTATAAATTTTTGAAAATCCCAAATTTTCCAATAAATGCAACTATTTAAAAATCACGACTTTTTCAGAAATCCCAACTTTTAAAAATTCCTAAATTTTCTAAAATCTGAACTTTATAAAAATGTCCAACTTTTTTGAAAATCCTTACTTTTTAAAAAAATTATATTTTTTCAAAAATCACAAATATTAAAAATCGGGACTTTTTTAATATCCATACTTATTAAAAAATTGTGATTTTTTGAAAAATCTTGATGTTTTAAAAATCCCAAGATTTTCCAAAATCCCGACTTCTTCAAAAATCTTCACTTTTACAAAATCACGACTTTTTGGAAAATTCCAAAATTTTTAAAATCCTCCTGTCTTTTCAAAAATATGAACTTTTTTGAAAATGTTGAATTTTTAAAAATCCAGATTCTTAAAAATAGCTGACTCTTAAAAATTCCTTACTCTTCAAAAATACGAAAAGTCAAACTTTTCTGAAAATCTCAACTTTTCAAAAATCTAGACTTTTTCGAAATATTCATTTTTTTAAAATCCTAACTTTTTTGAAAAATCTGAACATTTTCAAAGTCCCAACATTTTTAAAATCTTGATGTTTTCAAAAATAACAAATTTATTTAAAATTACAACTTTTTAAGAAGTAATGACTTTTTGAAAATCTCAAGTTTTTGAAAATCCCGACTTTTCAAAAAATTTGAATTTTTTAAAAGCCCAAGTTTTTCAAAATACTATCTTTTACCAAATCTAGCTATTTTAAGTTTTTAGGTTGAGGGATTAGTGCTCCAGGGATTTAGTGTTTAGGGGTTAAGTTTTGGGCTCGGATTCGGGGTTTAGGGTTTATGGATTTGGGCTGGGGCTAAGGATTCAGGGTTTAGTGTTGAGGTTCATGGTTCGGGTATCAAGGTATAGGGTTTAAGACTTAGGTTTTAGGCTTTAAGACTCAAAATTTAGGGTTTAGGAGCAATTAGAGATTAAGGTTTAGTTTTTATAAGGTATAGGCCTCAAAGTTTAAGGGTTTAAGGCATAGGGGTCGTGGGGTTGATGTTCCATGGTTTAAGGTTTGAGATTCGAGGTTATGAGTTTAGGGCTTAGGTTCCTAGCTAAAGGTTTATGGTTTAGGGTTTTGTCTTAAGGCTCACGATTCAAGGTATACGGTTAAGGGTTAGGCCTAAGTATTTTATGGCTCATTGTCAAAAGTTTAGGGTTAGGCCTAAGGATTTAGGGTTTAAGGCTCGGTGTTAGGTGTTTAGGGCTTAGGGCTTTGTGTTTATTTTCGCTTCATGATGGCTCAAGGATCACAGGTTTAGGGTTTATGGTTTAAGGTTTTAGGTTTAGAGTTTAGGTATTACGATTTCGGTATTTGGGTTTATGGTTAAGTCTTAATGGTTTTGTGTTTATATGGTTTAGGATTTAGTTTTTAGGCTTAGTGTTTAGAATGTTCACATTTAGGGTTTAGCATTTATGACTCAGGTTTAAGGTTTTAGGGGTTATGATTTATAAAAATCACGATTTCAAAAATATCCTGCTTTTGATTTAGTTAGGATTTTTGAAAATGTCATGATTTTTAAGAAGTCTGTATTTTTAAATATTTAGAAAGTGATAAAGTCATGAATTTATAAATTTCACAATATTTAAAAAAACTCGTGATTTTTAAAAATTCATAATTTTCGAAAAAGTCACGATTTTATAAAATTTGGAATTTTGAAAAAGTAAAGATTTTGAAAATGTTAGGATTTTCTAAAGAAGTAGGATATTCATAACATTTGGGATTTAAAAATCTTTTCAGTAGGGACTTATTTGAAAATTGCACCTTTTTTCAAAATCTTGTCTTTTTTGAAAATCCCAACTTTCTCAAAATTCTTGGCTTTTTCGAAATCATGAATTTTTTGAAATCCCAATTTTTGTTCGAAATCCCAACCTTTTCATAATTTTGACCATTTTTAAAATCTCAACTTTGTCAAAAACCTTAATTTTTTAAAATTCAAACTTTTTTAGAATTATGAAATTTTATCTTTTTCTAAAATTACAAATTCTTTAAAATGCTAATTTTTTTAAATTCACAACTGTTTTGAAACTAATAACTTTTCAAAAATTATGACATATTTTAAAATCCAAAATTTCTTGAAAATTTAAATTATTCAAGAGCATAAGTTGAGATATTTTAAACATGAGGTTTAAAAAAAATGGACTGAAACAGACACCAGGAGCACAAGTTACAACCTTTTCAAGTTCTTGCTAATTTTGGCACATCACTGCATTTTTGAGTTCTTGACTCTTTTGCGATTATATAAACTATTTCAAAATCCCAACTTTTTCAAAATTTGTAACTATTTCAAAAATCAAAACTTTTTAGAAATCCCAACTTTTTCAAAAATCGCAATTATTTCAAAAATCGAAACTTTTTAGAAATCCCACCTTTTTAAAATTCTTGAATTTTCTAAAATCTAAAATTTATAAAAACACGTACTTTTTTGAAAATCCTTACTTTTATAAGAAAACATTGAAAATTGCAATTATTAAAAATCAAGACTTTTTTAATATCTTGACTTATTCAAAAATCTTGACTTTAAAAAAATCTTGACGTTTTAAAAATCCCAACTTTTCAAAAATCTTCACTTTTTGAAAATCTTCACTTTTATAAATTCACTACTTTTAGGAAAATCTTAAATTTTTTAAAATCTTGTATTTTTAAAAACCTTTTTGAAAATGTCAAGTTTTTCAAAAATCTTGACTTGTTAAAAAATGCTGATTGTTCAAAAATCTTGAATCTTCAAAAATGTGAAAAGCCCAACTCTTTCAAAATCCCAACATTTCAAAAAACATTACTTTTTAGATATACTCATTTTTTAAAACCCCAACTTGTTTGAAAATTTGAACATTTTCAAAGCACTAACATTTTTTAAATCTTGATGTTTTCAAAAATATTAACTTTATTTAAAATTACAAGTTTTTCAAAAGTCGTGAGTGTTTTGAAAATCCCAAGTTTTTACAAATACCATCGTTTTCCAAATCTATCATCTATATATTAAGGTTTCTAGGTTGAGGGTTTAAAGTTGGGGCTTAGGGTTCGGGGTTAGGTTTAGGGTTGAGGTTCGGGGTTACGAGATAAGGTTAAGGTTGGGCTTATGTTTTAGGGTTTGGGGTTTTTGAGGTTTAGGGTTTAAGGTTAGCATTTAGGGCTTATGTTTTAGGGTTTTGGGTTTAGGGTTTTGTATTTAGGGTTTAGTATTTAGGATTTAACATTTAGGGTTTAATACTCAAAATTTAGGGTTTAATAGCAATTAGAGTTTAAGGTTTATGGTTTATAGGGTATAGGGCTCAGAGTTTAGGGTTTAGGGTTTAGGTCTCAGTGTTCATGTTGAGGGTCTCGGGGTTCGAGGTTCAAGTATACGAGTTTAGGGTTTAAGGTTAAGGGTTTTGGCTTAGGGCTCATGATTAAAGGTTAAGGTTTAGGGCTATATAGCTAAAGATTTAGGGTCAGGCCTAAGCCTTTAGGGTTCGTTGTTTAGGGTTTAGAGTTTAAGGCTCGGGGTTAGGGGTTTATGTCGATATAGCTAAAGGTTTAGGGTTAGGCCTAATGCTTTAGGGTTTGTTGTTTAGGGTTTAGAGTTTAATGCTCAGGGTTAGGGGTTTAGGATTTAGGCTTCATTGCTCGGACATCAGGTTTTAGGGTTTATGGTTTAACATTTGGGGTTTAGAGTTTAGGTTTTACGATTTAGGGATTTGGGTTTATGGCTTATGGATGAGGGTTTAGGGTTTAGGATTAATTGTTAAGGGTTTATGGTTTAGGATTTAGGGTTTTTGCCTTAGTTTTAGTATTTTGGGGTTTAGTGTTTAGCATTTACGACTCGGGATTTATTGTTTAGGTGTTAGGGATCGTGATTTTGAAAATTTCACGATTTCAAAAATATCTCGATTTTAAAATAGTTAGGATTTCAAAAAAGTCATGATTTTAAAAGATTTTGAAAGTGATAAAGTAATGCATTTAAAAATTTCACAATTTCAAAAAAACTTGTGATTTATTCTAGTTATGAAATCTCCAAATTAACTTAAACTGAAAATAAAAATTTATACTACTATTGAAAGGGAAACTAATCTAAACAAAATAAACAATTGAAACATTATAATTAAAAGCAACAATTAAACTACTTTTATACTAAAACTAAACAAGTGAGATAACCCGGTGTGGTTAAAAAAATTAATTTTTGAAAAAGTCACGATTTTATAAAAAGTTGGAATTTTGAAAAAGTAAATATTTTTAAAATGTTAGGATTTAAAAAAAAAGGATATTCAAAACAATTGGGATTTAAAAATCTCTTTAGTTTTGTAATTCCTGACTTATTTGAAAATTGCACCTTTTTTCAAAATCTTGTCTTTTTGAAAATCCCAACTTTCTCAAAATTCTGTCTTTTGAAATCACGACTTTTTTAATATCCCAATTTTTGTTCGAAATCCCAACCTTTTCATAATCTTGACTTTTTTGAAAATCTTAACTTTTTAAAAAACCTTAATTTTTTTAAATTCAAACTTTTTTAGAATAATGAAATTCTATCTTTTCTAAAATTGCAAATTCTTTAAAATCCTATTTTTTTAAAAAAATTTACAACTTTTAGAAAATTATAATTTTAAAAAAATCATAAGATTAAAAATCCAAAATTTCTAGAAAATCTAAATTATTCAAACTCCCAACTTTTTTTTAAAATCCTAAGATTTTTTAAAAATTGTACTTTTTAAACATGTGGTTTAAAACAATGGACTCAAACGGACACCAGGAGCACAAGTTATGACTTCTTAAGGTCCTTGCTAATTTTGACGCATCATTACATTTTTGAAATCTTGAATCTTTTGAGATTATAACATTTTCATAAATCTTGACTTTTTTGAAAATCGAAACTATTTCAAAAAGTTGCGACGTTTTGAAAATTAAAACTTTTCCAGAAATCCCAACTTTTTAAAAATTCCTAAATTTTCTAAAATCTCAACTTTTTTGAAAATCTTTAATTTTTTAAAAAATATATTTTTCAAAAATTACAAATATAAAAATCAGGACTTTTTCGAATATCCCAAATTATTCAAAAATCTGGAGTTTTTAAAAATCTTGACATTTTTAAAATCCCTAAATTTTGCAAAATTTTGACTTTTTTGAAAATCCTAACTTTTCAAAAATCTTGACTTTTTCGAAAATCTTGACTTTTAAAAATTCGTGATTTTTGGAAATCCTAATTTTTAAAAATACCGTCTTTTTCAAAATCCTATCATTTTAGAAAGTGTTAAGTCCTTAAAAATCCTCGACTTTTTCAAAAATGTGAAAAGCCAAACTGTTTGAAAATCCCAACTTTTCAAAAATCCAGACTTTTTGAAATATTCATTTTTGAAAACCCCTACTTGTTTGAAACTTTGAACATTTTCAAATTTTTCAAATTTTTAAAATCTTGATGTTTTAAAAATAACAACTTTTTTTAAACTTGGAAATTTTTCAAAAGTTGTAACTTTTTTTAAAATCTCAAGTGTTTAAAAATCCTAAATTTTTCAAAATCCTTGATTTTTTGAAAATCCAAAGTTTTCCAAAATACCAACTTTTTTCAAATCTAACTATTTTCGATTTCTAAGTTGAGGGTTTAGGGCTTAGGGGAATTTTTAATTAGGGTTTAGGTTTTTGAGCTCAAGATTCCAAGTTTAGGGTTTCGGGATTAGGGCTTAGGGTTGATGTTTAGGGTTCAAGGATCAAGGTTTAGTTTTTAGGGTTTAGGGTTTAGGGTAGGGTTTACGGTTGAGGGTTTTTCATTTATGGTTTAGGGCTCATGGTTTACGATTGAGGATTTAATATTTAAGATTTAGCATTTAGGGTTTTAGGGTTTAAGAACTATTAGTGCTTAAGGTTTAGGGTTTATAGGGTATAGGGCTCATAGTTTAGGGTTTAAGTTTTAGGTCTTAGTGTTCCATGCCTCGGGGTTTGAGGTTGAGGTTTAGGAGTGTTATGAGTTTAGGGTTTAGGTCTCTAGCTACGGGTTTAGGGTTTAGTGTTTTAGCTTAGGAATCATGGTTCCAAGCTTAAGGCTTTAGGGTTCAATGTTTAGGGTTTAGGTTTTAAGGATCATGGTTAGGGGTTTAATTCTTGTTGTTTTGGGATTAGCACTTAGGGTTTTGGGTTTAGGCTTCATGGCTTAGGGATCAGGGTTTAGTGTTTATGGTTTAAGGTTATGGGTTTAGTTTAGGTTTTATAATTTAGGGATTTGGGTTTATTGTTTATGGTTGATGGTTTGGGGATTAAGATTCATTGTTAAGGTATATGGTTTAGGATTTAGGGTTTTGGGATTAGTGTTTAGCGTTTATGACTGGTATCGGGTTTAGGGTTTAGGGTCACAATTTTGAAAAAAGTCATGATTTCAAAAATACCCTGATTTTGAAATAGTTAGGATTTCAAAAAATTCTGTATTTTCAAAGATTTTGAAAGTGATAAAGTCATGAATTTAAAATTTTTACAATGTTAGGATTTTCAAAAAAATTAATATATTCAAAACGGTTGGGATTTAAAAATCTATTCAGTTTTTTTATTCTTGACTTATTTTAAAATTACATCTTTTTCAAAAAAATCCCAACTTTCTCAAAATTCTTGGATTTTTCTATATCATGACTTTTTTGAAATCCCAACATTTTCAAAATTTCCAAATTTTTCAAAATCACGACTTTTGTGAAAATCTGAACTATTTAAAAATTCATGACATTTTTAAAATCAAAACTTTTTTCTAAAACTCAATTTTTGAAAAATTCCTTACTTTATAAACAAATTATTTTTTTCAAAAATTGTAAATATTTAAAATTAGGACTTTTCAAATATCCCAACTTCTTCAAAAATCCAAAATTTTTAAAAAGTCTTGACATTTTAAAAATCCCAATATTTTCGAAAATCTTGAATTTTTTAAAAAACGTGACTTTTCTAAAATCTTGACTTTTTTGAAATTCCTGACTTTTCAAAAATCCTAAACTTTTTTCAAAATGTCAAGTTTTTCAAAAATCTTGACTCTTCAAAAATGCAAAAATTCAACTCTTTCGAAAATCCCAACCTTTCTAAAATCCTGACTTTTTCAAAATATTCATTTTTCGAAAATCCCAACTTGTTTGAAAACGTAAACATTTTCAAATTCCCAACATTTTTAAATCTTGATGTTTTCAAAAATAACAACTTTGTTTAAAATTACAACTTTTTCAAAAATCGTGAATTTTTTGAAAATCTCAAAATTTTTAAAATCCTGACTTTTTCAAAAATCTTGAAGTTTTAAAAATCCCAAGTTTTTCAAATTTTTTATGGTTTATAGGTTCAAGGTTTAGGTCTCAAGGGAGTTAGTGTTTAAGGTTTAGATTTTTGGGCTCATAATTCGTGGTTTAGGGTTAGTGTTCGGGGATGATGTTCGGGGTTCAGGATCAAGGTTTAGGGTTTAGTCTTTAGAGTTTAGGATTTATGGCTCACGTTTTAGGGTTTATGGTTTGAGGTTTACATTTGAGGGTTTTTCACTTAGAGTTTAGGGCTCATGGTTTACGATTGAGGGTTTAGTATTTAGGTTTAGTAGCAATTAAAGCTTAAGGTTTAGGGTTTATATGATATAGGGCTCGAGTTTATAGGATTTATGGCGTAGGGGTCAGGGTTTAGGTCTCGGTGTTTATGGTTGAGGTTCCATGGCTTAGGTTCAAGGTTCAGGATTATGAGTTTAGGTTTTTTTTTATTAGGGCTCACGGTTCAAGATATAGGGTTTACGGTGAAAGAGTTAGAGCTAATGCTTTAGGGGTCCTTAGGGGTTTGTTTATGGTTTGAGGGTTTAGGGTTTAAGATTTAGTGTTAAAAGTTTATGGTTTAGAATTTAGGGTTTTGGGCTTATTGTTTAGGATGTTGGGGTTTAGGGTTTACCATTTACGACTCGGGTTTCAAGGATTAGGGTTTTAAAGTTGCATTTTTGAAAAAATCATGATTTTTAAAAAGTCTGTATTTTCAAAGATTTTGAAAGTGATAAAGTCATGAATTTAAAAACTAGCAATTTTTTAAAATTCTAATTTTCAAAAACGTTGCGATTTGAAGGAAAAAGTTGGAATTTTGAAAAAGTAATTTTTTTAAAATGTTTGAATTTTAAAAAAAAGGATATTCAAAAAGTTGGGATTTAAAAATCTCTTCAGTTTTGTAGTTCTGACTTATTTGAAAATTGCACCTTTTTTAAAATATTGTCTTTTTGAAAATCCAAACTTTCTAAAAATTCTTTGATTTTTTGAAATCATGACTTTTTGAAATCCCAAGCTTTTCATTATCCAAACTTTATTGAAAATCTCAAATTTTTCAAAAACCCTTAAATTTTGAAATTCAAACTTTTTAGAATTATTAAATTCTATCTTTTTTTAAAATCCTCTAAATATTTTGAAATTTACAACTTTTTGGAAAATAATGCTTTGTCAAAAATCATGATATATTCAAATCCATAATAACTTGAAAATCTAAATCCTACAAACTCCCAACTTTTCTTTTTAAAATCCTGATATTTTAAAAAAGTTTGCACTTTTAAATATGTGCTTTAAATAAAAACAGACTCAAAAGGACACTGGAAGCACGAGTTATGACCTTTTCAAGTTCTTGCTAATTTTGGCACATCACTACATTTTTGAAATCTTGAATATTTTGAGATTATATATAACTTATTCAAAAAAAATCCCAACTTTTCAAAAATTCCTAAATTTATTAAAATCTTAATTTTATAAAAAAATACTGTCTTTTTGAAAATAATTTTTTTAATAAAAATTATATTATTTCGAAAAACAAAAATAATAAAAATTAGGACTTTTCGAATATCCTAACTTATTCAAATATATTGACATTTAAAAATCCCAACATTTTCCAAAATCTTGACTTTTTGAAAAACCTAACGTTTCATAAATCCTGACTTTTTGAAAATCTTCGCTTTTACAAAATCACTACTTTTTAGAAAATCTAAAATTGTTTAAAATCCGTGTTTTCAAAAATCCTATTTTTATTGAAAATGTCAAGTTTTTCAAAAATCTTGACTTTTTCAAAAATCCAAACTCTTCAAAAATCCTTACTCTTCAAAAATGTGAAAATCCCAACTCTTTCGAAAATCCCAACTTTTCAAAAATTCTAATTTTTTGAAATATTCATTTTTCAAAAACCCCAACTTGTTTGAAAATTTGAACATTTTCAAAGTTCCAACATATTATAGATCTTGATGTTTTCAAAAATAATAATTTTGTTTAAAATTGTAACCTTTTCAAAAGTCATGTCTTTTTTAAAATCTCCAGTTTCTGAAAATCCTGACTTTTTAAAAATCCCAAGTTTTTCAAGTAACTACTTTTTCCAAATCAAACTATTTTAATGTTTCTATGTTAAGGATTTAGGGTTAAGGGGCTTTAGTGTTTAGGGTTTAGGTTTTTAGGCTCATGATTCAAGGTTTAGGGATTCAAGTTCATGGTTTAAAAATTAGGTTTTAGGGTTTGGGGTTCAAGGTTCACGGTTGAGGGTTTTGCATTTAGGGTTTAGGGGTCGTGGTTTACGATTGAGGGTTTTATATTTAGGATTAAAAATTTAGGGTTTTAGGGTTTATAGGGTATAGGGCTTAGAGTTTAGGGTTTAGGGTGTAGGGTCAGTTTAGGGTTAGGGTTTAAGGACTGGGTTTAGGGTTTAGGTATCAATGTTCATGGTTGAGGCTCCATGGCTCAGGGGTTCATGATTTAGGGTTATGAGTTTAGGGTTTAGGTTTTAGGCCTAAGGATTTAGGGTTCATTGTTTAGTGTTTAAGGTTTAAGGCTCAAGGTTAGGTGTTTAGGGTTTATTGTTTAGGATTTAGGGTTTAAGATTCATGGCTTAGGGATCAGGGTTTAGGGTTTATGGTTTAAGGTTTGAGGTTTAGAGTTTAGGTTTTACGATTTAGGGATATATGTTTATGGTCTAGGATTTAGTGTTAAGGGTTTATGGTTTATGATTTAGGATTTAGGGTTTTGGACCTAGTGTTTAGGATTTTTTGGCTTAGGGTTTAGCGTTTAGGGTTTTGTAGTTTCAAGTTTTTCAAAAGTTTACAATTTTAAAATTATCTCAATTTTGAAACAATTAGGATTTTGAAAAATTCATGAGATTAAAAAGTATATTTTCAAAGATTTTTAAAGTGGTAAAGTCATGAAATTAAAAAGTTCACAATTTTTCAAAAAAATCATGATTTTAAAAAAAACTTACGATTTTATAAAAAGTTGGAATTTTGAAAAAGTAAATATTTTTAAAATGTTAGTATTTAAAAAAGAAGGATTTTCAAAACAGTTGGGATTATAAAATCTCTTCAGTTTTGTAATTCCTGACTTATTTTAAAATTGCACCTTTTTTCAAAATATTGTCTTTTTGAAAATCTCAACTTTCTAAATATTCTTGGCTTTTTTTGAAATCCCAATTTTTATTCGAAATCCTGACCTTTTATAAGACTTTTTGAAAATCTCAATTTTTTCAAAACCCTAAAAAAATTTAAATTCAAACATTTTTAGAATTATGAAATTCTATCTTTTTCTAAAATTGCAAATTCTTTAAAATCCTATTTTTTAAAAAATTCACAACTTTTTTGAAAATAATGACTTTTTCAAAAATCATAACATATTCAAAAATCTAGAATTTCTAGAAAATCTAAATTATTCAAACTCCTGACTTTTTTTGAAAATCCTAATATTTTAAAAAAGTTGAGATTTTGAAACATGTAGTTTAAAAAAATTGGACCCCAAACGGACACCCAAACAAACTCTTTTGATATAATAACTTTTTTGAAAATCCTAACTTTTTCAAAAAATAGCAATTATTTAAAAATCACAATGTTTTTGAAAATATAAAACTTTTTAAGAATTCCCAACTTTTTAAAAACTCCTGAATTTTACAAAATCTTTACTTTATCAAAAATGAAAACTTTTATGAAAATCCTTACTTTTTAAAAAATAATATTTTTTGAAAATCATAAATATTAAAAATCGGGACTTTTTGAATATCCTGAGTTAATAAAAATTCTAACTTTTTCAAAAATATCGACGTTTTGAAAATATTCACTTTTCCAAAAACATGACTTTTAGAAAATCTCACATTTTTTAAAATCTCAATCGTTTCAAAAATCCCAACTTTTTATAAAACTTTGTCTTGACTTTTTCAAAAATTAAGACTCTTAAAAATGTGAAAATCCGAACTCTTTCAAAAATCCCAACTTTTCAAAAATCCTTATTTTTTTTAAATATTCATTTTTTTAAAAACCCAACTTGTTTGAAAATCTGAACATTTTGAAAGTCCTAACTTTTTTAAATCTTGATGTTTTAAAAAATAACTATGTTTAAAATTGCAACCTTTTCAGAACTCGTGATCTTTTTGAAAATCTTGACCTTTTAAAAAATCTTGATTTTTTAAAAATATCAAGTTTTTCCAAATACCAACTTTTCCAAATATAACAATTATAAGGTTTTCTATGTTGAAGCTTTAGGCCTCAGGGGATTTAGTGTTTAGATTTTTGGCCTCAGGATTCGAGGTTTAGGGTTTAGTGTTTATGGTTTAGGGATTAGGGCTCAAGACTTAGGGTTCAGGGTTAAGGTTTAAGGCTCGTGGTTAGGGTTTTAGGGTTCTGTTATGGGTTTAGGGCTTAGAATTTAGGGTTTAGGCTTTATGGCTCAGAGATAATGGTTTGGGGTTTAGAGTTTAGGTTTTATGATGTAGGGATTTGGGTTTATGGTTTATGGTTGAGGGTTTACGGTTTAGGATTCAGTATTAAGGGTTTATTGTTTATGGTTAAGGATTTAGGGTTTTGGCTTAGTGTTTAGGAAGTTCAGATTAAGGTTTAGAGTTTATGACTCATGTTTCTAGTTTTAGGGTTTGAAATAGTTAGGATTTCAAAAAAATCATGATTTTGAAGAAAGACTGTATTTTAAAAGAATTCATCAATTTAAAAAGTTCATAATTTTGAAAAAACTCACGATTTTTTAAAAATTCGTAATTTTGAAAAAGTCTCGATTTTATAAAAAGTTATTTAAAAAGTAAAGATTTTGAAAATTTTACGATTTAAAAAAATTAAGATATTCAAAACAGATGGGATTTAAAAATCTCTTCAATTTTGTAAATTCCCTACTTTTTTAAAATTGCACCTTTTTCAAAACTCTTGTCTTTTTGAAAATCCCAACTTTCTCAAAATTCTTGGCTTTTTCAAAATCACAACTTTTTAAAATCCTAATTTTTGTTGAAATACCAATCTTTTCATAATCCTGACTTTTTTAAAATCTCAACTTTTTCAAAATCCCTAAAAATTTTGAAATTCAAACTTTTTTGAATTATGAAATTCTATCTTTTCATAAAATTACAAATTCTTTAAAATCCTAATATTTTTGAAATGCAGATTTTTAGAAAATAATGACTTTTTAAAAATCATGACATATTAAAAAGCCAGAATTTCTGGAAAATCTAAATCATTTAAACTCCCGACTTTTTTTATAAAACCCTGATATTTTAAAACGCTGATTTGTTTTAAACATGTGGTTTTAAAAAATAGATTCAAACGGACATCCGGAGCACAAGTTATGACCTTTTTAAGTTCCTGCTAATTTTGGCGCATCATTACATTTTTAAATCTTTACTATTTTTGAGATTATAACTATTTCAAAAATTGCAACTATTTATTTCAAAAATAAAAACTTTTTCTGAAATCTCAACTTTTTAAAAATTCTTGAATTTTCTAAAATCTCAACTTTATCAAAAATTTTGACATTTTTGAAAATCCATATTTTAAAAAAAAAATATATATATTTTTCAAAAAATCACAAATATTAAAAATTGGGACTTTTTCAAATATCCTGACTTATTCAAAAATCCCAACTTTTTAAAATAATCTTGATGTTTTTAAAATCCATACATTATCCAAAATCTTGACTTTTTGAAAATCCAGACTTTTTCAAAAATCTTCACTTTTACAAAATCAGGACTTTTCGAAAAGAAAATCTCAATCCTGACTTTTTGAAATATTCATTTTTGAAATCCCCAACATTTTTAAAATCTTGATGTTTTACAAAATAACAAATTTGTTTAAAATTGCTACCTTTTCTAAAGTTCACGACTTTTTGAAAATCTATAGTTTTTGAAAAGCCTGACTGTTTCAAAAATCTTGATTTTTTAAAAATCCCAAAATTTTCAAAATATCAACTTTTTCCAAATCTAACTATTTTACGGTTTCTAGGTTGAGGGATTAAGGCAAAAGGGATTTGGTGTCTATAGTTTAGATTTTTGGCTTAGGATTCGAGGGTTTAAGGTTTAGGGCTTAGGGATCAAGGCTCAAGGTTTGGGATCAAGGTTTAGGGTTTTAGGGTTTAAGGCTAGGATTTAGGGCTCATGTTTTAGGGTATGGGGTTTGAGGTTTTAGCATTTACAGGTTTTAGGGTTAAAGACTGGATAAGAATTTGGGGTTTAGGAGCAATTCGAGCTTAAGGTTTATGTTTTATAGGGTATATGGCTCAAAGTTTAGTGTTTAGGGTTCATTGCTCAGGGGTCATGGTTCGGGGTTATGAGTTTGGGGTTTAAGATTTAGGTCTAGAGATAAAGGTTTAAGGTTTAGGGTTAAAGCTTGGGGCTCATGGTTCAAGATAGGGTTTAGTGTTTAGGATTAGACCTAATGCTTGAGGGTTCATTGTTTAGGGTTTAGGATGTAAGGCTCGGTTGAGGTTAGGTGTTTAGGATTTATTGTTTACGGTTTTAGTCTTCATGGCTCAAGGATCGGGGTTTAGGGTTTATGGTTTAATGTTGGGGTTTAGAGTTTAGGTTTTTGATTTAGGGATTTTGGTTTAGGTTTATGGCTGAAGGTTTATGGTTTATTGTTTAGAATTTAGGGTTTTGGACTTAGTGTTTAGGATGTTGGGTAGTTTTGCATTTACGACTGAGGTTTCAGGTTTTACAGTTTAAGGGTTTAAGTGTCACGATTTTGAAAAAGTCACGATTTAAAAATATCTTTATTTGAAATAATTTGGATTTCGAAAAAGTCATGATTTACAAAAAGTGTATATTTTCAAAGATTTTGAAAGTGATAAAGTCATGAGTTTAAAAGTTCACAATTTTTAAAAACTTGTCATTTTTAAAAATTCATATTTTTAAAAAAGTCATGATTTTATAAAAGTTGAAATTTGTTTAAAGTAAAGATTTTGAAAATGTTAGGATTTAAAAAAAGGATATTCAAAACTGTTGGAATATTGCACCTTTTTGAAAATCCCAACTTTCTCAAAATTCTTGGGTTTTTTGAAATCACTATTTTTTTGAAATCCCAACCTTTTCAAAATCCTAACTTTTTTAAAATTTCAAATTTGAAGATTTTTACAATTATAAAAAAATGGACACCCGAGCATGAGCTATGTCCTTTTCAAGTTCCCCTGCTAATTTTGGCGCATCACAATATCCTTATTTTTTCAAAAATCTAAACATTTTCAAACAATCTTTGCTTTTTAGAAAATCTCAAATTTTTTAAAATGTCATCTTTTCAAAAATCCTAAATTTTTTAAAATGTCAAGATTTTCAAAGATCTTGACTTTTTCAAAAATATAAACTCTTCAAAATGTGAAAAATTCCAGCTGTTTTGAAAATCCCAGACTTTCCAAAATCCTGAATAGTTTGAAACATTCTTTTTCAAAAACCCCAACTTGTTTGAAAATCTTGATGTTTTCAAAAATAAAATATTTGTTTAAAATTGCAACCTTTTCAAAAGTTGTGACTTTTTTGAAAATCTCAATTTTTTGAAAATCCTTACTTTTTTGCAAAAATCTTCACTTTTTAAAAATTGCAAGTTATTCAAAATATCAACTTTTTAAAAATCTAAATATTTAAAGGTTTCTAGGTTGAGGTTTCAAGGCTCAGGGCTCATGGTTCATGGTTTAGGGTTGAGTTTTTCAGGTTTAGGGATCAAGGTTTAGGGTTTAAGAATAAGGTTTTAGGGTTCAGGCTCAAGTGGTTTGGGGTTTAGAGTTTAGGGTTAGGATTTACGCCTAAGGTTTTAGGGTTTAGGGATCATGGTTTATGATCTAGGGTTTAGTATTTAAGATATAGCATTTATGGTTTTACAGTTTAAAGACTCAAAATTTAGGGTTTAGGAGCAATTAGAGCTTAAGGTTTTAGGGCGTAGTGGTAAGGGTTTAGGATTTAGATATCGGTGTTCATGGTTGAGTGTCCACGGCTAGGTGTTCGAGGATCGAGGTTATGAGTTTAGGGGGACGGTTCACTATTTAGGGTTTAGGGTTTATGTTTTATGGATGAGGGTTTATGGTTTAAGGTTTAGAATTTAGGGTTTTGGGATTAATGTTTAGGGTTTAGGGTTTAGAATTTATGACTTAGGTTTTAGGGTTTAGGGGTCGTGATTTTGAAAAAGTCACGATTTATAAAATATAATTATTTTGAAATAATTAGGATTTCTTAAAAGTCGTGATTTTCAAATATTTTGAAAGTGATAAAGTCATGAATTTAAAAGTTCACAATTCTTTAAAAATTCATTTTTTTAAATATTTGTAATTTTAAAATATTCGTTATTTTATAAAAAGTTGGAATTTTTAAAACTAAAGATTTTGAAAATGTTTGGATTTTTTTAAAAATAGCATATTCAAAATAATTGGGATTTAAAATCTCTTCATTTTTTTAATTCCTAACATATTTGAAATTTGCACCTTTTTCAAAATCTTGTCTTTTTTGAAAATCCCAACTTTCTCAAAATTCTTGGCTTTTTCAAAATCATGAATTTTTTGAAATCCCAATTTTTGTTCGAAAATCTAAACTTTTTCAAAAATCCTTAAATTTTTGAAATTCATTTTTTTAGAATTATGAAATTCTATCTTTTTCTAAAATTGAATTTTTTAAAATCTTAATTCTTTTGAAATTCACAACTTTTTTGAAAATAATGACATATTAAAAAATCAGGAATTTCTGGAAAATCTAAATTATTCAAACTCATAACTTTTTTATTTGAAAATACAGATATTTTAAAAAAGTTGATATTTTTTAAACATGTGGTTTTAAAGAAAAGGACTCAAAGGAAAACCCTTAGCACAAGTTATGACCTTTTCAAATTTTCTTCAAATTTTGGTGCATCACTACATTTTTCAAATCTTGACTCTTTTCAAATTATAACTTTTTGAAAATAAAAACTTTTTAAGAAATCCCAAAAGATTTTTAAAAATTATATTTTTTCAAAAATCACAAATATTAAAAATTGGGACTTTTTCACATATCTGGCTTATTACTAAATCTTTACTTTTAAAAAATCTTGACGATTTAAAAATCCCAACATTTTCCAAAATCTTGAATTTTTGGAAATCTTCACTTTTTGAGAATCACAACATTTTTGAAAATATCTAATTTTTTAAAATACTATTTTTTCAAAAATCCTTACTTTTTTTAAAATGTCAAGTTTTTCAAAAATCTTGACTTTTTCAAAAATCCAAACACTTCAAAATTTCACTCTTCAAAGTTCCTGAATCTTCAAAAATGTAAAAAGCCCAACTCTTTAGAAAATCCCTACTTTTCAAAAATCTTGACTTTTTCAAAATATTCAATTTTTGAAAACCCCAACTTGTTTAAAAATTTGAACATTTTCAAAGTCCCAAATTTTTTCAAATCTTGATGTTTTCAAAATTAACAACTTTGTTTAAAATTGCAACCTTTTGAAAAGTCGTGACTTTTTTAAAAATCTCAAGTTTTCAAAATCTTTTTGTAAAAATATTTACTTTCATAAAATCCCAAGTTTTTCAAAATACCTACTTTTTCTAAAACTAACTATTTTAAGGTTTCTAGGTTGAGGGATTAGGTCTCGGGGATTTAGTGTTTATGTTTTAGTTTAGGTTTTGCGCTCAAGATGTGGTATTTAAGGTTTAGAGTTCAGGTTAGGGTTGAGGTTAAGGGTCTAGGGTTTAGGGTTTATGGTTAGGATTTAGGGCTTAGGTTTTAGGGGTTGGGGTTCAAGGTTTATAGTTGAGGGTTTTGTATTTAGGTTTTATTTCTCATGGTTTATGATTGAAGGTTTTGCATTTAGGGTTTTAGTTTTTAGGAGCAATTATAGCTTAAGGTTTAAGGGTTATAGGGTTTAGCACTCAAAATTTAGAATTTACGGCGTAAGGGTCAGGGTTTAGGGTTTAGGTCTTAGTGTTTATGGTTGAGGGTCCATAGCCCGTGGTTCGAGGTTTGAGGTTACGAGTTTAGTGTTTAGGATTTAGATCTCTAGCTAAAGGATTAGGACTTAGGGTTTTGTCTTAGGGCTCACAGGTTCAAGGTATAGGTTTAGGGTTTATGGTTTTAAGGTTTGGGGTTTAGATTTTATTTTTGTGATTTAGGGATTTGTGTTTATGGTTTATGGTTGAGGTTTTAGGGTTTATGATTTAGGGTTAAGGGTTTATGGTTTATGGTTATGGATTTAGAGTTTTGGGCTTAGTATTTAGGTTGTTGGGGTTTAGGGCTTAGTGTTTACGACTTAGGTTTCAGGTTTTAGGGTTTAGGTTTTAGGGGTCATCATTTTGAAAAATTCACGATGTACAAAATATCTCGACTTTAAAATAGTTAGGATTGTAAAATATTCATGATTTTCAAAAAGTCTGTATTTTCAAATATTTTGAAAGTGATAAAGGCATGAATCTAAAAAGTTCACAATTTTAAAAAAACTCGTGTTTTTTTTTAAATTTTAAAATTTTGTAAAAGTCGCAATTTTATAAAATTTTGGAATTTTGAAAATATAAAGATTTTAAAAATGTTAAGATTTAAAAATGTTAGGATTTTGCAAAAATAGGATATTCAAAACCGTTGGAATTTAAAAATCTTATCAGTTTTGTAATTCTAGACTTATTTGAATATTGCAGCTTTTTTATAAATCTTGTCTTTTTGAAAATCCCAACTTTCTCAAAATTTCTTTGCTTTTTGAAATCACAACTTTTTGAAATCTAAATTTTTGTTCGAAATCCCATCCTTTTGACAATCCTAAATTTTTTTGAAAATCTCATGTTTTTCAAAAACCCTTAATTTTTTGAAATTTGAACTTTTTTATAATTATGAAATTCTATCTTTTCCTAAAATTACAAATTATTTAAAATCCTTGTTTTTTCAAATTCACAACTTTTTGATGAATATGAATTTTTATACAATCATGACATATGAAAAGTCCATAAAATTAATAAAACTCCCAACTTGTTTTTGAAAATCATAATATTTTATAAAATTTGAGATTTTTGAAACATGTTGCTGAAAAAAACTGACTCAAACAAACACTAGGAGCAGAAGTTGTATCCTTTTCATGTTCCTACTAATTTTAGCTCATCAATACATTTTCAAATTCTAGTTCCTGCTAAGTTGTGTCTTTTGAGATTTTACTTTTTCAAAAATTCCAACTGTTTTAGAAATCCCAACTTTTCAAAAATTCCAACTTTTTAGAAATCCCAACTTTTTTAAAATACTTGAATTATCTAAAATCTAGACTTTATCAAAACTATCGACTTTGTTGAAAATCCTTACTTTTTAAAAAAATTATATTCTTTTCGAAAATCACAAATATTAAAAATTGGGAATTTTTCATACATCCTAAATTTTTCAAAAATATTAATATTTTAAAAATCCCAACATTTTCTAAATTCTTGACTTTATTGAAAATCTAGACTTTATAAAAATCAGACTTCTTCAAAAATCTTCACTTTTATAAAATCATGACTTTCTAGAAAATCTCAAATTCCTAACTCTTTTGAAAATGTTGAGATTTTTTAAAATATTGACATTTTCAAAAATCTAGACTATTCAAAAATGCAAAAATCTGAATTTTTCAAAAATCTTGACTTTTTTGAAATATTAAATTTTTGAATACTCTAACTTGTTTGAAAATTTGATAATTTTCAAAGACCCAACATTTTTTGAATCTTGATGTTTTCAAAAGTAACAACTTTGTTTAAAATTGCAACTTTTTCAAAAGTTGTGACTTTTTAAAAATCTCAAGTTTTTTAAAATCTTGACTTTTCCAAAAATCTTGACTTTTTGAAAATTTCAAGTTTTTTTAGATCCTAACTTTTTCAAAAATATTGACTTTTTGAAAATGCCAAATTTTTCAAAATACCAAATTTTCCCAAATCTACCTATTTTACGGTTTCAAGATTGAAGGTTTAGGGCTCGGGGATTTAGTATTTAAGGTTTAGGTTTTTGGCTTAAGATTCATGGTTTAGAGTTTAGGGATTAGGGCTCAGGGCTTAGGGTTTAGGGTTGAGGTTCAAGGTTCGAGGATCAAGGTTTAGGGTTTAACAATTAGGTTTTAGGGTTTAGTGTTTAGGGTTTTTAGTTAGGGTTTAGGGCTCAGGTTTTAGGGTTTGTGAATTGAGGTTTATAGTTCAAGGTTTTGCATTTAGGGTTTAGGGCTCATGATTTACAATTGAGAGTTTAGTATTTAGGATTTAGCATTTAGTGCTTTTTAGGATTTAGAGCATAAAGGTCAACGGGTTTAGGGTTTAGGGCACAGAGGTCAACAGGGTTAGGATTTAGGGCATAGAGGTCAACGGGTTTAGGGTTTAGATATCAATGTTCATAGTTACAGTCCATGGCTCAGGGTTTGAGGTTTGAGGTTATGAGTTTAGGGTTTAGGTCTCTAGCTAAATGTGAAGGGTTAAGGGTTTTAGATTAGGGTTCACGGTTCAACGTATAGCGTTTAGGGTTTAAGGCTCAAGGTTAGGGGTTTAGGGTTTAGGCTTCATTGCTCAATGTAGGGATTAGGGGTTTAGATTTTAGTTAATTGGATTTACGGATTTGGGTTTATGGTTTATGGCTAAGGGTTTAGGGTTTAGGGTTTAGGATTCGGTGTTGAGGGTTTATGGTTTATGGTTTAGGAT
Source organism: Taxus wallichiana var. yunnanensis (assembly GCA_018340775.1). Taxonomy (NCBI): domain Eukaryota; kingdom Viridiplantae; phylum Streptophyta; class Pinopsida; order Cupressales; family Taxaceae; genus Taxus; species Taxus wallichiana. The sequence goes on from CM031242.1 coordinate 235,969,669, forward strand.
TTAGGGTTTTAGGCTTATTCTTTGGGATGTTGGGGTTTATGACTTAGGTTTTAGGTTTTGGGTTAAGGGTTTGGGGGTCGTGATTTTTACAAAGTCATGATTTAAAAAATATCTCAACTTTGAAACAGTTAGGATTTTGAAAAAGTCATGATTTTGAAAAAAGTCTATATTTTCAAAGATTTTGAAAGCAATAAAGTCAGGAATTTAAAAATTTCACAATTTTTTTAAAAATTTGTGATTTTTAGAAGATTCGTAATTTTTAAAAAGTTACGATTTTATAAAAAGTTGGAATTTTAAAAATTAATTTTAAAAAAATGTTAGGATTTTCAAAAAAATTGGGATTTGAAAATCTGTTTATGTTTTGTATTTCCCGACTTATTTGAAAATTGTACCTTTTTTGAAAATCTTGTCTTTTTAAAATCCCAACCTTCTCAAAATTCTTGGCTTTTTCGAAATCACGACTTTTTTGAAATCCCAATTCTTGTTCAAAATCACAAGGTTTTCATTAACCTGACTTTTTTTAAAATCTCAACTTTTTCAAAAACCCTTCAATTTTTGAAATTCAATATTTTTTAGAATTATAAAATTCAAGAAAATCATGACATATTGAAAAATTAAGAATTTCTAGAAAATATAAATTATTCAAACTATCTGACTTGTTTTTGAAAATCCTGATATTTTTAAAAAAAGTTGTAATTTTTGAAATATTTGCTTTAAAAATTAGACTCAAACAAACACCCAGAGCACAAGTTATGATCTTTTCAAGTTCGTGCTAATTTTGACACATCACTACATTTTTAAAATCTTGACTCTTTTGAGATTATTTTTGAAAATCCCAACTTTTTCAAAAATCACCACAATTTAAAAAAATTGGATGTTTTCGAAAATCAAAGTTTTTCAGAAATCCAAACTTTTTAAAAATTCTTGAATTTGCTAAAATCTCAACTTTATCAAAAATGCCAACTTTTTAAAAATACTTACTTTTTAAAAATATGTATATATTTTGAAAATCGCAAATATTAAAAATCAGGAATTTTTTGAATGTCCTAACTTATTAAAAATCCTGACTTTTTCAAAATGTTGACATTTTTAAAATCCCAACATTTTCCAAAATCTTGAATTTTCAAAGATCTTTACTTTTTTGAAAATCTTCATTTTTACAAAAATCACGACTTTTGGAAAATGTCAAAAAAATTAAAATGTAGTCATCTTAAAAGTCCAAACTTTTTTAAAATGTCAAGTTTTTCAAAAATATTGACCTATTGAAAAATCCTGATTCTTTAAAATTGCAAAAATTTAAACTTTTCAAAAATCCTTATTTTTTCAAAATATTCATTTTTGAAAACCCCAACTTGTTTGAAAATTTGAACATTTACAATGTCCCAACATTTTTAAATCTTGATGTTTTCGGGGTTTATGGCATAGGGTTCAGTGGTTTAGGGTTTAGGGTTTATGCTTAGGTCTTACGGTTCAAGGTTTATGGTTGAAGGTTAGGCCTAAGGCTTTAGGGTTCGCTGTTTAGGGTTTAGGATCTAGGGTTTCTTGCTCGGGGATAAAGGGTTAGGGTTTATTGTTTAAGGTTTGGGGTTTAGAGTTTACGTTTTTCGATTTAGGGATTTGGGTTTATGGTTTATGGCTGAGGGTTTAGGGTTTAGGATTTAGTGTTAAGGGTTTATGGTTAAGGATTTATGGTTTTGGGCTTAGTGTTTAGGATGTTGGGGTTTAGGGTTTAGCGTTTACGACTCAAGTTTCAGATTTTAGGGTTGATGGTTTAGGGGCCACGATCTTGAAAAAGTCAAGATTTAAAAAATATCCCAATTTGAAAAATAATCCTTATTTTGAAATAGTTAGGATTATGAAAAAGTCATGATTTTTAAGATAATGTAGTGAATTTAAAAAGTTCGTAATTTTTAAATAACTCATGATTTTTTAAAAATTGTAACTTTTTAAAAAGTTGTGATTTTATAAGAAGTTGAAAATTTTAAAATATAAAGATTTTGAAAATGTTAGGATTTTTAAAAATAGGATATTCACAAAATTTATGATTTAAAAATTACACCTTTTTTGAAAATCTTTTCTTTTCTAAAATCCCAAATTTCTCACAATTCTTAGCTTTTGAAATCATGACATTTTTGAAATCCCAATTTTTGTTGAAATCCCAACCTTTTCATAATCCTAATTTTTTTGAAAATATCAACTTTTTAAAAAACCCTAAATTTTTGGAAAATAATGACTTTTTAAAAAACCATGACATATTCAAAAACCTAGAATTTCTAGTATATCTAAATTATTCAAAATCCTAATTTTTTTAATGAAAATCCTGATATTTTAAAAAAATTCAGATTTTTGAAACATGGTTTACAAAAATGGACTCAAACAGAGACACCGAAGCACAAGTTATGACATATTCAAGTTCCTACTAATTTTAGCGAATCACTACATTTTTGAAATCTCAAATCTTTTGAGATTATAACTTTTTGAAAATCTGACTTTTTCAAAAAAATTGACATTTTTAAAATCCTAACATTTTAAAAAATCTTGACTTTTTCGAAAATCTTCACTTTTACAAAATCATGATCCGTCTTTTCAAAAATCCTAACTTTTTTGAAAATATCAAGTTTTTCAAAAATATTGACTTTATCAAAAATTCAGACTCTTAAAAATGTTAAAATCCCAACTCTTTTGAAAACCCCAACATGTTTGTAAATTTGAACATTTTCAAAGTCCCAACATTTTTAAATCTTGATGTTTTCAAAAATAACAACTTTGTTTAAAATTGACACCTTTTCAAAAGTTGTGACTATTTTGAAAATATGAAGTTTTAAAAGTCCTGAATTTTTAAAAATATTGAGTTTTTTTAAAATCCCATGTTTTTCAAAATACCATTTTTTTCAAAATCTATCTATTTTAAGTTTTCTAGGTGGGAGGGTTTAGGTTATTCGGCTTAGGATTTGGGGTTTAGGGTTTAGTGTTTAAGGTTGAGGATTAGGGCTCATAACTCAAGGTTCAAGGTTCGAGGATCTAGGTTTAGGATTTTATGTTTTCGGATTAAGGGTTAGGATTTAGGGCTCGGGTTTTAGGGTTTGTGGTTCGAGGTTTATGGTTGAGGATTTTAAATTTAGGGTTTTGGGCTCATGATTTATGATTAAGGGTTTAGTACTTAGGATTTAGCATTTAGGGTTTGAGGTTTCAAAACTCATAATTTAGGGTTTATGAGCAATTAGAGCTTAAGGTTTTGGGTTTATAGGGTATAGAGCTCGAGTTTAGGGTTTAGGGTATAGGGTTCGGTGTTAATGGTTGAGGGTCCATGGCTCAAGGTTCGAGGTTTGGGATTATAAGTTTAGTGTTTAGGTCTCTAGCTAAAGGTTTAGGTTTTACATTTATGGCTTAGGGCTCACGGTTCAAGGTATAAGGTTTATTGTTTACGGTTAGGCCTAAGTTTTTAAGGTTTAGGGTTTAGGCTTCATGGCTCAGGGATCAGGGTTTAGGGTTTATGGTTTAAGGTTTGGGGTTTAGAGTTAAGGTTTTACGATTTAGGGGCAACTTTTTCAAAAATTGCAACTATTTTAAAAATTGCGACGTTTTCAAAAATCAAAACTTTTACGAAATCCCACTTTTTAAAAATCCTGAATTTTCTAAAATCTCAACTTTATTTGAAATGCCAACTTTTTTTAAAATCCTTACTTTTTAAAAAATTATAGTTTTTCAAAAATCACAAATATTAAAAATCAAGACTTTTTCAAAAATAAATACGTTTTAAAAATCGAAGCATTTTCCAAAATCTTGACTTTTAAAATCTTGTCTTTTCAAAAATCCTAACTTTTTTGAAAATATTGAGTTTTTCAAAAATCTTTACTTTTACAAAAATCTAGACTCTTAGAAAAACCTGAATCTTGAAAAATGTGAAAATCCCAACTTTTTGAAATATTAATTTTCAAAACTCCCAACTTGTTTGAAAATTTCAACATTTTAAAAATCTTTATGTTTTAAAAATAACAACTTTTTAAAAATTGCACCCTTTTCAAAAGTCGTGACTTTTTGAAAATCTCAAATTCTTGAAAATCCTAACTTTCTCAAAAATCTTGATGTTTTGAAAATCTGAATTTTTTAAAAAATCTAACTATTTTAAGGTTTCTAGGTTGAGGGTTTAGGGCTCGGGGATTTAGTGGTTAGGGTTTAGTGTTTACGATTTAGGGAATAGTGCTCGGGCTTCGGGGTTTAGAGTTGAGGTTTTGTGTTTGAGGATCAAAGTTTAGGGTTTAAGAATTATGTTTTAGGATTTTAGGTTAGAGGTTTACTGGTTGAGGGTTTTGCATTTAGGGTTTAGGGTTTAAAACTCAGAATTTATGGTTTTGGAGCAATTAGAGCTTAAGGTTTAGGGTTTATAGTGTATAGGGCTCGAGTTTAGGGTTTAAGACATAGGGGTCATGGTTTATGGTTTAGGTCTTAGTGTTCCAAGTTCGGGTTTATGAGTTTAGGGTTTAGTATTCAGGTCTCTAGCTAAAGGATTATGGCTCACGGTTCATGGTATAAACTTAAGGGTTTAGGGTTTAAGGCTCAAGGTTAGGGGTTTATGGTTTATTGTTTAGGGTTTAGGGTTTAGGTTTCGTGGCTATGGGATCATGGTTTAGGGGTTATTGTTTAAGGTTTGAGTTTTATGATTTAGGTATTTGGGTTTGTGGGTTATGGTGGAGGGTTTATGGTTTAAGTATTAGGGTTTTCAGCTTAATGTTTAGGATGTTGGGGTTTATGGTTTAGCATTTACAACTTTTAGGATTTAGAGTTTAAGGGTCACAATTTCAAAACTATCTCGATTTTGAAAGATTTAGGATTTCAAAAAAGTCATGATTTTCAAAATGTCTATATTTTCAAAGATTTTGAAATTGATAAAGTCGTGAATATAAAAAATTCACAATTTTCAAAAACTCATGTTTTTTAAAAATTGTAATTTTGAAAAACTCACAATATTATAAAAAGTTGAAAATTTGAAAATGTTAGGATTTTTTTAAAAATAGGATATTCAAAATAGTTGGGATTTAAAAATCTCTCAAGTTTTGTTCAAAATCCCAACCTTTTCATAATCTTGACTTCTCTAAAAATCTCAAAATTTTCAAAACCCTAAAATTTTGAAATTCGAACTTTTTAGAATTCAGAAATCCTCTCTTTTCTAAAATTACAAATTCTTCATAATCCTAAATTTTTAGAAATTCACAATTTTTTGGAAAATAATGAATTTATAAAAACTCATGACATAATAAAAATGTAGAATTTCTGGAAAAATTTAAATTATTCATACTCTCAACTTTTTTAAAATCCTGATATTTTTAAAAGTTGAGATTTTTGAAACATGTGGTTTAAAAAATAGACTTAAACGAACACCTGGAGCACAGGTTATGTCCTTTTCATGTTCTTACTAACTTTGGTGCATCAATACATTTTTGAAATCTTGACTCTTTTAAGATTATAACTTTTTCGAAAATCCCAATTTTTTCAAAATTCACAACTATTTAAAAAATCGTGACATTTTCAAAAATCTCAACTTTATAAAAAATGCTTACTTTTTTGAAATTTCTTAGTTAAAAAAATAGACTCATACAAAACACCGGAGCACAAGTTATGACCTTTTCAAATTGCTCCTAATTTTGGCACATCAAGACACTTTTAAAATCTTGACTCTTTTCAGATTATAACTTTTTTGAAAATCGCAAGTATTTTGTAAAATCAAAACTTTTTGAGAAATCCCAAATTTTTAAAAATTCCTGAATTTTCTAAAATCTGAAATTTATCAAAAATGTTGACTTTTTTGAAAATCCTTACTTTTTTAAAAAATTCGAAAATCATTAATATTAAAAATCGTGACTTTTTCAAATATCTTGACTTATTAAAAATCCTGACTTTTTCAAAAATCTTGACGTTTTAAAAATCCCAACATTTTCCAAAATCTTGACTTTTTTGAAAATCCTGATTTTTTCAAAAATCTTCACTTTTACAAAATCATGAATTTTGGAAAATCTCAATTTTTAAAAATTCCATCTTTTCAAAATCCTAACTTTTTTAAGATGTCAAGTTTTTTTCAAAAATCTTGACTCTTCAAAAATCCAAAAACCCAACTCTGTAGAAAATCCCAACTTTTCAAAAATTTTGACATTTTCAAAATATTTAATTTTTATAAACCCCAACTTGTTTGATAATTTGAACATTTTCAAAGTCCCAACAGTATTTAAATCTTGATGTTTTCAAAATTAACAGCTTTGCTTAAAATTGCAACCTTTTGAAAAGTCGTGACTTTTTTGAAAATCTCAAGTTTTTGAAAATCCGACATTTAAAAAAATCTTTACTTTCTGAAAATCCCACGTTTTCAAAATACCAACTTTTTCCAAATCTACATATTTTAAGGTTTCTAGGTTAAGGGTTAGGGTTCATGGGATCTAGTGTTTAGGATTTAGATTTTTGGGCTTAGGATTTAGGGTTTAGGGTCAGCGTTTAAGGTTGACGTTCAGGTTTTAGGGTTTAGGGGTTTAGTGTTTATGGTTATGATTTATGGGTCAGGTATTAAGTTTTGGGGTTCAAGGTTTATGGTTTACGGTTGAGGGTTTTGCATTTAGATTTTAGGGCTCATGGTTTATGATTGAGGGTTTAGTACTTAGGATTTTAAGGTTTATGACTCAGAATTTAGGGTGTAGGAGCAATTAGAGCTTAAGTTTTAGGGTTTATAGGGTATAGGGCTCAAACTTTAGAATTTAGGGCATAGGGGTTAGGGTTTAGGATTTAGGTCTCAAATGTTCATGGATGAGGGTCCATGGCTCGGGGTTTGAGGCTCGAGGTTATGAGTTTAGGGTTTAGAGTTTTGGCTTATGGCTCATGGTTTAAGGTATAGTGTATAGGGTTTAGGTTTTAAGGCTCAAGGTTAGGGATTTAAGGTTTGTAGTTTAGGGTTTATGGTTTAAGGTTTGAATTTTAGAGTTTAGATTTTACAATTTAGGGATTTAAGGTTTGTAGTTTAGGGTTTATGGTTTAAGGTTTGAATTTTAGAGTTTAGATTTTACAATTTAGGGATTTGGATTTATGGTTTATGGATGAGGGTTTAGGGGTTAGGATTTAGTGTAAAGGGTTTATGGTTTATGGTTTAGGATTTAGGGTTTTGTGTATAGCGTTTAGGGTGTTGGGGTTTAAGGTTTAGTGTTTACGACTCGGGTTTCAGGTTCTAGGGGTTGTGATTTTGAAAAATTCATGATTTCAAAAATATCTCAATTTTGAATAAGTTAGGATTTCTAAAATGTCATAATTTTCAAAAAGTCTATATTTTCAATGATTTTGAAAATGTCATAATTTAAAAAGTTCACAATTTTTAAAAATTCATGATTTTTTTAAAATTCATAATTTTTGAAAAGATCGCGATTTTATAAAAAGCTGGAATTTTGAAATGTAAAGATTTTGAAAATGTTAGGATTCTTTTAATGGGATTTGAAAATCTCTTTAGTTTAGTAATTCTCGACTTATTTGAATATTGAAACTTTTTCAAAATCTTGTCTTTTTGAAAATTCAAACATTCTGATTTTTTTGGCTTTTTTGAAATCCCAATTTTAATTCAAAATCCCAACCTTTTGATAATCTTGATTTTTTGAAAATCTAAACTTGTTGAAAAACTCTAAATTTTTTGAAATTTGAACTTTTATAGAATTATGAAATTCAGTCTTTTCCTAAAATTACAAATTCTTTAAAATCCTAAAAATTTTGAAATTCACAACTTTTTGGAAAATAATGAATTATTATAAAAGCATGACATATTGAAAAATCTAGAATTTCTAGAAAATCTAAATTATTAATACTCCCAATTTTTTTTAAAATCTTGATATTTTAAAAAATTTAGATTATTGAAGCATTTGCTTTAAAAAAAAGTACTCAAACAGACACTCGAAGCAAAAGTTATGACATTTTCAAGTTCTTACTAATTTTGGTGCATCACTACATTTTTGAAATATTGACTCTTTTGATATTATAACTTTTTCAAAAATCTCATCTATTGGAAAAATCGTGACGTTTTAATAAATCAATTTTTTTCAGAAATCCTAACTTTTTAAAAATTCATGAATTTTCTAAAATCTTAACTTTATCAAAAATAAACTTTTTGAAAATCCTTACTTTTGAAAAAAAAAAAAAAAATTTAAAATCACAAATATTAAAAATCGGGACATTTTTGAATATCCGACTTTTTCAAAAATGTTGATATTTGTAAAATCCCAACATTTTCAAAAATCTTAACTTTTCAAAAATCTTCACTTTTACAAAATCACGACTTTTGGAAAATCTTGAATTTTTTAAATCCCGTATTTTTAGAAATCCAAAGTTTTTGAAAATGTCAAGTTTTTCAAAAATCCCGACTTTAAAAAAATCTAGAATCTTCAAAATTACAAACAACCGAACTCTTTAGAAACTCCCAACTTTTAAAATTTTTGACTTTTTGAAATATTCATTTTTGAAAACCCCAACTTGTTTGAAAATTTGAACATTTGCAAATTCTAAACATTTTTAAAATCTTGATGTTTTCAAAAATAACAACTTTGTTTAAAATTGTAACATTTTCAAAAGTCGTGACTTTTTAAAAATCTCAAGGTTTTGAAAATCCTGACTTTTTCAAAAATCTCTACTTTTGAAAGTCCCTAGTTTTTTTCAAAATACCAAAATTTTCCAAATCTAACTATTTTATGGTTTCTAGGTTGAGGGTTTTAGTATTTAGGATATTACATTTAGGGTTTTAGGGTTTAAGATTAAGAATTTAGGGTTTAGGAGAAATTAGAGCTCAAGGTTTAGGGTTTAGGTTTCATTGTTCATGGTTGAGGGTCCATGCCTCGGGGTTTGAGTTTCTAGGTTATAATTATAGGGTTTAGTATTTAGGTCTCTAGCTAAAGTTTTAAGGTTTTTGGATTTTGTTTAGGGCTCATGGTTCAAGGTATAGGATTTAGGGTTTAAGGTTCAGGGTAAGGGGTTTAGGGTTTACAGTTTAAGGCTCGGGGTTAGGGGTTTAGAGTTTATTGTTTAGGGTTTACGGTTTAGGCTTCATGGCTCAGGGATGAGAGGGTTTAGGGTTTAGATTTTAGGTTATATGATTTTTGGATTTACGTTTATGGTTTATGGATGAGGGTTTAGGATTTAGGATTCAGTGTTAAGAGTTTATGGTTTAGGATTTAGGGTTTTAGGCTTAGTGTTTAGGATGTTAGTGTTTACGACTCAAGTTTTAGGTTTTATGGTTTAGGCTTTAGGTGTTGTGATTTTGAAAAAGTCATGATTTCAAAAATATCACGAGTTTGAAACAGTTAGAATTTTGAAAAAGTCGTGAATTTAAAAAGCTCACAATTTATAAAAAAATTCATGATTTTTAAAAAATTCATAATTTTCAAAAAGACACGGATTTTATATAAAGTTGGAATTTTCAAAAGTAATTTTTTTTAAAATGTTAGGATTTTTAATTAAATTAGGATATTCAAAATAGTTGGGATTTAAAATTCTTTTTCTATTTAATAATTCTGACTTATTTTAAAATTGCATCTTTTTGAAAATTTTGTCTTTTTGAAAATCCCAACTTTTTCAAAATTCTTTACTTTTTCAAAAACAAGACTTTTTAAAATCCTAATTTTTGTTAGAAATCCCATCCTTCTCAGAATCCTGACTTTTTTGAAAATCTCAACTTTTATAAAAACCCTAAATTTTTTGAAATTCAAACTTTTTTAAAATTATGAAATTATATTTTTTTCTAAAATTACAAATTCTTTAAAATCCTAAAAAATTTGAAATTCACAATTTTTTTGGAAAATAATGACTTTTTCAAAAATCCCGAATTTCTGAAATATCACAAATATTAAAAATTGGGATTTTTTTCGAATATTCTGACTTATTAAAAAATCCTAACTTTTTCAAAAATCTTGATGTAATAAAAATCCCAACATTTTATTAAATGTTGACTTTTTTAAAAATTCTGACTTTTTCAATAATATTAACTTTTACAAAATCACAACTTTTTAGAAAATCTCAAATTTTTTAAAATCCCGTATTTTCAAAAATCCTAACTTTTTTGAAAATGTTGAGTTTTTTTAAAATCTCAACTTTTTCAAAAATCCTTACTCTTCAAAAACCTTGACTTTTCAAAAATGTGTAAAAAGCCCAATTGTTTGGAAAATCCCAACTTTTCAAAAATCTAGATTTTTTTCAAAAACCCCAAATTGTTTGAAAATTTGAACATTTTCAATGCCCCAACATTTTTAAGCCTTATGTTTTCAAAAATATATTTTTAAAAAAATTGCAACTTTTTCAAAAGTCGTGACTTTTTTTAAAATCTCAAGTTTTTTAAAATCCCAAAATTTTAAAAAATCTAAAGTTTTTCAAAATACTAACTTCTTCAAAATCTAACTATTTTTAAGGTTAGATTCTAGGTTGAGAGTTTAGGGCTCAAGGGATTTAGTGTTTACGGTTTAATAGTTAGGTTTTAGGGTTTACGGTTGAGGGTTTTACATTTAGGGTTTAGGGATCATGGTTTACGATTGAATGTTTAGTATTTAGAATTTAGCATTTAGTGTTTATAAAGGGCATAGAGGTCAACAAGTTTAGGGCATAGAGGTCAACGGGTTTAGGGTTTAGGTATCAATGTTCATGGTTAATGGTCCATGGCTCGGGGTTCAAGGTTCGGGGTTATGAGCTTAGAGTTTAGGGTTTAGGTCTTTAGCTAAATGTTTAGGGTTTATGGTTTTGGCTTAGGGCTCACGATTCAAGGTATAGGGAAAAAAGCCGCAATTTTTAAATAAGTCGGCAATTTCAAAACTGAAGAGATTTTTAAATCCCATTTGTTTTGAATATCCATTTTTTTCATTTCCTAACATTTTAAAAATCTTTACTTCTTAAAAATTCCAACTTTTATGAAATCACGACTTTTATGTAAATTCATGAGTTTTTTTATAAATTGTGAACTTTTAAATTCATCCCTTTATCACTTTCAAAAACTTTGAAAATACAAACTTTTTAAAATTCCCTAAATTTTTTGAAATTCAAACTTTTTAGAATTATGAAATTCTATCTTTTTCTAAAATTGCAACCGTAATCATAAACACTAAACCCTAAAACCCAACATCCTAAATACTAAGCCCAAAACACTAAATTTTAAACCATAAACCATAAACCCTTAACACTGAATCCTAAACCCTAAAGCCTCAGCCATAAACAATAAACACAAATCTCTAAATCATAAAATCTAAACTCTAAACCCCAAACCTTAAAACCTAAACCCTAGACAATATTCCCTAAAGCCCTAACCACAGCCCTAAACCCTAAATCCTATACCTTGAACCATGAGCCCTAAGTCAAAACCCTAAACCCTAAACCTTTAGCTAGAGACCTAAATCTTAAACCCTAAATCCATAACCTCGAAACCAAAGACATGGACCCTCAACCATGAACATTGAGCCCTAAACCCTAAACTCTAAGCCTTATACCCTATAGACCCTAAACCTTAAACTCTAATTGCTCCTAAACCCTAAAACCATAAATGATAAATTCTAAATACTAAACCCTCAATGTAAAACCCTCAATCGTAATCCTTGAACTCCCAACCCTAAAACCTCAGCCCTAAATCCTATCCCTAAACCCTAAAACCTAAACCTTGATCCCTAAACCCCGAACCCCGAGCCCCGAGTCGTAATCCCTAAACCCTAAACACTAAACTCTAAACCCCAAATCTTGAGCCAAAAACATAAAACCTAAACACTAAAACCCCGAGTGCTAAACAATTAGCCTAGAAACCTATAAATAGTTAGATTTGGAAAAAAAAATTATTTTGAAAAACTTTTGATTTTGAAAGTCAAGATTTTTGAAAAAGTCAGATTTTAAAAAAAGTCACGACGTTTGAAAAATTTGCAATTTTAAACAAAGTTTTTATTTTTGAAAACATCAAGATTTTAAAATTGTTGGCACTTTGAAAATGTTTTAATTTTCAAATAAGTTGGGGTTTTCAATAAACAAATATTTCAAAAAAAGTCATGTTTTTTCAAAAGTTGGAATTTTTGGAAAAGTAAAGACTTTTGAAAAACTTGATATTTAAAAAAAAAAGGATTTTTGAAAAGAAGGAATTTTAAAAAAATTTAGATTTTTAAAAAAGTCGTGATTTTGTAAAAGTGAAAGATTTTTGAAAATTTCAGGATTTTAAAAAAAATTCAAGAATTTGGAAAATGTTGGAATTTTTAAAATTTGAAGATTTTTGAAAAAACATATTTTAAAAAATATAAGGATTTTAAAAAATTGACGTTTTTGATAAACTTGAGATTTTAGAAAATTCAAGAATTTTTAAAAATTGGGGATTTCTGAAAAAAGTTTTGATTTTTAAAAATGTCACAATTTTTTTAAAAGTTGTGATTTTCAAAAAAGTTGGGATTTTTGAAAAAGATATAAATCTAAAAAAAGTCAAGATTTCAAAAAAGTAGTGATTCGCCAAAATTACCAAAAACTTGAAAATGTCATAACTTGTGCTCCAAGTGTAGTTTTTTTTTTTAAATATCAAGATTTTAGAAAAAAAAAAGTTGGGAGTTTAAATAATTTAAATTTTCAAAATTTTAAATATGTAATGATTTTGTAAAAAATCGTTATTTTCCAAAACGTTGTGAATTTTTAAAAAAATTAGGATTTTAAAGAATTTGTAATTTTAAAAAAGGATAGAATTTTCATAATTCAAAAAAAAATTAAATTTCAAAAATGTAAAGGTTTTTAAAAAGTTGAGATTTTAAAAAAATTAGGATTACAAAAAGGTTGTGATTTTGAAAAATCAAAGAATTTTGAGAAAATTGGAATTTCAAAAGAGACAAGATTTTGAAAAAAGGATTAATTTTCAACTAAGTCGGGAATTACATAATTGAAGAGATTTTTAAATCACAACTATTTTAAATATCCTAATTTTTTGACAATCCTAATATTTTAATAATCTTTACTTTTTCAAAATTCTAAATTTTTATAAAATCGTGACTTTTTCGAAATCCTAACTACTACAAAATTGCAATGTTTTTCAAAATCACAACTCCTAAACCATAAAACTTGAAACCTAAGTCGTAAACACTGATCCCTAAACCCCAACATCATAAACAATAATCCCAAAACCCTAAATTCTTAACCATAAACCGTAAACCCTTAACACTAAAGCCTAAAGCCTAAAGCCTAAACCCTCGTCCATAAACCATAAACCCAAATCCCTAAATCGTAAAAGCTAAACTCTAAACACAAAACCTTAAACCATAAACCCTATCCTTGAGCCATGAAGCCTAAACCCTAAACCCTTATCCTTGAGCCATGAAGCCTAAACCCTAAAGCCTTAGGCCTAACCCTATACCTTGAACCGTCAGCCCTACGTCAAAATCCTAAACCTTTAGCTAGAGACCTAAACCCCGAACTCTAAGCCATATACACTATAAACCCTAAACCTCAAGCTCTAATTGATCATAAACCCTAAATTCTTAGTCTTAAACCCTAAAATGCTAAACACTAAACCCTCGATCGTAAACACTAAATCCTAAATGCAAAACCTCAACTGTAAACCTGAGCCCTAAATCCTAACCCTAAAACCTAATTCTTAAACCCTAAACCTTGAATCTCATCTTTTTAAAATAACAAGAATTTCAAAAAAATTCGGGAGTTTAAATAATTTAGATTTTCCAGAAATTCTTGATTTTTGAATGTCTTTATTTTTCAATAAGTTGTGAATTTTAAAAATAGGATTTTAATGAATATTCAATTTTAGAAAAACTTAGAATTTTAGGTTAATGAAATGGTTGGGATTTCTATCAAAAATTGGGATTTGAAAAAATATGTGTTTTTGAAAAAGCCAAGAATTTTAAGAAAGTTGGGATTTTAAAAAGACAAAACTAAATTACATAACTGAAGAGATTTTTAAATCCAAACTATTTTTAATGCCCTAATTTTTTTAAATCGTAACATTTTTAAAATCTTTACTTTTTCAAAATTCCAATTTTTATAAAATCACAAGTTTTTTAAAAACAATGAACTTTTTAAATTCATGACTTAACTTTCAAAATCTTTAAAAATAAAGACTTTTTGAAAATTATGACTTTTTCTAAATCCTAACTGTTTCAAAATAAAGATATTTTCTAAATTGTGACTTTTTAAAAATCGCAACCCCTAAACCCTAAACCTTAAAACCTGAAAGTTGAGTCATAAATGTCAAACCCTAAACCTAAACATCCTAAACACTAAGCCCTAAACCCTAAATCCTAAACCATAAAGCATAAATGCTCAACACTAATTCTTAAACCCTAAACCCTCAGCCATAAACCATAAACCCAAATCCCTCAATTGTAAAACCTTAAACTCTAAACTACAAAACTTAAAACATAAAATTTTAACCCTTATCCCTAAGCCATGAAACCTAAACCCTAAACCCTAAACCATGAGCCTTAAACCTTAAACCCTAAATAGTATTCCTTGAACCATGAGCCCTAAACCTTTAGCTAGAGAAATAAAACCTAAACGTTAAACTCATAACCCGAACCTCGAACCCGAGCCATGGACCCTCAACAATGAACACTAAGACCAAAACTCTAAACCCATACCTCTACACCCTAAACCCTAAACTATGAGCCCTATACCCTATAAACCTTAAAAATTAAGATCTAATTGCTCCTAAACCATTGATTCTAAGTCTTAGACACTAAAACCCTAAATGATAAATCCTAAACACTAAACCCTCAATCATCAACCATAAGTCCTAAACCCTAAATGCAAAACCCTCAACCATAAATCTAGGCCCTAAATCCTACCCCTAAACCCTAAACTCTAAACCCTAAACTCTAAAACCCTAAACCTTGATCCCAAAACCCTGAACCTCAATGCTAAATTCTGAACCCTAAACCATAAACCCTAAGCCTTAAGCCCTAATCCCAAAACCCTAAACACTAAACACTTAAACCTTAAACATAGAATCTTGAGCCCAAAAATCTAAACCCTAAACACTCAACCTTAAAACCTAAAAATAGTTAGATTTCGAAAAGTTAGTTTTTGAAAAACTTGAGATTTTAAAAAGTCAAGATTTTTGAAAAAGTCAGAATTTTAAAAAAATTGAGATTTTAAAAAAAGTCACAACTTTTGAAAAATTTGTAATTTTAAACCAAGTTGTTGTATTTGAAAACATCAAGATTTTAAAAATGTTGGGACTTTGAAAATTTTCATATTTTCAAACAAGTTGGGGTTTTTGAAAAGTTGGAATTTTCTTAAGAGTTGGGAATTTTCAAATTCTATATTTTTATAAAATCACATCTTTTTGAAAATTTCAAATTTTTAAAAATAACGAGTTTTTAAAAATTGTGAACTTTTTAAAATTTAATACTTTATCACTTTCAAAATCTTTGAAAATACAGACTTTTTGAAAATCATGACTTTTTCGAAATCCTTATTGTTTCAAAATCAAGATATATTTGAAATCATGACTTTTTAAAAAGCTGAAACCTGAGTCGTAAACGCTAAACCCTAATCCTAAAGCCTAAATCCTTAGCCATAAACCATAAACCCTAAGCCCTAAACAATAAACCCTAAACTCCTAACCCCAAGCCTTAAACTCTAAACTCTAAACAGTGAACCTTAAACCTTAAACCCTAAACCATATACTTTGAACTATAAGCCCTAAGGCAACCCTGAACCCTAGGATTTTAAACAAAAATTGGGATTTCAAAAATGTCATGATTTTGAAAAAGCCAAGAATTTTTAGAAAGATGGGATTTTAAAAAAGACAAGATTTTGAAAAAAGGTCCAATTTTCAAACAAGTCAAGATTTTTGAAAAAGTCAGGATTTTGTATAAGTGAAGATTTTATAAAAAAGTCAAGTTTTTTTAAATGTCAGGATTTTTGTAGACTCGTTTTTGGTGTCGGAACTTGAAAATGTCAAGAATTTTCAAGTTCGACACCAATCTAGAATTTTTTTGAAAAATTCTAGATTTTTGAATAAATCAGGATATTTGAAAAATTCCCAAAGTTTTTATTATTTGTGATTTTCGAAAAAATCTAATTTTTAAAAAAAGTAAGGATTTTAAAAAAAAAATCAATATTTCTAATAAAGTTGAGATTTTAGAAAATTCAGGAATATTTAAAAAGTTGGGATTTTTGAAAAAAAAAAAAATTCGAAAACATTGTGATTTTTTAAATATTCATCATTTTCAAAAAATTTGGGATTTTATGAAATGTAGTAATGTGCCAAAATTAGCAGGAACTTGAAAATGTCATAACTTGTGTTTTTGGTGTCGGGAGTTTGAGTAATTTAGATTTTCTAGAAATTCTGGATTTTTTTAATATGTTATGACTTTTGAAAAATTTATTATTTTTCAAAAAGTTGTGAATTTTAAAAAAATAAAGATTTTAAAGAATTTGCAATTATAGAAAAAAAATAGAATTTCATAATTCAAAAAAGTTTGAATTTATAAAGTTTTAAGGTTTTGAAAAAGTTAATATTTTCAAAAACCTTATGAAAAGGTTGGGATTTCTAACAAAAATTGGGATTTGAAAAAGTCATGATTTCAAAAAAATCGCGATTTCAAAAAAGTTGGGATTTTCAAAAGAGACTAGATTTTGAAAAAAGTGCAATTTTCAAATAAGTCAGGAATTACAAATTTGAAGAGATTTTAAAATCCCAACTGTTTTGAATATCCTAATTTTTGAAAATCCTAACATTTGCAAAATATTTAATTTTTCAAAATTCCAACCTTATATAAAATCGTGACTTTTTCAAATATTATGAATTTTTTAAAAATCACAAGTTTTTTAAAATCATGACTTTATCACTTTCAAGATCTTTGAAAAAAAAAACTTATTGAAAATCATGACTTTTTAGAAATCCTACCTATTTAAAAATTGGGATTTTTCTGAAATCATGACCCCTAAACTCTAAAACATGAAACCTGAGTCGTAAACGGTAAATCCTAAACTCCAACATCCTTAACACTAAGTCCAAAACCATAAACCATAAACCCTTAACACTGAATCCTAAAACCTAAACCCTTAGCTATAAACCATAAACCCAAATCCCTAAATCGTAAAACCTTAACTCTAAACCCCAAACCTTAAATAATAAACTATAAACCCTGATCACTAAGCTATGAAGCCTAAACCCTAAATCCTAAGCCCTAAATAATAAAACCTAAACCCCTAACCTTGAACCTTAAACCCTAAATAGTGAACCCTAAAGCCTTACGCCTAACCCTAAACCCTAAATCCTATACCTTGAACCATGAGCCCTAAACCAAAATCCTAAACCCTATATAACTTTAACTAGAGACCTAAATCTTAAACCTAAACCTTAAACGTCAACCATGAACTAAATTCTAAAATCTGAGTCCTATACCATACAAACCCTAAACCCTAAAACCCTAATGATAAATCCTAAATAGTAAAATGTCAATCGTAATCCATGAGCCCTAAACCTCGAACCCCAAACCCTAAAACCTGTGCCCTACATCCTAACCCTAAACCCTAAAACTTAAACCCTAAACGCAAAAACCATTAACTCTAAAACCTAATTCTTAAACCATAAACCTTGATCCCTGAACACTGAAACCTCAACACTAAACCCCGAGCTCTAATCCCTAAACCCTAAACTCTAAATCGTAAACTCTTAATCTTGAGCCCAAAATCTTAAACCCTAAACACCAAATCCCTCGAGCCCTAAACCCTCAACCTAGAAACCTTAAAATATTTAGATTTGGAAAAAGTTGGTATTTTGAAAAACTTGGGATTTTTAAAAAGTCAAGATTTTTGAAAAAGTTAGGATTTTAAAAAACTTGAGATTTTTAAAAATATTGGGACCTTTGAAAATTTTCAAATTTTCAAACAAATTAGGTTTTCAAAAATGAATATTTTCATACAATAAGGATTTTTTAAAAGTTAGGATTTTCGAAACAAGCTTTTCACATTTTTGAAGAGTCGTGATTTTTAGAGTCTAGATTTTTTAAAAAGTCAAGAGTTTTGAAAAACTCAACATTTTCTAAATAGTAAGGAAATTTTTAAAGATGGGATTTTTAAAAAAATTAGATTTTTGAAAAAGTTATGATTTTATAAAATTGAAGATTTTTGAAATAGTTAGGATTTTAAAAATACTCAAGATTTTGGAAAATGTTGGGATTTTTAAAACATCAAGATTTTTCAATGAGTCAGGATATTTGAAAAAGGCCCAATTTTTAATATTTGTGATTTTTGAAAAAAATAATTTTTTTAAAAGTAAGAATTTTTAGAAAAGTTGGCATTTTTTATAAAATTCAAGAATTTTTAAAAAGTTGGGATTTTCTTAAAATATTATGATTTTCAAAAACATCGTGATTTTTTTAAATATTGCGATTTTGAAAAAGTTATAATCTCAAAAGAGTTAAGATTTCAAAAATGTAGTGATACACCAAAATTAGTAGCAACTTGAAAATCGGCAGTTTGAATAATTTAGATTTTCTAGAAATTTTTATTTTTAAATATGTCATGATTTTGGAAAAAGATGTGAATTTCAAACAACTAGGATTTTACAGAATTTACAGTTTTAGAAAAAAGATTGAATTTCATAATTGTAAAAAAGTTTGAATTTCAAAAAAATTAGGGTTTTTGAAAAAGTTGAGATTTTTAAAAAAGTCAGGATTATGAACGCTAAACCCTAAAAATTAAAATTGAGTCGTAAACGCTAAACCCTAAATCGCAACATCTTAAACACTAAGACAAAAACCCTAAATCCTAAACCATAAACTCTTAACACTAACTCCTAAACCATAAATTCTCAGCTATAAACCATAAACCCAAATCCCTAAATCATAAAACCTAATCTCTGAACTCCAAAACTTAAACCATAAACCCTAAACCCTAAACAATGACCCCTAAAGCCTTAGGCCTAACCATAAAACCTAAACCCTATACCTTGAACCGTGAGCCCTATGCTAAATCCCTAAACCCTAAGCCTTTTAGGTAAAGACCTAAACCCCAAACACTAAACTCACAATCTCGAACCTAAAACCCCGAGCCATAGACCCTCAATCATGAATACGAGACCTAAACAATAAACCCTAACCCCTACGTGGTAAACCCTAAAATCTGATATCTATACCCTATAAACCCTAAACCTTAAGCTTTAATTGCTCCTAAACCCTAAATTCTAAGTCTTAAACCCTAAAACCCTAAATGTTAAATTTTAAATACTAAACCCTCAATCGTAAACCATAAGCCCTGAGCCATAAATGCAAAACCCTCAACCGTAAACCTCGAACCCCAAACCCTAAAACTTGACCCCTAAATCCTAAAACCTAATTCTTAAACCCTAAA
Source organism: Taxus wallichiana var. yunnanensis (assembly GCA_018340775.1). NCBI lineage: Eukaryota > Viridiplantae > Streptophyta > Pinopsida > Cupressales > Taxaceae > Taxus > Taxus wallichiana. The sequence goes on from CM031242.1 coordinate 235,988,992, forward strand.
CCTTGATCCCTAAACCCTGAACCCTGAGCCTTGAGCCCTAATCCCTAAACCATAAACACTAAACCCTAAACCCGACGCTTGAGCCCAAAAACCTAAACCCTTAACACTAAATCCCCTTAGCCCTAAACCCTCAACCTAGAAACCTTAAAATAGTTAGATTTGGAAAAAGTTGGTATTTTGAAAACTTTGGATTTTCAAAAGTTAACATTTTTGAAAAAGTCAAGATTTTAACAAACTTGAGATTTTAAAAAAGTCACGAGTTTTGAAAAAGTTACAATTTTAAACAAAGTTGTTATTTTTAAAAACATCAAGATTTAAAAAATGTTAGGACATTGAAAATTTTAAGATTTTCAAACAAGTTCGGGGTTTTCAAAAAATGAATATTTCAAAAAATTCAGGATTTTTAAAAAGTTGGGATTTTTGAAAGCGTTAGGCTCTTCACATTTTTGAATAAGTCGGGATATGTGAAAAAGGTTCGATTTTTAATATTTGTGATTTTCAAAAAAGTAAGCATGTTTTATAAAGTTGAGTTTTTAGAAAACTAAAGAATTTTTAAAAAGTTGGGATTTTTGAAAAAGTTTTGATTTTTGAAAACGTCACAATTTTTGAAATAGTTGTGATTTTCGAAAAAGTTGTAGTCTCAAAAAAGTGAAAATTTTAAAAATGTAGTGATGCGCAAAAATTAGCAAGAACTTCAAAAGGTCATAACTTGTGCTCCAGGTGTCTATTTGAGTCCGTTATTTTTGAAACCACATGTTTCAAAAATCTCAACTTTATTAAATATTAAGATTTTCAAAAAATAGTCGGAGTTTGAATAATTTAGATTTTCCTGAAATTCTTTATTTTTGAATATGTCATTATTTTTGAAAAAGTCATTATTTTCCAAAAAGTAAAAAATCAGGATTTAAAATAATTTTTACAATTTTAGAAAAAGATTTCATATCTCTAAAAAATTGAATTTCAAAAATTTGAATGAAAAGGTTAGGATTTTAAAAAATAGGAATTTAAAAAAGTCACGATTTCAAAAAATCCAATAATTTTGAGAAAGTTGGGATTTTCAAAAAGACAAGATTTTGAAAAAGGTACAATTTTCAAATAAGTCGGCAATTAAAAATCTGAAGAGATTTTTAAATCCCAACTGCTATTTTGAATATACTATTTTTTTTTTTAAATCCTAACATTTTAAAAATCTTTTACTTTTTATAAAATTGTGACATTTTCAAAAATTACAATTTTGTAAAAAATCGCAAGTTTTTGAAAAATTGTGAACTTTTTAAATTCATGACTTTATCACTTTCAAAATCTTTCAATTTTTTTTTGGTAAATAATGACTTTTTCGAAATCCTAACTGTTTCAAAATTGTGACCTTTAAACCCTAAACTTGAAACGCTAGTCATAAACTCTAAACCCTAAACCCCAACATCTTAAAACTTAAGTCCTAAACCCTAAATTCTAAACCATAAAACCTTAACACTAAATCCTAAACCCTAAACCCTCAGCCATAAACCATAAACCCAAAACCATAAATCGTAAAACCTATACTCTAAACCCCAAACCTTAAACCATAAACTCTAAACCCTAATTCTTGAACCATGAAACCTAAACCCTAAACTCTAAGCCCTAAACCCTTATCAATAAACCCAAAACCCCTAACCCTAGAATTAAACCCTAAACCCTATACCTTGAACCTCGAGCGCTAATCAAAACCATAAACCCTAAACCATAAACTCATAACCCCTAACTTCGAACCCTGATCCATTGACCCTCAACCATAAACACTTAGACACCTAAAACCAAAACCCTTACCCCTACACCCTAAACCCTAAATTCTAAGAACTATACCCTATAAACCCTTAATCTTAAGCTCTAATTGCTCCTAAACACTAAAACCATAAATGGGAAATCCTAAATACTAAACCCTCAATCGTAAACCATGACCCTAAATCCTTCCAAAACCCTAAAACCTGAGCGCTAAATCCTAAAACCTAATTCTTAAACCCTAAGCCCCGAGCCCAAACAATAATCCCCAAAACCCTAAGCCCTATACTTTGATCCCCAAACCCTAAGCCCCGAGCCCAAACAATAATCCGAAAACCCCAAATCCGAGACCAAAATCTAAACCCTCATCCCATAAACCTTAAAATAGTTAGATTTGGAAAATGTTACATTTAAACATCAAGATTTTAAAATTTGAGATTTTTAAAAAATTCAAGATTTTTAGAAAATCAAGATTTTGAAAAAGTCAAGATTTTTGAAAAGATGAGATTTTAAAATATTTGAGAATTTCCAAAAAGTTGTGATTTTTTAAAAAGTGGAGATTTTCAAAAAGTCAAGAATTTGGAAAATGTTGGGATTTTTAAAATGTCAAGATTTTTGAAAAATTCAATATTTTTGAATAAGTTAGGATATTTAAAAAATTCCCGATTTTTAATATTTTTATTTTTTATATATATATATATATATTTAAAAGTTAAGATTTTCAAAAAACACAACTTTTTTTATAAAGTTGAGATTTTAGAAAATTCAAGAATTTTTAAAAAGGTGGGATTTCATAAAAAGTTTTGAATTTAAAAAATGGTGCAATTTTTTAAATATTTATAATCTCAGAAAAGTCAATATTTCAAAAATGTATTTATGTGCCAAAATTAGTAGGAACTTGAAAAGTTCATAACTTATTCTTCAGGGTTTGTTTTAATTCATTTTTTATTGAAACCACATCTTTTAAAAATTGCAACTTTTTAAAAATATCAGGATTTTAAAAAGAATGTCAGGAGTTTGAATAATTTAAATTTTCAAGAAATTCTAGACTTTTGAATGTCATGATTTTTGCAAAAGTTGTTATTTTCAAAAAAGTTGTGAATTTTAAACAAATTAGGATATTAAAGAATTTACAATTTTAGAAAAAGATAGAATTTCATAATTCTAAAAAGTTTGAATTTAAAAAAATTAGGGTTTTTGAAAAAGTTGAGATTTTCAAAAAGGTTTGGATTTCGACCAAAAATTGGAATTTCAAAAAAGCCAAGAATTTTGAGAAAGTTGGGATTTTAAAAAAAAGATAAGATTTTGAAAAAGTGTACTATTTTAAAATAAGTCGGGAATTACAAAACTCAAGAAATTTTAAAATCCTATTTTTAATATCCTATTTTTTTTTTTAAAATCCAAAAATTTTCAAAATCTTTACTGTTTCAAAAATCCAACATTTTATAAAGTTGCTACCTTTTTGAAAATTACGCTTTTTTATAAATTCACAAGTATTTTCAAAAAATTGTGAACTTTTCAAATTCATTACTTTATCACTTTCAAAATCTTTGAAAAGACATACTTTTTGAAAAATTATGACTTTTTCAAAATCCTAAATGTTTCAAAATTGACATACTTTATAAATCGTGACTTTTTCAAAATCACAACCCCTAAACACTAAACCCTAAAACCTGAAACTTGAGTCATAAATGCTAAACCCTAAACCCCAACATCCTAAACACTAAGCCAAAAACCCTAAATCCTAAACCATAAACCATAAACCCTTAACACTGAATCCTAAACCCTAAACCCTCAACCATAAACAATAAACCCAAATCCCTAAATCGTAAAACCCCAAACCTTAAACCTTAAACCCTAAACCCTGATCCCTGAGTCATGGAGCTTAAACCCTAAACGATAAAACCTAAACCCCTAACCCTGAGCCTTAAACCCTAAACCCTAAACATTAAACCGTAGAGCCTTATGCCTAACCCTAAACCCTATACATTGAACCGTGAGCCCTAAGCCAAAACCTCAAACCTTAAGCCATGGACTCTCAACCATGAAAACTTAGACCTAAAACTTGACCCCTACGCCCTAAATTCTGAGCCTTATACCATATAAACCCTAATCCTTAAGCTCTAGTTACTCCTAAACCCTAAGATCTGAGTCTTAAACCCTAAAACGCTAAATGCTAAATCTGAAATACTAAACCCTCAATCATAAACAATGAGCTCTAAACACTAAATGCAAAACCCTCAACCGTAAACCTTAAACCCCAAAGACTAAAACCTGAGCCCTAAATACTCACCTTAAACAATAAAACTTAATTCCTAAACCCTAAACCTTGATCCCGAACCCCGAACGTTGAACCTTGAGCCCCGAGCCATAATCCCTAATCCCTAAACCCTATACACTAAACCGTAAACCTTGAATCCCGAGTGAACCAACCTAAACCCTAAACACTAAATCCCTTGAGCCCTAAACACTCAACCTAGAAACCTTTAAATAGTTAGATTCGGAAAAAGTTAGTATATTGAAAAACTTGGGGTTTTCAAAAAGTCAAGATTTTTGAAAAGGTCAAGATTTTTGAAAAAAGTCAAGATTTTCAAAAACTTGAGATTTTCAAAAATATCACGACTTTTGAAAAAGTTACAATTTTAAAAAAAAAAATTATATTTGAAAACATCAAAATTTAAAAATTTTGGCACTTTGAAAATGTTCAAATTTTAAAACAAGTTGGGGTTTTCAGAAAATGAATATTTCGAAAAAGTTAAGTATTTTCAAAATTTTAGATTATCTAAAGAGTTAGTGGGTTTTTTCGCATTTTGAAGTGTCAGAATATTTGAAAAAGTCAAGATTTTTGAAAAACTCAAACTTTTAAAAAATGTTAGTAGCGAAAAAAAAGTTGGGATTTCAAAAAGTCATGATTTTGAAAAAGCCAAGAATTTTGAGAAAGTTAGGATTTCAAAAAGACAAGATTTTGAAAAAGGTGCAATTCTCAACAAATTCAAGAATTACAGAATTGAAGAGATTTTTAAATCACAACTGTTTTGAATATCCTAACTTTTTTAAAATCCTAACATTTAAAAATTCTTTACTTTTTCAAAATTCCAAATTTTTATAGAATTATTGACTTTTTCGAAATCCTAATTGTTTCAAAATCAGGATCTTTTTGAAATCATGACTTTTTCAAAGTTTTGACCCATAAACCCTAAACCCTAAATCTTGAAACCTGAGGTGTAAGCCCAACATCCTAAATAGTAAACCCAAGACCCTAAATTCTAAGCTACAAACCATAAACCCTTAACATTGAATCCTAAACCATAAACCCAAATCCCTCAATCGTAAAGCCTAAACTCTAAACGCCAAACCTTAAACCATAAACCCTATACCCTAATCCTTGAGTCATGAATCCTAAATCCTAAACCCTAAGCCATAAACCCTAAACCCTTAAACATGAGCCTTAAACCCTAAACAGTGAACCCTAAATCTTGATCCCCAAACCCCGAGCCCCGAGCCCTAACCCCTAAATCCAAAAATCAAAACCCTAAAGACTAAATCCCATGAGCCCTAAACCCTAAACCTAAAAACCTTTAAAATTGTTAGATTTGGAAAAAGTTGGTATTTTTAAAAACATGGGATTTTCAAAAAGTCAGGATTTTGAAAAAGTTAGAATTTTCCAAAAACTTGAGATTTTCAAAAAGTGACGACTTTTTAAAAAAATTTAATGTTATACAAAGTTTATATTTTTGAAAACATCAAGATTTTAAAAATGTTGGGATTTTCAAAAAAAAGTCGGGATTTTGAATAATTTAGATTTTCTAGAAATTCTAGATTATCTAATATATCATGATTTTTGAAAAAGTTGTTATTTTTCAAATAGTTGTGAATTTAAAAAATTTAGGATTTTAAATAATATTCAATTTTAGAAAAAGATAGAATTTTATAATTCTAAAAATTTTGAATTTCAGGTTTATGAAAAGGTTGGGATTTCAAAAAAAATTGGGATCCTTAAACCCTAAAAACCACGATCGCTAAGTCATGGGATTTCAAATTTTTTTGGGATCCTTAAACCCTAAAACCCTTATCCCTAAGCCATGAGGCCTAAACCCTAAATACTAAGACACTAAACAATGACCCTAAGGCCTTACACACCTAACCCTAAACCCTAAACCTACCTTGAACCGTGAACCCTATGTCAAAACCCTAAACCCTAAAACTTTAGCTAGATACCTAAACCTTAAACCCTAAAATCATATCCCTGAACCTCAAACCTTGAGCCATGGACCCTAAACCCTAACCCCTACATTGTAATCCCTAAACTTTTAGCTCTATACCCTATAAACCCTAAATCTTAAGCTCTAATTGCTCCTAAACCCTAAATTCTAAAGCCCGAATACTAAACCCTCAATCATAAACCATGAGCCCTAAATCCTAAATGAAAAACCTCAACCAGTAAATCTCAAATGGCAAACCCTAAAACCTGAGCCCTAAACCCTAATTCCATAAACCCTAAAATCTAATTCTTAAACCGTAAACCTTGATACCGAACCCTAAACCCCGATGCTTGAGACATGAGCCCTAATCCCTAAACCCTAAACAATAAATACCCTGAGCCCTAAACCCTCAACTTAGAAACCTTAAAATAGTTAGATTTGGAAAAAATTGTTATTTTGAAAAACTTTTGATTTTTAAAATGTCAAGATTTTGGAAAAAGTTAGGATTTTAAGAAAGTTGCAATTTTAAAAAACTTGTTATTTTTTAAATCATCAAGATTTAAAAATGTTGGGACACATTTTTGAACAAGTTAGAGTTTTCGAAAAATGAATATTTCATAAAATTTAGGATTTTTGAAACGTTTTGATTTTTGAAAGAGTTGGGCTTTTCACATTTTTGAAGAGTCAAGATTTTTTTAAAACTTGACATTTTCAAAAAAATTGGAATTTTGAAAAGATGTGATTTTAAATAAAATTGATATTTTCCTAAAGTCATGATTTTGTAAAAGTGAAGATTTTTGTAAAAAGTCATGAATTTTGAAAAATGTTGGGATTTTAAATAGTCAATTTTTTTGAAAAAGTCGGGATATTTGAAAAGTCTCGATTTTTAATATTTTTAATTTTTGAAAAATCTATATTTTTAAAAAAGTTAGAATTTCGAAAAAGTCGGCATTTTTATAAAGTTGAGATTTCAAAAAAACTTAGGGATTTTTAAATAGTTGGAATTTCTGAAAAAGTTTAGACTTTTGAAACTGTCATGATTTTTGAAATAGTTTTTTTTTTTTAAAAAGCTGGGATTTTTAAAAATGTAGTGATGTGCAAAAATTAGCAGGAACTTGAAAAGGTCATAACTTTTGCTCCAAGTGTCTAATTGATTCCCTTTTTTTTCAAACCACTGTTTCAAGAATCTCAACTTTTATTAAATATCAAGATTTTAAAAAAGTTGGGAGTTTTAATAATTTAGATTTTTAGAAATTCTTGATATTTGAATATGTAGTGATTTTTGAAAAAGTTGTTATTTTAAAAAAAAAATGAATTTAAAAAATTTAGGATTTTAAAGAATTTGTAATTTTAGAAAAAGATAGAATTTCATAATTCTAAAAAAGAATTTCAGAAATTTTAGGGTTTTTGAAAAAGTTTAGATTTTCTAAAAATTTAGGATTATGAAAAGGTTGGAATTTCGAAAAAAAAATTGAATTTCTAAAAAGTCATGATTTTGAACAAAAATTGAAATTTCTAAAAGTCATGATTTCAAAAAAGCCAAGAATTTTGAGAAAGACAATATTTTGAAAAAACGTCCAGTTTTAAAATAAGTCATAAATTAAAAAACTTAAAATATTTTTAAATCCCAATGAATCTCCTAATTTTTTTGAAAATTCTAACATTTTAAAAATCTTTACTTTTTCAAAATTCCAGGTTTTTTTAAAATTGTAATTTTTTTGAAAATTACAAATTTTTAAAAATCATGAGTTTTTTAAAATTTTGAAATTTTTAAATTCATGACTTTGTCACTTACAAAAAGTTTGAAAATCATGACTTTTTCTAAATCCTAATTGTTTCGAAATCAAGATATTTTTGAAATCGTGACTTTTTTAAAATTGCGACCCTTAAACCCTAAACCTGAAAACCTAAAACCTGAGTCATAAATGCTAAAGCCTAACCCAACATCCTAAACACTAAGCCCAAAACCATAAACCGTAAACCCTTAACATTAAATCCTAAACCCTAAACCCTCACCCATAAACCATAAACCCAAATCCCTAAATCGTAAAACCTATACTCTAAACCCCATAACCTAAACCATAAATCATAAACCCGATCCCGAGCCATGAAGCCTAAACCCTAAACTCTAAGCTGTAAACCCTTAACAATAAAACCTAAACCCCTAACCCTGAGCCTTAAACCCTAAACCCTAAACTCATAACCCCAAACCTCAAACCCTGAGCCATTGACCCTCAACCATGAACACTGAGACCTAAATACTAAACCCTAAACTCGAGTACTACCTTATAAACCCTTAACCTTAACCATAAGCTCTCATTACTTTTAAACCCTAAATAGTAAATCCTTAATACTAAACCCTCAATCATAAACCATGAGCCCTAAACCCTAAATCCAAAACCCTCAAATGTAAACATCCAACACCAAACCCTAAAACATAAGCCCTAAATCCTAACCCTAAACCATAAATAAACCCTAAAACCTAATTCTTGAACCCTATACCCTTATCCCCAAACCCCGATCCTTGAGCTCTAACCCCTAAACCCTAAACACTAAATCCTAAACTACGAATCCCGAGCCCAAAACCTAAACTCTAAACACCTCATCCTAGAAACCTTAAAATAGTTAGATATTGGAAAATATTGGAATTTTGAAAAACTTTGGATTTTCAAAAGTCAGGATTTTCAAAAACTTGTAATTTTAAACAAATTTTTATTTTTGAAAACATCAAGATTGAAAAAGACAGGATTTTTTAAAAATGAGATTTTCAAAAATTCGTGATTTTTGCAAAATTAGGATTTTTAAAAAAGCCTGCAGTTTTGAAGAGTAAGGATTTTGGAAGAGTATGGATTTTTAAAAGTTAAGATTTTTCAAAATAGAGGATTTAAAAAATATTATATTTTCTAAAAAAGTCATGATTTTTTAAAAGTCAAGATTTTCAAAAAAGTCAAGATTTTGGAAAATGTTGGGGTTTTTAAAACCTCAAGATTTTTAAAAATTCAAGATTTTTGAATAAGTCAGGATATTCAAAAAACTCCCGATTTTTAATATTTGTGATTTTCAAAAAATAAAAATAAAAAAGTCAGCATTTTAGATAATTCAGGAATTTTTAAAAGGTGGGATTTCTTACAAAGTTTTGAATTTCAAAAGCATTGCAACATTTTTAATCGTTGCAATTTTTGAAAAAGTTGGGATTTTTGAAAAAGTTATAATCTCAAAAATTTAATATTTCAAAAATATAGTGATGTGTCAAAATTAACAGAACTTGAAAAGATCATAACTTGTGCTCCAGGTGTATGTTTGAGTCCATTTTTTTTATTAAAACCACATAATTTAAAAATCTCAACTTTTTTAAAATATCAGAATTTTAAAAAAAAGTCGAGAGTTTGAACAATTTATGTTTTCCAAAAATTCTGGATTTTTGAATATGTCATGATTTTTGAAAAATTTGTTTTTATCCAAAAACTTGTGCATTTTAAAAGCTTAGGATTTTAAAGAATTTGCAATTTTAGAAAAATAAAGAATTTCATAATTCTAAAAAGGTTCAAATTTCCAAAAATTTAGGGTTTTTGAAAAAGTAGAGATTTTAAAAGAGTCAAGATTATGAAAAAGTTGGAATTTGACCAAAAATTGGAATTTCAAAAAGTCAGGATTTACAAAACTAAAGCAATTTTCAAATAAGTCAAGAACTACAAAATTGAACAGATTTTTAAATACCATTTGTTTTAAATATCCTAATTTATTTTAAAATCCTAACATTTTCAAAATCTTTACTTTTTTAAAATTCCAATTTTTTATAAAATTGTGACTTTTTTAAAATTCTGAATTTTTATAAATTCAAGAATTTTTAGAAAGTTATGAAATTTTTAAATTCATGACTTTATCACTTTCAAAATCATTGAAAATACAAACTTTTTTAAAATCATGACTTTTTTGAAATCCTAACTGTTTCAGAATCGACATATTTTATAAATTGTGACTTTTTCAAAATCACGACCCCTAAACCCTAACCCCAACATTCTAAACACTAAGCCCAAAACCCTAAATCTTAAACCACAAACCCTTATCACTGAATCCTAAACCCTAAACCCTCACCCATAAACAAAAACTCAAATCCCTAAAATGTAAAAACCTAAACTCTAAACCCCAAACCTAAAACCATAAACACTAAACCTTGATCCCTGAGCCATGAAGCCTAAACTCTAAACCCTAAACCCTAACCCTAAATAGTGAAACCTAAAACCTTAGACCTAACCCTAAACCCTAATCCATATACCTTGAACTGTGAACCCTAAGCCAAAACTCTAAACCCTAAACCCTAAAATCATAACCCCAAACCTCGAACCCTGAGCCATGGACTCTCAACCATGAACACTGAGACCTAAAATCTAAATTGTGACCAAGCCAAAAACCCTAAACCTTAAGCTCTAATTGCTCATACACCCTAAAACCTCAATCGTAAACCATGAGCCCTAAACCCTAAATGTAAAATCCTCAACCATAAACCTTGAACCCAAAACCCTAAACCCTACAACCTAATTCCCCTAAGACTTGATCCTCGAACCGTGAACCTCAACCTTAAACCCGAACCGTGAACCCTAATCCCCGGATCCCGAGCCACTAAACCTAAACCATAAACACTAAACCCCTTGAACCCTAAACACTCAACCTAGAAACCTTTAAATAGTTAGATTTGGAAAAAGTTGGTATTTTGAAAAACTTTGGATTTTTAAAAAGTCAAGAATTTTGAAAATGTTCAGATTTTCAAAAACTTGTGATTTTCAAAAAAGTCACAACTTTTGAAAATGTTGCAATTTTAAACAAAGTTTTTATTTTTGAAACAATCAAGATTTAAAAAATATTGGCATTTTGAAAATGTTCAAATTTTCGAGACAGGGTGGGGTTTTGAAAAATGAATATCTCAAAAAGTCAGGTTTTTTCAAAAGTTGGGATTATTGAAAGAGTTAGTATTTTTGCATTTTTGAAGAGTCCGGATTTCTAAAAAACTTGACATTTTCATTAAATTTAATTTTTTTGAAAAGATAGAATTTTAAAATAGTTTAGATTTAAGTAAGGATTTTTAAAAAAATTCAACATTTTTGATAAAGTTGAGATTTTAGAAAATTCAAGAATTTTTAAAAGATGGGATTTCTGAAAAAGTTTTAATTTTTGAAAACGTCGCAATTTTTTAAATAGTTTGAATTTCCAAAAAAGTTGGGATTTTGGAAAAAGTTATAATCTTAAAAAAGTCAAGATTTAAAAAATGTAGTGATGCACCATAATTAACAACTTGAAAAGGTCGTCACTTGTGCTCCAGGTGTCTGTTTGAGTCCATTTTTTGTAAACCACATGTTTAAAAAATCTCAACTTTTTTAATATATCAGGATTTTCAAATAAAGTCGAGAGGTTTTGAATAATGTCAATTTTTTAGAAATTCAGGATTTTTGACTATGTTATGATTTTTGAAAAAAGTTGTGAATTTAAAAAAAAAAGATTTTAAAGAATTTGCAATTTTAGAAAAAGATACAAATTTATTAATTGTAAAATTGTTCAAATTTAAAAAAATTTAGGGTTTTTGAAAAAGTTTAGATTTTAAAAAAATTCAGGATTACAAAAAGGTTGGGATTACCAAAAAGTCGTGATTTTGAAAAAGTCAAGAATTATGAGAAAGTTGGGATTTCAAAACGACATGATTTTGAAAAAGGTACAATTTTCAACTAAGTCAGAAATTACAGAATCAAGACATTTTTAAATCGCATTTGTTTTGAATATCGTATTTAATTAAAATCTTTACTTTTTAAAAATTCCAACTTTTTATAAAATAGTGACTTTTTCAAAATCCTAACTATTTCAAAATTGGGATATTTTTGAAATCGTACCTTTTTCAAAATCGCGACCCCTAAACCCTAAACCCTAAAACCTGAAACCTAAGTCGTAAACGCTAAAGCCTAAACCCCAACATCCTAAACAGTAAGCCCAAAACCCTAAATTCTAAACCATAAACTATAAACCGTTAACAGTGAATCCTAAACAATAAAACGTCATCCATAAACCATAAACCCAAATCCCTAAATTGTAAAACTTAAACTCTAAACCCCAAACCTTAAACCATAAACCCTAAACCCTGATCCTGAGCCATGAAGCCTAAACCCTAAACCCTAAGTTCTAAACCCTAAACCCGTAACCATGAGCTTTAAGTCCCAAACAGTGAACCCTAAAGCCTTAGGCCTAACCTTAAAAGTAAATCCTATAGCTTTAACTACGAACCCTAAGCCAAAACCCTAAACCCTAAACCTTTAGCTAGAGACCTAAACCCTAAACTCGAGCCCTATACCCTATAAACCATAAACCTTAAGCTATAATTTCTCCCAAACCTTAATTATTAGTCTTAAACCCTAAAACCCTAAATGTTAAATCCTAAATACTAAACCCTCCATCGTAAAACATGATCCCTAAACCCTAAATATAAAACCCTCAATAGTAAAACCTCGAACCCCAAACCCTAAAACCTAATGACTAAATCCTAACCCTAAACCCTAAAATCCAAAACCCTTAAACCTAATTATTAAACCCTAAACATTGATCCCCAAACCCCCGAGCCCCGAGCCCTAATCCCTAAATCCTAAACACTAAACACTAAATACCGAATCTTGAGCCTAAAAATTGAAACCCTAAAGACTGAATCCAATGAGCCCTAAACCCTCAACCTAAAAATTTGAAATTAGTTAGATTTGGAAAAAGTTGGTCTTTTGAAAAACATGGGATTTTCAAAAATTTAAGATTTTGAAAAAGTCATAATATTCAACAACTTGAGATTTTCAAAAAGTCATGAATTTTGAAAACGTTTCAATTTTAAACAAAGTTGTTATTTTTGAAAACATCAAGATTTGAAAAATGTTGGGACTTTGTGTAATGCTTCCTTTAATTATAAAACAATGAAATAAATAAATAAATAAATAAAATAAAAGAATTAAAGATAATTAAAAAAATGGAGCCCATGATTCTTTTGGGCGAGTTAGGGTTTTGTATTTTGCTATTAGAATGGGTGGCTGCAGAACAACCCACACCAAATGCTTTCTCATGGAGTGTGGCCTCCTCACAGCCTCCCAGCCTGCGCCAGCATCCTCCTAGCCCCCGCCTTCCTCCCGCGTGGACACCTCACAAAGCATAAAAGACAGTAATTTTTGTCAGATGTTGTAGTTTGCAATCCTTTGGGGGCATTAAAATTTGCTTTGGGGCCGCTGCTTCAATGTTTGACTAGATGAAAGAATGAGGCAGCTTCGCATGGAGTTAGATGGCGGCTGTGTGTAGGAAACATGGGGAGTTCCCTCATGAGAAAGTCACTCTATTCCACCATGCATCAAATAGGTCTCTAGCCTGATGAGTTTACATTGCCATCACACTTCTGACCTGTGCCAAAATGTGAGCTCGCACGTGCACGGACAACCATCAGTCTTTTTCCCAAAGGTTGTAGTTGCAATGTCCCTGCTAGATGTTTTCCCTGCCATTTTTTCCAACATATCCTCCAGCCTAGCCAAAATGGAGCTCTTGAAACAAAGTATGGACGTCCATAAAGCATTTTGGAGAAGGGATTTTATATGTATTAGTTGCAAGTGCGCTAGTAGACAAGTATGTAAATTTTGGAAGCATACACAAGGCAAGTCAATTGTTTGATAGAATGCCTCAAAGAAATGCGGTCTCCTGGAATGCCATGATGGCAGCATATGCACAAAATGGATTTATTAAAAAGCCATTTAGACTGTTTGATAATATGCCTCAAAGAGATGTGGTCTTATAGAATCATGCCTAGAATTAATCATTATGTTTGCTTGGTGTTTGATGAGCACATGAGAATGTGTAAAAACGTGGAGGCATGTTTAAGGCATGTGAAGTGGTTGCCAAAATGCCTTTAAAAAAATCATGGTCTCATGGTTGCAAGATTTGAGGCTATGCACAAAAGGAGGAAGATCTCATTCTATCCAAACAACATCAATAAGAAACCATTTGATCATGCTCAATAAATGGTGGGTCGAATCTATAGTTACAAATTCCTTGATAGACGGTATACAAAATGGTGGAGTTGTGGATGCTCGTGAACTGGTTGATGAAGTGCCCAAGAAAGATACTGAACCGAATCCTACAGTTTCGACTGACTTCATTCTCTAGGCATGGTTCATCTTCCCTTACCTCTCATAATTCTCGTGTTTTAGTTCTCTTTTGCAAATTAATAGAATCTTAAAATATTAGGTTTTTAATACAGTTAAATGTTTACATCAACTCATTGCAAAAACAATGAAAGGTCGTGTTGTAACTCACAAAATCAAAATAACTCTTCTGCATTAAACCACGAACTCCCACCCTCATTCTGAGGTGATGTAGAAAACTTCCTACCCAACTGGATCGCTACAACATTGTCTTATCGACCAGACGAAATTGACTTTCCAGTAATAATGTTGACCTTCTCCTTGTTTAAATAGTTAATTAATTTTACATTTTTGGAGACTCATTAAGTACCCTTTGGAACTCTGAAAATGAGATGTTAGGCTTCATTCGTGTACCTTGTTATGTGAGGAATAACCTGGACCATTGGATTGACCCCAAATGAATATTTGTGATCTTTTTGATGCTCTCATAGGAGCCTTATTGCACTGTTTTAAAGTAATAAAAAGTTGTTAAATCTAGAAAGTTAGTTTTCGTTTTGAACCGCCATTTAAAACCTGGATAGAAAATTTATTCCGCCTTCGCAAACCTCTAGTGTTTATATTGTTAGTCAATTGCATGGAACTTTCAGTTTAGGAAAAAGTACTTTTTTGGATAGTTTGGCAAAGCAAATTTGTAGGCCTCTAGTCGCAGTTTGATGAGGCCAAACTATACCAATTTCGAATTGTCGCCATTTGAAAATGGTTTTCTAGTTGTCATCCGTTGACTCTTATGAATTCTCTTTATATAGGGGAACTTGTAGAAAGTGTCTTGTTGTGTGCGCATCCATTGAACGTCAGTTTTAGATGTGATTTTCTGAGCCCTCGAGCTAACTTTTGTTCTTTTTCAACTATGTCAACTACGACCAGTAGCCCTAAAATCGGCCACCAAAAGCAAATCCTTCACTCTTTTTCAATTCCATCAATTGCTATGAACTCTTGGTATATCTGGGGACACGTAGAAATTTATTCATGGTGTGCGTTCTCATCAGAGGATAACTTTTAGAAGTGGTTTCTTAGCCTCCGAGCCCGTTTTGATCATTTGTAGCTAGTAAGAAAATTTAAAAATAGGAAGTTGCGGGACATTCATAGGGTTGCCAAATCACCCTGGAAATTTTTAATACATGTAAATAACTGTTTAAAACACTATAATGCAACTTTTTTGTGTGCATTAGAACTTTTGACAAAATGGTGTTTTCTATCTCTACCAATTTCTTTTCTCTCTTGGGTTACAAAAACGAAGCAAAATGAAAGGTTATTAGTACATGTCTCTATACATTTTTATTTTGATTGCAAATTGTAATAATTATCATATGTAAATGGGAAACTAAAAATGATAATTATGTTAGATTAGGGTGGATGCCATGCCAGCGATTTATCGCTGATATCTTGCTCACGTGGTTTTTGCAGGATGAAAGAATGATGACGTAAAGGCGTTGAGTAATTCATTGTTTATTTTTGGTATTATATTGAAAGACTTATTGTTGAAATGGGTAGTATGTAAAAGTTGCTAGATTAATAAGTGCTTGAGAAATTGGTGTTTCTTTCATGGATGTTATTTGATCCCAAAATTGTTATGGTAAAAGTGGAATATAGATGTCAAAAGGAATTGAAATTAATACCTTGTAGTGAACTTTCTTTGTGCAATTATTGGTTTAATAATTGGTGTTGTGTTTCTTACCTTGAAAATGTAATAAAGGAACCTAACCACAACAATCAACCCTAGTTCAAAATTTGTATATAACTAACATGCCTATGTTAATCCCTTAGCGTAGAAAATTGTGACCTTCAAACAAACCTTTACACTCAATGGAACATCCTAGTTTAGGCAAATAAGATCCCAAGAAAGGGGTTTATCGTCTTAGTAGGTACGTTTAGTGGCATCGACATAAACCAAACATATAGGAGCAACATAGTCAAATAAATCTTCTGCATCGAATGAATTTATTGTGGGATCCAGATGACATCATGGAGCTAGAGAAATAGTGGTTCTATCACTTAAATTTTTGTTAATGAATAGATCCTCTTAGCTATATGTACTATCTTTGGCTAGTGACAATATAGTGCTTTGATCTTTTATGGAGGGTTTATAGGGTGAATATGTTTTGAACCTTAATCTAATCTATAATAGAGCGTAAAGCCCTAAGTGAAAATTAGAATTAAACTAAACCCTAGTTGATTAGGATGTTAACTTATGGGTAGAAAACTATAATTTAACTCCTTGCATATGAAATTAATTTGAAAGATGTTGATTTTAGAGAACCTTAGAAAAAAACTGAAATTTTGTCCCATAATCCCTTGTTCTGTCATTTTATGGCATTAAGGAATGAAGAATACCTTTTTATGTGGAATTTTTAAATGTACACACATGGGATCTTCGTGAACATAGGTCACTTGTGGTTCAGGTGTAGTTTATAATGCTTCTAACCATGTACTTCCTTAAGATGCCAGTGCTTTCGTAACTCTTTTGTTATAAAACGATGGTAATAATGCGACCATAATGTGATTTAAAAGAAAAGCATAGAAGAGAAAAAAATGAGATTTGAGGTTAGGGATATTGCCACTCTTGGAGTCCTTTTAACTCAATAAAATATCCTTATGTGCTTCTCAATAAAATGAGAAGCATATTCTTAACATAAGAATAAGATAATTAAGTACTTTATATATGATTTGAATTGTGCCAAATAAGCAAGGAAGTTATGAAAAATTTCCGTGATGAATAAAAAAAAAGGGCCAAGTTAAAATGGTCGAACTGTAAATTAAATGTGGAATGAACTTAAAGATTTTGTAGGTGGAAAAAGGAGAAAGCTATCCTTGCACAATAATGTTCTTAGAATTTTAATTGTAACTAAGATGTAATTAAAGAAATGAGGTGTTGTGGGTTTCCTAATCCTTGAGTCCTTTGTTTTGTGGTTAGGTCATTGATAGTAGTTGTTCATTTGGAAAAGTGTGGTATAAACATGTATATGGTGTTGTCATGTGTCTATGTGATTCGATGACTTATGTAAGTGTCATATATGTTGTTGAGTTTTCCTTACTTGGAGTCCTTGTGGCGTTTTGTAATGAACAATGTAAGTAAAAAAAAAAATTATCCTAGTATTTTACTGTTATAATTGTGTGTGTAAAATGTGGGCACTACATTATGGTATCAGAGTAGAGGTTCATGCTCTCGAACTTGTAGTGCCCACACTTTAAACAAAAAAATACAAAAGTAAAATACCAGGATATATTTTTTTGACTTCTATACATTGTTCATTGTAAAATGCCACAAGGACTCCAAGGAAGAAAACTAAACAGATATATGACACTTATATCAGTCATCAAATCACATAGACACATGACAATGCCATATACCTATCGATGCCACACTTTCCCCAATGAATGAATGCTAGAAATAACACGACCACAATAAAAAGGGACTTAAGCATTGACAACCCACAACACAACATTACCATGGTTACATCTAGAGAACGTTAAACATCCAATAACATTATTATGTAAGTATAATTTTCTCCTTTTTCCACCTACATGTTTCTAAAAATTCATTTCACATTTCACTTATTGTTTAACCAGTTAATTTTGCTCTATATAACCTTTCGACAATCTTCATATCTTAAAAAGCATTTTCCATATTTCAAATTTCATACAAAATTCTAATTCTCTCATTCTTATGTTAAGATTATGCTTTCCAAAACACTTATTCAATGTTTAAAATCTAACCTTACTACACAAGTGAACCTACCGTGGTGTCAAGATGAAATTTTGGGGTTGAGGGAGACTTAGATTCAAAAAATATTTTTCCCAAAACATTCTTTGATCATGGTATAGTTATTTCCCTACCATTATCATTGTAGTAAATTCTAAATTTGCTGAATTCTTAAACAAGTTATAAGGAATCCAAGAGTGACCTTAATCCTATTCTCCAATCTCATTCTCATCGATATGATATGCTCTTACATCACACTATGGTCTCGTTATTAGCATTGTTTTGTAACAGGAGTTACAAAAGTATTTGTCTAACATCTTGGAGAGATACATAATTGGAAGAATTGTAAACTATACAGGATCCACAAGTGACACCTCCTTATCAACTGAGGTTTGGTTTATTCCAATATGCACCTAATGATTTACGCCTCAACTATATATGATTTTAAGGCAAGCGGACATATTTATACTAAACCACCTTCAAGAAGATACCAAGATGTTATTTTGATAGAAACCAAAGTAGCACCACTTAGTCGTTCCTTCGAACAAGGACTCATAAGGTGACTTCTAAAGCAAGCTTCGCCACTCAACCGGTGTCGGACCTGAAGAGAGAGAAACTAGAAGGAAACTAGAAGGAAACCACATACTTAGATAAAGTTGGACAATGTCATTCCTAAAATATGGGTTCATGACAATGTCGCGAAACATAATGACTATGATGGTAAACTCCAACTAGGGGTTTTATTTACCTAATCTAGGAGGTCCCATCAAGTGCAAAGTTTAAGTTTGTTCTACGGTTTTAAATTTCTTATATGGTAAAAGGGATCACACATGCAGGCAAGATATGCATGAGTATTTTATTAGGGTTGAGTGTTTCCATTAAAAAAACTCTTTATTACGTTTGCAAGGTAAGAAGATAACCCAGTAATTAATTTAATCATTTATTGAATACTGAAAAAGTACTACAATATATTAACTTCAATTTCATTTACTATATATATCAAACCCTTTTTTCCATACACAACTAAGAATAAAAATTGAACCGATAATTAGATGCATATTTCCTAAGATATCCCTAAAACTAACATCTCTTACACATTAACAAATTTCAAATGTAACTTTTTGTAACAAGAGACTACATCATACAGTTTTCATTTTACAATGACCTATAAAAATTATAATAATAATAATTAAATTACACATCACCTTTTTCGTCATCATTCTTCCATCCTGCAAAACCCACGTGAGCATGATATCGGTGATAATTCGTTGGCATGGCATCCACCCTACTAACCTAACATAAGTATCATTTTTAAGTTTCCATTTACATCGACAATAATTATAATTTGTAATTGAAATAAAAATTTCTAGAAACATGTATTCATTGCATTTCATTTTTCTTCATTTTGTAACCCATGAGAGAGAAAACAACATTTTGTCAAAAGTTCTATTTCAAACAATAGATACACTAAAGGGTTTTAAACAGTTATTTGCATGTCTTAAAAGTTTCTATGGTGGTTTACTAACCTTACGAGGGTCCACAACTTTCTATTTTTACATTTTCTTACTAGCTACAAAAACGTACAAAATGGGCTCAGAGTATAAGAAACCACTTCCAAAAGTTATCTTTCGATGAGAACACACACCACGATCAACTTTCTATGTGTCCCCAGATATACCAAGAGTTCATAGCAACTGATGGAAATGAAAAAGACCGAACGGTTTACGTTTAGCAGCTAAGTTTGCGGGGCTACTGATCGTAGTTCACCTAGTTGTAAAATGACAAAAGTTAGCTCGAGGGCTCAGAAAACCATGTCCAAAACTAACGTTCAATGGATGCGCATGCAACAAGACACTTCCTACTAGTTCCCATATATAAAGAGAATTCATCAGAGTCGACGGGACTGAGAACTAGAAAACCATTTTCAAACGGCAACAAGTTTTCTGGAGTGACAAGTCAAAAATTAGTGTTTTTCCCTAAGCAAAGAATGTTCCATGTAATTTTCTAGTATAAACACTAGAGGTTTACAAAGATGGAAAATAATTTCTCCATCCAGGTTTCAAATGGCGGTTCAAAACGAAAGCTAACTTTCTAGATTTAATGACTTTTACTATTGTAAACTGAAGCATAACAAGACTCCTATAAGAGAGTCAAAAAGATGTCATATGTTCGTTTTGGGTCAAACCAAAGGCCAAGGTGACTCCTCGTATACCAAGGTACACAATGAAACTTCACATCTCGTTTCCAAAGTTACGACGGGCACTTAGTGAGTCTCGAAAAATGTGAAATTTAACTATTTAAAATAGGAGAAGGTCAACTTTATCAATGGGGAGTCAATTTCATCTGGTCGATAAAACAATATTGGAGCGATCGAGAAGGGTAAGAGTTTTCTAAAACATCTCGTAGTGAGGGTGATAGTTCATGGTTTAAAGTAGACAAGTTATAATGACTCGTGAGTTACGACATGACAATCTATTGTTTTGCAACAAGTTGAAGGGACATTTAATTGTATTAAAATTCCTAATAATTTACAATTCTATTTAGTTACAAAAGAGGACTAAAACAAGAGAATTATGAGACGTAAGGAAGAAGAACCATGCCTGCAGAATGAAGTCGGGTCGAAGCCAATGAAGTTCAAAGATCTTGCTTGGGCACTTTAAAAGTTCATGAGCAGCCTCAGCTCCACCATTTTGCATACATGTCTACCAGGGAAGTTGCATTGTAAACAAAAACATCTTGTTTTCTATGCCTTGATGGTTTTCCATGCTCTATTCTAAAGCTCTTATTTTTGCACATGCGGGGAGGATGCTGACAAAGGTTGTGGAATCTGGCTTTACACGTACCAATTGCATTTGCTTGGAAAGTTTCCAAGGCCTTTTCAACAAACTCATTTTTTTACACATCCTACAATCATTGCAGCCCATAAACCACATTCCTCTCAGGCATTTTGTCAAATAATTCACATGCATTGTGTATGCCTTCACATTTTGCATACATGCCTATCTGGGCACCTGACAAGACATTAAAAAAATATTATCTTTCCATGATGCTTTGATGGATGTCCATGCACCTTTGTTCTAATTTTCCCATCTTGGCACAGTGGGAAGATAGCAGCAAAGGTTGTGGGGTGTGGCTTCAAACCTGCCAATCGTATTTTGCTTGACATATTCCAATGTAGTTTCAACAAAACCATTTTGTGCATATCCCGCCATCATGGCATTCCATGAGCCCACATCTATTTGAGGCATTATGTCAAATAGTACTATGCCTTTTTAACAGACCCTTTTTTTGCATATCCTAATATCATTGCAGTCCATGGAACTACATTTCTTCCATGCATTTAGTTGAATGGTTCACATGCTTCCAAATTTTGCATACGTATCTCGCTACTTGTATGGCACTTGGAACTAAAACATTCAAAAATACCTTCTCCATAATGCTTTGACGGATGTGCATACTCTGTTTCAAGGCTTCCATTTGGCACAGTCTGGGAATGTGTTGGGCAAGTGTAAACACAACAGGCTGGAGATATGTTTTGCATGGTGAAATAGCGTGATTGCCTCTTGAGGCAAAACCCCATGCACTCCATGCCCAACTGAAATCATGTTCCGTGAGAAGCTGTCTAGATCCTTCATTTGGTCAAACATTAAACCCAAACTACACATCTAACAAACATTCCTCTGTTCCCCTTTTTTATGCTTTGCTAGGTGTCCATGTGGGAAGAAAGAGCTCAAGTTTTGACACAGGCTAGGGAAGGAGTTGGTACAGGCCGCCAGCCATACAAATCCACCACATGCCAGTTTCTGACCCCGTGGAAGGAGGTGAAGCGGTGTAGGGGCATTATGCCAGGCGTGGGTGTCTCCACAAGGAAAAAAATGGCCTCCCTCCTGCCTGTTGGTGCACCAAACAAGTGTGGAGCTTCTCCCCATGGTGGCGGTGCTCCCTCACACTCAGAAAAAGCTAAAAACAAAAACACAAAGGAACTCCCACCCCCTTTTGCCCTAAATCCACCCCCACAAACATGGGCCTCTTTCCTTTTTTTTTTAATTTAATTATGCTTCTATTTCTCATTTTAATTTTATTTTAACTCCATTATTCTCATCAAAATAGGTATACCTAAAAAAACAATACGAGAGGAGACTCGGTCGGCTTCAGGTGGTAGAAATCTTATTTCACCTTTAAAACGACAATTAAAACGAGTACGCAAGCAAGCCTGGTCGACCAAGGGGGAACTAGAGAGGAGTTTCAAAAACAAATGCAAGACAAGGGCCAACCACAACGTCGCAACAGGATACCCTCCTCTTGCGCGAATCGAGGCTCGATCCACGAAGTGACCAATCCAAACAGTAAAATCGCTTATCGATAATAAAAAAATAAAGTTGATAACAAATCGATAATCAGATAAAGAAGTTGTCATCGATCGATAATTAAAATAATAATATTATTACTATTTATATTGCTATTATTATTACGACTTAATACTACTTATTAATCACATTGACAAGGATCAACAGGAGCACAACAACGTTAAATGCTTAGCAACACGGTCGTCAAAGAAGAACAGGAAGGATGAGGAACGGGGCATTACATTCTCCTCCCCTTAAGAAAGCATCGTCCTCGATGCGACATACAATGAAGAAGGAGAAAAAGGTAAGCAACAAGGAACAAATATGGGTGAATGTACGCTCTAAGGTTACGATTTTAGACACAAAATCATGGCCACGGGGTGGCCCTAGGAACATCAGGTAGAAATTTTAACTTTCAAGGTTCTGTGAAGATTGGCAGTTCTCTCTTATTCGTTATTTAATTAATCTCTTTCTATTAACATTATTCTTAATTCAAGTTCTTTAAAATTTTATTTTTTGTAGAATTTTAGTTATTTCATTCCTGTGGGTTCCCATCATGGACTACAGTCACAACACCCTACCAGGGTCATACACAACACTAAAATTTCACAAGCATACTTTTGCATACTTCCATGACCGTATCACATCACAAGGGTTTACCAAACCATGGAATGACAACAAGTAGACCACATGGCAATTAATTCCCAACAATTACGTCCTAGACATAGATCTAGTACACACATATGACTGACAAACAGAATCAACACGCTGATACATATACAACGGGTATCACATGACCCAAAGAAAAACATGATTACTGTTAACGACATAGTTCCATTCCAATATCCAAAAGTCCATACCAACTAAGGGAAGAGTCAAGCCTCAAACGTAACAAGGTGTCAAAAGGACTCACAAGGGTACACATAACTCACTATACCAACTCCACACATCTCAAAATATCAACAAATAGCTCCATATGTCTCCTGAAGCATCATAAAAAAACTCCATATACCTCCCAAACCATCCCCAAATAACTCCATATACCTCCCAAGGAGAAATAATCATAATGTCAAAGCCAAGCCAGGTCACTCAACCATAGAGCCCCATCAAGAATATCAGGTCACACAAGCATAGAGTACCATAAAAATAACAAGTCACTCAACAATAGAGACCCATCTCCTTTCTCCTTTTAATGAGGTGGGTCACCCTATGGCCCTGGGCACATAGAGCCCCATCACCCCAAACCCAAGTGACATAATAACTCATGGTTCAACAACCCGCTAGTTATCTGTAACTCCTTGGGGCGTACCCCTATACAACAAAGTGGGTCTATAGGTTCAACCACTCCATGGTGAATCCCATGACCCTATTCCAACACATTACGACATTAGAACCAGCATAACAATCCATTCAAATGCCAAGTGGTCAAATTAAAGTCTTGGGCTAGGCTACAAAACTTTTAAATATGAAAAGAAAGTTTTAAAACTAAGAAAAACAAATGGCTAATTATCCTTGGTTAGTGTAAAAATCTAGATGTTAATGCAACAATCAAATAAATGCCCAAAATATAAGAACATGTCAATCAAGGAAAATAGCTAGTTCTAGCTAAAAAATAATGATCAATTTACGAATTAAAAAAACGTATTGAGAAAATAGCACATTACAATCACTATGTGGCCTCATATCACCACCAAAGGGGTACTCATCGAGTTGCTGGCACTCGGACATCGAGCCTCAGCTCGTAAAATATACATGTAACTAGAAATGAGTATATCAATTCATGTATCCGTCATCATCTCTCCCGAATCATTACTCCAAACTCCCACAAAGATCAACATAGTCAAAATTACATAGGATTATTCAATGAACAATCCAATAGGAAAGATTAAGGGACACAAGGTTGTATAAGTTGAGCCTAAGGTGGTGTGCACCCACAATATACTGAGCAAGCTTGAAGTATACTAAATAGATAGAAGTGGATTTTCAGTCTATATAAGACTCCACTTCCTCACTCATACTCGGCTCAAGATTATGAAAACCTGGTCCACACCTCCTCTCTCCACAAATACACTCTTGAAATTTTATCCCCTTAGGGTTGTCTAGTGTAAGGTTTCACAACATACACATAACTACATCACAAACATAATATAAATTCACACACAACAACCATAACGTCTTATGCATGGTATATATATATAGGGTATAACATAATCATTACTTTCACGGGTTACGATACATCACATTACCACATCTTGCACCCAAAGTGCAATCACTGTTGACTAGGGATCATACTCACCATATGCCCCTAGATCATGATGCAAAATCATTACATATTACACAAATCATAAGTATGATGAACACAATGTCTAACATTACAACATATAGTCAATTGTAATACAACATGACGATGCACACAACTAATCACAATACGGTGATGACATCATGATGAAATATGATTCACTTTACATCAATTTTGCCATGCAACACATCAATACACCTTCACATCACATAAGGTCAAAATGTCTCAACACTCTGCAATTCACCATATCATTCCTTTCACACAAAAAAAGGTAGTACATCACACATAGATTCCTCATCGGGTCCACGAAAAGGAGAGTCAATACTCTAATCACAAGCAGTAATTGACACATGAATTCTTCATAGAGTCTACATGAAGGAGAGAGAATACATCCCCCACATCAACCTAAAAAAGCACTAAGTGACATTCACATCATGTGCGTTCACATTATCATAATTACGACATTGATCACATCACTCTTAAAACACATTACTCTTCCAATATTTATCACCATCGTGAAACACCATCACTATCATGTAACTCATCATGTAACACAATCACTATCATGCAAAATCATCACAACTCCAATCCATCCAAGAGGTTCTAGAGCATGAACCTTCGCTATGATACCATATGTAGTGCCCACACTTTACACACACAAATACAACAGTAAAATACCAGGATAATTTATTTTTTTTGACTTCTATACATTGCTCATTGCAAAATGCCACAAGGACTCCAAGTAGGAAAACTCAACAACATATACGACACTTACATCAGTCATCAAATCACATAGACACATGACAACGCCATATACCTATCGATGCCACACTTTCCCCAATGAACGAATGCTAGAAATAACATGACCACAATAAAAAGGGACTTAAGGATTGACAACCCACAACACAACATTACCATGGTTACATCTAGAGTACGTTAAACATCCAATAACATTATTATGTAAGCATAATTTTCTCCCTTTTTCCACCTACATGTTCTGAAAATTGTTTCACATT
The DNA here is from genome assembly GCA_018340775.1 of Taxus wallichiana var. yunnanensis. Classification (NCBI taxonomy): domain Eukaryota; kingdom Viridiplantae; phylum Streptophyta; class Pinopsida; order Cupressales; family Taxaceae; genus Taxus; species Taxus wallichiana. The sequence goes on from CM031242.1 coordinate 236,014,517, forward strand.
TCACTTATTGTTCAACCAGTTAATTTTTCTCTTTACCCTTCTGACAATCTTCATAACTTACATAAGTATTTTCCATATTTCAAATTTCATACAAAATTCTAATTCTCTCATTCTTATGTTAAGATTATGCTTCCCAAAACGCTTATTCAATGTTTAAAATTTAACCTTACTACACAAGTGAACCTAACGTGGTGTCAAGATGAAATCTTGGGATTGAGGGAGACTTAGATTCAATAAAGCTTTTCCCAAAACATTCTTTGATTATGGTATAGTTATTTCCCTACCATTATCATTGTGGTACAATAACTTGCTGAATTTCAAATTTGATATATATATATATATATATATATATATATATATATATATGTATTTTTTTTTTTTCTCGAAGTTTGATCACATCAAACAATCCATATTCTTTCGCAACACATGAAAATGCTTAAACAAGTTATAAAGACTCCAAGAAGACCTATCCTAATCTCTAATCTTGTTCTCATCTGATATGATATGCTCCTAAATCACACTATGGTCTCATTATTAGCATTGTTTTGTAACAGGAGTTACAGAAGTATTTGTCTAACATCTTGAGAGAGATACATAATTAGAAGAATTGTAAACTATATAGGAACCATAAGTGACACCTTCTAATCAACTCGAGGTTTGGTTTATTCCAATATGCACATAATGATACTAGAATCTCTTTTACACATTAACAAATTTCAAATGTAACCACCGTAACAAGAGACTACATCATAGCTTATTCATTTTACAATGACCTATAAAAATTGTAATAATAATAATTAAATTGCAAAACCCACGTGAGCATGATATCAACGATAATTCACTGGCATGACATCCACCCTAACCTAACATAAGTATCATTTTTTAAGTTTCCCATTTACATCTAACAATAATTATAATTTGCAATCGAAATAAAAAGGTCTAGAAAAATGTATTCATTGCATTTCATTTTCTTCATTTTGTAACCCAGAGAGAGAAAGAGAGGGAAGAGAGAGAAAACACCATTTTGTTAAAACTTCTATTTCACACAACAAATATACTAAAGGGTTTTAAACAGTTATTTACATGTGTTAAAAGTTTTCACGGTGGTTTTGCAACCCTACAAGGGTCCGGAGCTTTCTATTTTTACATTTTCTTACTAGTTACAAAAACGTACAAAACATTCTGAGGCTAAGAAACAACTTCCAAAAGTTATCTTTTGATAAGAATGCACACCATGATCAACTTCTTACGTGTCCCCATATATACCAAGAGTTCATAGAACCGACAAAATTGAAAAAGATGAACGGTTTTATTTGGTGGCTAATTTTCAGGGCACTGATCGTAGTTCACCCAACTTGTAAAATAACAAAAGTTAGCTCGAGGGCTCCTAAAACCACATCAAAACTAACATTCGATGGATGTGCATGCAATGAGACACTTCCTACTAGTTCAATTATATAAGGAGAATTCATCGATTAGTCGACGGGACCGAGAACTAGAAAACCATTTTCAAACGGCGACAAGTCAAAAATTAGTCCTACTTTGCCTCATCCGTCAAAACCGTGATCGGAGGCTTACAAAATGGCTTTGCCAAACTATCCCGAAAAGTGTTTTTCCTAAACTAAATGTTTCATGTAATTGTCTAGTATAAACACTAGAAGTTTGCGAAGACGGAAAATAATTTTTCTCCATCCGGAGAGTTTCAAATGAAAGAAAAGAAAGCCAACTTTTCTAGGCTCTATTGTAGAACAAAGTGTAACATGGCTCCAATAAGAGCATCAAAAGGATGTCATATATTCGTTTGGGTCAAACCAAAGGTCAAGGTGACTCCTCATATACCAAGGTACACGAATGAATCTTCACATCTCGTTTCCAGAGTTACAAAGGGTACTTAGTGAGTCTTCGAAAAATGCAAAATTTAACTATTTAAAACAGGGAGAAGGTCAACTTTATCAATGGGGAGTCAATTTCATCTGGTCGATAAAACAATATTGGAGTGATCAAGAAGGGTAAGAGTTTTCTAAAACATCTCGAAGTGAGGGTGATATTTCATGGTTTAAAGTAGATGAGTTATAATGACTCGTGAGTTATGACATGACAATCTATTATTTTGCAATGAGTTGAAGGGACATTTAACTGTATTAAAAATCCTAATAATTTAAAATTCTATTTAGTTGTAAAAGAGAACTAAAACATGATAATTATGAGAGGTAAGGGAAGAAGAACCATGCCTAGAGAATGAAGTCAGGTCAAGCGGCGGGCTTGATTCAAAGCATCTTGCTTGGGCACTTTGTCAACCAGTTCACAAGCAGCCTCAGCTCCACCATTTTGCATACACATCTACTGGGAAGTTTCTTTGCAAACAAAAACATCTTGTTTTCTATGCCTTGATGGTTTTCCATGGTCTATTCTAAAGCTCTTATTTTTACACATGCGGGGAGGATTGTTGTGACAAGGCTGTGGAATCTGGCTTTACATGTACCAATTGCATTTGCTTGGAAAGTTTTCAAGAACTTTTCAACAAACTCATTTTTTTAACACATCCCGCAATCATTGCAGCCCATAAACCACATTCCTCTAAGACATTTTGTCGAACAATTCACATGCGTTGTGTATGCCTTCACATTTTTATACATGCCTATCTCGGGCACCGACAAGACATTAAAAAAATCTTTCCATGATGCTTTGATGGATGTCCATGCGCTGTGCTAATTTTTCCCATCTTGGCAAAGTGAGGGGAAGATAATGGTTTAAAGAAAAGGTTGTGGGATGTGGCTTCAAACTTGTCGACCGTATTTTACTTGACATGTTCCAATGCGTTTCAACAAAACCATTTTGTGCATATCCTGCCATCATGGCATTCCATGAGCCCACATCTATTGAGACATTCTCACAAACAGTCCTACACCTTTTAACAAACCCTTTTTTGGCATATCTTGCTATCATTGCAGTCCATGGAACCGCATTTCTTCCATGTATTTAGTCGAATGGTTTGCATGCTTCCACATTTTGCATACGTATCTGCCAGGAGGTGCTTGGAACTAAAACATTCAAAAATACCTTCTCCATTCCATAATTCTTTGTGGAGGTGCATATACTGTTTCAAGGCTTCTATTTGGCACAGTCCGGGAATGTCTTTGGGCAAGTGTAAACACAACAGGTTGGAGATCTGTTTGCTGCATGGTGAAACAACATGACCGCCTCTTGAGGCAAAATCCCATGCACTTCACGCCCAGTTGAAATCATGTTCTGTGAGAAGGTGTCTAGATCCTTCATTTGGTCAAACATTAAACCCAACACCCCCTTCAGCATTTGCAAACTACACATTTAACAAGCATTCCTCTATCTCCCTTTTTTATGCTTTGCTAAGCGTCCATGCGGGAAGAAAGAGCTCGAGTTTTGACGTAGGATGGGGAAGGAGCTGGTACAGGCTGCCCAGCCATACAAATCTGCCACATGCCAAGTTCTGACCCCGTGGAAGGAGGTGAAGCGGTGTAGGGGCATTATGCCAGGCGTGGGTGTCTCCACAAGGAAAAGAACAACCTCCCTCCTGCCTGTTGGTGTGCCAAACAAGTGTGGAGCTTCTCCCCATGGCGGCGGTGCTCCCTCACACTCAGCAAAAGCCAGAAAACAAAAACACAAAGGAACTCCCACCCCCTTTTGCCCTAAATCCCCCCCACAAACATGGGCTTCTTTCCTTTTTAAATTTTTTTAATTATTCTTCTATTTCTCATTTTAATTTTATTTGAACTCTATTATCCTCATCAAAATAGGTATACCTAAAAAAACAATACGAGAGGAGACTCGATCGGCTTCAGGTGATAGAAATCTTATTTCACCTTTAAAACGAGTACGTAAGCAAGCCTGGTCGACCAAGGGGGAACTAGAGAGGAGCTTCAAAACTAACGGAAAACAAGGGCCAACCTAAACATCGCAATAGGATACCCTCCTCTTGCGTGAATCGAGGCTCGATCGCAAGCGACCAATCCAAACAGTAAAATCACTTATTGATAATGATAAGATAAAGAAGTTGTCGTCGATCGATAATTAAAATAATAATATTATAATAATTTATATTGCTATTATTATTACGACTTAATACTACTTATTAATCACATTGACAAGGATCAGCAGGAGCACAACAATGTTAAATGCTTAGCAACACGATCATCGAAGAAGAACAGAAGGATGAGGAACGAGGCATTACAAAACCTGCGGGACAGATTGGAGTTGTGATGATTACGCATGATGGTGATGGTGTATCATGATGGGATGCACGATGGTGATGGTGTTTCATGATGGTGATAAATATTGGAAGAGTAATGTGTTTTAAGAGTGATGTGATCTATGTCGTAATTGTGATAGTGTGAACGCACATGATGTGTATGTCACTTAGTGCGCATTTGTTATCATGTTGATGTGTTGGGGATGGGAGTATTCTCTCTCCTTCGTGTGGATTCTATGAAGAATTCACGTGTGAATTACTGCTTGTGATGAGAGTATTGACTCTCCTTTTCGTGGATCCAATGAGGAATCCATGTGTGATGTACCACCTTGTTTTGTGTGAAAGGAATGATATTGTGAATTACAGAGTGTTGAAACATTTTGACCTTATGTGATGTGAAAATATATTGCATGACAAAATTGATGTAAAGTGAATTACAGTTTATCATGATGTCATCACCGTATTGTATTAGTTGTGTGCATCATCGTGTTGTTTTGTAATTTGACTATATGTTGTAAGGTTAGACATTATTTTCCACATACGCATAATTTATGTAATATGTTATGGTTCATGTTATGTTTTAGGGGCATATGGTGAGTGTGATCCCTAGTGTACAGTGATTACACTATGGGTGTAGTATGTGGTAATGTGATGTATCGTAACCCGTAAATGTAGTGATTGTGTTATACCCTATATATCTATACCATACGTAATACGTTATGGTTGTTGTGTGTGAATTACCATTGTGTTAGTGTTGTGGACCTTACACTAGACAACCATAAGGGGATAAACTGTCAAGAGTGTATGTGTGGAGAGAGGAGGTGTGGACCAGGTTTTCATAATCTTGAGCTGAGTATGAGTGAGGAAGTGGAGTCTTATATAGACTGAAAACCCACTTCTATTTGTTTAGTATACTTCAAGTTTGCTCAATATATTGTGGGTGCGCACCACCTTAGGCTCAACTTATGCAACTAGAGTTCCCTGCTCTTTCCTATTGGATTGTTCATTGGACAATCCTATGTAATTTTGACTATGTTGATCCTTGTGGGAGTTTGGAGTAATGATTCAGGCAGAGATGATGACAGATACATTATTTGATTTACTCATTTCTGGTTACATGTATATTTTAAGAGTTGAGGCTCTATATCCGAGCGCCAACAACTCGATGAGTACCCCTCTAGTGGTGGTATGAGGCCACATAGTGATTGTAATGTGCTATTTTCTTAATACGTATTTTATTCCTAAATTGATCATTATCTCTTTTAGCTAGAACCAGCTATTTTCTTGATTGACATGTTCTTATATTTTGGGCATTTATTTGATTGATTGCATAACATTTAGATTTTGCACTAACCATGGATAATTAGCCATTTATTTTTTTCTTAGTTTTAAAACTTTCTTTCATATTTAAAAGTTTTGTAGCCTAGGCCAAGGCTTTTGATTGGATTATTATGCTGGTTCTAATGTCATAAAGTGTTGGAATAGGGTCATGGGATTTACCATGGAGTGGTGGAACCTATGGACCTGCTTCGTTGCATGGGGGTATGCCCCAAGGAGTTACTGAGATAACTAACAAGTTGTTGAACCATGATTTATTATGTCACTTGGGTTGGGGGGATGGGGCTCTATGTGCTTAGGGCCATAGGGTGACCTGGCCTCATTTAAAAGGAGAAAGAAGATGGGCCTCTATGATTGAGCGACGCGATGTTATTTATGGCACTGTGCTTAAGTGACCTGATATTCTCGAATCGGGCTCTATGGTTGAGTTACCTGATATTCTTTATGGCACTCTATGGTGGTTTGAAAATGTTCATATTTTGAAAAAATTTAGGGTTTCCGATGAAGGAATATATCAAAAAAATCAGGATTTATTAAAACTAGGGATTTTCGAAAGAGTTGGGCTTTTCGCATTTTTGAAGAGTCAAGATTTTTAAATAGTTTGGATTTTTGAAAAAGTCATAATTTTTTAAAACTTGACTTTTTCAAAAAATTAAGATTTTTGAAAAGATGGGATTTTTTAAAAATTGAGATTTTCCAAATAGTCATGATTTTGTAAAAGTGAAGCCTTTCGAAAAAGTCACAATTTTCAAAAAAATAAAGTTTTTTTAAATTGTTGGGATTTTTAAAACGTCACGATTTTTGAAAAAGTTAGGGTTTCTAAATAAGTCAAGATATTAAAAAGTCCTGATTTTTAATATTTACGATTTTAAAAAAATAAAAATTAAAAAGTAAGTATTTTTAAAAAGTTGGCATTTTTAATAAAGCTTAGATTTTAGAAAATTTAGGAATTTTTAAAACGTTGGTATTTCTAAAAGAGTTTTGATTTTCAAAAACGTCGCAATTTTTATTTTTGAAAACGTTGTGATTTTTAAAAAAGTTATAATCTCAAAACAATCAAGATTTCAAATATGTAGTGATTCGTCAAAATTAGCAGGAACTTGAAAAGGTCATAATTTGTGCCCGGGTGTCCATTTTAGTCCATTTTTTGAAACCTCATATTTCAAAAATCTCACATTTTTAAAATATCAGGATTTAAAAAAATTGGGGAGTTTTAATAATTTATATTTTCTAGATATTCTAGATTTAATAATATGTCATGATTTTTAAAAAGGTTATTATTTTTCAAAAAGTTGTGAATTTTAAAAAAAAAGGATTTTAAAGAATATTCAATTTTAGAAAAAGATAGAATTTTATAATTCTAAAAAGTTTAAATTTCAGGTTAATGAAAATGTTGGGATTTTAAACAAAAATTGGAATTTCAAAAAGTCGTGATTTCGAAAAAGACAAGAATTTTAAGTAAGTTGGGATTTTAAAAAAAGACAAGATTTTGAAAAAGGTGCAATTTTCAAATAATTTTAGAATTACAAAACTGAAGAGATATTCAAATCCCAACTATTTTGAATATCCTAATTTTTTAAAATCCTAACATTTTCAAAATCTTTACTTTTTCAAAATTCCAACTTTTGAGAAAATCACGATTTTTTAAAAAATTGTGAAAATTTTAAATTTATGACTTTATAACTTTAAAAATATTTGAAAATACATACTTTTTGAAAATCCTAACATTTTCGAAATCCCAACTGTTTCAAAATCGTGACCCCTAAACCCTAAACCCTAAAACCTGAAACTTGAGTCATAAATGCTAACCCTAAACCCCAACATCTTAAACACTAAGCCCAAAACCCTAAATCCTAAACCACAAAGCATAAACCCTTAACACTGAATATTAAACCCTAAACACTCGGCCATAAACCCAAATCCCTAAATCGTAAAACCTAAACTCTAAACCCCAAACCTTAAAACATAAACCCTAACCCTGATCCCTAAGCCTTGAATCCTAAACCCTAAACCCTAAACAGTGAAGCCTAAAGCCTTAGGCCTAACCCTATACCCTATACCTTGAAACATGAGCCCTAAGCTGAAACCCTAAACTCTAAACCTTTAGCTAAAAACTTAAACCCTAAACGCTAAACTCATAACCCCAAACCTCAAACCCCGAGCCATGGACCTCAACCATGAACAATGAGACCTAAACTATAAAATATGATCCCTATGCCCCAAACCCTAAAATCTTAGCCATATAAACCCTAAACCTTAATCTCTATTTACTCCTAAACTATGAGTCTTAGACCCGAAAATCCTAAATGTTAAATCTTAAATACTAAAAACCCTCAATCGTAAACCGTGAGCCCTAAACCCTAAATTAAAAACCCTCAACAGTAAACTTGAGCGCTAATCGTAACCCTAAACCCTAAACCCTAAATAATAATTTTTAAACCCTAAACTTTGATCTGCCAACCCCGAACCTCAACCTTAAACCCTAAACCCTAAACCTCAGCCCCGAGCCTTAATTCCTAAACCCTAAACCTCGAATCTTGAGCCCAAAACCTAAACCCTAAATGCAAAATCCCACGAGCCCTAAACCCTTAACCTAGAATCCTTAAAAAGTTTGATTCGCAAAAATTTGGTATTTTGAAAAAATTGAGATTTTCAAAAATTGAGATTTTTAAAAAATTCACAACTTTTGAAAAAGTTGTAATTTTAAACCAAGTTACTATTCTTGAAAACATCAAGATTTAAAAATGTTAGGAATTTGAAAATGTTAAGAGTTTCAAACAAGTTGGGGTTTTTGAAAAATGAATATTTCGAAAAAGTCATGGTTTAAAAAAGTTAGAATTTTCTAAAGAGTTGGGCTTTTTAAAAATTCCATCTTTTCAAAACCATAAACCCTAAAGTCATAACCCTGAACCTTGAACACTGAGCCATTGACCCTCAACCATGAACACCTGAGACCTAAACCCTAAACCCCTTACCCCTAAGCCATAAAACCTTAACCTTAAACTCTAATTGCTCCTAAACCCTAACTTTTGAGTCTTAAAACCTAAAACCCTAAATGGTAAATCCTAAATACTAAACCATCAATCGTAAACCATGAGCCCTAAACCCTAAATCCAAAACCCTCTACCATAAAGCGTTGAACCCCAAACCATAAATCCCGAGCCCTAAACCCGAAACCATAAACCCTATCTATACCTTGATCTTGAACCCCGAACCACGATACATGAGCCCTAATCGGTAAACCCTAAAAACTAAATGCTAAACACCGAACCTTGAGCCAAAAACATGAACCCTAAGAACTCAATCCCTTAAACCCTAAACCCTCATCCTAGAAACGTTAAAATAGTTAGAAGTGGAAAATGTTGGAATTTTTAAAAACTTGGGATTTTCAAAAAGTTGAGATTTTTTTAAAAAGTCAAGATTTTCAAAACTTGAGGTTTTAAAAAAGTCATGACTTTTGAAAAAGTTGTAATTTTAAACAAATTTGTTATTTTTGAAAACATCAAGATTTAAAAAGACTGGATTTTAAAAATTAGAGATTTTTAAAAAATTCAAGATTTTTGGAAAATATGGATTTTGAAAAAGTTTGAATTTTTGAAGAGTCGGGATTTTGGAAGAGTCTGGGATTTCGACCAAAAATTGGAATTTCAAAAAAATTGAGATTTCAAAAATCCCAAGAATTTTGAGGAAATTGGGAATTTCAAAAAGACAAGATTTTGAAAAAAGCTACAATTTTCAAATAAGTCAGGAATTACAAAACTAAAGAGATTTTTAAATCCCAATTGTTTTGAATATCCTAATTTTTTTGAAAATCCTAACATTTTCAAAATCTTTACTTTTTCAAAATCTTTACTTTTATAAAATCGTGACTTTTGTGAAATTTATGAATTTTTACGAATTTAGGATTTTTTTAAAAAATTGTGAACTTTTTAAATTCACGACTTTATCACTTTAAAAATCTTTGAAAATATAAACTTTTTTGAAAATCATGACTTTTTCAAAATCGTGACCCCTAAACCCTAAACCCTAAAACTTGAAACCTAAGTCGTAAATGCTAAACCCTAAACCCCAACATCCTAAAGACTAAGACCAAAACCCTACATCCTAAATCCTAAACCATAAACCATAGACCCTTAACACTCTGAATCCTAAACCCTAAATCCTCAGCCATAAAGAATAAATCCCTTAAACATAAAACCTAAACTCTAAACCCCAAACCTTAAACTATAAACCCTAAACCTTGATCCCTGAGCCGTGAAGCTTAAACCCTAAACCCCTAACCCTAAGCCCTAAACTCTAAACACTAAGCAAGTGAACCCTAAAGTCTTAGGCCTAACCCTAAACTCTAAACCATATATACCTTGAACTATGAGCCCTAAGCAAAAATCCTAAACCCTAAACTCATAACCCCAAACCTCAAATCCTAAGCCATAGATCCTCCACCATGAACACCGAGACCTAAAACCTAAACCCTGGACCTCGACGCCATAAACACTAAAGTTTAAGCTCTAATTGCTCCTAAACCCTAAATTCCGAGTCTTAAACCCGAAAACCCTAAATACTAAATCCTAAATACTAATCCCTCAATCGTATACCATGAGCCATAAATCCTAAATGCAAAACCCTCATCCATAAACCTTGAACCCTAAATCCTAACCCTAAACCTTGATCCCTGAACACTAAACCTCAACCTTGAACCCTGAGCCCTAATCCCTAAACCATAAACACTAAACACTAAACCTCGAATCCTGAGCCAACAAACCTAAACCTTAAACACTAAACACCCTGAGCCCTAAAACACTTAACCTACCTTTAAGTTGTTAGATTTGGAAAAAGTTGGTATTTTGAAAAACTTGAGATTTTCAAAAAGTCGAGATTTTTGAAAAAGTCAGGATTTTCAAAAACTTGAGATTTTCAAAAAAGTCATGACTTTTGAAAATGATTCAATTTTAATCAAAGTTTTTTATTTTTGAAAACATCAAGTTTTAAAAATGTTGGCACTTCGAAAATGTTCAAATTTTTAAACAAGTCGGAGTTTTCAAAAAATGAATATTTTGAGAAAGTTAGGTTTTTTCAAAAGTTGGGATTTTTTAAAAGAGTTTGGCTTTTCACATTTTTGAAGAGTGAGGATTTTGAAAAAGTCAATTTTTTTGAAAACTCAATATTTTACAAAAATTTAGGATTTTTGAAAAGAAACTTTTTGAAATATTAAGATTTTCAAAAAGTCATGATTTTGTAAAAGTAAATATTTTTTAAAAAGTCAGGATTTTTAAAAAGTCTATAATTTGGAAAATGTTGGAATTTTTAAAACGTCAAGATTTTCGAAGAAACATAATTTTTGAAAAAGAAAGGATTTCAAAAATAATAAGATTTTGAAAAAAGGTGTAAATGGCCAACAATTTTGAGAAAGTTAGGATTTCAAAAAGATAAGATTTTGAAAAAGGTGTAATTTTCAAATAAGTCAAGAATTACAAAAACTAAAGAGATTTTTAAATCGTAATTGTTTTGAATGTCCTAATTTTTAAAAAAATCCTAACTTTTTCAAAATTCTAACTTTTTATAAAATCGTGACATTTTCAAAAATTACAAATTTTAAAAAAATCATGAGTTTTTAAAAATAGTGAACTTTTTAGATTCATGACTTTATCACTTTCAAAAAAATTAAAATATAAATTTTTTGAAAATCATGACTTTTTCAAATCCTAACTATTTCAAAATCTGGATCGTGATTTTTCAAAATCGCGACCCTAAACCCTATAACTTGAAACATGAGTCGTAAATGCTAAACACTAAACACCAAAATCGTAAACACTAAGACCAATTCCCTAAATAATAAACCATTAACCATTAACTCTTAACACTGAATCCTAAACCTTAAACCCTTAGCCATAAACCATAAACCCAAATCCCTAAATTTAAAAACTCCAAATCCTATACCTTGAACCGTGAGCCCTAAGCCAAAACCATAAACCCTAAACCCCAAACTCTAAACTCATAACCCCGAACCTCAACCTAGAGCCATGGACCCTCAACCATGAACACACGAGACCTAAGCCCTAAACTACGAGCCCTATACCCTTTAAACCCTAAATCTTAAGCTCTAATTACCCTAAGACCCTAAATTCCAAGTCTTAAACCCTAAAACCCTAAATGTAAAACTGTCAACCATAAACATCAAACCCTAAACCTTCAAACTTGAGCCCTAAATCTTAACCCTAAACTCTAAAACCTAATTCTTAAACCCCGAACCTTGATCCCCGAACCCTCAACCTCAACCGTAAACCATGAGACATAATCCCTAAACACTAAACTCCAAATCCTGAGCCCAATATCCTAAACCCTAAATACTAAATCCCCTGAGCCCTAAACGCTCAACCTAAAAACCTTAAAATAGTTAGATTTGGAAAAGTTGGTATTTTGAAAAGCTTAGGATTTTCAATAAGTCAATTTTTTTGAAAAGATAGGATTTTCAAAAAGTCACTACTTTTGAAAAACTTACAGATTTAAACAAAGTAGTTATTTTTTAAAACATCAAGATTTTAACAATGTTTAGACTTTGAAAATGTTCAGAGTTTCAAACAAGTTGGGGTTTACGAAAAATGAATATTTCAAAAAGGTGGGATTTTCGAAAGAGTTGGAATTTTCACATTTTTAAGAATGAGGATTTTTGAAGAGTCTTTCAAGATTTTTAAAAAATTTAGATCTTTCAAAAAGTCGTGATTTTGTAAAAGTGAAGATTTTTGAAAAAGTCGGGATTTTCAAAAAAGTCAAGATTTTGGAAAATGTTGGGATTTTTAAAATGTCAAGATTTTTGAAAAAGTTAGGATTTTAAAAAAAGTGAGGATATTAAAAAAGTGCCGATTTTCGAAAAAAATATAGTTTTTAAAAAATTAAGGATTTTAAAAAAGTCAGCATTTTTGATAAAGTTGAGATTTTAGAAAATTCAAGAATTTTTATAAAGTTGGGATTTCTGAAAAGTTTTGTTTTTCAAAAGCATCACGATTTTTTAAATAGTTGCGATGTTCACAAAAGTTGAGATTTTAGAAAATGTAGTGATGAGCCAAAATTAGCTAGAACTTGAAAAGGTCATAATTTTTGCTCCAGGTGTCTATTTGAGTCAAAATTTTTGAAATCACATGTTTCAAAATATCAACTCTTTTAAAATATCAGGATTTTCAAAAAAAAGTCAGGAGTTTGAAAAATTTAGATTTTCAAGAAATTATGGATTTTTGAAAAAGTCGTTAATTTCTAAAAAGTTGTGAATTTCAACAAATCTAGGATTTTAAAGAATTTGGAATTTTAGAAAAGACAGAATTTCACAATTTAAAAAAGTTAGAATTTCAAAAATGTTAGGGTTTTTGAAATAGTTGATATTTTAAAAAAAGTCAGGATTACGAAATGTTTGAGATTTCGAACAAAAATTGGGATTTAAAAAGTCATGATTTGAAAAAACCAAGAATTTTGAGAAAGTTGGAATTTAAAAAAACAAGATTTTGAAAATAGGTGCATTCTTTAAATAAGTCGAGAATAACAAAACTTAAAAAGGTGCATTCTTTAAAAATTCTAACATGTTGAAAGTCTTTACTTTTTCAAAATTCCAACATTTTATAAAATCACTTTTAAAAATTGTGAACTTTTTAAATTCATGACTTTAATATTTTTAAAATCTTTGAGAATACAAACTTTTTAAAATCATAACTTTTTCAAATCCTTATTGTTTCAAAATCAAGATATTTTTGAAATTGTGAATTTTTCAAAATTGCAGCCCCTAAACCTTAAACCCTAAAACATAAACCTGAGTCATAAATGTGAAACCCTAAAACCCCAACATCCTAAACACTAAGCCCAAAACCCTAAACCCTAAACCCTCAGCCATAAACCATAAACCCATATCTCTAAATTGTAAAACCTAAATTCTAAACCCCACTTAAACAATAAACCCTAAACCTAAACCCCTAACCTTGAGCCTTAAGCCTTAGGCCTAACCCTTAAACCTATAGCTTGAAGCAAATCCCTAAACCCTAAACTAATAACCCCAAACCTCAAACCCCGAGCCATGTAACCTCAACCATGAACACTTCGACCTAAACCCTAAACCCTAACCCTTACGCCCTAAACCATAAACTCTAAGGCCTATACCCTATAACCCCTAAACCTTAAGTTCTAATTGCTCCTAAACCATAAAATCCGATTCTTAAACCCTAAAACCCTAAATATTAAACTCTAAATCATAAACCATAAATGCAAAACAATCAACCGTAATCCCGAAACCCCAAACCCTAAAACTTGAGCCTTAAATCCTATCCCTAAACGATAAAACCTAATTCTTAAACCCTTAACCTTGATCTCTAAATCCCTTGATCCTTAAACGCTCAAGCTAGAAACCTTAAAATAGTTAGATTTGTAAATAGATTGTATTTTGAAAAACTTGGGATTTTCAAAAAGACAAGAATTAGGAAAATGTTGGGATTTTTAAACATTAAGATTTTTGATAAATTTAGGATTTTTGAATAACTCAAGATATTCGAAAAAGTCTCAATTTTTAATATTTACGATTTTCGTTAAAAAAAAATTAAAATAAGGATTTAAAAAAGTCTGCATTTTTAATAAAGTTCAGATGTTAGAAAACTCAAGAATTTTTAAAAGTTTGGAATTCTAAAAAAAAATTGATTTTCAAAAATGTCGCAATTTTTCAAAAAGTTGGGATTTTCGAAAAAGTCATTATCTCAAAAAGTCCAAAATTAAAAATGTAGTGATGCGCAAAAATTAGCAGTATCTTGAAAAGGTCATAACATGTGCTCTAGAAATTTTTATTTTTGAATATGTCATTATTTTTGAAAATTTTGTTATTTTCCAAAAGTTATTATGAATTGAAAAAAATTAGGATTTTACAGAATTCGCAATTTGTAGAATAAGATAAGAATTTCATAATCCTAAAAAAGTTTGGATTTCAAAATTTTTAAGGTTTTTGAAAAAGTTGAGATTTAAAAACAAGTCAGGATTACGAAATGGTTGGGATTTCGAACAAAATTGGGATTTCAAAATGTTGTGATTTTGAACAAGGCAAGAATTTTGAGAAAGTTAGGATTTAGAAAAAAAGATTTTTTTTTTTAAAAAGGTGTAATTTTCAAAAATGTCAGCACTAACAAAACTAAAGAGATTTTTAAATCCGAACTATTTTGAATTTCCTAATTTTTTTGAACATCCAAATATTTTCCAAATCTTTACTTTTTCAAAATTCCAACTTTTTATAAAATCGTGACGTTTTCAAAAATTTCAAATTTTTAAAAATCAAGAGTTTTTTTAAAAATTGTGAACTTTATTACTATAAAAATATTTGAAAATATAGACTTTTTGAAAATCACGACTTTTTCAAAATCCTACCTATTTCAAAAAGGGGATATTTTTGAAATCGTGACGTGAATTTTTCAAAATCGTGACCCCTAAGCCCTAAACCATAAAACCTGAAACCTGAATCATAAACACTAAACCCTAAACTGCAACATCCTAAACATTAAGCCCAAATCCCTAAATACTAAACCCTAAACCCTCAGCCATAAACCATAAACCCAAATCGTAGAATCGTAAAACCTAAACAATAAACAATAAACCCTAAACCCTATACCTTGAACCCTTGAACAGTGAGATCTAAAGCCTAATCCATCACCCCTACACTCTAAACCCTAAACTCTAAGCTCTATACCATATAAACCCCGAACCTAAAGGTCTAAGTGCTGATAAACCCTAAATTTTAAGTCTTAAACCTGAAAACCCTAAACACTAAACCCCGAGCCAAAAAACCAAACCTTAAACACTAAATCCATTGAACTTTTTACAAAATCTTGACTTTTTTTTAAATTAGGAATTTTTAAAAAATCATGAGCTTTTAAAAATTGAGAACTTTTTAAATTCATGGCTTCAGCACTTCCAAAATCTTTGAAAATACAAACGTTTGGAAATTCATGAAATTTTAAAAATCCTAACTGTTTTAAAATCGGGATATATTTTCAAATCATGAAATTTTAGGAATTATTACCCCTAAAACCTGAGTCCTAAACAGTAAACCCTTAACCCCAAAACCCTAAATCCTACACCATAAACCATAAACCATAAACCATTAACACTTAATCCTAAACCCGAAACCCTTAGCTATAAATGATAAACCTACATCCCCGAATCGAAAAACCTAAACTCTAAACCGCTGACCTTAAAACAAAAACCTTAAACCTTGATCCCCGAGCCATGAAGCCTAAACCTTAAAACATAAACCCTAAACCCTAAACAATAAACACTAAACCATGAACCCCGAGACTTAAACCCTAAACCCTAAACAATGATCCCTAAAGCCTTAGGCCTAACCCTAAACCCTATACCATGAACCGTGAGTCCCTAAGTGAAAACCTTAAACCCTAAAGCTTTAGCTAGAGACCTAAACTCTAAACCCTAAACTCATAACCCCAAACCTCGAACCCTGAGCCATGGACCCTCAACAATGAACACCGAGTCCTAAACCCTAAATCCTAAACTCTTAGCCGTATACTCTATAAAACCTAAACCTTAAGCTCTAATTACTCCAAAACCCTAAATTCTAAGTCTTAAACCCTTAAAACCTAAATGCTAAACCCTCAATCATAAACCTTGAGCCCTAAACTCTAAATGCAAAACCATTAATCGTAAACCTCGAACTCTAAACCCGAAACTTGAGCCCTAAATCCTAACCCTAAAACCTTATTCTTAAAACCTCAACCCAAAACCCTAAACCCTTAACCCGAATTCCCGAGCCTTAAACCCTCAAACTAGTAACCTTAATCGGTTAGATTTGTAAAAGTTGGTATTTTGAAAAACTTGGGATTTTCATAAAGATAAGCTTTTTTAAAAAGTTGGGATTTTCAAAAAGACAAGAATTTGGAAAATGTTGGGATTTTTAAACGTCAAGATTTTTGAAAAATTCAGGATTTTTGAATAAGTCAAGATATTTGAAAAAATCTCGATTTTTAATTTTTGTGATTTTCGAAAAAATAAAAAAATTTAAAGTAAGGATTTTCAAAAAGTCGAGAATTTGAATAATTTAGATTTTCTAGAAATACTTCTTTTTTTTTAATATGTCATGATTTTAGAAACAGTCGTTATTTTCCAAAAAATATGAATTTAATTTTTTTAGGATTTTAAAGAATTTAAAATTTTAGAAAAAGATAGAATTTCATAATTCTAAAAAAGTCAGGATTTCGAACAAAAATTGGGATTTCAAAAAAGTCACAATTTTCTAATAAGTCAGGAATTACAGATCTAAAGAGATTTTTAAATCCTAATTGTTTTGAATATCCTAATTTTTTTGAAAATCCTAACATTTCAATAATCTTTACTTTTTCAAAATTCCAACTTTTAATAAAATCGTAAGTTTTTGAAAATTATGAATTTTTAAAAAATTATGAACTTTTTAAAATCGCTTTCAAAATCACTTTAAAAATATCACTTTCAAAATCTTTAAAAATACAGACATTTTGAAAATCATGTCTTTTTAGAAATCCTAACTATTTCAAAATTGGGATATTTTTGAAATCATGTTTTTTTCAAAATCGCAACCCATAAACCCTAAAACTTAAAACTCGAGTCGTAAATGCTAAACCCTAAACCAGAACTTTCTAAACACTAAACCCAAAACCTTAAATCCTAAACCATGATAAACCCTTAAAAATTGTATCCTAAACCCTCAGCCATAAACTCCAAACCCCAAACCTTAAACCATAGACCCTAAACCCTCCCGATCCATGAGCCATGAAGCCTAAAGCCTAATCCCTAATCCATAAACCCTAAACCCCGAGCCTTTAACCGTGTTGCCTTATACCTAACCTTAAACCCTAAACATTATACCTTAAACCATGATCCCCGAGCTAAAACGCTAAACCCTAAACCTTTAGCTAGAGACCTAAACCCTAACCCTAAACCTTGAACCCTGTGCCATGGACCCTAAACAATGAACACCGATACCTAAACACTATAAACCTTAAACCTTAAGCTCTAATTTATTATAAACCCTAAAACCTTAAATGCTAAATCCTAAATACTAAACCCTCAATCGTAAACCATGAGCCCTAAACCCTAACTACAAAATCCTAAACCGTAAAACTCAAACTCAAACACTAAAACCTGAGCATTAAATCCTTACCCTAAACCTAAACCCTAAGCCCAGAAACCATATACCATAAAACCTTATTTTTAAATCCTAAACCTTGACCCCCAAAACCTAAACCCCGAGCCTTGAGCCCTAATCCCTAAACCCCGAATCTTGAGCCCAAAAACCTAAACCCTAAACACTAAAACCCTGAGCCCTAAACCCTCAACCTAGAAACCTTAAAATAGTTAGATTTTGAAAAGTTGGTATTTTGAAAAACTTGGGATTTTCAAAATGTCAAGAATTTTTAAAAAGTCAGGATTTTCAAAAACTTGAGATTTTAAAAAAGTCACGACTTTTGAAAAAGTTGTAATTTTTAACCAAGTGGTTATTTATGAAAACATCAAGATTTAAAAATGTTGAGACTTTGAAAATGTTTATATTTTCAAACAAGTTGGGGTTTTAGAAAAATGAATATTTCGAAAAAGTCAGGATTTTCGAAAGAATTGGGCTTTTCACATTTTCAAGAGTCGGATTTTGAAAAATTCAAGACTTTTGAAAAACTTGACATTTTCAAATAAATTAGGATTTTTTAAAAGATGAGATTTTAAAATATTTGAGATTTTCTAAAAAATCGTGATTTTGTAAAAGTGAAGATTTTCGAAGACATGATTTTTGAAAAGTCAGAATTTTCAAAAAGTAAAGATTTTTTAAATTACTGGGATTTATAAAAATGCCAAGATTTTTGAAAAAGTCAGGATATTCGAAAAAATATCAATTTTTAATATTTGTGATTTTCGAGAAATATATAGAATTTTTTTAAAAGGTAAGTGAATTCAAGAAAGGCATTTTTGAATAAGTTGAGATTTTAGAAAATTCAAGAATTTTTAAAAGTTGAGATTTTTAAAAGATTTTAATTTTCGAAAACTTCGTGATTTTGAAAAAGTTGGAATTTCAAAAGAATTCATAATCTAAGAAAAACTTAAGATTTCAAAAATGTAGTGATATGCCAAAATTAGAAGGAACTTGAAAAAGTCATAACTTGTCCTCCGGTGTCCTTTTGTCTAGGTGTTTGTTTGAGTCCTTTTTCTTGAAACAACATGTTTCAAAAATTTCAACTTTTTTAAAATATCAGGAGTTAAAAAAATAAGTTGGGAGTTTGAATAATTTAGGTTTTCTAGAAAGTTTGGATTTTTTAATATGTCATGATTTAAAAAAACTCATTTTTTTGCAAAAAGTTGTGAATTTTTTATTTTAGGATTTTAAACAATTTACAATTTTAGAAAAAGATAGAATTTCATAATTCTAAAAAAAATTGAATTTAAATTTTTTTAGGGTTTTTGAAAAACTTGAGATTTTCAAAAACGTCAGGATTATGAAAAGGTTGGGATTTCAAACAAAAATTGGGATTTCAAAAAAGTCGTGATTTTGAAAAAGCCAAGAATTTTGAGAAAGTTGGGATTTTAAAAAAAAGATGTGATTTTGAAAAAGATGCAATTTTAAAAAATTGGGAATTACAAAACTGAAGAGGTTTTTAAATCCTAACTGTTTTGAATATTTGGTTTTTATAGAATTATATAACATTTTGAAAAATATAGATGTAATGCCCGCCGCGAGACACCGGAAACTAGGCCACTAAGTCGGATTTTTTTTTTTGATAGTGAACTAATGATCTTCTTAACCCCTTTTCATTAATATTTAATTCATATTAATTATTAATTTCTAAGGTTGCCTAAATGCTAGCCCAATGTGAACTTGATTATTTTATTTACTAAGTATTAATTTAAAAACACAAAGTTTACTAAGTCTATACAACCTCTTTAATTCGATTAGTCTCCCTTTTTATTAATTACCCACATACCCTTTTAAATTTGTTTTCTCACTCCCATAAAATGCTCATGACTTAAAATGTGGAGGAGCAAACATAGGCCCTTGGATCTAATCTAATCCTGGCCCTTGATTTGAAATTTGCCTAATGCTGCCCTAACTTTCTCTATGTTTTCTTTCCATCTCTTTTCTCTTCCATTCCTTCATTTTGAAATGTGCAGGTTTTGGGAGAAGCCATGAATGTTCAAGAAGAGATCTCAAGTTTCCCTTGTGTTTTATTCTTGGTTTTGGTTTATTTATATATTATTTTAAACAATATATATATATATATATATATATATGCGGCTACGGTTTATTGTTTTTTTTTTTTTTAGAAAACTATATATGTTTATTTATATATCCCCTTTTTTTGTTGTGTTATAAGGGGGGAGGGAGTGGGTGAGGGCAGATTAGGGTTTTGTTTGTTGCACGAGAGGAAGGGGGGGAAAATGACAATGTGAGGGTGGTGTGCGGGGGTGTGGTGGATGACGCTACCAAGGACGTGAAGGGGAGATAGGGGCGCGGCCGAGGGGGGAGACAGTCCACGGGGAAGGGGGCAACTATGGGGGGGGAGTGGGTTCGGCCCTCACCGTTGCTAAAAAAAAAAAAATTATTTTTATTTTATTTTTGATTGGTTTTCAAATAAAAACTTAAATACATTTGGTACTTATTTATATTTGATTTTATTAACAATATATAAATATATATCTAATTTAAATATGCATTCACTATTTTACCATATACATATTTTTTATATATATATAATGTGATGATAAATATAATGTTTTATTTTTTCAACTATTATAAATAAAGAGAATTTGATTAGATTAATATTTGTAAGAAATATTGTATAGTAGTATTGTAACTTTTTAGCCAAATAAATGCATTACAACATATCCATATTCTAAGTTATTCATGTTCCATTTAATAATGTTTCAAAAAGAAATAAGAGTAGTTACTTTCTTTCCAAGGTAATACTAATGATTACTTCAGATTTACATACAAGTAAAAATCTCCAACAATTAATATATTTTCTTCTTAATCTAGTTCCACTTAGTTTCTAAATCCATGAAAATTTTACAAAGAAATGCACTTTTAAAAATGAAATAGTTCCTTTCAATATTAAATAGCAACTTCATATAACAAAACAAATTTCATTTCCAATAAATAATCTCTTTTTTTGTCCAAATAATATTCCAAAACAAGGCATGTTGAAGGAATGTACATATGTTCCTACTAAAAGTATTTTAAAGAAATACAATATTATACAAGGCTTCTCTTGTCCAATCTCTCAATACATCATATTTCAAAAGAACATGCTAAAATACATAAGAAAAAAAAACTAACAACTCCTTCCCAAGGTTGAAGGAGGCTTTTAAATACAAATGGAATATAAATCTTACAAGTGATTATCAAATACCAAAAGGAAGAGGAATTACAATAAAGAGAAAGTTTCTCAAGTCATATCCCAAAAAGGGTTACAATGAGGTAATATCCACAAATAAAATGAAGATGACCAAGAGCTCTAACCAACATCCAACTTTGAGATCCAAATGCACATGCCTTCAAGGAATCTAAACAAGGAGAAGAAACTTGTTTTGCCACCCAACCATAGGCATCATTACATGCCTTTCCCAAGGTTGGGATGCATGCTAGCCTCCCCCAAGCCCATGGGAAAGAGGACAACTAATCACAACTATGCACAAGAGAGGGAGGGTGAACAAAAAATATTACATCCACAAAAAAAAAGGCAAAGATCAAAACAAGACTCCAAATTTGTAAAAGTGAAAAGGAGGAGAACCCAAGTTCTACCTCTAAATGGGGAAGAGAAAAGAGAAGTTCTCTAAAAGTTATAACCAACATTAAATACACAAAAGCAAGATCTCCATATCCTCCTTATTTCTCCATTTTCATTCAAGCCCTCCTTATTCCTCCACCCTTTCACCAATCCTTCTTGGAAGGATTTTCAAACCCCAAAGGGGTTTCCTTACCAAGAATGGGGAAGGGGGTTCATGCCAAATGACCCACCTTCTCCACCTCAACCATTTGAGGGGAGTACTAAATCCTACAAGGCTTGCCCATCAAGCCTATAAGGATTGAGAGGAAAAATTCCCTCTCTTCCCCCACAACTCCAAAACTCCATCATGCCATATGATGGAGGGAGCAAAATCAAATAAACAACAAAAAAAATCTTCATACAACAACAAACATTTCCAAGAAAACAACTAATATCTAGCATGTATAACAAATACAAAGAAGCTCAAGAAGCCTACCTCAAAGAAAAGCTCTCTCTCCAACTTCAATCTTTTCCACTTCTTGACTCAAGCAAACTCTAGCTCCAAATCCACAAGCATCCAAGCAAAAGCTCCAAAAAAAAAGTTCTCTTCTTTTCCCATGAAGGAGAATTTGAAGAGAGAAGCAAGCAAAAATCCTCACAAATGAGGGGGTGACATGTGTCACCCCTCTCCTCCTCAAGGTCAAAGATGCCAAAGATAAATGAGAGAAAGGATAAAATGACTTTTAGCCCTCTTCTCCCAAATTACTCTAAATGATAACAAAACAATTCTTGTGCAACTTTTAACAAGCACACTAATCCATACCCCTTACATGGATGTGACCAAACAAGAGGCAAAAAGGGAGGGAAAACTCCCTCTAGCCTTGGAAATAAGCCCCCTACCTATTAGGTAGGGTCCAAGGGCTCATTTTTATGTTAAGGGAACTCCCAAACTAAAAAGGGGTCCCTAAAAATGCTTAAAATAACCCAATTTCAGGTTTGGAAAATTTGGCACAAGGTTAGAGGTGTGGGCCCACCTAAGGGGTTCACATGTGACCCTAAACCCTCTAGATTAAGTACATCATTAATCTAATTCAAAACTTAATGCAAGTGGGGTCATTAATTCCCAAAACAAGTTTACAACACAAACTAAACACCCTAAGCAAAATTAATAATTACAAGACATATTACATTACAAATGAGGGTCACCCATGGTGCCCAAAACAATAATTCTAATGCTAAGGCCTCAAGCAATAAACATGGCTAGGACTTAGCCCGTGGGCTACTTGTGCAAAGTTACGTAGCTAGCTTGAGTCCCATGTTCTCCTGTGACCTGTCACCTACACACTCATTACACACATTAAATGCACCTATTCTGATAAAATATAAATCAACTACTAAATAAGATATCAATGAATTCTAGACTAACATATCATCTTTTCGAGAATCGAAAGTGTGACAACGTGCACAACTATACATAATTCACCATAAGTTAGTCATAATGATAAAATGACATGTATCCATAGAATCCCAACATGCAACAAACTGAGTATCCATCAATATAATTACGTTCCAAAACAACATCATATCAATTAGTATCCATGACATCATAAGATAATGCAAACAACATAGTAATCAAGCTAAATCAGTGTTATATGCCTAAATGTCCATACATGTCTAATCAGATCAAATCTCCTAATGTAATGTCTAAAATATAACAAATCTCTATCAAAACATGTCTATGAGTAATGAGCAACAAGTAACTGAGCTATAAAATGTGGGCACTACATCCCCCTCTACTAAAATTAGACTTCCTCCTAGAAGTCACTAAAAGAGATAGGGATATCTAGCCCTCAAAGGTGTCACATCCTCCCAGGTAGCTGTTGTCTCATCGTATCGGTCCCACTGCACTCTAACCTGGTCCAAGTCTCGACCCCGAAGGGCCAACCTCTAGTGCTCCAGTATGTGTATGGGCTCCAGTCTCCACTATCCTCCATCCTCTACCTATAATGCCGACCAATCCAAAACATGAGAAACATCTGGTACATATCTACGTAGTACAGAAACATGAAAACATCGTGGGCCCATGCAAGGCGTGGTGGCAAAGCTAGGTGATAGGCAACTGGACCGATGACCTCTAAAATATCAAAAGGCCCCACAAAATGAGGTGATAGCTTAGAACCCTTTCCATAATGGATTGGGCTCTTATGGATGACAAACTCTCAAGAAGACTTGTCACCCACTGAGAAGTGACGATCAATCCTCTTGGTGTCTGCATACGCCTTCTGGTGTGCTCTAGCCTGCTCAAGATGTTGTCTAATCAGAACAACCTGCTGCTCTAAATCCTGTAGATAAGTTGGTCCTAGAATAATCTGTCATCTAGTCTATCCCAACTCAAAGGTGTCCTACAAGGTCATCCATACAAAGCCTGGTAAGGAGCCATACCAATGGAACTATGATAGTTGTTGTTGTAGGAAAACTCAACTAAATGTAAATAATCTTCCCATTTCTTTTGCTGGTCCATCACATACATCCTCAACATGTCCTCCAAGTACCTGATTAACTCTCTCTCTCTATCCATCTATCTCTGGATGATAAGTTGAAGCTGAAATTAATCTGAGTACCCAGAGCGGTCTGAAAGGAAGTCTAGAAAACTAAAGTGTAGATGGTATCCCTATCATTGATGATGGTCTTTGGAATCCCATGCAACCTAACAATGTCCTCCATAAATACTTTGGCGATGGCCTGTGCATTATAGGTGACCTTGGTTGGTGAAAAGTGTGCAACCTTGGTCAACTTATCCACGGTGACCATAATGGCATCATGATGATAAGAAGACATAGGAAGTCCGACTATGAAATCCATGGAGATCACATCCCATTTCCACTCAGGAATATCATGAGGATGTAAGAGTCTTGTGGGATGAGAATGCTCTGCCTTGACCCTCTGACACTCAAGGCAACATGCAACAAAATCTGCTATGTCCCGTCGAAGACCTGGCCAATAATATAACTCCCTCAGATCAGCGTGCATTTTCTTCACTCCTGGGTGTGCTGCATATGGGGCTCGATGAGCCTCTGTAAGGATGAAGCTACGCAGATCACCTGACTTAGGCATGTAGATGTGCCTATGGAACCAAAGTAAACCATCTGTCTCTAAAATACACACCCGAATATCTAGCCCTCTAATGAACCCTGTGACTCCAACATCTGTCTAGCTCCCTCATAAAACCTGTCCTCTGGAAGGTGCTCAAGAATCCTACCTCTCAAATGAAGTGTCAATGAAGCAAGCACATGTCATCATCTACTAAGTGCATCTGCAACAACATTTTCCTTTCCTTTGATATACTACACCTCCATGTCATACTCACATAGGAACTCCATCCAACGCCATTGATGAGCATTGAGGTTCAGTTGTGAGAAGATATGCTACAAGCTACGATGATTTGTCCTCAAAATGAAAGGTCTACCCAAAAGGAAATGTCACCAACGCACAAGTGCATGAATAATTGCTACAAGCTCCAAGTCATGAGTAGGGTAATTAAGCTTGTAGTCCTTGAGCTTACGAGACTCAAAAGGCAATAACCCGATGCTCTGCATAAGAACTACTCCCAAACCCTCTAGTGATGCATCAGTACAAACAACAAAATCCTCTGTAGGGTCCGGAACTGCTAAGATGGGCACCATGGTTAACCTTTCCTTAAGCAACTGAAAGGCCTGCTCACACTTTTTTGACCAATCAAACTTCTTCCCTTTTCTCTGAAGAGAAGTAATAGGGTGAGAAATCCTAGAAAAGTCATGTACAAACCTGTGGTAATACCTGCTAAACCCATAAAACTCCTCACCTCAATAATTGATGTGGGTGTTGGCCAATCCATGATAGCTTGTATCTTAGAGGGATCTACTGAGATACCCTCACCTAATATGATATGACCCAAGTACTGAATCTCTGTCTGAAAGAAGCTACATTTTTCCAAGTTCCCATACAACTTTTGCTCTCTCAAAACCTGAAGTACTGTCTCAAATGCTCCTCGTGTTCCTCCTGGAATGAGAATATATCAATATGTCATCAAGGAACACTAAGACAAAGTGATCTAGAAATGTTCCTGAATACTCCATTCATGAGGCTCATGAAGACATAGTTAGGGCATTAGTCAAACCAAATGGAACAACTGTGAACTCATAATGCCCATAACGTGTGTGAAATATTGTCTTATGAATGTTTGCATCTGATATGTGCAACTGATGGTACCCTGACTTGAGATCGATTTTGGAGAACACTCTCCCCGCATCTGATCAAACAAGTCATCAATCCTAGGGAGCGGATAATGGTTCTTTATTGTGACTTTGTTGAGCTATCTGAAGTCAACACAAAGTCTGAGAGAACCATCCTTCTTCTTCACAAATATGACTGGCACTCCCAAGGAGATACACTAGGGTGAATGAGACCCTTATCTAACAACTCCTCTAACTAAATCTTGAGCTCATGAAGCTCTGGAGTCATCATCGATAGGGTGCCCTAGAAACTGGTGCAGATCTAGGTACTAAATCAATGGTGAAATCCACCTCTCTGTGGGGTGGTAACCCTGGAAGCTCACCTAGAAACACATCGGCATACTCCCTCAAAACTGCATGATCATCCAAGGGTGAATGCTCTGGAGTGCTCTCTGATCGATCACTGATGGTGATAGTAAACAACTGACATCCCTTACGCATGCTCTACTTGAGTTGCTTAGCCGAGATCATGTGCAAGGAGATAGGTCTCTTCATCCCTGAAATCACAACTACACTCCCAAGATCATCCTGACACTTAATGACCTTATTTCTGTAATCCACCTTAGCTCGATGAGCCTTGAGCCAATCCATACCCAACACTACCTGATAGGATCCTAGAGGGATAACTCGGAGGTCAAGTGTAGTGGAGAAGGCTCCTAAATCAAGTACACAACTCTCCACATACGAGTCCATGGTGAGTTTGGCCCCAGAGGCCAACTCAACCTACCAACTATCTGGTTGCCTAGCCACCACTAGCCCACACTGGTCCACTATAGAAGGTGATATAAAAGAATCTGAAGCACCTGAATCAAAAAGTACTGAGATAGAAATACCCCTGATAGTACTATGTCATCTCAATGACTGTGGCCTGATGCTTGGCTGGCGGTTGTCAACCACTGCATATACATGATGGGCACGTCCCACGTCACCCACCATCTGCTCGGATCTAGTGGCTCTCTGTGCATCCATGGTATTGGGTTTGTGTGGGCACATACGCACATAGTGATCAAGAGATCCACAAATGAAACATCCTCTGTACCCCTCTGAGATGGGGTCCCTCCTGTACTGGGTGTACTAATCCTACCGTCCAACCCCTAGCAGCTGCTGCATGTGAGCTGGATGTACCTGCACGAGTACCCCGCCTCCTATCCCCCGGCTCCACCAAAACCTCCTCTAGTGCCACCTCTCTAAAACTCGAGTCTATCTAGCCCTCTCTCTTCTGGTGGCCATGATGTCTGTGTCTGCTGCTTCTGTGGGTGTGGTGGAGCCCTCGTGGTTGCTGCTGGAGGCAGAATCCTCCTCTAGGGGGTGGTGTTGTACCCGTGACCTCTAACTCTAAAAGGCCTGTATCCTCTCCTAAAACTTGCTCTTGTTTCTATCTCGGTGCTCATGTGCCTTGGTCTGTTCTCCTCAGCTAAGTAGGCCTTCTCAATGGCCTTCTCAAGTGTGGGAGGAGATAACATCCTGATTACTGCTCTGTTATATCTGCATTAAGGCCTCGAATAAACTTGTTAACCTATAATTTCTCATCTTGCAGGTAGTCCACATACTAGAAGATCAGAACTGCTCTCATACTATGCTACTGTGCCAGATCCCTATCGTAAGTCGTGAAACTCATTGATCCTCTTCTGCATGAAATGCTCTGACATATAGCGAGCCCTGAATCACTCCTCGAACATCTCCCAGGTCACTGTCTCTCGAGTCAGATGGAGCTTCCGCTCCTCATTCCTCCACCAAACGCCTGCTATGTCTCTCGAAGGAGGTGTATGGTGAACCTTTCCTTGACATTTCTCTCGTAAGAGTGCAAGCCAAAGCAACTATCCAAGCTAAGGAGCCATGACTCAGCCCCAAAGCCATCTGTAGAGCCGGTGTAGGTAGGTGGCTATCAAGTGAAGAAGATCTCTAATCACACTACTGCCTATATCTCATCCTGGCGATGTAGTCCAATAGGTGAGAGGGGTCACCTATCCCCAAATGGTCCCTCGAGACTGTGTGAGTGGCTACGATGGTATGAGGCTACCCTCTCGTGATGAACAAAAGGGCTACGTGACCTCTCCCGCCTCGGGTGTATCATGCTCTAGTGGCTCTAAATGTGCGTCCTCACCTATCGGCTCCTCGTCTCCCAATGGAATCTCCTCTCTCGCCTCCTGTGGTGGTGGAAGATGTTGCTTGCACAACACCTATCAGCTAGCTGTGCAGGACCTCTAATATCTGAGGCCCAAATTTGGGTGTCGGTGGCTCCGCGTAGGTGCACTACACCCCAAGCCTCTAGCTGATCGTCCCCTCTTGGGTGCCATCCTGTACACGAGGTGAGCGAAGAGGTTATTAAATGGTTGTGGAAAATGTTTAATTATTTTATTTATTTATTTACTTTTAATGTTATTACCAATGTTGTTAACCGGTTGATTGATTACCCAGAGTGTCGTGTGCGAACCTCGCTCTGATACCAAATGTAATGCCCCACCTCTGAGACGGAAATGGAATCAAACCAAAAATTACTAAAAATTTTGGGCAATTTTTTTTTTTTAAAGTGGACTATAAACACTAATGCTCTACTTAACCCTTTTTCATTAATATTTAATTCATATTAATTATTAATTTCCGAAGTTGCCTAAACACTAGCCCAATGCAAACTTGATTATTTTATTTACTAAGTATTAATTTTAAAAACACAAAGTTTACTAAGTCTATACACAACCCTTTTTAATTTGATTAGTCTCCCCTTTTTATTTAATTGCCCCATACCCCTTTTTAATTTGTTTTCTCACTCCCATAAAATGTTCATGACTTAAGATGTGTAGGAGTAAACATGGGCCCTTGGATCTAATCTAATCCTGGCCCTTGATTTGAAATTTGCCCTAATGCTGCCCTAACTTTCTCTATGTTTTTTCTTTTTTTTTTCATTTTTTCTCATTTTTTTTCTTCATTTTCATTTTGAAATGTACAAATTTTGGGAGAAGCATGAATGTTCAAGAAGAAATCTCAAGTTTTTGTGTTTTTTAATAAAAATTTTATTTATTTTTTAACATATATATATATATATATATATATATATATATATATACGGTTTATTGTTTTTTTTGTTTAGAGAAAATATATATATTTATTTATATATTTTTTTTTGTTTTGTAAGGGGTAGGTGGGGGGGTAGATTAGGGTTTTTTTGTTGCACACATATGGGAGGAAAATGAGAAAGGGTGGTGGAGGGAAGGGGGAAGGGGGGCAAGGGCACGGAGGGGAGGTCGGGGGTGGGGGGGGGGGCTATGGTGGAGGATGGGTGGGGCCATTTCGGGGATAGGGGGAGGGATAGTGGTGGCAGGGGGTGGGGTGGGATAGGGTGCGGAGGGGGGGGAGGAGCGGTGGGGGGGACGGGGGGGGGCAGAGGGGAAGGGGCAGGGTGTTATGGAGGGTGGGGGAGGGGTTCGGCCCTCCCCCCCAACATTGCAAAAAAAAAATTTTTATTTTTTTTGTTTTTTTTTGTTTTCAAATAAAAATTTAATACGTTTTTTTTTTTTTATATTTAATATTTATTATATATATATATATATATATATATATATATATATATATATATATATATATATTATATATCTAATTTAAATCTGCATTCATATATTTATTTATATATATATATATATATATATAATATATATATAATAATATATAAATATAATGTTTTATTTATTTTGAAATATTATAAAAAAAGAATAGTTATGATTAGATTAATATTTGTAAGAAATATTGTATAGTAGTATTCTAACTTTTTAACCAAATAAAATACATTACAACATATCCATATTCTAAGCTATTCATATTCCATTTAATAATGTTTCAAAAAGAATAAGAAAGCAACCATTTTTACTAAATCAACTTTCCTTGAACACAAATAATTTCAGATTTACATAAAGTAAAAATAGTCTTACCAATTAATATATTTTCTTTTAATCTAGTTCCACTTAGTTTCTAAATCCATGAAAATTTACAAAGAAATGTACTTTTCAAAATGAAATAGTTCCTTTCAATATTAAATAGCAACTTCATATAACAAAATAGATTTCATTTCCAATAAATAATCTTTTTTTTTGTCCAAATAATATTCCAAAAACAAAGCATGTTAAAGGAATGTACATATATTCCTACTAAAAGTATTTTAAAGAAATACAATATTATACAAGGCTTCTCTTGCCCAATCTCTCAATACATCATATTTCAAAAAAACATGCTAAAATACATAAGAAAACAAACTAACAACTCCTTCCCAAGGTTGAAAGGAGGCTTTCAAATACAAATGGAATATAAATCTTACAAGTGATTATCAAATACCAAAAGGAAGAGGAATTACAATAAAGAGAAAGTTTCCACAAGTCATTTCCAAAAGGGTTACAATGAGGTAATATCCACAAATAAAATGAAGATGACCAAGAGCTCCAACCAACATCCAACTTTGAGATCCAAATGCACATGCCTTCAAGGAATCCAAACAAGGAGAAGAAGCTTGTTTTTCCACCCAACCATAGGCATCATTACATGCCTTTCCCAAGGTTGGGATGCATGCTAGCCTCCCCCAAGCCCATGGGAAAGAGGAAAACTAATCACAACTATGCACAAGAGAGAGGGTGAACAAACAACATTACATCCACACAAAAACAAGGAAAAGATCAAAACAAGACTCCAAATTTGTAAAAGTGAAAAGGAGGAGAACCCAAGTTCTACCTCTAAAATGGGGAAGAGAAAAGAGAAGTTCTCCAAAAGTTATAACCAACATTAAATGCACAAAAGCAAGATCTCCATATCCTCCTTATTTCTCCATTTTCATTCAAGCCCTCCTTATTCCTCCACCCTTTCACCAATCCTTCTTGGAAGGATTTTCAAACCCCAAAGGGGTTTCCTTACCAAGAATGGGGAAGGGGGTTCATGCCAAATGACCCACCTTCCCACCTCAACCATTTGAGGGGAGTAACTAAATCCTACAAGGCTTGCCCATCAAGCCTATAAGGATTGAGAGGAAAAATTCCCTCTCTTCCCCCACAAGACTCCAAAACTCCATCATGCCATATGATGGAGGGAGAAAAATCAAATAAACAACAAACAAAATCTTCATACAACAACAAACATTTCAAGAAACAACTAATATCTAGCATGATATAACAAATACAAAGAAGCTCAAGAAGCCTACCTCAAAGAAATCTCTTCAAAAAATTCTCCAACTTCAATCTCTTCCACTTCTTGACCCAAGCAAACTCTAGCTCCAAATCCACAAGACTCCAAGCAAAAGCTCCAAAAAAAAAAAAGTTCTCTTCTTTTCCCATGAGGGGGAATTTGAAGAGGAGAAAGCAAAAATCCTCACAAATGAGGGGGTGACATGTGTCACCCCTCTCCTCCTTCAAGGTCAAAGATGCCAAAGATAAATGAGAGAAAGGATAAAATGACTTTTAGCCCTCTTCTCCCAAATTACTCTAAATGATAACAAAACAATTCTTGTGCAACTTTTAACAAGCACACTAATCCATACCCCTTACATGGATGTGACCAAAGGAGAGGAAAAAAGGGAGGGAAAACTCCCTCTAGCCTTGGAAATAAGCCCCCTACCTATTAGGTAGGGTCCAAGGGCTCATTTTCATGTTAAGGGAACTCCCAAACTAAAAAGGGGTCCCTAAAAATGCCTAAAATAACCCAATTTCGGGTTTGGAAAATTTGGCACAAGGTTAGAGGGTGTGGGGCCCACCCAAGGGTTCACATGTGACCCTAAACCCTCTAGATTAAGTACATCATTAAACTAATTCAAAACTTAATGCAAGTGGGGTCATTAATTCCCCAAAACAAGTTTACAACACAAACTAAACACCCTAAGCAAAATTAATAATTACAAGACATATTACATTACAAATGAGGGTCACCCATGGTGCCCAAAACAATAATTCTAATGCTAAGGCCTCAAGCAATAAACATGGCTAGGACTTAGCCCGTGGGTTGCTTGTGTAAAGTTGCATAGCTGGCCTGAGTCCCACGTTCTCCTGTGACCTGTCACCTGCACACTCATTGCACACATTAAATGCACCTGTCCGATAAAATATAAATCAACTACTAAATAAGATATCAATGAATTCTAGACTAACATATCATCTTTCTGGAATCGAAAGTGTGACAACGTGCACAACTATACATAATTCACCATAAGTTAGTCATAATGATAAAATGACATGTATCCATAGAATCCCAACATGCAACAAATTGAGTATCCATCAATATAATTACGTTCCAAAACAACATCATATCAATTAGTATCCATGACATCATAAGATAATGCAAACAACATAATAATCAAGCCTAATCAGATAAATCTCTATGTTATATGCCTAAATGTCCATACATGTCTAATGAGTAATCAAATCTCCTATAAAAATGTAACTTTTTGTCATGATTTTTTTAAGTCACAACTTTTGAAAAGGTTTCAATTTTAAATAAAGTTGTTATTTTTGAAAACATCGATATTTTAAAAATGTTGCAACTTTGAAAATGTTTAGGTTTTTAAACAAGTTAGGGTTTTTAAAAACTGTATATTTAGAAAAATTCAGGATTTTTGAAAAGTTGGGATTTATGAAAGTGTTGGTCTTTTCACATTTTTGAAGAGTCAAAATGTTTGAAGAGTCTGTATTTTTAAAAAAATTGAGATTTTTGAAAAACTCGACATTTTCAAAGATGTTAGGATTTTTGAAAAGAAAGGATTTTAAAAATTTTGAGATTTTTTAAAATGTGGAGATTTTGTAAAAGTTTGGATTTTTGAAAAAGTTAGGATTTTTGAAAAAGTTAGGATATTCAAAAATGTTTTGATTTAATATTTGCAATTTTTTAAAAATAATTTTTTTTTTTTAAAGTAAAGATTTTTTAAAAAGTAAGGATTTTAAAAAATGTCGGAATTTTTGATAATGATGAAATTTTAGAAATTTTCAAAAAGTTGGGATTTTTGAAAACATTGCAATTTTTGAGAAAGGTAGCATTAAAACTTTAACCTATAAATCTTTTAATAGTTAGATTTGTGAAAAGTAGGTATTTTGAAAATTTTGGGATTTTCAAAAGTTGAGATTTTCAAAAACCTGAAATTTTGAAAAAGTCATGACTTTTGAAAAGGTTGCAATTTTAAACAAAGTTGTTATTTTGAAAACATCAAGATTTAAAATGTTGGGACTTTGAAAATGTTCAAATTTTCAAACAAGTTGGGGTTTTCGAAAAATGACTATTTCTAAAAGTCAAGTATTTTTGAAAAGTTGGGATTTTCAAAAGAGTTGGGATTTTTGAAGAGTCTAGAGTTTTTAAAAAGTTGAGATTTTTGATAAACTCAAGATTTTTGAAAAAGCTAGGATTTTTGAAAAGACGGGAATTTTAAAAATTTAAGATATTCCAAAATGGTGTGATTTTGTAAAAGTGAATCAATATTTTTGAAAAAGTAATGATTTTTGAAAATGTTTGGATTTTTAAAACGTCAAGATTTTTGAATAAGTCGAGATATTTGAAATAGTACCCATTTTTTAAATTTACGATTTTCAAAAAATATAATTTTTTAAAAAAGTAAGAATTTTCACAAAAGTCAGCATTTTTGATAATGTTAAGATTTTAGAAAAGTTAGAAATTTTTAAAAAGTTTGGATTTCTGTAAAAGTTTTGATTTTAAAAATGTCGCGATTTTTGAAATAGGTGGGATTTTTTTAAAAGTTGGGATTTTCGAAAAAGTTATAATCTCAAAAGAGTCAAGATTTAAAAAATTTAGTGATGCACCAAAATTAGTATGAAATTGAATAATTTGAGCTCGGGTGTCCATTTGAGTCCATTTTTGTAAACAACATGCTTCAAAAATATCATTTGTTTTAAAAGATCGGGATTTTCAAAAAAAAATTAGTAGTTTGAAAAATTTAGATTTTCCAGAAATTTTAGATTTTTGAATACGTCATGATTTTAGAAAAAGTCATTATTTTCCAAAAGTTGTGAATTTTTTAAAAATAAAGATTTTAAAAAATTTACAATTTTAGCAAAAGATAGAATTTCATAATTCTAAAAAAATTGAGATTTTCAAAAAAGTTACGATTATGAAAAGATTGAGATTTCAAACAAAAATTGGGATTTCAAAGAAGCCAAGAATTTTGAGAAAGTTGGGATTTTAAAAAAAAACAAGTTTTAAAAAAGTACTGAGTTTCTAAATAAGTCGGGAATTACAAAACTAAAGAGATTTTTAAATCCTAACTATTTTGAATATTTTAGTTTTTAAAAATCCTAACATTTTCAAAATATTGGATAAGGAAGTCATAGCTAAAAAACTCTGGGCTTTTCAATCCCACTACCTGGTTTTGAAACCCTGGTTCCCTTCTTTTAACCCACTTACTGAATCCTTTGCCTGCAAGCCAGTCTGGATTAGACTGCCCCATTTACCACTCCAATTTTGGGATAGTACTTGCCTAACCATTATTGGAAATACTTTGGGTCATATCCTTTTCATTGACCCCCAAACCATTGATTTCACGCACACAACCTTCGCCAGAATCCTTGTTGAGCTTGACACATCCAAAAATCTCCCTGCTAATATAGAGCTTAAAGTCCAAAACAGAACTTGGACACAATCTTTAGATTATGAACGCTTGCCCTTTAGGTGCAGAAAGTGTTTTGCTACTGGACACACTGCTGATGTTTGCGGTATGGAAAAGTGAAAAAATGGAAAAAACAACTGGTGGAAAAATGCACTCTCAGAACACCTGATTTTCGAAGCCAAAGAGGATTCAAATACTGATACTGAAGATGTTTTTGTCCCAGAAACCCCTCTCTCGGAAATTCCAGTTGTTGAAGGTGCCAATGAATCTCATCCAGTTGGCGATGGAAAGGAAAATACAAATGATGTTAATGATTCCGCTGCCCCAGTTGGATCGTTGGAGGATAAGGAAAATACGCCTCCTTTTTTTAATCCTCCAATCGCGGAGGCTTCTACAGGCTGGATAACGGTGCGCAAAAAGAAAAAAATTTTCTCCAAGAATACCGGTTCTCCGCCTTGTTAGTTTCACAGTGCTGCACGGCTGCTTTGTTGGACAACAACTGTCTGTTCGCTGTGAATCCACTGTTTTTATGCTGATTTGCTGTTGGTTTTGGGTTTTATCTGAGCAGGTTGTTTCCTGCTACTGGGCTTGCATGTTTTACCGCGATCTTGATCTTTTCCTTTGTTTCTACTTTGTTCACATCTGGCTTCTGGAGCCTTCTTGTATAAGGGTATAGTCCCTTTCAAAAAACTATTTGCCAATAATAAAAAAAACATTTTCAAAATATTTACTTATTCAATATTCCAACTCTTTATATAATCGCAACTTTTTCAAAAATTATGAATTTTTAAAAAACCACCGAGTTTTTTTTAAATAGTGAACTTTTAAATTGATGACTTTATCACTTTTAAAATATTTGAAAATGTAGACCTTTTGAAAATCATGACTTTTTCGAAATCTTGACTATTTCAAAATCGGGATATTTTTGAAATCGTGACTTTTTAAAAATCTTGACCCCTAAAACGTAAACCCTAAAACCTGAAACCTGAGTTGTAAATGCTAAACCCTAAACCCCAACATACTAAACATTAAACTCAAAACCCTAAATCCTAAACCATAAACCCTTAACACTGAATCCTAAACCCTAAACCAAAATCCCTAAATCATAAAACCTAAACTCTAAACCCCAAACCTTAAACCATAAACACTAAACCTTGATCCCAAAGCCATGAAGCCTAAAGCCTAAACCCTAAATAATAAATCCTAATCCCTACTAAATAGTGAACCCTAAAGCTTAGGCCTAATCATAAACCCTAAACCCTACACCTTGAATCATGAGCCCTAAGCAAAAACCCTAAACCTTTAGTTAGATACCTAAACCCTAAACCCTAAGCTCATTACCGCGAACCTTAAACCTTGAGCCATGAACCCTAAACCCCTGACCCCTATGCCCTAAACCCTAAACTATAGGCCCTAACCCTCTAAACCCTAAAACTTAGGCTCTAATTACTCTTAAACCCTAAATGCTAAATCTTAAATATTAAACCCTCAATCACAAACAATGAGCCCCAAACCCTA
Source organism: Taxus wallichiana var. yunnanensis (assembly GCA_018340775.1). NCBI lineage: Eukaryota > Viridiplantae > Streptophyta > Pinopsida > Cupressales > Taxaceae > Taxus > Taxus wallichiana. Next base: position 236,050,199 of record CM031242.1, read on the forward strand.
AATGCAAAACCCTCTGCGTAAACCTCGATCCCCAAACCCTAAAACCAGAGCCCTAAAACCTAACCTAAAACCTTAAACCGTAAACCCAAAGCCTTCAAACCTAATTCTTAAATTCTAAACCTTTATCCCCAAACCCCGAGCCCCGAGCCGTAATCCCTAAACTCGAAACACTAAACCGTAAACTCGAATCATGAGCCTATAAACTTAAAATCTAAACACTAAATCCCTTGAGCCCTAAACCCTCAACTCGAAACCTTAAAATAGTTAGATTTGGAAAAAGTTGGTATTTTGAAAAACTTTGAATTTTCAAAAAAATTAAGATTTTTGAAAAAGTTAGGATTTTCAAAAACTTGAGATTTTAAAAAAAGTCACGACTTTTGAAAAGGTTGCAATTTTAAACAAAATTGTTATTTTTGAAAACATCAAGATTTAAAATTGTTGGGACTTTGAAATGTTTCAAATATTCAAACACGTTAGGTTTTCAAAAAATGAATATTTCAAAAATTAAGGATTTTTAAAAGTTGGGATGTTTTAGAGAGTTGGGATTTTTGCATTTTTAAGAGTTAGGATTTTTGAAGAGATTGGATTTTTGAAAAACTCGATATTTTCAAATAACTTAGGATTTTTGAAAAGATGAAATTTTTTAAAAATTGAGATTTTCCCAAAGTCATGATTTTGTAAAAGTCAAGATTTTCGAAAAGGTAAATATTTTGGAAAATGTTGAGCTTTTTCAAAATGTCAAGATTTTGAAATAGTCACGATTTTTAATATTTGTGATTTTAAAAATATATATATAATTTTTTTAAAGTAAGGATTTTCAAAAAAGTTAGCATTTTTTATAAAGTTGAGATTTTAGAAAATCAGAATTTTTAAAAGGTTGGAGTTTGACAAAGTTTTGATTTTTGAAAATGTCATGATTTCTGAAATAGTTATGATTTTCAAAAAAGTTGGGATTTTTGAAAAACTTATAATCTCAAAAGAGTCAAGATTTAAAAAATATACTTGATGCACCAAAATTAAAAGGAGCTTGAAAACGTCATAAGTTGTGCTCGGGTGTCCATTTGAGTCCCTTTTTTTTAAACCATATGTTTCAAAAATCTCAACGTTTATGAAATTTCAAGATCTTCATAAAAAAGTTGGGAGTTTGAATAATTTAGATTTTCCAGAAATTCTGGATTTATGAATATATCATGATTTTTAAAGAAATCATTATTTTCTAAAAAGTTTTGAATTTGAAAAATTTGCGATTTTTAAATTTTTAAATTTTAGAAAAAGATAGAATTTACTTATTTTAAAAAAATTAGGGTTTTTGAAAAAGTTGAGATTTTCAAAAACTTGAGATTTTCAAACAAAGTTGTTAATTTTGAAAACATCAAGATTTAATAAATCATGGGAATTTAAAAATGTTCAAATTTTCAAACAAGTTTGGGTTTTCTTAAAAGTCAAGATTTTTAAAAGTTGTGATTTTTAAAAGAGTCGGGCTTTTCGCATTTTTGAAGAGTCGGGATTTTTGAAAAAGTCAATATTTTGAAACCCTCGACATTTTTTAAAAAGTTGGGATTTTTGAAAAGACGAGATTTAAAAAAATAGATTTTCCAAAACTCGTGATTTTGTAAAAGTGAAGATTTTCAAAAAAGTCAGATATTCAAAAATGTCAAGATTTTTGATAAGTTTGGGATTTTTAAAAAGTCAGAATTTTTGAAAAAGTTAGGATATTAGAAAAAGTCCCAAATTTTTATATTTACGATTTTAAAATATATATATATTTTTAAAAAGTAAAGAATTTCAAAAAAGTCGGCATTTTTGATAAATATAGAGGAGTGTTGTAATTAATTTTGGATGTAATTTCAGCTGAGCTCGACGTCCTAAACTTTTAGGAGTTGCAGTTTGTACCTATTATGGATTATGAGAATGATATGTTTTTCTCTGAAGTGTGTGGACTTCAAGAGGACATTGTAAAATTTGTAGAAGAAAATAAATCGCTTAACAAGTAAAATTCTCTTCTTGCAGAACAAACTTGTTAGCCTATAACATCACCATCATATTGTGGACAAACCGACATTAATTTGTAAGTCTTTGAGTTTGTTCTGCTCTTGATGTTCATACATCTATGAAGCTTGTCACTATATGCTCTTTCACATTTGTGCCTATTACAGCACCACATATTGTGTATCCTACTTCTTCTTCTCCTGTATGGCTTTTTTGAAAAGCATACCACTGCTATTCTTGCATGCTCCGTTTTATGGGTCTCACTAATGGAGTCATTGGCAAACATTCACAGGGTATTATTTTCTCTATTCCACATGTTAAGTGGAATTCTCATCATAACATTGGTTTTCGAGTAAATACTTCATTGGGATCACACATTGACAAATCTCCTTTTTTTGTTCGCTCGACTCTTTCTGAGGATCATGAACAACACATAAGTTCTACACCTTCACTCAAGCTTGAGAAACCCGAGATTTCAGCTGCCGGACATGATCAACCTCACACACATTCTAATATTTTTTTACATAGACCCATTGTACATTTTACACCAAGTCATAAGCAGACATCTTCTACGTCCATTTGTATTGATTTGGGGTGGATATCTAATCACTTGTGGTGGTGACATAGGCATTCGTTGAGAGGACTCTGCATGCGTGGCCCCTCCACCATTCGGCATCTTGCTCCATTTTCTATACCTTATGCATTGTGATGCTTCTTGTTTTGAGCATTTTTCATTAATAGGTGTAGTGTATCTCTCTTGTTTGTTGAGAGATTTTGTATTTGTATTTTCAACACTTTTGGCATGTTAACAGTTTTTCTTGTGGGGGATTTATTTTGGTGAAGTCCAGTGTTATTTTTTCATTGTTCGAGTAGTTGATTTTGGGTAACTCATATAGATTTGTAGTATCACTCCACCCATTCAACTATATGCGAGGGTGTAGTGTTGATCATGCTTCTTCGAGATTCTTTCCCTTACCTTGTTACCTTGGTTTTTCTTGGATCGTGACACTCTAGAATTGTAGCAAAGTTGATCGAATTATGTTTGGTATTTTTTTGCACTTTTGATATCACTCTGTTGATAGTCTCCTTTTATGGAGCTATTCGGTGAAGCTTGAGTGTCGATTGTTTTTAGTTCTATGATCGAGCGGTGGATTTAGACCATAGTGCACACCAAACTTCTATGATCGAGCGGTGGATTTAGAATATAGACTCTCAAATGGAGAAGCAAAGTCCAGGAAGGAGCAGAGACAGTGTCAAAGGAACCAAAAGCTCAAAGGAAAAGAAATGGCGAAGGTTCAAAGTCTTCGGGCTCTACAAATGGTTCAAAACATGCCCAAAAATGACTAAGTATGGAGGAGACAATGGAAGCTGCCAAGTGTCCAAATGGCACACCTCCAAAGATTAAATCCTAGGCTAGAGACTGAAATAAGTGCCAAGCCTCCACACATCAAGAGTCCTAAAATTTGCACCGATCGTTGAAAAGTCTTCGACTCAGCAAAAGGTGTAAAGTGTCAGCTCGGCACAATTTAAAGATGGGAGCCCAAGGTAGAGACTCAAACTTGCGTCGGCCGCCGTCCATGTAAAAATGGTCAATAGAGGTCAAAAGGAGAGTGGGCCCAACCTGATTAAGTATAGAGTACAGGCGGAAGGTGCCACATGTCTTAACGACGCTGCTTCAAAGGTAAAATCTTGAGTAGGTTTTTAGATAAGTGTGGGCCTTCTAAGTGTCCTAGGTCCAAAAAGAGACAGTCGGGGTTGAGTAGTAAAAGTGTAGTATCGATTGCAACGCTATTTCAAAAATAAAATTTGGGGTGGGTTTTCAAACAAGTGCCAAGTCTCCACATGTCCAAGGTTAGACTTTTGGCCCCGCTAAACAAAGAGACGAGGCAAAATAAAAAGGAGCCCGCGTAAGCCGCCATGTGTCAATCCAACACAATTTTAGAAGTAAAAGGTAGGGGCCAAATCTCTAAGAATCGCGAGGCTACCACATGGATCCGGTACGAGATAGACTATTTCAAATTTACGTGCTCGAGACCCTACCCTAATCTTCAAATGGCCATATCTTTTGACAAGAAAATTAGATTTACGCGGAGAAGTCTTTTTAGAAACGTCTCGACACCCTCTATGCCATGGAAATATAAAATATCATTCTTAAGAGGTTTTAGTAGGTGAAAAAATTGAAAACATCTTCAAGGCCATTAATGCAAAATCTATTTACTCCAACAACCAGATTGCGTTTGATTTGATCCACCTTTGTTCTTCCTTACCAAACAAATATAGGAAACATAATCGATAGATTATGGGTGGATTTGAGATTAGCATTGATTGACAAAGTTGATTGAGCTTTTCAGAATAGGATTCAATGTGTCGCAGAAGTGGTTAAAGTAGGATTTGAATATTTCCCTCCTCACTCTCTTATTCTTCCTATATATTATAAAGGAGGGGCATATTCAAATGGTTGTTGATCTTCCCTCTTCTGCCCCCTCTCTCTTTCTTCCTTAGGGTCAAATGTGGAGTCTAAGCCTCCTCCCATGGCTCTGTAATGGTGTTTTCTTACCTCTTGCCCACTGACAATGTACCGTGTAACTTTTGGAGCAATAGAATCTGTTTCGTGATGCATCTGTCCATCCTTGGCTCATTTTATTGTCTCTTCTTACCTCTCATTTTCACAGGGTATACTGTGCATACTTTGATGTCTGTTATAGGTTCTAGGAGCTATGCTTAATGGGTTTGAAGTGGTGCTATGTGTGAAAACTATCTCTAGTTTGTGGTGCATCTTGTCCACCCTCTCCTCTGCTCACCTCTCTCCACTTCAAGCGATAGGGTCTGTGATTCAACCACTTCCTTTTCTTGTGTATCACCACTCAAGTGTAGGCTCTTTTTCCCTCTCCCTCCCTCTATCTCTCTATGTTCCCTTTGAATGGTTAGATTATGATAGGATAGGTTACTTTGTATTGGAGTAGCTTGTGGGGTAGATTAGGAAGCAAGAAGCGGCTTTCTCCGGGAGGTCCATCTCAAGTTTTGCAAGTCCCACAGCTTGAGAGATGGTCTCATGTTGTGCAATCACACAGAAAGCCCCACTTCACAAAAAGACCATTCGAGGGTGTTGTGATTCTGGACTAACAGTTAGGATTTTGAAAAAGTCATGATTTTAGAAAAGTCTATATTTTCAAAGATTTTGAAAGTGATAAAATCATGAATTTCAAAAGTCCACAATTTTAAAAAAAAACTCATGATTTTTAAAAAATTCGTAATTTTTGAAAAAGTTGCAATTATATTAAAAAAAATGGAATTTTGAAAAATTAAAGAGTTCAAAAATATTAGGATTTTCAAAAAAATTAGGATATTCTAAACAGTTGGGATTTAAAAATTTCTTTAGTTTTGTAATTCTCGACTTATTTGAAAATTGCACCTTTTTTCAAAATCTTGTCTTTCTTCAAAATCCCAATTTTCTCAAAATTCTTGGCATTTTCGAAATCACGACTTTTTTGAAATCCCAATTTTTGTTCGAAATCCCAACCTTTTCATAATTTCGACTTATGAAACTCTCATCTTTTTCAAAAAATATAAATTTTTTTAAATTCAAACTTTTTAGAATTATGAAACTCATATATTTTTCTAAAATTACAAATATTTTAAAATCCTATTTTTTTTTAAATTCACAACTTTTTGGAAAATAATTATTTTTTTAAAAATAAAGAATTTCAGGAAAATCTAAATTTTTCAAAACTCCCGATTTTTAAAAAAATCCTCATATATTAAAACTAGATTTTTGAAACATGTTTTAAAAATGGATTCAAATGGACACTCGAAGCACAAGTTATGACCTTTTCAAGTTCCTACTAATTTTGGCGCATCACTACATTTTTGAAATCTTGACTTTTTGACATTATAACTTTTACAAAATCCAAACTTTTTGAAAATCACAACTATTTCAAAAAATGTGACGTTTTCGAAAATCAAAACTTTTCAGATATCCCAACTTTTTAAAAATTCTTGAATTTTCTAAACTCTCAACTTTATAAAAAAATGACATTATTTTTACAAATCCTTACCTTTTAAAAACATTCATATCCTTTGAAAAATAAAAATATTAAAAATCAGGACCTTTTTGAATATGCTGACTTATTCGAAAATTTTGACTTTTTCAAAAATCATGACTTATTAAAAATAAAGAATTTATGGAAAGTCTAAATTATTCAAACTCACAACATTTTATTTGAAAATCAGACTCAAACGAACACTTGGAGCACAAGTTATGACAGTTTCTAGTTCCTACTAATTTTGGTGCATCCTTCAAAGGTAAAATCTTAACCGTGTTTTCAAATGAGTGCGGGCCTTCCACATGTCCCATGTTTAAAAGGGAAAGATTCGGGGTTGAGTAGTCAAAGAAAAGGCAACTCAACGAAGGAGGCTAAGTGTCGGTGCGATGCTATTTTAAGAGTAAAATTTGGGGCGGGTTTTCAAACAAACGCCAAAGCTGCCACGTGTCAAGGGTCAAAATTTTGGACCCACCAAGAAAAGAGACTAAGGCATAATACAAAGAAGTCATGTGGAGCCCGTGGAAGCTGCCATGTGTCAATTCAGCACAATTTCATAAGCAAAAGGTGGAGCCAAATCTCCATGAAGCGTGAGGCTGCCACGTGGGCTGGTATAGACACACTCTTTCAAATTTGTGCGCTCGAGACCCTAACTTTCAAATGGCCTATCTTTTACTTTGGAAAATGAGATTTCGGTGGAAGAAGAATTTTTAAAAACATCTCGACACCCTTTGTGCCATGGAAACATAAAATATCATTCTTAACAGGCTTTAGTGGGTGAAAAATGGGAAAACATCTTCCAGGGTATTAATGTAGAATCTATTTTCTCTAATAACTAGATCGGGTTTGATTTGATCTGCCGTTCTTCTTCTTTGGCATGCCAAGCAGACATAGGGAACCATAATCGACATATTTTTGGCAGATTTGAGAGCGGCATTGATTGATGGTGGTTGAACTTTTAGAATAGGATTTAATGCGTTACAGAGGTGGTTGAAACAGGATTCAAATTTTCCTCCTCTCTCTCTCTCTTATTCTTCTTATATATTATAAAGCAGGGGCATATTTAAACATTTTTGATCTTCCCTCTCCTTCCTTAGGGTCGAATGTGGAGTCTAAGCCTCCTCCCATGGATCTGTAATGGCATTTTCTTGCCTCTTGCCCACTGACAATGTACCGTGTAACTTTTGGAGCAATAAAATATGTTTCGTGATGAATTTGTCCATCCTTGGCTCATTTTATTGTCTCTTCTTACCTCTTGTTGTCTCTTCTAGAAAATATAAATTATTCAAACTCCTGTTTTTTTAAATCCGATATTTTAAAAAGTTGAGATTTTTCAAACATGTTGTTTAAAAATTACGGACACGAGAAGCACAAGTTATGAACTTTTCAAGTTTCTGTTAATTTTGGTGCATCACTACATTTTTGAAATCTTTACTCTTTTGAGATTATAACTTTTTCAAAATCACAATTTTTTGAAAATTTTAACTATTTCAAAAATCGTGACGTTTTTGAAAATCAAAACTTTTTCAGAAATACCATCTTTTTAAAAATTCTTAGAATTTTCTAAAGTCTCAACTTTATCAAAAATGCCGACTTTTTTAAAAATCTTTTTAAATTTTTTTTTTTTTTTCAAAATTTACAAATATTAAAAATCGGGACTTTTTCAAATATCCTGACTTGTTAAAAAATCCTGACTTTTTCAAAAATATTGAAGTTTTAAAAATCACAACATATTCCAAAATCTTCAATTTTTTTAAAATCCTGACTTATTCGAGAATCTTCACTTTTACAAAATCATGACTTTTTTAAAAATCTCAAATTTTTAAAAATCCTGGCTTTAAAAATATCCTAACATTTTTAAAATACAAACACTTGAAAAATGTGAAAATCCCAACTCTTTATTAAAATCTCAACTTTTAAAAAATCCTCACTTTTTTGAAATATTCATTTTTCAAAAACCCCAACTTATTTTAAAATTTTAACATTTCAAAGTCCAAACATTTTTTAAATCTTTATGTTTTCAAACATAACAACTTTGTTTAAAATTGCAACTTTTTCAAAAGTCTCAACCTTTTTGAAAATCTCAAGTTTTTTAAAATCCTAACTTTTTTAAAATCGCAAGTTTTTCAAAATACCAACTTTTTCAAAATCTAACTATTTTAAGGCTTTTAGATCGAGGGTTTAGGGTTTAAGGCTCAGGGGATTTAGTGTCTAAGGTTTAGGTTTTTAGGCTCAGGATTCGGGGTTTTGGGTTTATTGTTTAGGGTTTAGGGATTAGGGCTCAAGGATCAAGGTTTAACGTTGAGGTTCAAGGTTTGGGGTTCAAGGTTTAGGGTTAGAATTTAGGGCTCAGGTTTTAGGGTTTTAAATTTAGGGTTTAGGGCTCATGGTTTAAGATTTAGGGTTTAGTATTTATGATTTAACATTTAGGGTTTTAGGGTTTAAGACTAAAAAAATAGGGTTTAGGAGTAATTAGAGCTTAGATTTAGGGTTTATTGGGTATAGGGCTGGAAGTTTATGGTTTAGTGTGTATGGGTCATGGTTTAGGTCTCATTGTTCATGGTTGACGGTCCATGGTTCAATGTTTGACGTTCTAGGTTACAAATTTAGGGTTTAGGGTTTTTACTTAGGGCTCACGATTCAAGGTATAAGGTTTTTGGTTTTGGGTTAGGCCCAAGGCTTTAAGGTTCACTGTTTAGGGTTTAGGGTTTATGATTCATGGCTCATGGATCAGGGTTTAGGACTTAGGGTTTAAGGTTTGGGGTTTAGATTTTAGGTTTTATGATTTAGGGATTTGTGTTTATGGTTTATGGCTGATGATTTAGGGTTTAAGATTATTTTAAATTGAAAATTCTTTCTTTTTCTAAAATTACAAATTTTTTAAAATCCTAAATTATTTTAAATTCACAACTTTTTGGAAAATAAAGACTTTTAAAAATCATGACATATTCAAAAAATCAGAATTTCTGTAAAATCTAAATTATTCAAACTCCTGTTTTTTTTTTTTTTAAAATCCTTATATTTTAAAAAAGTTGAGATATTAAAAATATTTGGTTTCCAAAGAAAAATAGACTCAAACGGACATCGAAGCACAAATTATGACATTTTCAAGTTCCGATAATACATTTTTGAAATCTTAGCGTTTTTAAGATTATAGCTTTTTCAAAAATACCAACTTCTTTGAAAATCACAACTATTTCAAAAATCAAGACGTTTTTGAAAATCAAATTTAAAAAAATGCCAACTTTTTGGAAAATCCTTACTTTTAAAAAAATTATATTTTTTTGAAAATAAAAAATAGTAAAAGGTAGGACTTTTTTTGAATATCTTGACTAAAATAATGAATTTTTCAAAATCTTCACATTTTAAAAATCCCAACATTTTTAAAATTTTTGACTTTTTTGAAAATCCTAAATTTTAAAAAATCTGCACTTTTTCAAAAATATTCACTTTTACAAAATCACGATTTTTGTTGAGAATCTCAATTTTTTAAAAATCTCATCTTTTCAAAAATCCTAACATTTTTGAAAAGGTCAAGTTTTTCAAAAATATTGACTTTTTTTAAATCCAGACTCTTCAAAAATCTTGATTCTTCAAAAAGTGAAAAGCCTAACTCTTTCAAAAATCCTTACATTTTTGAATCATTCATTTTTCGAAAAGTCCAATTTATTTGAAAATCTATACATTTTTAAAATCTCGATGTTTTCAAAAATAACAAGTTCGTTTAAAATTGCAACTTTGTTGAGAATGGGCCTTGCTTAAATAGACAAGGAATAACATTCTAGGAACCACTCAAGGTCGTAGATCAAGTCATAAATCAAGAAAATAACTAGTCATTAAAGAACTAGTCAAGACTATAGATTTAGGAGAGAACTAGACATCAAAGATCTAGTCAATATTGTAAATCAAAGAAAGAACTTTACCGAACAACTAGATAATGTATCTTAATATCTAAATAAGATAAAAGAAATATCCACACGCATAAGTGGGTGAGGATAAATACAATAAAGGTAAATAAAGTACCTAGGTGAACATGTACTAAGGTAAATACCTATTCTAACATCCCCCTCAAGTGAAACTAGGTGCCAATATAGAAGTGACATGTCCATAGTATAAGACTTGAAAACTACGCCGATGAGGTACTCATGTACAATAATTAGGAAAAAATGGACACCTGCAAGGTACCTAAAACTAGTATCAACAAATTAAAAAGAGTAAAGACCCGTTCTAAGGCACACTAAGAAGCTCGGCTCAAAAAAATCTTACAATGCTGAAGAATTTTTGTGTACACTATGGTTTGAATCCACTGCTAATCACAAAACTAAAAACAATCGACACTCGGTTTCACGAATAGCTTCATACAAGGAGATTATTAACGGAGTGATGTCGAAAGTATAAAAAAATACCAAACATAATTTGATCAACTGTTGCAAATATGTGTGAAACAATACAAGAATAAAAACTAAAGCAACAAGGCAAGGACACAAAACCCGACGAAGCAGGATCAACACCACACCCTCCCATACCGCTGAATGGGTGGAGTGGCACTACAAATCTGTAAGAGTTGTAAAAACAACTACTCAAACACGACAAACTAACTATGGAATGCACTAGAATAGATACCCCATAAGAGATATTGTCAACATGCCAAAAGTATCGAAAATACAGATACAAAATATCTCAACAAATAAGAGAGATACACTACACTTGCTTAAGAAAAATACTCAAAATAAAAAACATCACAATGCATAAAGTATAGAAAGTGGAGCAAGAGGCCGAATGGTGGAGGAGCCATGCCTCGTAGAGTCCTCTCAACAAATTCCTAAGTCATTGCCACGAGTGATAGGATATCCACCCCAAATCAACATGGATGGATGAAGAAGATGCCTACATATGACTTGGTACAAAATACACAATGGGTGCAAGAAAAAGAACATTAGAATGTGTGTTAGGTTGATCATTTTTTATAGTTGAAATCTCATATTTCTCAAGCCTGATTGATGGTGTAAAACTCATGTGTTGCTCATGATCCTTAGAAAGACTCGAGTGATAAAAAAGGAGCTCTATCCATGAGTGATCCCAATGAAGTATCTGCTTGAAAACTAATGTCATGATGAGAATTCCACTTAACATGTGGAATAGAGGAAACAATACCCTGTGAATGTCTACCAATGACTCCGCTAGTGAGACCCATAGAATGGAGCATGTAAGAACTGAATGCAGTGGTATGCTTTTCAAAAAAGCCATGTAGCTGAGCAGATGTGGGATACACAACATGTGTTCTTGTAATAGTCACGAGATGTGGAAGAGCATGCAATAACAAGCTCATAGGTGTATGAGTATCAAGAGCAAGAAAACAGACTCAAAGACCGTGATGATCAAGGTCAATGGGTTTAGGAGCAATAGTTGTAAGTAGACTAGGAGCATGGATATGGATGTCCACAATATGATGGTGATGTTGTAGGCTAGCAAGTTTGTTCTACAGGAAGTGTATTATTGTATCCTTATCGTGAATGAGTGATTATAGAAGAGAATTTCACTTCTTGAGCGATCTATTTTCTTCCAAAATTTTTATAATATCCTCTTGAAATCCACACACTTTAAAGAAAAACATATCATTTCAGAATCCATGATATATACAAAATGCAACTCCCAAAAGTTTAGGACAACGGGCTCATCTGAAATTACGTCCACAATTGATTACAACACTCCTCCATATTTGACACTTTATAATTATAGTTTAAGTCTATAAATAAATATTTTAAATAGAAAGAACACAAAAAAAAACACTTTTGCAAAAATTGCATTCAAAACCGAGTTACCAATCAAAAGTTACAATCTTTTTAATATTTTACTCTGTTATTTATTTTAGTTACAACTAAAATAAAATAAATTGTTGTTGCCTTCACCACACAAATAAAATTAAAGGGGTTTGAAGTTAAGTACCTACTAGTAGGAATCACAAGCTTTAAGCCCTCATATGACCATACCATATAACTAACGGATAAGAATTTTAATGGGTGTTTGCACAACTTATTATTCTTGGGTGTGTCACATATTTTCATGAAAGTCACATCTAACTCGCCTCTTGTAGTAAAAAAATATTATTTCTAGATCTGTAACCTTTGTTTGCCAAAAATAGCAACCTACGGATTTGCCCGACATAGTAAAAACATGCACAACATCTCGTGGACCTCTGCCAAAAAAGGAAAGATCTAAAAATATCTTGCACACAAATTGAAATAGCTATGTTGTAAAAGAAAACTTCCCTGTGTAGATCCCGAGAAACCCAAAGCAGACACAACAAAATCCCACGTTTTTTTAGTGGGCATGAATCCCAAGGTGCACTAGTGTGCTTCTCTGCAATAACAAAAGAAACTAAAAAACAACCGCCTGACAGAAATGGACAAGTTTATAGTCAATCTTAGGTTTTCACACCATCCAGATCCAATGGAAGCCTAAATATATGAATATACAAAGATTATATTTACAAAATAAAACTTACAGACGGATGTCAACAACAATCTTCTGCTTCCGATACCATAAAATGAACAATAACCATATCATACCAAGCCAAGAACATAGATGCTAATCAAACACCACAATCAATAAGATGAAAGTAATTCACTATAATACATTTGCAAACAAATGAGCAGCAATATCATATATTATAATTGAACCCATGTAATAATACATTGAGATTGGGCCTTGCTTATTAAATAGGCAAGGAATAACAATCTAAGAACTAGTCAAGGTCATAGATCAAGTCATCAAAGGACTAGTCAAGACCATAGATTTAAGAGAGAACTAAACATCAAGGATTTAGTTAATACCATAGATCAAGGAAAAAATTAGTCAATACCATACATCAAAGAAAGAACTATACCTAATAACTAGATAATATCTCATAATATATAAATAAGATAAAGAAAAATATCCACACACATAAGTGGGTGAGGATAAATACAATAAAAGTAAATAAATTACCTAGGTGAACATGAGCTAAGGTAAATACCTACTTTAACATGTTTACGGTTGAGTGTTTGGCACTTAGGGTTTAGGTCTCATGGTTTACGATTGAGGGTTAGTATTTAGGATTTAGTGTTTAGGTTTAGGAACAATTACAACTTAAGGTTCAGTTTTCATGATTAAGGGTCTATGGCTCAACATTCAAGGTTCGTAGTTATGAGATTAAGTTTTAGGGTTTAGGTATCTAGCTAAAGATTTAGGGTTTAGGGTTTTGTCTTAGGGATGGGTTTAGGGTTTAGAGTTAGGCATAAGGCTTTAGGGTTTAAGGCTCAAGGTTAGGAATTTAAGGTTTATTGGTTAGGTTTTAGGGTTCATGGCTCGGGATTAGGGTTTATGGTTTAAGGTTTGGGGTTTAGAGTTTAGGTTTTACGATTTAGGGATTTGGGTTTATGGTTTATGGCTAAGGGTTTAGGGTTTAGGATTCAGTGTTAAGGGTTTATGGTTTATGGTTTAGGATTTAGGGTTTTGGGCTTAGTGTTTAGGATGTTGGGGTTTAGGGTTTAGCGTTTACGACTCAGGTTTCAAGTTTTAGGGTTTAGGGTTTAGGGGTTGTAATTATGAAAAGTCACGATTTCAAAAATATCCCGATTTGGAAACAATTAGGATTTTGAAAAATTCATGATTTTCAAAAAGTCTGTATTTTATAAGATTTTTAAAGTGATAAAGTCATGAATTTAAAAATTCCACAATTTTTAAAAAACTTGTGATTTTTTTAAAATTTGGAATTTTAAAAAAAGTCGTGATTTTATAAAAAGTTGAAATTTTGAAAAATTAAAGATTTTGAAAATGTTAGGATTTTTACAAAAATTGAGATATTCAAATTAGTTGGGATTTAAAATCTCTTCATTTTTGTAATTCTCAACTTATTTAAAAATTGCACCTTTTTCAAAATCTTGTCTTTTCTCAAAATTGTTGGCTTTTTCAAAATCACTACTTTTTTGAAATCCTAACCTTTTCATAATCCCGACTTTTTTTAAAATCTCAAACTTTTGCAAAAAAACTTAATTTTTTTGAAATTCAAACTTTTTAAGAATTATGAAATTATATCTTTTTCAAAAATTCACATTTTTCGGAAAATAATTACTTTTAAAAAATCGTGACATATTCAAAAATTTAGAATTATGAAAAATCAAAATTATTCAAACTTCCTATTTTTTTGTTAAATCCTAATATTTTAATGAAGTTGAGATTTTTAAATATGTGGTTTAAAAAAATAGACTCAAACAGACACCCAGAGCACAAGTTATGACCGTTTCAAGTTCCAACTAATTTTGGCGCATCACTACATGTTTGAAATTTTGAATTTTTTGAGATTATAAATTTTTCAAAAATCCCAAAGATTTTAAAAATTGTCATGTTTTAAAAAATTGAAAATTTTTCAGAAATCCTAGCTTTGTAAAAATTCCTAAATTTTCTTAAATCTAAACTTTATCAAAAATGTTGACTATTGAAAATACTCCTCACCTTTAAAAAAATTATATGTTTTCGAATATCAAAAATATTTAAAAATAGGACCTTTTCAAATATCTTGACTTATTCAAAATCCTGACTTTTTCAAAAATCTCAGATTTTTAAAATCCAAAGATTTTCAAAAATATTGACTTTCTTGAAAATCTTCACTTTTTCAAAATCATGACTTTTTGGAAAATCTCAAAAAATTTAAAATCTTGTCTTTTAAAAAATCCTAACCTTTTTAAAATCTCAATTTTTCAAAAATCTTGACTCTTAAAAATGTGAAAAGCCCAACTCTTTTGAAAATCCCAACTTTTAAAAAATTTGGACTTTTTTGAAATATTCATTTTTTGAAAACCCCAACTTGTTTGAAAATCAAAACATTTTCAAAGTCCCAACATTTTTTAAATCTTGATGTTTTCAAAAATAACAACTTTGTTTAAAATAGCAACTTTTTCAAAAGTCATGAATTTTTTGAAAATCTCATGTTTTAGGGTTCGTGGTTTGGCGTTGACAATCAAGGTTCGGGATCAAGGTTTAGTGTTTAAGAATTAGGTTTTAGTGTATACGGTTGAGTTTTTATTAAAAATCTTGACTTTTACAAAATCATGAATTTTTGGAAAATCTCAATTTCTTTAAAATCTCATCTTTTCAAAAAACCTATTTTGTTTAAAATGTCAAGTTTTTAAAAAATCTTTAATTTTAAAAAATCTAGACATTTAAAAAATACATAAAGCGCAACTCTTTTGAAAATTCAAACTTTTGAGAAATATTCATTTTTCAAAACCCCAACTTGTTTAAAAATCTGAACATTTTCGAAGTCCCATCATTTTTAAAAACTTTATGCTTTCAAAAGGAATAACTTTGTTTAAAATTGAAAGCTTTTCAAAAGTTGTGACTTTTTTGAAATCTCAAGTTATTAAAAATCCTAAGTTTTTCAAAAAAATTGACTTTTGAAAATCCCAAGTTTTTAAAAATACCAACTTTTTCCAAATCAAATTCTTTTAAGGTTTCTAGGTTGTGTGTTTTTGGCTCAGAGGACTTAGTGTTTAGGGTTTAGGTTTTTGGGCTCATGATTCAGGGTTTAGGGTTTAGTTTTAGTGTTTAGGGATTAGGGCTTAGGGCTCGGTGTTAAGGGTTCAGGAATCAAGGATTAGGGTTTAAGAATTAGGTTTTAGGTTTTAGGATTTAGGTTTCGGGGTTTTGCATTTAGGGTTTAGGGCTCGTGGTTTATGATTGAGGGTTTAGTAATTAGGATTTAGCATTTAGGGTTTTAGTGTTTAAGACTAAAATTTTTAGGGTTTAGGAGTAATTAGAGCTTAAGGTATAGGGCTCAAAGTTTAGGGTTTAGGACGTAGGGGTCATGGTTTAGGTCTCGGTGTTCATAGTTGAGGGTCCATGGCTCAAACTAGAACAAAATAACTTGATTATTACTAGCAAATCTAAATGAAACCCTTGATTCGAGCCATAATCATTTAATGGTAGAATTTTAAGCTTGTCACGATGTACCATTCTCAAGAGCAGCAAATATTCTCGAAGCAAAGAGGTTTCAGTTCATGAGAGTAAGGCATTAAA
Source organism: Taxus wallichiana var. yunnanensis (assembly GCA_018340775.1). Lineage (NCBI taxonomy): Eukaryota > Viridiplantae > Streptophyta > Pinopsida > Cupressales > Taxaceae > Taxus > Taxus wallichiana. Next base: position 236,066,284 of record CM031242.1, read on the forward strand.
TTTAGGAAAAACCAACCATAGTATCATGGCAGCCACAACAACTCGAACCAGATTTATGAAGAATAGCTTCAGCATTAAAATACAAGTGAGCAGATCTCAAACAGTGGCCAAGCCCAGTTTTAAAAATGGAAACCCAAAGCAGAGAAAATCATTTTCACTATATTATTGAAAGAATCTCACAACAAAATGAAGAATCACTATATACAAATTGAAACAGTTTGAGCCATCAAATTTTAGAATTATCATCAAAGCCTCAGGTCCATAAGAAATTGCATATACAATTGGAAAAATATTGCAGCTTTAATGCAAAGAAAGTTTTCAAAAGAAAAGGACAGCTGAAACAGATCTTGAGATCAATGCAAGAAGCAAGTATAACAAGAAAGGAAAATACAAGAGTAATTCAAATTACCAAATTAGAGCTTTGATGTCTCCAAATAACCACAAAAGCTAAGTTACATAGCTCGAGCCAGTTTAACAAATGAGCAAAAATGACCATGTTTTCCGTGAATGCTTAGTAAATAATAAATAGAATGCAGATTGAGAATAGAAATTAGAGTGAGTTATGAATAGAGCCAAAGCAACAATTTTAAAATGTAGATATTTACAAAAGCTCTAACCTAAAATGTAGGAAAAACCTGTCATAAAATTCACTATCATGACTTGAGGCCAATACATAGAAGGAATGTAGTAAGTCCTTACTCAACGGGGCATCTGTCTAAATGAAAATAATACCCATGATTTCAGAGCTTGAAAGGTTAAAATAATGTAGAGAAAGAGCCATAAACTTCAAGAAATCTTAAAAAGACAACCATGAACGAAACAAATTTTAGAAATGAAATCCCACCAGTGTAAAATCCACATCGAAAATCGTGAAACCCTTTGCAAGATGTCATGAGCTGTGAGAAAGATGAAAGGGAAGAAATGCGTTTTATGGCCAACATAGGAAAATGAAGGAAATACAAAGCTCTGCATAGAAATAATAAATGGCGGATCAAGAAAAATTGTAGAGTTGCATTTACTAATCCACCAAGATGTCAAATGCATAGAAAAGGAAAAGGGCATTTCCCCCTCTTTAATGGAAAGTTTGAATGAAGAAATATCTCCTTACCTAAAATTTATAGGCCAAGTTAGTGTAGAGTAATGCAAGATACACTCCATAACACAAAGCTTTGAGATTTCACAATGACATCCAGGAAAACCTAACACCTCCATCATATGCACAAACTTCACAAATACAAGCTCAAACTTCATAGAGAAAGTCTACAAAATGAGGCAGAGCCTTCAAATTGATGTATAATCAAAAATCACATCTTAAACCAAGCAACCAGAGCTCCATTTCCAACCACGGCCACCATGAAATGTTTTGGCAGAGTTTACTTAGCTCAAAAGAGCTCGAAACAAAATATAAAATGATTAGAGTTTTGAACCCTTTTATCTTTTCATCTAAAGTTAGTTAACCATTCATGCGGCACCTCACAGAATCAAACCTTAACCACCAAGATTCGAAAAATTTCCATCGATAAATGCTCATGGGTCGAAGTCTCGTGCAAAAGGGGACTATCTTATTAATCAAATGATTAGATTATTTTGACCTCGAAATATAGTATATGCATTGATCAGTCAAAAGGAAGACCATGATAATAATTAAACAATGATTCTTAATCAAACCAAGTGCCACAGAAACCAAGGTATTTTTGTAATTAGTTAAAGGAGCCAAAGTGTTATATCAAGTGTATGCCAAGTGTAAAGATACCATGATAGGGAAGAATATGCCATGACTAATCAAAACCTTATCCTCTATAAATATTACCTTATTTTTCACAAAAGGAGGAATTATTATTTTGCACAAGTGGTCCCCATAGCAAGAAGACAAATGTTGAGCATGTGAACATGTGTTACATCAGAGCTACAAGACAAAAGTTGCATGCACATTAGAGAAGACTTGCACATCAAGCAAGGGCTATTATTAGCCAAAATATTCACCCAAATTTATTCATTATTTTAGAATTAAAGCAGTCAACTGCACTTTGACTAAAGTGTATTTTTGGAATCAAAGGCTATTATTGCCTCATTGTAAACAACATGTTTATTTTATCTCTTTGTTTATTCATGATAAAGGCTAAAAATAACATGTATGGGTGAGTTTAGACTAAAACCTATTGTAAGGAGGGGTGGGTGAATAATGTTTGCTATATATTGTGTGTATTGACAAAGAAAAAGAGAAGGATTTTTTAGATGTAGGAGTGCTGTAGTAATTTTTGTCAGTTTTTCCCTTGAATGAGAACCAATTATTATCTTTCTAATTATTTGCAGTGGTGTCTATCATTATATGAGCTCTTTTGAATTTTAATTCCCTGAATTCATTATCTCACCTTACTACAAATTTGGTGTTTTCTACATAGTCTTAGTGTGCATGTTAGTTTGCTGTGATGTTGTGATTTATCCCTTAACACATAAGTGTTTTACCTTAGGATTTAGTTGAACCCTATTGGTTCGTGCTCCTTTAATCTATTCTCAGTAAATTGTGCATGTACTCAGTCAAATCCCTCAATAATTTTGGTGTATCACCTCATTTAAATTTCAGTTACAGCCATCTTTTTACCCTTAAAACCCCAAAAAAAAATAGTTTAGGATACATCAATAAGGAACCAGACTTATAATCCCAAAGACTCACCTCAAAATAGGGATACCCATAGCCCTAAGGTGTTTCAATTGTATTTAAGGAATTGAAGGAAGAACAAGCTTAAAACCCTGTTGTTATTCCTCAACCATGATGTACTTCTGAGAGAATAGTTTTTGGCACACCTAGTGGGACAAGAAGAATTACTATTGATTCATTCTGAAGATTGAAGATCCAAAGTAGAACTCGTTTGGGGACTCCATAGATATGATTTCAAACCAATACATTGTTTTTATCATCAAATTCTTCACCTGCATCCTTTTAAAGGTATTTTTGAAGAAATTACAAATCTATTATTTTACTATTATCATTTGTTTTCATGAATAACAGACCTGTTTTTCATATTTATATACTTTATGAGGTCCTGCAGCCATGAATCCCTATTTTTAACAAAATAACCAATCAAATCAACAACTTTTGTATCCATTTTCCCCTTCAGATCAGTACTATGATCCCTATCAAGCACCTTGAAAATCAATATGACTATCAATATGATGATTATTATGCTACTCAAAATCAAGCTTATGAAGATGGTTATGCTGATTGTGAATGACGGAAAGAACAATTGTAGAAATCACTAGTGGAAAATAATAAACATCAGGTTGAGGAACCCCGTCAACTAGATGTTCTCACTTACCTTCCCTCTCAAGATCCAGTGCTCACATACCTTTATTGCCAGCAAAAGCATACCATTTATCAAACTCCAAGTTTACATGTTGCAGCAAATTCTACTACTTCTATTCCACAATCACATACTGAAAGGAAATATCCATTTCAAGATTTTATTTTGATTTTTTTCTAAATACGTAACTCCTACCCCAAATCCTTTTTCAAAAATTTCTAATTTAAGTTGAAAACTAGCCCACCCCTCCTCCATCTGTAGTACCAATTCTTGAAGGTACATATCATAAAATTAGCAAGGAGGGCAGCCAACTTAAGAAAATAGCAGGCTAGATTTTTGCGAACATGTATCAATGGGTTCAAAGTTTCAGTTTAATCATATTCCGAGTTAGAAGGAACCCATGCAAGAGGTAGAGTTTGATTTCGTAAGAGATCAAAAATACGTGAAAGATGATAAGTAATCTACATATTATGAGTGTAGTGTGCATGAAGGCACCATACTCACACAACTTACATTCATAACAAAAGATGAGGGATCAGTTTCAAATAAAAAGGAGGTGGAGATCAAAATAAAGTGTGTTGCAGAGTTACAACTTGAAGAGGTTGATTTCTTGTCAGATTTAGAAGATTGCATTGGTGAAGAACAACCTATAAAACTTACTACTTATGCAGTTTCATCATTCATCTTCTATTATACAAAGCCTCTTATTGCTAAGGTCTCTTTTGCACTTGAAAAAGAGCAAGAAGTTTCATTGGATGAAGATCCTTTCTTTCCCCAAGATGATTTCTTTTCCTTTTGGAAGAATCATTTTTAGAGGAGAATATGACATAATAGCTTGCTGCCTAGATAAGATCTTATGCAGAAAAAAAGAGATGAATTTTATTTTATAGATTTTGTGTTGAATCAGAATGAGCAAGGGGTAGAATCAGTTATGACAGTTGTGGTACAACATCTTGGGGAGGCTAAAAATTATTTAAAGCAATTTCAAAATGTGATCAAGGATGGAAATGAGATCAGTGAAACAATGCAGATTAGAAAGTTCAACTTACTAGTTGCTAGGAGGCTTTGTCCTAGTCATTATTTGGCTGGTTTGCAGAAAATTATAGTAGTACCATATTTTGTGCCAATTTTAAAGCATAAAGAAGAGTTTTCATGTTCATCCCCAAAACCTCTCAGAATAACTTGAAGATCAGATAGAGGTTTTTATCTTGTGAACAAAAATAATGTACATATCTTGTTTCAAGCTTCATCATGTTACTTGTTTTACAAGTTGAATTCATTGCCTCTGTTTTGGAGAAAGGGAAGTTAATTTTTACTACTATTTTGAGGTTTCATTTAGCTTCATTTTACAACTGGTTTACTTACAATGTTTTTCAATTCAATAAGTGCATTCATGCACATGATCTGGTTTACGAGATTTTTTCCTAAATTTAATTTATTTTTCATAAAGGTAAGTTTTTAGAAAAGGGAAGATTTTGGTTATATGCTTTGACACCACACCCAATGGACAAGAGCAAGGCACTAGTCTTAAAGCTAGCAAGAAACTTTCCCACATGATCACCAAAAATGTTGATAATTTTTACACTTGTGCAAAAATGGGCAATGCAAAACTTCGTTTCAGACGGAAGGCATTGATGTGATGAACCTAAATAATGGGAAGATAGATAGTTTCTTAAAGTTTTTAGTTATATTAAGTAAATCAGTAAAGTAATATGTATCTATGTGTGTTGTTTTCGAATGCAACACCTCACGTATATTGTCATTCCATGTTCAACTTCATCAAAGTTACACGAAAGCTCTGAAGAACTGAAATACAACCTTGATAAAGACAAGAATAGCTATAGACCTGAGGAGTTGGACTCTAGAACAACAAACCTAGTTGTTGTTTGCATGGCTAAAGGTACATTATCAGTTACAGGTACATTAATTCTTGTTATTTATTTATGTTTGAATGAGATTAATTATGTTTTGAGTTGTTTAGTTCATTCCAAAATTATCATTTACAGTAATCAAATGCAAAAGGAAATAGACAACTCAATTACAAAATTTAATTTCATTTATTCATAAAGAGATACAAATTCAGTTTTCCCACACAAGCCATGGGATGTAACTTATGACTATTAAAGCAAAAGATACATGTACACAAAGCTAAAAGAAAAGGAATATAAAAGAAACTCATCATTTCCTTTAGGTCTTCTCTTTGTCTTCATTGCTCTAGTTACATCTTTTGCATCATCTAGCTCTATCAAATGCAATGAAGAACATAAATAAATGGTTGTCAAATTTGAGCTCATGGTTTAATCTGTATACTTGTGCTAATAGTTTCATGCAAATGAATCATTTGAACTCAACATGCATACGGTACATGAACTAGATACATAAATAGAAAGTAATATCTTGTAGAACATATGATTCTCATGAATCATGATAGACAAAGGAAAAACAAAATGTTACAACATTGAATGGATAAAACTGATTATTCCTCAAGTACATGTTTTCAGCAAAGGAACAACCATGTCTTGAACTAGAAAAAATCATAGCTATTTCTAGCAAATCTCAATGAAACCCTTGATTCATGCCAGAGTCATTTAATGGCAGAATTTTCAGCTTGTCAGAATGTACCATTCTCAAGAGAAATGAATATTCTCATAGCAAAGGGGTTTTAATTGATGATGAAACAGAAATATAATCATGGCGGCCACAACAACTCCAATATATTTATGAAGAAGAGCTTTAACAATTAAATACAAGAGTCACGGTGAGCATATCTCAAACAAAGTGGCTGAGCTCAATTTAAAAAAATGGAAACCCAAAGTAGAGCAAAGCATTTTCACTATATTATCGAAAGAATCTCACAACAGAATAAAGAATTACTATATACAAAATGAAATAGTTGCAGTCATCAACTTTTAAAATTATCATCAAAGCCTCCGGTCCATAAGAGATTGCATATACAATTGGCAAAAGATTACAGCTTCTATGTAAAGTAAGTTTTCAAAATAAAAAGACAACTCAAACAGATCTTGAGATCAATGCAAGCAAGTATAACAAAAAAGCAAAACACAAGAGCAATTTGTATTACCAAATTAGAGCTATGAGGTCTCCAAATAACCACAAAAGCTAAGTTACATAGCTCGAACAAGTTTAACAAAGGAGAAAAAATGATGACCATGTTTTTCATGAATGCTTAGTAAATGATAAATGTAATGTAGATTGATAACAAAAATTAGAGTGAGTTATGAATATACAAATCCAAAGCAACAGTTTTAAAATGTAGAGATTTACAAAGTCTATAACCAAAAATGTAGAAAAAACCTGTTATAAAAGTCACTATCATGATTTGAGGCCAATACATGGAAGGAATGCAGTAAACCCTAAATCAATAGGGCTAGTTGTTGAAACAAAAATAATACACATTATTTTAGAGCTTGAGAGGTAAAAATAATGCAGAGGAAGAGCCGAAACATCAACAAATTTGAACATGACAATAACGGAAGAAACAAATTTTAGAAATGAAATCCCACCAGTGTAAAACCCACATCAAAAATGGAGAAACCCTTGCAAGTTGTCACGAGATGTGAGAAAGGAAAAAGGGAAGAAATAATTTTTATGGCCAACAAAGGCAAATGAAGGAAATACAAAGCTCTACACATAAATAATAAATGGCATATCAAGAAAATTTTACAGAGTTTCATTCACTAACCTAAATGAACAGAAAAGAAAAAGGGCATTTCCCCCTCTTTAATGGAAAGTTTGAATGAAGAAATATCTCCTTACATTAAATGTATAGGCTGAGTTAGTGCAGAGTAATGCAAGATACACTCCATGACACAAAGCTTTGAGATTTCACAATAACGTCCAGGGAAAACCTAACACCTCCATCATATGCACAAACTTCAAAGATACAAGCTCAAACTTCACAGAGAAATTCTACAAAATGAGGCAGAGAATTGATGGATAATCAAAAATCACATCTTAAGCTAAGCAACCAGAGCTCCATTTCCAACCACGACCGCCATGAAATTTTCTAGCAGAGTTTACTTAGTTCAAAAGAGCTTGAAACAAAATACAAAATGATTAGGGTTTTCAACCCTTTTATCTTTTCATCTAAAGTGAGTTAACTTGACTCAACCTAAGTTAGTTAACCATGCATGTGGCACCTCACAGAATCAAACCTTAACCACCGGGGTTAGCAAAATTTCCAGCGATAAATGCTCATGGGTCGAAGTCTCATGCAAAAGGGGGAATGTATTATTAATCAAATGATTAGATTATTTTGACCTCGAAATATAGTATATGCATTGATCAATCAAAAGGGGGACCCTAATAATAATTAAACAATGATTATTAATCAAACCAAGTGCCACATAAACCAAGGTATTTTTGAAATTAGTTAAAGGAGCTAAAGTGTATATATTAAGTGTATGTCAAGTGTAGAGATATTGTGATAGAGAAGAATATGCCATGACTAATCGAAACCTTATCCTTTGCAAATATTACCTTATTTTTCACAAAAGGAGGAATTATGACCACAAGTGGTCCCCACAGAAACAAGATAAAAGTTACATGCACATTGGAGAAGAATTACATATTATTAGCCAAAATATTTACCTAAATTTATTCATTATTTCAAAATTAAATGAGTCAACTACACTTTAACTAAATTGTATTATTTAGAATCAAAGGCTATTATTGCCTCATTGTAAAATAACATGTTTATTTTATCATTTTATGTGCATTTGTGTGTGTGGTGCACATGTGATTATGTGAATGCGTGTGCATTCGCGTGCTCATGGACATGCACAGCCATGCATGCATGCATGTGTGTGTGTATGTGTATGCATGTGTGTGTGTGTGTGCATATGTGCGTATGTGTACGTGTGTGTGTGTGTGTGTGTGTGTGTGGATGCACGTTTGCATGATTGTGGGTGAGTGTGTCTGTGTGTGCATTTGTGTGTGTGGTGCACATGCGTGTGTACATGTGATTATGTGAATCCGTGTGCTCATGGACATGCACAGCAATGCATGCATGCATGTGTGTGCATGTGTGTGTGTATGTTCATGTGCATGTGTGTGTGTATGTGTGAGCACATACATGTGTGCGAGTGTGTGTGTGTGTGTGTTGATATGTGCATGTGCGTTGATATGTGCATGTGCGTTGATACGTGTATGCGTGCGTGACCGTGCATGTGCATGTGTGTGTGCGTGTACATGCGTGTGTGCAAGTGTGCATTGGTGTTTGTGTGTGCATGCATTTGTGTGCATGTGTGTGTGCATGCATGTCTATGCGTACGTGTGCGTGTGCATGTGGTTGTGTATGTGCATGTGGGTATGTGTGTGTGTGCATGTGTGTGTGTGCATGTGTGTGTGTGTGTGTCCGTGAGTGTGCATGTGTGTGCACGTGCGTTTGTGTGTGTGTGTTAAAGGGTGTGTGTGGGTGGATACGTGGTTGTGTGTACATGTACATGTGCGTGTGCGTGTGCATCCGTACAAGCATGTATGCATGTGTTCGTACATGTGTGCATGTGTGAGTGGGTTTGTGCGTGTGTGCGTGCGTGTGTGTGTGCATGTATGTGCGGGTGTGTATGCATGTGTGTGTACGTGCCTGCGTATGTACGTGCGTGTGTGTGTTTGTGTGTGTTCGTGAGCGTGCATGCGTGTATGTGTGTGTTTTGTCTATTGGTGTGCATGTGCATACGTATGTGTGTGTGTGCATGTGCCTACATGCATGTGTGTGTGTGGACGTGTGTGTGTGTGTGCATTTGACATTTTCAAAAAAGTTAAATTTTTTTAAAAGATGAGATTTTCCAAAAAGTTGTGGTTTTGTAAAAGTGAAGATTTTCGAAAAAATGAAGAGTTTTGAAAAGTCAAGATGTCCAAAAAAGTCAAGATTTTGGAAAATGTTGGGATTTTTAAAACGTCAACATTTTTGAAAAATTCAGGATTTTTGAATGAGTCAAGATATTCGAAAAAGTCCCAAATTTTAATATTTACGATTTTTGAAAAAAATCATATTTTTAAAAAGTAAGAATTTTCAAAAAGGTCAGCATTTTTGATAAAGTTGAGATTTTAGAAAATTCAGGAATTTTTAAAAAGATGTGATTTTTGAAAAAGTTTTAATTTTTTAAAACGTCACGATTTTCAAAAAAGTTGGGATTTTCGAAAAAGTTATAATATCAAAAGAGTCGTATATTGTGCTCCAGGTGTTCGTTTGAGCTTGTTTTTTAAACCACTTGATAGGAGTTTTAATAATTTAGGTTTTCCAAAAATTCTTGATATTTGAATATGTCCCGATTATTTAAAAACTCATTATTTTCCAAAAAGTTGTGAATTAAAAAAAACTATGATTTTAAAGAAGTTGCAATCTTAGAAAAGATAGAACTTCATAAATTTAAATAAGTTTGAATTTCAAAATATTTAGGGTTTTTTTGAAAAAGTTGAGATTTTCAAAAAAGTCAGGATTATGAAAAGGTTGGGATATTGAACAAAAATTAGGATTTTAAAAACATCGTGATTTTGAAAAAGCCAAGAATATTAAAAAAGTTGGGATTTTCAAAAAAGACAAGATTTTGAAAAAAGGTGTAATTTTCAAATAAGTTAGGAATTTTAAAACTAAAGAGATTTTTAAATACCAATTGTTTTGAATATCCTAACATTTTCAAAACCTTTATTTTCTTAAAATTCCAACTTTTTATAAAATCATGACTTTTCCAAAAATTACGAATTTTTATAAAATAATGAGTTTTTTTAAAATTGTGAACTTTTTAAATTCATGACTTTATCACTTTAAAAATCTTTGAAAATACATAATTTTTTAAAATTATGATTTTTACGAAATCCTAACTATTTCAAAATCGTAATATTTTTGAAATCGCGACCCCTAAACCCTAAAACCTGAGTCATAAATAATAAACCCTAAACCCCAACATCCTAAACCCTAAACCATAAACCCTTAACATTGGATCCTAAACCCTAAACCCTCAGCCATAAACCATAAATCAAAATCCCTACATCGTAAAACCTAAACTCTATATCCTAAAACTTAACCATAAACCCTAAACCGTGATCCCGAACTATGAAGCCTAAACCCTAAACCCTCAACCCCTAACCTTGAGCCTTAAACCCTCAATCCTAAACAAAGTGAACCCCAAAGCCTTAGGCCAAACCCTAAACCCTAAACTCATAACCCCGATCCTTGAATCCTGAGCCATGGACCCTTAACCATGAACACCGAGAGCTAAACCCTAAACCCCGACCTTTACGCCCTAAACCCTAAATTATGAGTGTTAAAACCTAAACCCTAAATGCTAAAACTTAATTCTTAAACCCTAAACCTTCATCCCCTAACCCTAAACCTCAGCCCTAAAACCTAAACCCTAAACACTAAACCATAAATCCTAAATCATGAGCCCAACAACCTAAACCCTCAACCTACAAACCTTAAAATATTAGATTTGGAAAAAGTTGGTATTTTGAAAAACATGGGATTTTTGAAAAGTCAAGATTTTTGAAAAAGTAAGGATTTTTAAAAACTTAAGATTTTCAAAAAGTCACAACTTTTGAAAAAGTTACAATTTTAAACAAAGTTGTTATTTTTGAAAACATCAAGATTTAAAAATGTTCGGAATTTGAAAATGTTTATATTTTCAAACATGTTGGGGTTTTTGAAAAATGAATATTTCAAAAAAATTAGGATTTTTTCAAAGTTGGGATTTTCGAAAGAGTTTTACTTTTAGAGTTTTTGAAGAGTCGGGATTTTAGAAGAGTTTGGACTTTTTAAAAAGTCAAGATTTTTGTAAAACTTGACATTTTCAAAAAAGTTAAGATTTTTGAAAAGATTAAATTTTAAAAAAATTGAGATTTTCCAAAAAGTCGTGATTTTTGAAAAGTGAAGATTTTCGAAAAAGTCAGGATTTTCAAAGAAGTTAAAATTTTGGAAAATGTTGGGATTTTAAAAACGTCAAGAATTTTGAAAAAGTCAATATTTTAGAATAACTATGAATATTGGAAAAAGTCTTGATTTTTAACATTTGCAATTTTAAAAAATTCACGAATTTTTTAAAAGTTGGGATTTCTGAAAAAGTTTTTATTTTCGAAAACTTCACTATTTTAAAAAGATTACGATTTTGAAAAAGTTGGGGATTTCTAAAAATTTATAATCTCAAAAGAGTAGTGATGTGTCAAAATTTAACAAGAACTTGAAAAGTTCATACTTGTGCTTCAAGTATCCGTTTGAGTCCTTTTTTTTTCAAACCAAATTTTTAAAAAATCTCAATTTTTTTAAAATATCAGGGTTTTCAAAAAAAAGTCAAGAATTTCAATAATTTAGATTTTCTAGAAATTTTTGATTTTTTAAAAACCTTTATTTTCCAAAAAGTTGTGAATTTAAAAAAAAGGATTTTTAAGAATTTGCAAATTTAGAAAAAGATAGAATTTCATAATTCTAAAAAAGTGTGATTTCAAAAAATAAAGATTTTTTGAAAAAGTTGAAATTTTCAAAAAATTCATGAATATGAAAAGGTTGGGATTTTAAAAAATTCCTGATTTCAAAAAATCCAAGAATTTTGAGAAAGTTGGGATTTTAAAAAAACAAGATTTTGAAAAAAGGTGTAATTTTCAAATAAGTCAAGAATTACAAAACTGAAGAGATTTTTAAATCCCAACTATTTTGAATATCCTAATTTATTTGAAAATTCTAACATTTTAAAAATCATTACTTTTTCAAAATTCCAACTTTTTATAAACTTGCGACTTATTCAAAAATTACAAATTTTTAAAAAATCACGAGCTTTTAAAAAATTGTGAATTTTTTAAATTCATGAGTTAACACTTTCAAAATATTTGAAAATCATGACTTTTTCGAAATCCTAACTGTTTCAAAATTGGGATATTTTTTAAATCGTGACTTTTTAAAAATCGTAGGACCTAAAAATCGTGACTTTTTTTAAATCCTCGAACCCCGAGACACAGACCCTCAACCATGAATACTAGGACCTAAACCCTAAACTTTTACCCCTACGCCCTAAACTCTAAACCGTAAACATTGAACCCCAAAACCTAAAACCGAGCCCTAAATCCTAAACCCTATAACCTAATTCTTAAACCCTAAACCTTGATCCCTAACCCTTAACCTCAACCCTAAACCTTGAGCCTCGAGCCATAATCCCTAAACCCTAAACACTAAACCCTAAACCCCAAATCCTGAGCCCAAAAATCTAAACCCTAAAAACTAAATCCCTTGAGCCCTAAACCCTCAACCTAGAAACCTTGAAATAGTTACATTTGGAAAAAGTTGGTATTTTGAAGAACTTGGGATTTTCAAAAGGTTGTTATTTTAAACAAAGTTGTTATTTTTAAAAACAAAGTTGTTATTTTTGAAAACATCAAGATTTTAAAAATGTTGCGACTTTGAAAATGTTCAATTTTTGAAACAAGATGGGGTTTTAGAAAAGTGAATATTTCTAAAAATTTAAGATTTTTGAAAAGTTGTGATTTTCAAAAGAGTTACGTTTTTCAATTTTTTTAAGAGTCAGGAGTTTTGAAGAGTATAAATTTTTGAAAAAGTCAATATTTTTGAAAAACTTGACATTTTCAAAAAAGTTGAGATTTTTAAAATTTTGAGATTTTTCAAAAATTCGTGATTTTGTAAAATTTAATATTTTTGAAAAAGTCAAGATTTTAGAAAATTTTGGGATTTTTAAAACATCAAGATTTTTGAAAAATTAAAGATTTTGAATTCTTTAGATATTCGATCCTAAACCCTAAACCCTCAACCCTAAGCCTTGAGCCCTAATCCCTAAACACTAAACACTAAATCCCTTGAGCCTTAAACCTCAACCTCGAAACCTTAAAATAGTTAGATTTGGTGAAATTTGGTAATTTCAAAAAGTCTAAATTTTTGAAAAAGACAACATTTTTATAAACTTGAAATTTTAAAAAATCACGACTTTTGAAAATGTTACAATTTTAATCAAAGTTGTAATTTTTGAAAACATCAAGATTTAAAAAATGTAGGGACTTTTCAAATGTTCAAATTTTCAAACAAGTTGGGGTTTTGAAAATTGAATATTTCAAAAAAGTCATGATATTTTAAGAATTAGGAATTTCTAAAGAGTTGGGCATTTAATGATTTTTGAAGAGTCTGGAATTTTGAAAAAGTCAAGACTTTTGAAAAAGTGTAGATTTTCAAAAAGTCATGATTATATAAGGATTTCAAAAAAGTCGTGATTTGAAAAATCTAAGAATTTTAAGAAATTTGAGATTTTCAAAAAGACAAGATTTTGAAAATAGGTGTAATTTTCAAATAAGTTAGGAATTAAAAACTAAAGAGATTTTTAAATCCCAAATGTTTTTAATATCCTAATTTTTCTGAAAATCCTAACATTCTTTAAATCTTTAATTTTTCAAAATTCTAACTTTTATAAAATCGTGACTTTTTTGAAAATTACGAATTTTTAAACAATGATGAGTTTTTAAAAGATTTTGAACCTATTAAATTCATGAGTTAGTATTTTTAAAAAGACCCGATTTTAATTTTTTTGAGATTTTCAAAAAGTCGTGATTTGTTAAAAGGGAAGATTTTCCAAAAAGTCGGGATTTTTGAAAAGTTAGGATTTTCAAAAAAGTTGAATTTTTTTAAAATGTTGGGATTTTAAAACATCAAGAGTTTTGAAAAAGTCAGGATTTTTGAATAAGTCAGGATATTCGAAAAAGTCCCGATTTTTAATATTTGTGATTTTTGAAAAAGTATAATTTTCAAAAATACTAAGGGTTTTCAAAAAAGTCCACGTTTGGATAAAGTTAAGATTTTAAAAAAATGAAATTTTTAAAAAGTTGGGATTTTTGAATACGTTTGTATTTTCGAAAACATCACGATTTTTTTAATAGTTACATTTTTTAAAAAGTTGAGATTTTCGAAAAAGTTATAATCTAAAAAGAGTAAAGATTTCAAAAATGTAGTGATGCGCTAAAATTAACAAAAATCTTGTTTGGGTTTGGAATACCCAATCCAAAGGTTTGGACTATGTATTGAGAAATTAAAACTGTGTTTGACAAAAAAACATCAAAATTTCACTTGTGCACCCTAATATATTGTGCTTTAAAATTAATATTCAAAAATAAATTATACTACAATGTCAAGCTCATTTTTACCTTCATGACAATATAATTCTTTCTAAAATCTTATTAATTTAAGGATTTCATCCATAATTTCTTTTACTAGTGCCTTGTTTTCTTAGAAAAACCTATAAATATTTTTTTAGTGCACATTATTATAATTGTTTCATCCATATTAAAAACTAAAGAGATTTTCTCTGAACTCCATTGTACATGCACTCAAAACAACTGAAAAATAATTTTTTTCTCAAAGTTATTGGGGTGCACACACAAATATTTCATTTTTGGGATATGTGCACTTTGAAAATTAATAAAAATTATATATGCATCCAAGAAATAATAAAAATTTAGTGGGATCTCATACAAGGTCATAGCTAACTTTATAACAAAGTGATTTGAAAAAATATATATACAACTCAAAAAATGGTGGGGTGCACACACAATAGGTTCTTATCTTTTTAACTAAAAAAAATACTCTTTTTGCACACCATGTTTGAGCCTATTCTCAACCATTTTATTGTTTAAAAGTAGCATTTTAGAAACCTAATTTCGAGCTCTATATAGTATTTTTATTGTTATTACTTTGTCAAAGTTTTCAAAAATCATGGCTTTGTTGAAATATCGATTTTCCAAAAAGTAGTAGGTATTTTGAATAATCAGGATTCTAGACTCTGAGCCATAGTAGGTATTTTAAGGTTTAGGTTTTAATATTGAGGGTTAAGCGTTGGGAATATGCACAAATATGGGGGGTAAAAAAGTGGCCAAAACTCCATTTTTTGAACATTTTGGTCATAACACACTCGCGTTATGGCTCAATCGTGGTATAACATGAAAAGGGAAAATCTAGGTCGCATTATAATGCAATCACATCATGGCTCAGGTATAACAAGTTGAAACGTGCTCACGTTATACTTTTCTATGTGGTTTTCCACTTTATCACCCAAATAGACATTATTCGCATTGGAAATAGGAATGTGAGCGTGTTATAATGCGCTCGCATTTCATCTTGTTGGGGTTTGGAATACCCAATCCAAAGGCTTGGATTTCCAAACCAGAGGTTTGGACTATGTATTGCGTGATTAAAACCATGTTTGACAAAAAACATCAAAATTTCACGTGTGCACCCCAATATTTCATGCTTTAAAATTAATATTCAAAAATAAATTGTACTTTAATTTCAAACTCGTTTTTACCTTGATGACGATATAAATCTTTCTAAAATCTGATTAGTTTAAGGCTTTTATCCATAATTTCTTTTACTAGTTCCTTGTTTTCTTGTAAAAACCTATGCATACTTTTGGGTGCACAATTTATGATTTTTTAAAAAAGGTTTTTTTATAAACTCCATTCTAAAATGCACTAAAAAAACTAAAAATGACTTTCTTTTCACAAAGAACCAAAAACTAAATTTGATGTGCACACACAAATATTTT
Organism: Taxus wallichiana var. yunnanensis; assembly: GCA_018340775.1. NCBI lineage: Eukaryota > Viridiplantae > Streptophyta > Pinopsida > Cupressales > Taxaceae > Taxus > Taxus wallichiana. The sequence continues at coordinate 236,082,134 of CM031242.1, forward strand.
ATTTTGGAATATGTGCACTTTTAAAATTAACTAAAACTTATATATTCATCCAAAAATTATGAAAATTTACTAAGATCTTGTACATGGTTTTACCTAACTTTCTAGTAAAGAGATTTGAAAAAATATTATACAAATAAAAAATGAGGAGGTGAGATGGGGTTGGGCGCACACACAATAGGTTCTTATCTTTTTTACATAAAATGAAAAAGTCATTATTTTCTAAAAAGTTGGGATTTTGAAAAATTCCAATTTTCAAAAAAGTCGTTAATTTAAAAAAGCTAAGATTTTTTAAAAAGTTGGGATTTCAAAAAATTCCAGTTTTCAAAACAATCGTTATGGAATTTTTAAAAAGTTAAGATTTTTAAGGATTATGAATTTCACATGAGTTTTAAAAAAGTTGGGATTTCAAAAATCTGGGATTTTCAATAAAGTAAGGATTTAAAAAAAGATGGGATTTAAAAAAGTTAGGATTTAAAAAAGTTAATATTTTTTTAAAATTTGAGATTTCGTAAAATTCAGAATTTATAAAAATTAAGGATATTCGAAAAAGATGGATTTTTAAAAATTCAATATTTTTGAAAATTTTAGAATTTTGAAAATGTTGAGATTTTAAAACATCGGGTTTTTTTAATAAGTCAGGATATTCGAAAAAGTACCAATTTTTAATATTTGTGATTTTCAAAAAAAAAAAAAAAAGTAAGGATTTTGAAAAATCTCAACTTTTATAAAATATTAAGATATTGAAAAGAAGTCGGGAGTTTAAATAATATTGATTTTCCAAAAAGTTTGGATTTTTGAATATGTCACGAGTTTTGAAAAATTCATTATTTTCTAAATAGTTATGAATTTAAAAAAATAGGATTTTAAAGAATTTACAATTTTAGAACAATATAGAATTTCATAATTCTAAAAAAATTTGAATTACAAAAAATTTAGGGTTTTGAAAAGTTAAGATTTTCAAAAAGTCGGGATTATAAAAAGATTGGGATTTCAAAATCTTTTAAAATAGAGACTTTTTGAAAATAATGATTTTTTTGAAATCCAAACAGTTTCAAAATAAGGATGTTTTTGAAATTGAGACTTTTTCAAAATTGCAAACCCTAAAACCTGAAACCTGAGTCATAAACGCTAAACCCTAAATCCCAACATCCTAAACAATAAGACAAAAACCCTAAATTGTAAACCCTAAAGCCTCAACTATAAACCATAAAACAAAATTCCTAAATCGTAATACCCCAAACCATAAATCCTAAACCTTGATCCCTAAGCCATGAAGCCTAGACCCTAAAACCTAAACCATAAACCCTAAACAATAAACCCCTAACCCTGAGGCTTAAACCCTAAAAAGTGAACCCTAAAAAGCCTTAGGCCTAACCCTAAAACCTAAACCCTAAACTCATAACCATGAACCTAGAACCCCGAGCCATGGACCCTCAACCATGAACTCAAAGACCTAACCCCTAAATCTTGACCCCTATGCCCAATACCCTATTAACCCCAAACCTTAAGCTCTAATTGCTCCTAAACCCTAAAAGTCTTCAACCCTAAAACCCTCGGTGCTAAATCCTAAATACTAAACCCTCAATCGTAAACCATAAACCCTAAAACCTAATTCTTAAACCCTAAACCTTGAACCCCAAACCCTAAACCCTAAACATCAACCCTGAGCCCCGATCCCTAATTCCTAAACCCTGAATCCTGAGCCCAAAAACATAAACCCTAAACACTAAATCCCGTTAACCCTAAACCCTCAACGTAAAAACCTTAAAATAGTTAGATATGGAAAAAGTTGGTATTTTGAAAAACATGGGCTTTTAAAAAGTTAAGATTTTTAACAAGTCAGGATTTTAAAAAGTCACGACTTTTGAGAAAGTTAAAATTTTAAACATAGTTGTTGTTTTTGAAAACATCAAGATTTTAAAAATGTTGGGACTTTGAAAAAGTTTAGATTTTCAAAAAGATTTGGTTTTCAAAAATGATTATTTTGAAAAAGTCAGGATTTTTTAGAAGTTGGGATTTTTCAAAGAGGTTGACTTTTTGCATTTTTGAAGAGTCTAGATTTTTGAAAAGTCAAGATTTTTAAAAACTTGACATTTTCAAATAAGTTAGGATTTTATAAAAGACATGATTTTTAAAAAGTCAATATTTTGGAAAATGTTGTGATTTTGAAAATGTCAGGATTTTTGACTAAGTCAAAATATTCAAAAAAGTCCCAATTTTTCAATATTTGCAATTTTCGAAAAAATATAATTTTTTTAAAAAAGTTGGCATTTTTATAAAGTTGAGATTTTAAAAAATTAAGGAATTTTTAAAAAGTTGGGATCTTTGAAAAAATTTTGATTTTCAAAAACGTCACGATTTTTTAAATAGTTGCGATTTTTGAAAAGGTTGGAATTTTTAAAAAAGTTATAATCTCAAAAAAGTCAAGATTTTAAAAATGTAGTGATGTGCAAAAATTAACAGGAACTTGAAAAGGTTATAACTTGTGCTCCCAGATTCTGTTTGAGTCATTTGTTTTAATCCACATGTTTAAAAAATCTCAACTTTTTTAAAATATCAGGATTTAAAAAAAGGTCGGGAGTTTGAATAATTTAGATTTTCCAGAAATTCTAGATTTTTGAATATGTCATGATTTTTTATTTCCAAAAAGTTGTGAATTAAAAAAAACGGTTTTAAAGAATTTGCTATTTTAGAAAAAGATAGAATTTCATATTTCTAAAAAAGTTCTAATTTCAAAAAATTTAGGATTATGAAAAGGTTGGGATTTCAAACAAAAATTGGGATTTCAAAAAACTTATGATTTTGAAAAAGCCAAGAATTTTGAGAAAGTTGGGATTTTCAAAAAAGACAAGATTTTGAAAAAAGGTGTAATTTTCAAATAAGTCAGAATTACAAAACTTAGATTTTTAAATCCCAACTATTTTGAATATCCTAATTTTTTTGAAAATCCTAACATTTTCAAAATCTTTACTTTTTCAAAATTCCAACTTTTTATAAAATCGTGACTTTTTCAAAAATTATAAATTTTAAAAAATCATGAGTTTTTTAAAAATTGTGAAATATTTAATTTCATGACTTTATCACTTTCAAAATCTTTGAAAAATAGACTTTTGTAAAATCATTACATTTTCGAAATCATAACTATTTGAAAATCGAGATCTTTTGGAAATCATGACTTTTTAAAAATATCGAACCCTAAACCCTAAAATCTGAAACTTGAGTCATAAAAGCTAATCCTAAATGCCAACATCCTAAACACTAATCTCAAAACCCTAAATCCTAAAACCGTAAACCATAAACCATTAACACTTAATCTTTAACCCTAAACCCTTAACCATAAACCATAAAACCAAATCCCTAAATTTTAAAATTCAAACTCTAAATCCCAATCGTTAAACCTAAACCCTAAACCATGATCCCTAAACCCTAATCCCGAGCCTTAAAACCATAAACACTAAAAAGTGAAACCTAAAGCCTATAGCCTATACCTTAAACCGTGAGTCCTAAGCCAAAACCCTAAATCCTAAACTCTAAGTAATGTACCTTATAAACCCTAAAACCTATATAGTAAACCCTTAATCATAAACCACGAGCCCTAAAACCTAAATACAAAACCATAAACCTCGACCCCAAACCCTAAAACCTAATTCTTAAACCCTAAACATTGATCCTCGAACCCCGAACCTCAACTCTAAACTATGAATCCTAATACCTGAGCCCTAATCCCTAAACACTAAATCCCTTGAGCCATAAATACTGAACCTGGAAACCTTAGATTAGTTATATTTTCTAAAATTTTGTATTTTGATAAAGTTGGGGTTTTTGAAAGAGTTAGGCTTTTCGCAATTTTGAAGAGACGAGATTTTTCAAATAGTCAAGATTTTTGAAAAGAAAAGATATAAAAAATTTGAGATTGTTCAAAAAGTAACGATTTTGTAAAAGTGAAATTTTTGAAAAAATTAGGATTTTCGAAAAGTCGGGATTTTTAAAATAGTCAAGATCTTGGAAAATTTTGGAATTTTTAAAACGTCAAGATTTTTTTAAAAGTTATGATTTTTGAATAAGTCAAGATATTAAAAACATCCTGAATTTTAATATTTGTGATTTTTGAAAAGATATAATTTTTTTATAAAGTAAGGATTTTCAAAAAATTCTGCATCTTTTATAAAGTTCAGATTTTAGAAAATTCAGGAATTTTTAAAAGATTGGTATTTCTGAAAAAGTTTTGATTTTCTAAAATGTCGCAATTTTTGAAATAGTTGCGATTTTTGAAAATGTTGGGATTTTCAAAAAAGTTATAATCTCGAAAGAGTCAAGATTTCAAAATTGTAGAGATGCCCCAAAATTAGCAAGAAATTGAAAAATTCATAACTTGTACTCCAAGTGTCCTGTCTGTTTGTTTTAAATAAAATGTTTCACAAATCTCAACTTTTTAAAATTATCAGGATTTTTTAAAAAAATATTGGGAGTTTGAATAATTTATATTTTCCATAAATTATGGATTTTTGAATATGTCACTATTTTTGGAAAAGTCATTGTTTTCCAAAAACTTGTGAATTTCAAAAAAAAAGGATTTTAAAGAATTTTCAATTTTAGAAAAAATAGAATTTCATAATTCTAAAAAAGTTTGAATTTCAAAAATTTAGGGTCTTTGAAAAAGTTGAGATTTTCAAAAAAGTCAGGATTATGAAAAGGTTGGGATTTGAACAAAACTTGGGATTTAAAACGAGTCTTTATTTTGAAAAAGCCAAGATTTTTGAGAAAGTTGGGATTTTAAAAAATCACAAGAATTTGAAGTTACAATTTTCAAAAAGTCAAGAATTAAAAACTAAAGAGTTTTTAAAATCCCAACTATTTTGAATATCTTATTTTTAAAAAAATCTTAACATTTTCAAATTTCTAACTTTTAATAAAATCGTGACTTTTTCAAAAATTACGAATTTTAAAAAATCATGAGTTTTTAAAAAATTGTGAACTTTTTTAATTCATGAATTTATCACTTTCAAAATCTTAGAACATATAGACTGTTTGAAAATCATGACTTTTTTGAAAATATAACTATTTCAAAATAAGAATATTTTTGAAATCATGATTTTTTCAAATTATGACCCCTAAACCCTAAAACCTGAAACCTAACTCATAAACGCTTAACTCTAAACCATACCATCCTAAACACTAAACCATAAACCCTTAACACTAAATCCTAAACCTTGAACCATCAGCCATAATCCCCCAAACCTTAAACCATAAACCCTAAAAATTGATCCCTAAGCCATGAAGCCTAAAACCCTAAAACCTTAGGCCTAACCCTAAACCCAATACCATGAACCGTGAACCCTAAGCAAAAACTCTAAACACTAAATCTTTAGCTAGAGACCTAAACCCCAAACCTTGAACCCTTAGCCATGGACCCTCAACCATGAACATTGAGACCTAAACCCTAACCCCTACGATCTAAACCCTAAATTATGAGTCTTAAACCCAACACCCTAAATGTTAAATCCTAAATAATAAACCCTAAATGCTAAATGCAAACCCCTCAAACGTAAACCTTGAACCCCAAACCCTAAAATTTGAGCCCTAAATCCTAACCTTGAACCCTAAACCCTTTTTCTCAAATCCTAAACCTTGAACCTTGACCCTAAACCCTAAATCCCGAGCCCAAAACCTAAACCCTAAACACTAAATCCCCGAGCCCTAAACCCTCAACATAAAAACCATAAAATAGTTATATTTGGAAAAAAATATATTAATAAAAACTTGGGATTTTAAAAAATTAAAGATTTTTGAAAAAATCAGGATTTTCAAAACTTGTGATTTTGAAAAAGTTGCAATTTTAAACAAAGTTGTTGTTTTTAAAAACATCAAGATTTTAAAAATATTGGGACTTTGAAAATGTTTAAATTTTCAATTAAGTTGGGGGTTTTCGAAAAAATCAAGATTTTTGAAAAGTTGGGATTTTCAAAGAGTTGGGCTTTCCGTATTTTTGAAGAATCGGCATGTTTGAAAAGTTTGTATTTTCAAAAAGTTATGATTTTTGAAAAGACGAGATTTTAAAAAATTTGAGATTTTCCAAAAACTCGTGATTTAGTAAAACTGAAGATTTTCAGAAAAGTCAAGATTTTTGAAATGTAAGGATTTTTAAAATAGTCAAGATTTTGGAAATCATTGGGATGCTTAAAATTTCAATATTTTTGAAAAAGTCAGGAGTTTTGAATAACTCAGGATATTCGAAAAAGTCCCAATTTTTAATATTTGTGATTTTCCATAAAATAAAATCTTTTTAAAAAGTAAGGATTTTAAAAAAAGTCAGCCTTTTCGATAAAGTCGAGAGTTTAGAAAATTCAGGAATTTTTAAAAAGTTGGGATTTCTGAAAAAGTTTTCCTTTTCGAAAATTTCATGATTTTTGAAATAGTTGCGATTTTTGAAATGTTATAATCTCAGAATATTCAAGATTTCATAAATGTAGTGATGTACAACAATTAGTAGGAACTTTAAAAGGTCATAACTTGTGCTTCAGGTGTCCGTTTGAGTCCTTTTTTTTAAATATCAAGATTTTAAGAAAAAAATATCGGAAGTTAGAAAAATTTAAATTTTCTAAAAATTCTAGATTTTTTAATATGTCATGATTTTTGAAAAAGTTATTATTTTAAAAAAGTTGTGAATTTCAAAAAAATTAGGATTTTAAAGAATTTGTAATTTTAGGAAAAGATAGAATTTCATAATTCTAAAAAGCTTGAATTTAAAAAATTTAGGGTTTTTGAAAAAGTTGAGATTTTTTAAAAAGTTAGGATTATAAAAAGGTTGGGATTTCAAATAAAAATTAGCATTTTAAAAAGTCATGATTTAAAAAAGCCAAGAATTTTCAGAAAGTTGGGATTTTATAAAAATACAAGGATTTTGAAAAAGGTGTAATTTTCAAATAAGTCGGGAATTAAAAATTTGAAAAGATTTTTAAATCCCAACTATTTTGAATATCTTAGTTTTTTTAAAAATCCTAACATTTTAATAATATTCACTTTTTGAAATTCAAACTTTTATAAAATCGTGACTTTTTCAAAAATTATGAATTTTAAAAAAATCATGAGTTTTTAAAAAATTGTGAAATTTTTAAATTCATGACTTTATCACTTTCAAAATCTTTGAAAATACAGACTTTTTGAAAATCATGACTTTTTCAAAATCCTAACTATTTCAAAATTGGGATATTTTTGAAATCATGACTTTTTCAAAATCATGACCTCTAAACCCTAAAACCCAAAACCTAAAAACACGAGTCGTAAATGCTAAACCCTAAATCTCAACATCCTAAACACTAAGCCTAAAACCCTAAATCCTAAAATATAAACCATAAACCCTCAACACTGAATGCTAAACACTAAACCCTCAGCCATAAACCATAACCCTAAATCCCTAAATCATAAAACCTAAACTCTAAACCCCAAACCTTAAACCATAAACCCTAATCCCTAAGCCATGAAGCCTAAACCCTAAACCCCTAACCCTGAGCCTTAAACCCTAAACCCTTAGGCCTAACCCTAAACCCTAAACCCTATACCTTGAACCGTGAGCCCTAAGCCAAAACCCTAAACCTTTAGCTAGAGACCTAAACCCTAAACTCTAAACTCATAACCCCAAACCTCAAATCCTAAGCCATGGACCCTCAACCATGAACACTGAGACCTAAACCCTAACCCCTATGCCCTAAACCCTAAACTTTGAGCCCTATACCATATAAACCCTAAACCTTAAGCTCTAATTACTCCTAAACCTTAAATTCTGAGTCTTAAACACTAAAACCCTAAATGCTAAATCCTAAATACTAAACCCTTAATTGTAAACCATGAGCCCTAAACCCTAAATGTAAAACCCTCAATCGTAAACATTAAACCCCAAACCCTAAAACTTGAGCCCTAAATCCTAACCCTAAACCCTTAAAACCTTTATCACCCAGAACCCTAAACCCTTAAAACCTTTATCCCTGAACCCTAAACCTCAACCCTAAACCCTAAACCCTAAATACTAAACCCTTAACCCTAAATCTTAAGCCCAAACGCCTAAACCCTAAACACTAAATCCCCTTAGCCCTAAACCCTTAACCTAAAAACCTTAAAATATTTAGATTTTGAAAAAGTTGGTATTTTGAAAACATTGGGAATATATAAAAGTCAAGATTTTTGAAAAAGTTAAGACTTTCAAAAACTTTAGTTTTTCATGAAAGTCACGATTTTTAGGAAAGTTACAATTTTAAACAAAATTATTATTTTTAAAACCATCAATATTTTAAAAATGTTCAGACTTTGAAAATGTTCAAATTTTTAAACAAATTTGGGTTTTCAAAAATGCATATTTTGATAAAGTCTTTTCGTAAAAGTCATGATTTTTTTACAAGTCTAGATATTCGAAAAGAGTCTTGATTTTTAATATTTGTGACTTTCGAAAAAAATAAAAAAATAAAAATTAAAAGTAAGAAATTTCAAAAAAGTTGGCATTTTTATAAAGTTGATATTTTAGTAAATTTAGTAAATTATTAAAAAGTTGGGATTTCTGAAAAAGTTTTGATTTTCGAAAACGTCACGATTTTTTAAATAGTTGCAATTTTTGAAAAAGTTATAATCTCAAAAGAGTCAAGATTTTAAAAATGTAGTGATGCGCCAAAATTAGTAGGCACTTGAAAAGTTCACAACTCATGCTCTGGGTGTCTGTTTGAGTCCATTTTTTTAAACCACATGTTTCAAAAATCTTAACATTTTTAAAATATCAGGATTTTGGAAAAAGAAATTAGAAGTTTGAATAATTTGAATTTTCCAAAAAGTTGTGAATTTCAAAAAAAAAATTGGATTTTAAAAAATTTGCAATTTTAGAAAAAGATAGAATTTCATAGTTCTAAAAAAGTTTGAATTTCAAAATTTTAGGGTTTTTCAAAAATTTGAGATTTTCAAAAAAGTCAGGATTATTAAAAGGTTGGGATTTCCAATAAAAATTGGTATTTCAAAAAATTTGTGATTTCGAAAAAGCCAGAATTGTGAGAAAGTTAGGATTTTTAAAAATTGTGACTTTTTCAAAATCATGACCCCTAAACCCTAAAATCTATAACCTGAGTTGTAAACGCTATACCCTAAACACCAACATCCTAAACACTTAGCCCAAAACCTTAAATCCTAAACCATAAACCCTTAACTATGAATCCTAAAACCTAAAAAATCAGCCATAAACCATTAACCCAAATCCCTAAATTGTAAAACCTAAACTCTAAACCCCAAACCTTAAACCTTAAACCCTAAATCATTATACTTGAGCCATGAATCTTAAACTCTAAGATCTAAACCCTAAATAATGAACCCCTAAACATTGAACCCTTAAAGCCTTAGGGCTAACCCCTAAAACCTAAACCATATACCTTGAACCATGAGCTCTAAGAGAAAACCCTAAATGCTAAACCTTTATATCTAAAGACCTAAACCCTAAACTCATAACCCTAAACCTCAAACCCTAAGCCATGCACCAACAACCATGAACACTAAGACTTCTAACCCTAAACCCTAAACCCCGACCCCTACGCCTTAAACCCTAAATTCTGAGCAATATATACCCTATAAAATCTAAACCTTACGCTCTAATTGCTCATAAACCCTAAAAGTCTAAATGCTAAATCTTAAATACTAAACTCTCAATAGTAAACCATGAGCCGTAATCCTTAAATGTAAAACCCTTAACCGTAAACCTCAAACCCCAAAACCAAAAACCTAAGCCCTAAATCCTAACCCTAAATCCTAAACCATAAAACCTAATACTTAAACCCTAAACCTTGATCCCTGAACCCTGAACTTCAACCCTAAACCCTAAACCTCAAATCTTTAGCCCAAAAACCTTAACCCTAAACACTAAATCCCTTGAGCCCAAAAACCTAAACCCTAAACACTAAATCCTCTGAGCCCTAAACCCTCAACCAAGAAACCTTAAAATTGTTAGATTTGGAAAAAGTAGGTATTTTGAAAAACTTGGGATTTTTGAAAAACTTGGACTTTTGAACAAGTTGCAATTTTTAAACAAAGTTGTTATTTTTAAAACATCAAGATTTTAAAAATGTTGGGACTTTGGAAATGTTTAGATTTTAAAACAAGTTGGGGTTTTTGACAAGTTGGGATTTTCCAAAGAGTTGGGCTTTTCAAATTTTTGAAGAGTCTGAATTTTTGAAGATTCTAGATTTTTTTAAAAGTTAATATTTTTAAAAACTCAACATTTTAAAAAATGTTAGGATTTTTGAAAAGAAAGGATTTTTAATTTTTTGATATTTTTCAAAAAGTTGTGATTTTGTACAAGTGAAGATTTTTAAAAAGTCATGATTTTAAAAACACTCAAGAGTTTGGAAATTGTTAGGATTTTTAAAACATCAAGATTTTTGAAATATTCAAGATTTTTAAATAAGTTAGGATATTCGAAAAGTCTGGATTTTTAATATTTGTGCTTTTCAAAAACATAATTTTTTTAAAAAGTAAGGATTTTAGTTGTGATTTTAGAAAGTTGAGGAATTTTTAAAAAGTTTGGATTTCTGAAAAAGTTTTAAGTTTTGAAAACATCAAATTTTTGAAATAGTTACAATTTTCAAAAATGTTGGGATTTTCAAAAATTTATAATCTCATAAAAGTCAAGATTTATAAAATTTAGTGATGCTCCAAAATTAGTAGGAACTTGAAAAGGTCATAACTTTTGCTTCGAGTTTCTGTTTGAGTCTTTTTTTTTAAACCACATGTTTCAAAAATTTCAACTTTTTTAAAATATCAAGATTTTATAAAAAAAGTTGAGAGTTTGAAAATTTAGATTTTCCAGAAATTATGGATTTTTGAAAAATTTATTATTTTCCAAAAAGTTGTGAATTTCAAAAAAATTAGGATTTTAAAGAATTTGCAATTTTAGAAAAAGATAGAATTTCATAATTCTAAAAAAGTTTAAATTTCAAAAATTTTAGGGTTTTTGAAAAAGTTGAGATTTTCAAAAAAGTCAGGATTATGAAAAGGTTGGGATTTCGAACAAAAATTGGGATTTCAAAAAAGTCATGATTTTGAAAAAGCCAAGAATTTTGAGAAAGTTGGTATTAAAAAAAGACAAGATTTTAAAAAAGGTACAATTTTCAAATAAGTCGGGAATTACAAAACTGAAGAGATTTTTAAATCCCAACTATTTTGAATATCCTAATTTTTTTGAAAATCCTAACATTTTAAAAATCTTTACTTTTTCAAAATTCCAACTTTTATAAAATCACTATTTTTTGAAAATTATGAATTTTTAAAAAATCACAAGGTTTTTAAAAATTGTGAACTTTTTAAATTCATGACTTTATCACTTTCAAAATCTTTGAAAATCATGACATTTTTGAAATCCTAAATGTTTCAAAATCAGGATATTTTTAAATTGTGACTTTTTCAAAATCGCGACCCCTAAACCCTAAAACCTGAAACCTGAGTCATAAACGCTAAACCCTAAACCCCAACATCCTAAACACTAAGCCCAAAACCCTAAATCCTAAACCATAAACCATCAAAAACCCTCAAGCATAAACCATAAAAGCAAATCCCTAAATCGTAAGACCTAAATTCTAAACCTTAAACCCCGATCCCGCGCCATTAAACCTAAACCCTAAACCCTAAATAGTGAACCCTAAATCCTTAGGCCCAACCCTTAATTCTTTACCCTATACCTTGAATCGTGAGCCCTAAACCCTAAACCTTTAGCTAGAGACCTGAACACTAAACCTAAACGCATAAACCCAAACCTAGAACTCGAGCCATGGATGCTCAACCACGAACACTTAAACCTAAACCCTAAACCTTGACCCCTACGCTCTAAACCCTAAACTTTGAGACCTATACTCTATAAACCCTAAACCCTACTACGCTCTAATTGCTAAAACCTAAATAATAAACCATCAATCGTAAACCATGAGCCCTAAACCCTAAATGCTAAAACCTAAATAATAAACCATCAATCGTAAACCATGAGCCCTAAAGCCTAAATGAAAAAATGTCAAGATATTGCTCATAAACCCTAAATACCAAGTCTTAAACCCTAAATGCTAAAACCTAAATAATAAACCATCAATCGTAAACCATGAGCCCTAAAGCCTAAATGAAAAAATGTCAAGATTTTGGAAAATTTTCAGATTTTTTAAAACATCAAGATTTTTGAAAAAGTTAGGATTTTTGAATGAGTTAAGATATTCGAAAAAGTCCAAATTTTTAATATTTCAGATTTTTGAAAAATTATAATTTTTAAAAATAAGGATTTAAATAAAAAGAAAAGTCGACATTTTTATAAAGTTAAGCTTTTAGAAAATTTAGGAATTTTTATGTTGTTGGGATTTGTGAAAAGTTTTAATTTTTGAAAACATCGCAATTTTTGAAATAGTTTTGATTTTCAAAACAGTTGGGAATTTCAAAAAGTTATAATCTCAAAAGAGTCAAGATTTTAAAAATGTAGTGATGTGTGAAAATTAGTAGGAACTTGAAAAAGTCATTATTTTCAAAAAAGTTGTGAATTTAAAAAAACTTACGATTTTAAAGAATTTGCAATTTTAGAAAAGGATAGAATTTCATAATTCTTCAAAAGTTTGAATTTTAAAAATTTTATGGTTTTTGAAAAAGTTGAGATTTTCCAAAAAGTTAGGTTTATGAAAAGGTTGGGATTTCGAACAAAAATGAGATTTTGAAAAAATGAAGAATTTTGAGACAGTTGGGATTTTCAAAAAGACAAGATTTTGAAAAAAATTGTAATTTCAAATAAGTTGGTAATTACATAACTAAAGAGATTTTAAATCCCAAATGTTTTGAATATCCTAATTTTGTTGATAATCCTAATATTTTCAAAAACTTTAATTTTACAAAATTCTAACTTTTTTAAATAGTGACTTTTCAGAAATTATGAATTTTTAAAAAATCATGACTTTTTCGCAATCTTAATTGTTTGAAAATCAAGATATTTTTTAAATCGTAAATTTTTCAAAATCGTAACTCCCAAACCCAAAACCCTAAAAAAATGAAACCTGAGTCGTAAACGTTAAACCCTAAAAACCCCAACATCCTAAACATTAAGACCAAAACCCTAAATCCTAAAGTCTTAACACTAAATCCTAAACCCTTAACCCTCACCCACAAACCATAAACCCAAATCCAAAAATCATAAAACCTAAACTCTAAACCCCAAACCTTAAACCATAAACCCTAAAACCTAAGCCCTAAACCCTAAACCCCTAATGTAGAGGCTCAAACTCTAAACCCTAAACAATGAACCCTAAAGCCTTAGGCCTAACCCTAAACCCTAAACCCTATACCTTGAACCGTGAGCCCTAAGCCAAAACCTTAAACCCTAAACCCTAAACTCATAACCCCGAACCTCAAACCCTGAGCCATGGACCCTCAACCACGAACACTCAAACTCTAAACCCTTGCCCCTACGCACTAAACCCTCAACCATAAACCTAAGCCCTAAATCTTAAACCTAAACCCTAAAACACACCGAACACTAAAACCTAATTCTTAAACCCTAAACTTTGATCCCTAAACCCCGAACCATGAGCCCCGAGCCCTAATCCGTAAACCCTAAACCCCAAACCTTATACCATAAACCCTAAACCATGAGCCATGAAGCCTAAACCCTAAACAATAAACCCTAAACACCTAACCTTGAGCTATAAACCTTAAACCCTAAACAATGAACCATAAAACCTTAGTTAGGCCTAACCTTTAATTGTGAGTGTTAAGCCAAAACCCTAAACCTTAAATGCATAACTTCAAACCTCGAACACTGAGCTATAGACCCCAAAACATGAACACCTACACCATAAACCATAAACTATGAGCCCTATACCCTATAAACCCTAAACCTTAAGATCTAATTGCTCCTAAAAATAAATTTTTAGTCTTAAACCCTAAATAGTAAATCCTAAATCATAAACCATGAGCCCTAAATGCTAAATGCAAAACCCTCAACCATAAACCTCGAACCCTAAACCCTAAAACCTGAGCCATAAATCCTAACCCTAAACCCTAAAACCTAATTCTTAAACCTTCGCGCCCTAACCCCTAATCCTTAAACCCTAAACACTAAACCCTTAATCCTAAGCCCAAAAACCTAAACACTAAATCACCTAATCCCTAAACCCTCAACCTAGAAACCTTAAAATAGTTAGATTTGGAAAATGTTGGTATTTTGAAAAACATTGGATTTTAAAAAACTTGACATTTTAAAAAAGTCACAACTTTTGAAAAAAATTGCAATTTTAAATAAAGTTTTTTAATTTTTAAAATATCAAGGCTTAAAAATGTTAGGACATTGAAAACTGTTTAAATTTTCAAAACAACTTTGGGTTTCAAAAAATAAATATTTCAAAAAAGTCAGGATTTTTGAAAAGTTGGGATTTTCTAAAGAATTGGGATTTTTCACATTTTTGAAGATTCAGGATTTTTGAGGAGTCTGGACTTCTAAGAAAGCTAAGATGCTTTAAAAACACATCATTTTCAAAAAAGTTAGGATTTTTGAAAAGGCGAGATTTTTTTTAACAATTTAAGATTTTCCTAAAAGTCGTGATTTTGTAAAAGTGAATATTTTTGAAACAGTCAGGATTTTTAAAAAAGTCAAGATTTTGGAAAAAGTTAGGATTTTTGAATAAGTCAATTTATTGGAAATAGACTCGATTTATTTATTTATTTATTTTCAAAAAAATATTTTTGTTAAAAATGTAAGGACGTTTTAAAAAGTCATCCTTTTTTATAAAGTTGAGATTTTAGAAAATTCATGAATGTTTAAAAAGTTGGGATTTCTAAAAAAAAATTTATTTTCGAAAGCGTCACTTTTTGAAATAGTTTCAATTTTTGAAAATGTTGGGATTTTAAAAAAGGTTATAATCTCAAAAGAGTCAAGATTTCAAAAATGTAGTGATGCACCAAAATTAGCAAGAAATTGAAAATGTCATAACATGTGCTCTGGGTGTCCGATTGTTTTAAACCACATGTTTCAACAATCTCAACTTTTTTTTTAAAATATAAGGATTTTATAAAAAAGTCAATTTTGTATAATTTAGATTTTCTAGAAATTCAAGATTTTGGAAAAAGTCATTATTTTCGAAAAAGTTGTGAATTTAAAAAAATTTAAAATTTTACAAAATTTGCAATTTTAGAAAAAGTTTGAATTTCAAAACATTTGGGGTTTTTGTAAAAGATGAAATTTTCAAAAATTTAGGAATATGAGAAGGTAGGGATTTCTAACAAAAATTAGGATTTTTAAAAAGTCTTATTTCCAAAAAAGCCAAAAATTTGATAAAGTGGGGATTTTCAAAAAGACAAGATTTTGAAAAAGATGTAATTTTTAAATAAGTATAGAATTACAAAACTCAAGAGATATTTAAATCCCAACTATTTTTAATATCCTAATTTTATTGAAAATCCTAACGTTTTCTAAGTCTTTACTTTTTAAAAATTCAATTTTTTTAATAAAATCGAGACATTTTCAAAAATTACAAATTCTTAGAAAATCATTAGTTATTTTTAAAATTGTCAACTTTTTAAATTCATGACTTTATCATTTTCAAAATATTTGAAAATACAGACTTTTTGAAAATCGTGACTTTTTCAAAATCCTAAGCTGTTTCAGTAAACCCTAAATCCTGAAACCCTTAAACGTTAAACCCTAACATCCTAAATGCTAAGCCCAAAACCATAAATCCTAAACCATAAACCCTTAACACTGAATCCTAAATCCTAGACCCAAATCCCTAAATCGTAAAACCTAAACTCTAAACCCAAAATCGTAAACCATAAACCCTAAACCCTAAACCCTAACCCCTAAACTTAAACCGTGAGCCATATACCAAAACCTTAAACCCTAAACCTTTAGCTAGAGACCTAAACCCTAAACTTATAACCCCAACCATGAACACCGAGACCTAAACCCTAAACCCTAAACTTTGAGCCCTATACCCTATAAACCTTAAACCATAAGATCTAATTTCTCCTTAAACCTAAATTTTGAGTCTTAAATAAACCCTAAAACCCTAAATATAAAATCCTAAATACTAAACCTTCAACCTAGAAAATTTAAAATAGTTAGATTTGGAAAAAATTCGTATTTTGAAAAACATGGGATTTTCAAAAAGCCAAGATTTTGAAAAATTCGTGATTTTAAAAAACTTGAGATTTTCAGAAAGTCACAACTTTTGAAAAAGTTGCAATTTTAAGCAAAGTTTTTATTTTTAAAACATTAAAATTTAAAAATGTTCAGACTTTAAAAATGTTTAAATTTTCAAACAAGTCGGGGTTTTAAAAAATGAATATTTTGAAAAAGTTAGGATTTTTGAAAAGTCAAGATTTTGTAAAGAGTTAAGTTGTTTGCAATTTTGAAGAGTCTAGATTTTTAAAAAGTCGAGATTTTTGAAAAACTCGACATTTTAAAAAAAGTTAAGATTTTTTTAAATATAGGATTTTTAAAAATTTGAGATTTTCCAAAAATCATGATTTTGTAAAAGTGAAGATTTTCGAAAAAAAAATTTTTTTAAAAGATGAGATTTTAGAAAATTCTTGAATTTTTAAAAAGTTGGGGTTTCTAAAAAAGTTTTGATTTTCAAAAATGTCAAAATTTTTGGAATAGATGTAGTTTTTAAAAAGTTTGGGACTTTGGAAAAATTTATAATCTCAAAAAAGTCAAGATTTCAAAAATGTATTGATGCACCAAAATTAGCAAACACTTGAAAATGTAATAACTTGTACTTTGGGTGTCCGTTCGAGTCCATTTTTTTAAACCACATGTTTCAAATATCTCATCTTTTTTAAAATATCAGGATTTTCAAAAAAAAATTGGGAGTTTGAATAATTTAGATTTTCCATAAATTCTCGATTTTTAAATATAATTTATTTTTACAAAGTTATTATTTTCCTAAAAGTTGTGAATTTCAAAAAATTTAGGATTTTAAAGAATTTTTAAATTCAGAAAAAGATATAATTTCATAATTCTAGAAAAGTTTGATTTTAAATTTTTTAAGGTTTTTGAAAAAGTGTTGATTTCAAAAAAGCCATGAATTTTGAGAAAGTTAGGATTTTCAAAAAAGCCAAGATTTTGAAATAAGGTGAAATTTTCAAGTAAGTCAGAATTACAAAACTGAAAAGATTTTAAATCCCAACTTTTTTAATATCCTTATTTTTGAAAATCCTAACATTTTCATACCTTTTCAAAATTCCAACTTTTTATAAAATCACGACTTTTTTCAAAAATTACGAATTTTAAAAAAATCACCAGGTTTTTAAAAATTGTGAACTTTTTAAATTCATTACTTTATCACTTTCAAAATCTTTGAAAATATATACATTTTGAAAATCATGACTTTTTCAAAATGCTAATTGTTTCCAAATCAGTATATTTTTTAAATCGTGACTTTTTCATAACGACCCTTAAACACTAAACCCTAAATCCCAAAACCATAAACCATAAGCCCTTAACATTGAATCCTAAATCCTAAACCCTCAACCCTAAACCCAATAACCCTAATCCCTAAATCATATAACTTTAACTCTAAACCTTCTAAACCTTAAACCTTTAGCCATTGAGCCTAAACCCTAAATCCTTAGCCCTAAACCCTAAATAGTGAACCCTAAAGGCTTAGCCTAACCCTAAATCCTATACCTTTAACTGTGAATCCTAAGCTAAAACCCTAAACCTAAACTCATAACCCGAACCTCAAACCCTAAGCCATGGACCCTCAACCATGAACACTAAGACCTAAACCCTAAAACCTGACCCCTACACCCTAAATTCTAAACTTTGAGCCCTATACCCTATAAACCATATACCTTAAGCTCTACTTGCTCATAAACCCTAAATTAATAGTCTTGAACCCTAAAACCTTTACTACTAAATCCTAAATTCTAAGCCCTAAACCATAAACATCGAACCCCAAACAATAAAACCTAAGCCCTAAATACTAACCCTAAACACTAAACCTCAAAACCTTAAGCACTAAACCCTAAAACCTAATTCTTAAACCCTTAACCCTGATCCAAAACCCCAAACCCCAAATCCTAAAACCAAAAACTTAAAACATGAACACTAAATCCACCGAGCCCCAAACCCTAACCTAGAAAGCTTAAAATAGTTTGATTTGGAAAGAGTTGGTATATTGAAATACTAGGGATTTTCAAAAAGTCAATATTTTTATAAAGTCGGTATTTTAAAAAACTTGAGATTTTTAAAAAAGTCATGAGTTTTGAAAAGGTTGCAATTTTAAAAAAAGTTGTTATTTTTGAAAACATCGAGATTTAAAAAATGTTGGGACTTTGATAATGTTAAAATTTTCAAACAAGTTGGGGTTTTTGAAAAATGAATATTTCGAAAAAGTCAGGAATTTTTAAAAGTTGGGATTTTCTAAAGACTTGAGATTTTTGCATTTTGAAGAGTCGGGATTTTTGCAGATTTTGGATTTTTTAAAAAGTCAAGATTTTTGAAAAGACGAGATTTTAAAAAATTTTAAGATTTTCCAAAAAGTTGTTCTTGCCTTTGTAAAAGTGAATATTTTCGAAAATGTCTAGATTTTTGAAAAGTCGAGATTTTCAAAAATTCGACATTCGGAAAATGTTGAGATTTTTAAAAGCTCAAGATTTTCAAAAATTCTAGATTTTTAATAAGTCAAGGTTTTCGAAATAGTCCCCGATTTTTAATATTTTTGATTTTTGAAAATTTAATTTTTTTAAAAGATAAGGATTTTCAAAAACTTGGCATTTTTATAAATTTTATATTTTAGAAAATTTAGGAACTTTTAAAAAGTTGGGAATTCTGAAAAAGTTTTTTTCGAAAATGTCGTGATTTTTGAAATAGTTGTGATTTGAAAAAAGTTGTAATTTCAAAAAGTCATAAAACAATAACTCTAAACCCAAAACTTAAACCATAAACCCTAAACCCTAACCCTTAGCCTCAACCCTAAATGCAAAACCCTCAACCTGTAAACCTCAAACCCAAAAACCCTAAAACCTTAGCCCTAAATCCTAACACTAAACCGTAAATCCTAAAATAGTACACACTAAAACCTTAATCCTTGATCCCCTGAACCCCGAACCTCACCCCAAAATTTGAACCCCGAGCCCCGAGCTCTAATCCCTAAACCCCAAATCTTAAGATCAAAAACCTAAACTCTAAACACTAAATCCCTTGAGCCCTAAACCCTCAAACTAGAAACCTTAAAATAATAAGATTTGGAAAAAGTTGGTATTTATAAAATCACGACTTGAGATTTTAGAAAAAGTCATGACTTTTGAAAACTTGCATTTTTAAAAAAATTGTTTTTTTAAAACAACAAGGCTTAAAAATGTTAGAACTTAGAAAATGTTCAATTTTTCAAACAAGTTGGGGTTTTTGAAAATTGAATATTTCAAAAAAGTTAGGATTTTTGAAAAGTTGCGAATTTCTAAAGAATTGGGATTTTTCACATTTTTCAAGAGTCTGGATTTTTGAAGAGTCGGGATTTTTGAAAAACTCAAGATTTTTTACAAACTCAACATTTTAGAAAAATTAGCACTTTTGAAAAGACGAGATTTTAAAATTTTTGAGATTTTCCAAAAAGTCATGATTTTGTAACAAGTGAATATTTTTGAAAAAGTCAAGATTTTGGAAAATGTTGGGATTTTTTAAATGTCAAGATTTTTGAATAATTCAAGATATTCGAAAAAGTCATGATTTTTAATATTTGCATTTTTCAAAAAAATATAATTTTTTTAAAAAGTAAGGATTTTTAAAAAGTTGGCATTTTTGATAAAGTTGAGATTTTTAAAAATTTGGAATTTTTTGAAAAGTTGGGATTTCTAAAAAAGTTTTGATTTTCGAAAATGTCACGATTTTTTAAATAGTTACGATTTTTGAAAAAGTTATAATCTCAAAAAAGTCAAGATTTCAAAAATGTAGTAATGCGCCAAAATTAGCAAAATGAGAGAGGAATCTCTAGATTAGAGACTGGTTCCTCAAACTCCTCGATCAGATCTATTATTTGCACAATTGCAGAGGTTTAAATCCTTATCCTACTCTAAATTCCAAGGAGACGAGAGATAGAAAGTGTAAAAATTGAAACTAAACTAATAGGTGATACACCAAAGGAGTGGTGAACACTTCTTGTTCATGAAAATTGAAACAATTTCATAAAATGCAACATGAAACATCATACAAAGGCTGATAAGATGCAATTAGAGGTCTAAAATGAAGCAAGACATTACAAACAAAGGACTGAAAATTGATCACAGAGTCTGCACTGTCATTTTTCACTGTCAAAATCCTTGCATTTGCAACATCAAAGAGGCGAAAACTGTTACAATCATGAAGAAGGTCTGATGCTTACAAAAACACTTGTTGAAGGTGATAGAAGAAGCTTGATATCCAAAAAAATGTTCGACCCTTTGAAAAATGAGCCAAATCTGGCTTTTACGATTGTAAGGGACGAGCCAGCAGAGAGAAACATGGAAAAACATGCAAGGGGTTCAACCATTGACCAAAATGCCATCAAAACAGCATGGGTGACGACCTGATGATTCATTCCCGACATTTTTAACCATGCTTTGGGAGAGAATGCGAGCCATTCTTCATTAAATCGGTGGTTGAAACATCATTTCTGTTTAGGACTCAAAATGCCACCAAAATGAAAAATTGACCTTAGAAATCTTGTAGAGAATTTCACCATTTTCCATTGATATAAAGAACGTGAAAACGGAGCTCTGGATCGAAAGATATGGCAATTTGAAGTTTTATGTCAAAACATGACTAAATCAGGTCGGTGAGCCGAGGACACGTGGCATGTCCTGATTGGCTGCATGGCCTTTCAGGGGAAAATTTCCCACAAAAACTCTGCCAAGCCATAACTTGAAAAATACATGGAGTTAAGAGGAAAAATTTACCTTTCTGCAAAGCTGAGAAAGATCTATATCCAATGGTGCCACTTCCGAGAAGGTTTTGAGTGCTGAAAGTAAAATTTTGTGATTTGAGACACAAGATAGGGAAGAATGGGAGGAGTTAGCCACAAAATGAGCAGGGGGCACATTTTAGATAACAATTTTGGAGACTCAAAGGGGACATCTACCTGTTGGATGAAGTTACCAGTTGCCTGAAGCATCCATTAGGCATGGAGTCATAAGTTGTAGTCTGTAAATTGATTTGAACTTTGAAAACCTCCTCTCTGAGCAACTTGGAAACCCACCGAAATGAAGCGTGCAAGAGCAAAACCAGCACCACAAAACTTTGTACAAAACTAAAGGGTCATACAAGCACTTCTTTTACTGAAAGCAAACCTAACTACTCTATTCTAACGGAAACAAAGGTGAGCTAAACAAACCCTGCATCTGGTTGTGTAAAATAGCTCCCTTTCTTCAAAATTGGCAACCATGTAACTAATTTGGCATTGAACATGGCTAATTGGATGAATGGAAAATCAACAAGAAGCTAGTATTCCACCCAAATCATCAAGGTATTAGTTGAAGGTAAATTCCATACCTCTTTTAGTTGTTCGTATTTGGATTGGAGAGGTATGACAGCTGATCCTGGTTCTTTGTAGTTCATCCTCATGCTTAGAAGCAAGCATGACTGGTTGTGACTTCTCCTTTGACTCAATGAAGTCAAATACCTTATTGGGCAAGGTATGATCCGTTTGATATGCCCATAGCTCTGATTTTCAACTCCAAAAATAGAGTTTTCTTGTAAACCCTTTTGAATGGACGGTGCAGAAGCAAAGGTAGAACATTTTTGCCCTTTCTCTTCCTTCAATGAAGGATATAAAAGATTAAAATCTTCCAATCTTGGTTCCAAAGAGCTGCTATAAGATGCAGGCTGCTGCAAATGGGTGCTCTCCTTCATGACAGTAGGCTCAAGTGTTTGGGACGTGGAAGATGAAAGAAAAAATGGTGGAAACTCAACTGGTTCTTCTTTATCAAAACAGTCCTCCAAATCTGACAGATACACTACCTCATGGTTGTCCTGCTGTAAATGCTCAACTTCCTCCATGGTGTCCTCTTGATCTGTAACTTGATCATCATGGTTTCTTTCATCCTCCAACATTGAGTTTGAGAGATCAAACTCTTCTTCAGCACTAGAACTCGAGAGAGATGAAGTAGAAAGAAGAACTGAAGGTTCTCCTTGGATTTGTAATTTTCTCCTCCACAACTAGAATGTGCTCCTCTTCTTTTGGATTTGGAGCAGCTTCTTCCTCCTTTACTACATGAAGACAATCCTACTCTTGATAGAACTCTTCCTCTAGCACGAAGTTCGTCAAGTCAAACTCTTCAATCTACTTCTTTATAGGACAAGTTGGGACTGCAAGATCTTCTTGAGCTTTCTTCCTCTATGGCTGATTGTGTAACTTGAATTGAATCAACATTCCCTTCAAATAGAGTGCCAACATGGACATTACTTTATGAGTAAACTGACTACTGATCTGCTTCTTCTTTTTGCTCTTCTTCTGCTGCCACAAAATCAGTCTTAACCACCACCTGTTCTCCAACTCCAACCTCTTCTGAAGGCTTAACCATCAAGGGGATCTTTTTCATCCCAAATTTAAGAGCCCAACTCTTCAGACTTTGAATTTCTTCATCTTTGTTTGGCTTCTCTTTTTGCTGTTGTTTTCCTTGATTGGCATTCTGATTTTTATCCTCCCAACATGGATTTAGGAATGCAAGAGGAGAAGTGGATTGTAACTTAATTGATTTTGTAATTTTTGTGGTGGTGGAGGTAGGAACTCTTGTTTCTTTGGAGGAAATGGCTGTTTAGAAGAGAAAAGGACAAAAGAATTGAGATGGGGTGGAAGACTAGGGAATGGGAAATGGATTCAACTCCTGGGCAGCATTGATTTGGATTTAGAATTTGAAATTCCAAATGAGATGATGCTGCTTGAGAAATGGGAAGAGAAAAACCAGATGATGGTGTAGAACTTACCCATTGACAAGGTTGTTCAACACGAAGTGTATAGGCCTCTATTTCTACTGTCCATTGTGTAAGTTGGGGCAGCATCTTCATAATAAAGTCCAGCTTCTCCTGAGGGATGAAGTGTCTTGGAAAAGGGCCTCCCCATGGACAAGGAGTCCTGCAACTAATTTTGAAAGCCTTCATTTGAGCTGCTGCTCTTGATTGCACCATCTTTGCCTCCATCTTTTGGATTTTTTCCACAAAATCTACATCTTCCATTTGATTGTCTTCATTGCATGTGTACCCTTGTTCTTGATGTGCTTCACAACCAAACTGACTTTGGCACTGCTGCTCATATGGGTAGATATGCTGATTTGGAGGATTTGTAAAACATGTTGGAGGTGTGATATACTGATGTTGTAAATGTGAATTCCATGATGGAAATGAAGTCATGATTACACAACTTCATAGAATGGAAAAGAATGAAAATGATGGAAAGAAGAATGGATGGAAATGAATGGAAAATAGG
Organism: Taxus wallichiana var. yunnanensis; assembly: GCA_018340775.1. Classification (NCBI taxonomy): domain Eukaryota; kingdom Viridiplantae; phylum Streptophyta; class Pinopsida; order Cupressales; family Taxaceae; genus Taxus; species Taxus wallichiana. The sequence continues at coordinate 236,105,575 of CM031242.1, forward strand.
TCTGTAACTTAGAGAATGAGTTGTTTACCAGATGGAGTAGCCAGATGTACTTTTGAAAGTGCCTCCAAAAGGTTGAATCTTTAACAAGAACACACCAACATGTCAAAGATAAAGTGGAAGACCTCTAAGGTCCCACTGGGTGTGCCAAAACTATTGTGGCAAATCAGCAGCACCCCTGGATGCAAATCAGGTTTCTAAGTTGATGTTTCAGGCATCCAGTGTGATTGCACAACATTGAAACCTCTCTCCAAGTGTGGGACTTGTAAAATGAGAGAGGAATCTCCATATTAGAGGCTGGTTAATAAAACTCCTCTGATCAGATCTGTTATTTACACAATTGCGCAGAGGTTTGAATCTTAATCCTACTCTAAATTCCAAGGAGACAGAGATAGAAAGTGTAAAAATTGAAACCAAACTAATAGGTGATACACCAAAGGAGTGGTGAACACTTCTTGTTCATGCAAATTGACACAATTTCATAAAATGCAACATGAAACATCATACACAGCTGATAAGATGTAATTAGAGGTCTAAAATGAAGCAAAAAAATACAAACAAAGGACTGAAAATTGATCACGTAGTCTGCACTTGTCATTTTCATTTGTAAAAATCCTTGCATTTGCAACATCAAAGAGGCAGAAACCTATTACAATCATGAAGAAGGTCTGATACTTTCAAAAATCACTTGTTGAAGGTGAAATAAGAAGCTTGCTATCCAAAAAAATTTCAACCCTTTGAAAAATGAGCCAAATCTGGCTTTTACGAGGTGTAAGGACAAGCCCGGAGAGAGAAACACGGAAAACATTCAAGGGGTTCAACCATTGATTAAAATTCCATTAAAACAGCATGGTTGACTCGATGTGAGACCCATTCCCGACATTTTTAACCATGCTTTGGGAGAGAATGCGAGCCATTCTTCATTAAAATCGGTGGTTGAAACGTCATTTTTGTTCATAACCACGTGCAGAAGTGTTTTTTATTTTCTCTCTCCAAACTCTACCAAAATACAAAATTGACCTTGGAATCTTGTAGAGAATTTTACCATCTTTCCATTGATATAAAGAAAGTGAAAAATCAAGCTCTATATTGAAAAATATGGTGATTTGAAGTTTTAGGTCAAAACAGGACCAACTCGGGTTGGTGAGCTAAGGACACGTGGCACGTCCCGATCAAGCTCACGGGTCTTTCAGGGGAAAATTTCTCACAAAAACTCCGATGAGCCATAACTTGAAAAATATATGGAGTTAGGAGGAAAACTTTACCTTTCTGGAAAGCTGAGAAAGAGCTCTATCCAATGGTGCCACTTCCAAAAGGTTTTGAGTGCCTGAAAGTAAAATTTTTATGACTCGAGGCACAAGAGAGGGAAGAATGGGAGGAGTTAGCCACAAAATGAGCAGGGGGCACATTTTGGATAATAGATAGAATTTTATAATTCTAAAAAAAAGTTCTAATTTCAAAAATTAAGGGTTTTTATAAAAGTTGAGATTTTTAGTGTAGGTTATTATTTATCCTTTTATTTATTTATTAGGATAATTCTTACAATTATGTTAGCCCTACACTTGTTGGGTTAGCTTGCTTAGGTGTACTAGTTATGTGGAGTTAGCTTACTAGTTGTGTTGAGTTAGCTTCTCAATTATGAGAAGTTATCTTACTAGTTATTTATAGTTAACTTAACTACCAAAGTATCAATTAGTGGTAGTTATTCACCACTGATTTAGGTAGTAGTTGCACTTCCCTCCTCCTATATGTAAATCTTTCTTATTGACTACTTTAACTCATTTTATTGTAATGTATTGAGCATTATAGATTATGCTCTTCTATTTTGTAAATCTAATATGGTGTGCTATTATCATCTGAGATCGTGGCTTGGAACAATCTTCTTTTCATTCTTTTCATAGTATCAAAGCGATAGATGATGTAAACATCTATCTGTAAGTTTTTCATGGTATCAAAACGATAGATAGATGATGTATTAAGAATTTAGTCAGCACTTTTTGCAGCATGCATTTTTATACAAAATGGAGTGTGCCATTAGATTTGGAAGGTGCCAAAACCTTAGAATCGACTGTAAACTTGACCATGTTTTGAGACAGTCAAATCAGGGCATTTTAAAGGTTTTTTGGCACATTTCTCAAAAAATCCCACGATTATGTACAAACTTTCGTGAAACTTTTTGAGTTTCTTTCTTTTTAATACAGGTGCCGAAAAAAAAAAGATATTTGTAGTCAAAGTTTGTATTCACAATTATACTTTTTGGGTGCATTCTTTTATCCATTGGATATAAGCGTGTACCTTTCAAATGCATTCTCTTACCCTCTAGGTATTTCAGTTTTGGATACGAGTCTTTTATCCACGGACACGAGATCTTACTATTGTTGTAAATCAGCAGCACCCCTGGATGCAAATCAGGTTTCTAAGTTGATGTTTCAGGCATCCAGTGTGATTGCACAACATTGAAACCTCTCTCCAAGTGTGGGACTTGTAAAATAAGAGAGGAATCTCCATATTAGAGGCTAATTCCTCAAACTCCTCTAATCAGATCTATTATTTGCACAACTGCAGAGGTTCAGATCCTAATTTTATCTTAATTTGCAAGGAGACAGGGATAAGAAATGTAAAAATTAAAACTAAACTGATAAGGGTGATACACCAAAGGAGTGGTGAGCACTTCTTGCTCATGTAAATTGACACAAATCAAAAATTATAACATAAAACATCATACACAGGTTGATAAGCTGTAAACAAGGGTTTGAAATGAAGCAAACAACACATACAAAGGACTAAAAGCATTCATAGAGCCTGCATTGTGATTTTCAACATCAAAATCCTTGTATTCCAACACCAAAGAGGTAGAAAAACCTGTTACAATCCCTGCAAGGTCTGATACTTGCCAAAATCACTTATTGAAAGTGAAAACAGAAGCTTGCTGTGCAAAAAAAGTGTTCACCCCTTTGAAAAATGAGCCAAATCCAGCTTTTACAGTGCATGGGTCGAGCCCAAGAGAGAGAAAACGTGAAAAAACATGGGAGCCATTCCCCATTGACCAAAATGTATTAAAAACAACATGGAGGTCCTTACAAACCCATGCCCTGGCATTTTTGACCATGTTGGAGAAGAATGCGACCCATTTTGCATTAAAATTGGTTGTTGAAACGTCAGTTCTATCCATGGGCACGTACCAGAAGCATTTTTTGATTTTCTCCATCCAAACTAAACCAAAATTTAAAATTGACTATGAAATCTTATAGAGCATTTCACTAGCTTTCCATTGATATAAAGAACGTGAAAATCGAGCTCTGGATCAAAAGTTATGGCAATTTGAAGTTTTAGGGCAAAAACAGGCCAAAATCGGATCGCTTTGATATTTTTGACCTGGACACGTGGTGAGTTCTGATGGCTGCGGACCTTGCAAGGGAAAATTTCCCACAAAAACTCCGCCGAGCCATAACTTGAAAAATACGTGGAGTTAGGAGGAAATCTTTACCTTTCTAGAAAGCTGAGAAAGAGCTCTATCCAATGGTGTCATTTCCAGAAGGTTTTGAGTGCCTAAAAAGTAAAAATTTATGACTGCGGCATAATAGAAGGAAAGAATGAAAGGGAGTTAGCCACAAAATGAGCAGGGGGCACATTTGGATAACAATTTTGGTGACTCAGAGGGGTCATCTACCTGCTGGATGAATGATCAGTAGCCTGAAGCAATCCATTGGGCATGGAGTCATGAGTAGTAGCCTGAAAACTGATCTGAACTTTGAAAAATTCCCTTTGAACTGCTTGAATCCCACTGGACATGGAGTTGTTCCCACCAAAATGCCATCAAAACGAACTGTGCAAGAGCGAAACCAGCAGCACCAAAACTATGTACAAACTGAAAATCATACATGCTCCAAATGGAACATGCAGAGTGTGCACAAGCACTTCTTCTACTGAAAGCAAACCTACCTACTCTACTCTAACTGGAAGCAAAGGTGAGCTAAATGAACCCTGCAACTGGTTGTGTAAAATAGCTTCCTTTCTTCAAAATTGGCAGCCATGCAAATGATTTGGAGCTGAGTATGGCTGATTGGATGAGTGGAAAATCAACAAGAAGCTGGTCTTCTACCCAAATTAGCAAGGTGTCAACTAAAAATAAATCCAATACCTCTTTTAGTTGCTCTGCATTTAGATTGGAGAGGTATGACAGCTAATCCTTGGAACTTTGTAGCTCATCCTCATGCTTAGAAGCAAGCATGACTGGTTGTGGCTTCTCCTTTGACTCCAATGAAGCCAAATACCTGATTGGGCAAGGTCTGATTCGTTGAGTATGCCCATAATTCTGATTTTCAACTCCAAGAATGGAGTTCTCTTGTAGACCTTGAATGGATGGTGTGGAAGCAATGGTAGAACCCTTCTGCCCTTTCTCTTCCTCTAATGAAGGACATGAAAGATTAAAAATCTTCTAATCTTGGTTCCAAAGAGCTTCTATAAGATGCAGGCTGCTGCAAATGAATACTCTCCTCCATGACGGGAGAATGGATGATGAAAGAGAGAATGGTGGAAACTCAACCGATTCTTCTTCATCAAAACAACCCCGCAAATCGACAGTAAACTATCTCATTGCTATCCTGCTGCAAATGTTCAACCTCTCCCATGGCATTCTCTTGATCTCAGTAACTTGATCACCATGGTTTCTTTCATTCTCCAAAGCATTGAGTTTGAGGGATCAAACTCTTCTTCAGTACTAGAACTTGAGAGAGATGAAGTAGAGAGAAGAATTGAAGGTTCTTTTATAACCTGCTTTGTGCTCAAAGCCTTTAGATCTACACTTTTCTCCCCCACAGCTGGAATGTACTCCTCTTCTTTTGGATTTGGAGCAGCTTCTTCTTCCTCTTGCTGTCCCTCATGACTGATTTTTGTAATTTGAATTAGATCAGCATTTCCTTCAAATAGGGTGCTAACATGGACACTATATTCTGAACAAATTGATTGCTGATCTGCAACTCCTTTTTACTCTTCTTCTGCTACAACAAAATCAGTCCTGACCACCATTTGTTCTGTAACTCCAACCTCTTCTGAAGGTTTCATCAGCAAAGGGATCTTCTTCATCCTAAATTTAAGAGCCCAACTCTTCAAATTTTGAATTTCTTCATCCTTATTTGGCTTCTCTTTTTGTTGTCCTTCATGACTGATTTTTGTAATTTTTGTGGTGGTGGAGGAGGTAAAACCTCTTGTTTCTTTGGAGGAGAGGGTGTTTCATTAAGCTCTTGTGGAGGGGATGATGACTGTTTGGAAGGGAAAATGACAGAAGAATTGAGATGAGGTGGAAGACTAGGGGGTGGAGAAATGGATTCAACACTTGGGACAGCAGATGGAGAGTTTAAAACTTGACACTGCTGAGATAAAATAGATTGGGAAAGAGGAAAAGAAAAGGCATGAGATGGTGTGCTTACCCATTGACAAGGTTGTTGAATACTCCTCTCATACACCTCTATTCCTTCAATCCACTTTGCAAGCAATGGCAGCGTTGCAATCATGAAGTCAAGCTTCTCTTGAGGGCTGTAATGCCTTGGGAAAGGTCCCACCCATGGACAGGGTGCTCCACAACCGATTCCAAATGCTTTCATTTGTACTTGAACCCTGGATTGCACCATGTTTACCTCCATCTTTTGGATTTTCTCCAACAGACCAACATCTTGCATCTGATTGTCTTCATTGTATGCGCACCCTTACTCTTGGAAAGCTCCATAGCCAAACTGATTTTGGCATTGCTGCTCATATGGGTATGTATGCTGATTTTTAATTTGTTCAAAATGCTGATTTGGAGGATTTAAAAAACATGTTGGAGGTGAGAAACATTGCTGCTGTTGTAAATGTGAGTTCCATGATAGAAATGAAGTCATAATTGCACAACTTCATGGAATGGAAAAGAATGAAAGAGATGGAAAGAATAATGGATGGAAATGGAGGAAAAACAGGTCTGCAACTTTGAAATGGGTTCTGGGCAGATCGATCACCAGATGTGTTTTCAAGTGCCTCCAAAGGCTGAAATCTTCACAGGAACACACCAACCTGAAAAAGATGAAGTTGAAGACCTCTAAGGTCCCACCGGGCGTGCCAAAACTGTTGTTGCAAATCAGCAGCACCCATGGATCCAAATGTAGTTTCTAAGTTGATGTTTCAGGCATCCAGTGTGATTGCACAACATTGAAACCTCTCTCCAAGTGTGGGACTTGTAAAATGAGAGAGGAATCTCTAGATTAGAGGCTGGTTCCTCAAACTCCTCTGATCAGATCTATTATTTGCACAACTACAGAGGTTCAGATCCTAATTTTATCTTAATTTACAAGGAGACAGGGATAAGAAATGTAAAAATTAAAACTAAACTAATAAGGGTGATACACCAAAGGAGTGGTGAGCACTTCTTACTCATGCAAATTGACACAAATCAGAAATTGCAACATAAAACATCATGCACAGGTTGATAAGTTGTAAACAAGGGTTTGAAATGAAGCAAACAACACATACAAAGGACTGAAAGCATTCACAGAGCCTGCATTGTGATTTTCAACATCAAAATCCTTGTATTCCAACACCAAAGAGGTAGAAAAACCTGTTACAATCCCTGGAAGGTCTGATACTTGCCAAAATCACTTGTTGAAAGTGAAAACAGAAGCTTGTTGTAAAAAAGTGTTCCCCCTTTGAAAAATGAGCCAAATCTGGCTTTTACAGTGCATGGGTCGAGCCCAGGAGAGAGAAAATGTGAAAAAACGTGGGAGCCATTCCCCATTGACCAAAATGCATTAAAAATAGCATGGAGGTCCTTACAAACCCATGCCCTGACATTTTTGACCATGTTGGAGAAGAATACGACCCATTTTGCATTAAAATTGGTTGTTGAAATGTCAGTTCTGTTTATAGGCGCATACCAGAAGTATTTTTTTAATTTTCTCCCTCCAAACTGAACCAAAATTCAAAATTGACCATGGAATCTTGTAGAGAATTTCACCATCTTTCCATTGATATAAAGAACGTGAAAATCTGAGCTCTGGATCAAAAGTTATGGCGATTTGAAGTTTTAGGGCAAAAACAGGCCAAAATCGGATCGCTTTGATATTTTTGACCTGGACACGTGGCAAGTTCTAACTGGCTGCAGACCTTGCAAGGGAAAATTTTCCACAAAAACTCCGCCAAGCCATAACTTGAAAAATACGTGGAGTAGGAGGAAATCTTTACATTTCTAGAAAGCTGAGAAAGAGTTTTATCCAATAGTGTCATTTCCAGAAGGTTTTGAGTGCCTAAAAAGTAAAAATTTTTGACTGAGGCACAATAGAAGGAAACAATGAAAGGGAGTTAGCCACAAAATGAGAAGATTACACATTTGGATAATACTTACCCTCTTGGTGTATTGTTTTATCCATTGGATATAAACGTGTACCTTTTAGATGCATTCTTTTATCCATTGACTATTAGCATGTATCCACTGGACATTTTAGGTTTTGGGCGCAAGCATGTATCGTGTGGATGCACTCTTTTACCCTTTGGACATTTGGGTGTCATGTGTACCTTTTAAAATGATCAACATTAAAATATTATTTAATAGCAAAACCTTGTAGAGTTCATAACTTTTGATCTGTAGCTCGGATTAAAGTGATTTTTGTTTTGAAATTGTGTATTTTTCAAGATCTACGCATTCGTGACATCTTTATACATATATTTCAAATGTAAAAGGTATTGTTACTTATGAGGAGTTATCTTACTAGTCTTTTGGAGTTAACTACTAGTATCAGTTAGTGGTTGTTCTCCACCACTAATTTAGGTAGTAGTTGTACTTTCTTCCTCTTATATGTATATCTTTTTATTGAATAATTCAAGTCATTCTATTGTAATGTATTAAGCATTATGGATTATGATGGATTTTCATATATGGTATTTTAGCTCTTCTTTTTTGCAAATCTAATATGGTGTGCTATTATCATCCGAGATCCCGACTTAGAACAATCTTCTTTTCGTTCCTTTCAAGATTTTCAAAAATTCAGGATTATGAAAAAGTTGAGATTTTTAAAAATTGTGATTTCGAAAAAGCCAAGAATTTTGAGAAAGTTGGGATTATAAAAAAACAAAATTTTTAAAAAGGTGTAATTTTCAAATAAGTTGAGAATTACAACATTGAAGAGATATTTAAATCCCAAATGTTTTGAATAACCTTTTTTTAAATCCTAACATTTTAAAAATATTGAGTTTTTCAAAATTCTAACTTTTTAAAAATTACAAATTTTTTAAAAATCACGAGTTTTTTTAATATATTTGACTTTTTCAATATCCTAACTATTTCAAAATTGGTATATTGTTGAAATCATGACTTTTCAAAATCGCAACCCCTAAACCCTAAAACTTGAAACTTGAGTCGTAAATACTAAACACTAAGCTGAAAACCCTAAACCTTAAACCACAAACCCTAAACCCTTAGCCATAAACACTAAACCCAGATCTCTAAATCTTAAAACTTGAACTCTAAACCCCAAACCTTAAACCATTAACCATAAACCTTGATCCCTAAGCCATGAAGCCTAAACCCTCTAACCCTAAACCTTAAACCATAAACCAAAAAGCCTTAGACCTAACTCTAAAGCTGTGAGCCCTAAACAAAACCTTAAACTCTAAACCTATAGCTGAGATCTAAACCCAAACCTTAAACTTATAACCCCTGAACCACAAACTTTGAAGCATGGACCCTCAACCATGAATACTAATATCTAAACTCTAATTCCTGACCCTATGCCCGAAACCCTAAACTTTGAGCTTGATAACCTTTAAACCCTAAACCTTAAGCTCTAATTGCTCCTAAACCCTAAATTCTAAGTCTTAAACACTAAAACCCTAAATGTAAAACCTTCAACCGTAAATCTCAAACCCTAAACCCTAAAACAAGTGCCCTAAAACCTCAACCCTAAACCCTAAGCAGTGAGGCCTAATGCCTAAATCCTAAACCTCAAATCTTGAGCCCAAAAGCCTAAACCCTAAACACTAGAAATCTCAACCTAGAAATATAAAAATAGTTAGATTCAGAAAAAGTTGGTACTTTAAAAAAATGGGATTTTTAAAAATTCAGGATTTTTGAAAAATTCAGGATTTTAAAAACTTGAGATTTTCAAAAAAGTCACGACTTTTGATAAGGTGTCAATTTTAAACAAAGTTGTTATTTTCGAAAACATTAAGATTTAAAAAATATCAGGACTTTGAAAATGTTCAAATTTTAAAAATATTTAGGGTTTTCACAAAATGAATATTTCGAAAAAGTTAGGATTTTCTAAAAGGTGGATTTTAAAATTTTTCAAGAGTCGGGATATTTCAAAAATGAATATTTCGAAAAAGTAAGGATTTTTGAAGAGTCTGGATTTTTGAAAATTAAGTATTTTAAAAAAGTCAAGATTTTGGAAAATGTTTGGATTTTTAAAACATTAAGATTTTTGAATAAGTCAAGATACTCTAAAAAGTCTTGATTTTTAATATTTGTGATTTTAAAAATGATACAATTTTTACAAAAAAGTAAGGATTTTAAAAAAAGCCAACATTTTTATAAAGTTGAGATTTTAGAAAATTCAGGAATTTTTAGAAATATTGGATTTCGACAAAGTTTTGATGTTTCAAAAACCTCAACTTTTTAAAGTATCAGGATTTTTATAAAAATTCAAACGTTTGAATAATTTGCAAGTTTAGAAAGAGATAGAATTTCATAAGTTTAAAATTTCAAAAATTTAAGGGTTTTGAAAAATTTAAGTGATTTGAAAAAGCCAAGAATTTTGAGAAAGTTGGGATTTTCAAAAAGATAAGATCTTTTAAAAAGTAGTAATTTTCAAATAAGTCAAAAATTACAAAACTAAAGAATTTATTAAATCCCAATTGTTTTGAATATCCTATTTTTTTCGAAAATCCTAACATTTTAAAAATATTTACATTTTCTAAATTCCAACTTTTTCATAAAATTGTGACTTTTTTGAAAATTATGAATTTTTTAAAAATCATGATTTTTAAAAAAAAATTGAACTTTTTAAATTCATGACTTTTTTGAAATCCTAACTATTTCAAAATCAAGATATTTTTGAAATCGTGACTTTTCAAAATCGTGGCCACTAAACCCTAAACCCTAAACCTTGAAACCTAAGTCATAAAAGCTAAACCCTAAACCATAACATCCTAAACACTAAGCCCAAAACCCTAAATTTTAAACCCTAAACCCTCTGCCATAAACCATAAACCCAAATCCCTAAATCAGAAAACCTAAACTCTAAACCCCAAACCTTTAACCATAAACCCTAAACCCCAGAACCCTTAGCCATGAATCCCGAACCCAAAAGCAGTGAACCCTAAATAACATACCTTGAACCAGAAGCCCTAAGCTAAAACCCTAAACCCTAAACCTTTAGCTAGAGACCTACACCCGACCCCTACGCTCTAATTGCTCCTAATTCATAAATTATGAGTCTTAAACCCTAAAACCCTAAATGTAAAACCCTCAACCATAAACCTTGAATCCCAAACCCTAAAACCGAGCTCTAAATCGTAACCCTAAACCATAAACGCCAAAACACTAAAACCTAATTTTTAAACCCTAAACCCTGATCCTGAACCATGAACCTAAACACTTAACAATTAACCTTGAGCCATAATTCCTAAACTCTAAACAATAAACCCTGAATCCTAAGCCTAGAAACCAAAACCCTCATCCAGAAAACCTTAAAATACTTAGATTTGGAAAAAGTTGGTATTTTGGAAAACTAGGGACTTTAAAAAGTCAAGATTTTTGAAATATTCAAGATTTTCAAAAACTCATGACTTTTGAAAAGGTTGCTATTTTAAACAAAGTTATTATTTTTGAAACCATCAAGGTTTATAAAATGTTCAGACTTCGAAAAAGTTCAAATTTTCAAACAAATTTTGGTTTTCAAAAAAGTCAGGAATTTTGAAAAGTCAAGATTTTGTAAAAATGAAGATTTTCAAAAAAGTCCAGATTTTGGAAAATGTTGGGATTTTTTTAAAAATTAGGATTTTTGAATAACTTAGGATATTTGAAAAGTTCCGATTTTTAATATTTATGATTTTTGAATTTTTTTTTTTTTCTAAAGTAAGGATTTTTCAAAAAATTGGCATATTTGATAAAGTTGAGATTTTAGAAAATTTGGGAACTTTTAAAAAGTTTGGATTTCTCGAAAAATTTTAATTTTTGAAAACGTCGTGATTTTTGAAAAAGTTGGTATTTTCGAAAAAAATTATAATCTCAAAATATTCAAGATTTCAAAAATGTAGTGATGTGCCAAAATTAGATGGAACTTGAAAAGTTCATACCTAATGTGCCTGGGTGTCCATTTTTAAAAACAAATGTTTCAAAAATCTCAACTTTTTTAAAATATCAAGATTTTCAAAATAAAGTCAAGAGTTTGAATAATTTATATTTTCCAGAAATTCTAAATTTTGAATATGTCATGATATTTTAAGAAGTCATGATTTTCCAAAAAGTTGTGAATTTAAAAAAATAAGATTTTAAAGAATTTTTCAATTTTAGAAATAGATAGAATTTCATAATTATAAAAAGTTTGAATTTCCAAAATTTTAGGGTTTTTGAAAAATTTGAGAGTCTCAAAAAAGTGAGGATAATGAAAAGGTTGGTATTTAGAACAAAATTTGGGATTTCAAAAAAATTTGTGATTTTGAAAAAGCCAAGAGTTTTGAGAAAGGTAAGATTTTTAAAAAGACAAGATTTTGAAAAATGTGCAATTTTAAAATAAGTCAGAATTATTAAACTAGAGAGATTTTTAAATCGACTATTTTTAATATACTATTTTTCAAAATCTTAACATTTTCAAAATTCCAACTTTTTATAAAATCGTGACTTTTTTGAAAATAACAAATTTTTAAAATATCACGAAGTTTTTTTAAATTGTGAACTTTTTAAATTCATGACTTTATCACTTTCAAAATATTTGAAAATTCAAACATTTTGAAAATCATGAATTTTTGAAAATGTAACGGTTTCAAAATTAGGATGTTTTTTAAATCATGACTTATTCAAAATCATTAAAAATGTAGTTTTTTTAAATTGTGAACTTTTTGAATTCATGACTTTAGCACTATATAAATCTAAAAATATAGAGTTTTGAAAATCATGAGTTTTTAAAATCCTAACTGTTTACTAATAGGGATATTTATTAAATCACGACCCCAAAACCCTAAACTCTAAAACCTTAAACCTGAGTCTTAAACGCTAAACAATAAACCCCAACATCCTAAACACTAAGTGCAAAACCATAAACCATAAACCCTTAACACTGAATCCTAAACCCTCAGCCATAAACCATAAACCCAAATCCCTAAATTGTATAGCCTAAACTCTAAACCCCAAACCTTATTAAAACATAAACCCTAAACCCCGATCCTTGAGCCATGAAGCCTAATACGTAAACCCTAAACAATAAACCTTATACCCCTAACCTTAAGCCTTAAACCCTAAACCCTATACCTTATACCTTGAAGCCAGAACCTTATGCCAAAACCATAAACCCTAAACCCTAAACTCAGAACCTTGAACCTCAAACCCTAAACCATGCACCCTCAACCTTGACCATTGAGACCTAAAACCTAAACCCCGACCCCTATGTCCTAAATCGTAAACTCGAGCCCTATACCCTATAAACCCTAAATCTTAAGCTCGACTTGAACCTAAACCCTAAATTCTCAATCCTAAATACTAAACAATCAACTGTAAACCCCTAAACACTAAACCTTAAAACCTAATTCTTAAACCCTAAACATTGATCCCCAAACCCGAGACTCATCCCTAAAACCTAAATCCTTTGCCCAAAAATGTAAACCCTTAACCTAGAGAGACCTTAAAATAGTTAGATTTGGAAAAAAAAAAAAATGGTATTTTGAAAAACTAGGGGTTTCAAAAAGTCGTGATTTTCAAAAACTTGAGATTTTCAAAAAGTCATGACTTTTAAAAATGTTGCAATTTTGAACAGAGTTTTTATTTTTGAAAACATCAAGATTTTAAAAATGTCAGAACTTTGAAAATGTTAAAATTTTCAATCAAGTTGGGGTTTTAAAATATTGAATATTTTTAAAAGTTAGGATTTTTGAGAAGTTGGGATTTTCTAAATAGTTGGGCCTTTTGCATTTTTGAAGAATTTACAATTTTAGGAAAAGATAGAATTTCGTAATTCTAAAAATGTTTGAATTTAAAAAAATTAGGGTTTTTGAAAAATTCTAGATTTTCAAAAAAGTCGGGATAATGAAAAGGTTGGGATTTAAAACAAAAATTAAAATTTCAAAAAGTCGTGATTTCGAAAAAGTCAAATGTTTTTGATAAATTGGGGATTTTCAAAAAAGACAACATTGTTGAAAAAGGTGCAATTTTTAAATAAGTCGAGAACTACAAAACTAAAGAAATTTTTAAATCCCAACTTTTTTAGATATCCTAATTTTTTAGAAAATCCTAACAATCATGAAAATACATGAATTTATCACTTTCAAAATGTTTGAAAATGCAGACTTTTGAAGATTGTGAGTGTTTCAAAATTGGGATATTTTTTCAATCGTGACATTTTCAAAATTGTGACCCCTAAACCCTAAAATCTAAAACCTAAAACCTGAGACATAAATGTTAAACCCTAAACCTCAACATCAAAAACACTAATCCCAAAACCCTAGATCCTAAACCAAAACCCTTAACATTGAATCCTAAAGCCTAAACCCTCAGCCATAAACCATAAACCCAAATCCCTACATCATAAAACCTAAACTCTAAACCCCAAAACTTAAATTGTAAACCATGAAACCTGAGCCACGAAGCCTAACCCTAAACCCTAAACTCTATACCTTGAATCATTATCCCTAAGCCAAAGCTGTAAACCCTATACTTATAACACTAAACCTCAAACCCCGAGCCATGGTCCCTTAACCATGAACACCGAGACCTAATCCCTAAACCCTTATCCCTATGCCCTAAACCCTAAACTTTGAGCCCTATACCCTATAAACCCTAAAGGTTAAGCTATTATTACTCCTAAACAAGTAAATTCGAGTCTTAAATTCTAAAACACTAAATGCTAAATCCTAAATACTAAACCATGAGCCCTAAACCCTAAAGGAAAAACCCTCAACCATAAACCTTGAACCCCAAACTCTAAAACATGATCTCTAAACCCTAACTCTAAACACTAAACCCCTAAACCCTACAACCTAATTCTTAAACCCTAAAACTTTATCCCCAAACCCCGAACCTCAAACCTAAACCCTAAACCCTAAGCCCTAGAATCTAAACCTTCAACACTAATCCCTAAAACCCTGAATCTTGAGCCCATAAACCTAAACCCTCAACCTAGAATCCTTTAAAAAGTCAAGCTTTTTTAAAAAGTCGGGATTTTCAAAAAAGTCACGACTTTTGAAAAGGTTGCAATTTTAAACAAAGTTGTTATTTTTGAAAACATCAAGATTATAAAAATGTTAGGACTTTAAAAATGTTCAAATTTTCAAAGAAGTTAGGGTTTTCCAAAAATGAATATTTGGAAAAAGTTAGGTTTTTTGAAAAGTTGGGATTTTCTATTGAGCTGGGCTTTTCAAATTTTGAAGAGGTAGGATTTTTGAAAAAGTCGAGTTCTTTGTAAAATTCGACATTATAAATTTTTAGGATTTTTGAAAAGATGAGATTTTAAAAAATTGAGATTTTCCTAAAAGTTCTGATTTTGTAATAGTGAAGATTTTTGAAAAAGTCAAATTTTTGAAAAGTTGGAATTTTCAAAAAGTCAAAATTTTGGAAAATGTTGGCATTTTTAAAACATCAAGATTTTTAGAAATGTTAGGATTTTTGAATAAGTCTTAAAGTCTTGATTTGTTATAATTGTGATTTTTGAAAAAATATATTTTTTAAAAAAGTAAGGATTTTCAAAAAAGTCGATATTTTTGATAAAGTTGATATTTTAGACAATTTAGGATTTTTTAAAAATTTGGGATTTTTGAAGTTTTGATTTTCAAAAGCGACAAGAATTTCAAAATAGGTTTGATTTTTCAAAAATTTGGGATTTTTGAAAAAGTTAAAATCTCAAAATAGTCATTTCAAAAATGTAGTGATGCACCAAAATTAGCAGGAACTTGAAAAGGACATAACTTGTGCTCGGGTGTCCATTTGAGTCCATTTTTGTAAACCACATGTTTCAAAATCTTAACTTTTTAAAAATATAAGGATTTTTAAAAAATTCCAGTATGAGTAATTTAGATTTTCCAGAAAAATCTGGAATTTTCAATATGTCATGATTTTTTAAAAATTCATTATTTTCCAAAAAGTCGTGAATTTCTAAAAATTTAGGATCATAAAGAATTTGTAATTTTTTTAAAAGATAGAATTTCATAATTCTAAAAATTTGAATTTTAAAAGTTTAGGGTTTTTGTAAAAGTTCAGATTTTTCGGAAGAGTCGGTTTTATAAAAAGGTTGGGATTGCAAAAATTCATGGTTTTGAAAAATCCAAGAATTTTGAGAAAGTTAAGATTTTCAAAAATGTCAAGATTTTGAAACAAAGGTGCAATTTTCAAATAAAGCGGGAATTACAAAATAGAAGAGATTTTAAATCCCAACTATTTTGAATATCCTATTTTTTTATAAATCCTAACATTTTTTAAAAATTACATTTTCAAAATTCCAACTTTATATAAAATAGTGACTTTTTCAAAAATTAAGATTTTTTTAAAAAACATGACTTTTTAATAATTGAGAACTTTTATATTCCTGACTTTATCATGACATTTTAAAAATCAAGACATTTTTGAAATTCTAATTGTTTCAAAATCGAGATAGTTTTGAAATCATGACTTTTCGAAATTGTGACCCCTAAACCATAAATCCTAAAACCTGAAAACTGAGTCGTAAATGCTAAACCATAAATCCCAAAATTCTAAACATTAAGCCCAAAACCCTAAATCCTAAACCATAACCCATAAACCTAAATCCCTAAATCGTAAAACCTAAACTCTAAACCCAAACCTTAAGCAATAAACCCTAAACTTTGATCCCTGAGCCATAAACCCTAAACCCCTAACCATGAGCCTTAAACCCTAAACCCCTAACGGTGAACCCTAAATCCTTAAACCTAACCCTAAACCCTAAACCCTATGCCATGAACCATGAGCGCTATGCCAAAACCCTAAACCCTAAACATTTAGTTGGAGACCTTAACATTAAGCTCTAATTGCTCCTAAACCCTAAATGCAAAACCCTCAACCGTAAACCTAATTCTTAAATCCTAAACCTTGATCCCCAAACCCCGAACCCGAGCCCTATTTCATCAACCACAACTGAGCCCAAAAACCTAAACCCTCAACCTAGAAACCTTAAAATAGTTAGATTTGGAAAAATTTGGTATTTTGAAAAACTTAAAATTTTCAAAAAGTCAGGATTTTCAAAAACTTGAGATTTTCAAAAAAAGTCACAACTTTTGAAAAAGTTGCAATTTTAAAAAAGTTGTTATTTTTGAAAACATCAAGATTTTAAAAATGTTGGGACTTTGAAAATGTTCAAATTTTCAAACAAGTTGGGGTTTTTGAAAAATGAATATTTTGAAAAAGTTAGGGTTTTTAAAAGTTGGGATTTTTCAAAGTTTTGAAAAGTCAAGATTTTGGAAAAACTCAACATTTTCATGATTTTTGAAAGGACGAAAAAGTCGTGATATTGTAAATGTCAAGATTTATGAAAAATTTAGGATTTTGAAAAGTCGAGATTTAAAAAAACTTGAGATTTTGGAAAATGTTTGGATTTTTAAAACGTTGAGATTTTTGAATAAATCTGGATATTTGAAAAAGTCATGATTTTTAATATCTGTGGTTTTTGAAAATTAATTATTTGTTAAAAAGTAAGGATTTTCAAAAAAGTCTGCATTTTTGATAAAGTTGAGATTTTAGAAAATTCAAGAATTTTTAAAAAGTTGGTATTTTTGAAAAAGTTTTGATTTTCAAAAACGTCAATATTTTTAAAATAAATGCAATTTTTGAAAAATTATTGATTTTCCAAAAAGTTATAATCTCTAAACTGTCATGATTTCAAAAATGTAGTGATGCACCAAAATTAGCAAGAATTTGAAAAGGTCATAACTTGTACTCGAGTGTCTGTTTGAGTCTTTTTTTTTTTAAACCACATGTTCCCAAAATATCAACTTCTAAAAAAATATGTACTTTAGAAAACGTCGGGAATTTGAATAATTTAGATTTTCCAGAAATTCTTCATTTTTAATATATGATGATTTTTTTAAAAGTCATTATTTTTGAAAAAGTTGAGAATTTAAAAAAATTAGGATTTTAAAGAATTTTCAATTTTAGAAAAAGATAGAATTTCACAATTCTAAAAAGTTTCAATTTCAAAAATTTACGATTTTTCAAAAATATTCAGGATTATGAAACGGTTGGGATTTTGAACAAAATTTAGAATTTCAAAAAATTCATGATTTCAAAAAAAGCCAAGAATTTTGAGAAAGTTCAGATTTTCAAAATAGAAGAGATTTTGAAAAGGGTGCAATTTTCAAACAAGTCTCTGGAATTACAAAATTGAAAAGCTTTTTAAATCCCAATTGTTTTGAAAATCCTAACATTTTAAAAATCTTTAGCTTTTCAAAATTCCAACTTTTTATAAAATTGTGACATTTTCAAAAATTATGAATTTTTAAAAATCGTGATTTTTTTTTAAATTATGAACTTTTTAAATTCATGACTTTATCACTTTCAAATTTTTGAAAATACAGACTTTTTCAAAATCCTAATTGTTTGAAAATTGAAATATTTTTTAAATGGGCACTTTTTAAAAATTACAACCCCTAAACCCGAAACCCTAATAAAATATGAAACTTGAGTCATAAACGCTAAACCCTAAACCCCAACATCCTAAACACTAATCCCAAAACCCTATTTCCTAAACCCTAAATCGCTAAATCCCTAAATCGTAAAACCTAAACTCAAAACCCCAAACCTTAAACTATAAACCATAAACCCTAAACCATAAGCCCTAAAGCCTAAACCCTAAATCTTATACCTTGAACCATGAGCCCTAAGCGAAAAATCTAAAACCTAAACCCTAAACCTTAAACTCATTACCCCAAACCTTGAGCCATGGACCCTCAAAAATGAATATGAAACCTAAACACTAAACCCTTACCCCTACACCCTAAACCCTAAATTCAAAACCCTCAACCGTAAACCTCGAACCCCAAATCCTAAAACTTGAGCCCTAAATCCTAACTCTAAACCATAAAACACTAAACACTAAAACCTAATTCTTAAACCCTAAACCTTGAACCTCTACCCTAAATCCTAAACCCTTAACCCCGAGCCTTGACCCCTAATCCCTAAACCATAAACCCCAAACCTTAAACGATAAACCCTAAACACTGAACCATGAGCCATGAAACCTAAGCCCTAAACCCTAAACAATAAACCCTAAACTCCTAACCCGAGCCATAAACCCTAATCCCTAAACTCGTAACCCGAGCCATAAATCCTCAAACATGAACACGTAGACCTAAACCCTAAACTATGAGCAAGAGTGTACCCTATAAACCCTAAACCTTAAGTAAACTATGATCCCTAAACCCTAAATGCAAAACCCTTGACCATAAACCCTAAAACCTGAGCCATAAATCCTAACCCAACCCTAAACCTTAAAACCTAATTCTTAAACCCCGAACCTTTAGCCCTAATCCCTAAACCCTAAACACCGAATCTTGAGCCCAAATACCTAAATCCTAAACACTAAATCCTTGAGCCCTAAATACTCAACCTAGAAAACGTAAAATAGTTAGATTTGGAAAAAGTTTGTATTTTTGAAAAACTTTGTAATTTCAAAAACTTTAGATTTTAACAAAAGTCACGACTTTTGCAAAAGTTGCAATTTTAAAACAAAGTTTTTATTTTTGAAAACATAAGGCTTAAAAATGTTAGGGCATTGAAAATCTTCAAATTTTCAAACAACTTGGGGTTTTCAAAAACGTCTAGATTTTTGAAAAGCTGTGATTTTCTAAAGAATTGACTTTTTCACATTTTTGAAAAGTCAAGATTTTTGAAGAGTTTGGATTTTTGAAAAAGTTCAAAATTTTTGAAAAACTCAACATTTTCAAAAAAAGCTAGGATTTTAAAAATTAAGATTTTCAAAAAGTTGTGATTTTGTAAAAGTTAATATTTTTGAAAAGTCAAGATTTTTGAAGAGTTTGGATTTTTGAAAAAGTTCAAGATTTTTGAAAAACTCAACATTTTCAAAAAAGCTAGGATTTTAAAAAAATTAAGATTTTCAAAAAAGTTGTGATTTTGTAAAAGTTAATATTTTTGAAAAAGTCAAGATTTTAAAAAAGTCAATATTTTATAAAATGTTGGGATTTTTATCACGTCAAGATTTTTGAAAAGGTTAAGATTTTTTTAAAGTTAGGATTTTTGAATAAATCAGGATATTTGAAAAAGTCCTGATTTTTAATATTTGTGATTTTGTAAAAATTTGGGATTTTTGAATATGTCATGATTTTTGAAAAAATCATTATTTTCCAAAAAGTTGTGAATTTAAAAAAATGAGGATTTTAAAGAATTTGTAATTTTAGAAAAATATAGAATTTCATCATTCTAAAAAAGTTTGAATTTCAAAAAATTAGGATTTTTATAAAAGTTTAGATTTTCAAAAAAGTCAGGATTATAAGAAGGTTGGGATTTCTAACAAAAATTAGGATTTTAAAAAGTCATGTTTTTGAAAAAGCAAAGAATTTTGAGAAAGTTGAGATTTTATAAAAAGTCAAAAATTTCAAAAAGGTGCAATTTTAATATACGTCAAGAATTATAAAACAGAAATATATTTTTAAATCCCAACTGTTTTGAATATCCTAATTTAATTGAAAATCCTAACATTTTAAAAAAATTACTTTTTCAAAATTTAAACTTTTTATAAAATCGTGAATTTTTTTGAAAATTACGATTTTTTTAAATTGTGAACTTTTAAAATTCATGACTTTATCTCTTGCAAAATCTTTGAAAATATAGATTTTTTGAAAATCATGCGTTTTCAAAATCGTGATATTTTGATATCACGACTTTTCAAAATCCTGATCCCTAGACCGTAACACCTGAAACCTGAGTCGTAAACACTAAAACCTAAACACTAACATCCTAAACACTAAGCCCAAAACCTTAAATCCTAAACACTAAGCCCAAAACCCTAAATCCTAAACCATAAACCCTTAACACTGAATCCTAAATCCTAAACCCTCAGCCATAAACCATAAACCTAAATCCCTAAATCATATAACCTAAACTCTAAACCCCAAACCATAAACCATAAACCCTAAACCCTCATCCCTAAGCCATGAAGCCTAAACTGTAAACCCTAAACCCCTAACCCCGAGCCTTAAACTTTAAAACCTAAATAATAAACCCTAAACCCCTAATCCCGAGCCTTAAACCCTAAACCCTATACCTTGAATCGTGAGGCCTAAACCAAAACTGTAAACCCTAGACCATTTAGCTAGAGACCTAAACCCTAAACTTGTAACCTCGAACCTCAAATCCTGAGCCATGGACCTCAACCATGAACAATGAAACCTAAACCATAAACCATAAACTTTGAGCCCTTTACCCTATAAACCCTAAACCTTAAGCTCTAATTCCTCCTAAACCCTAAATTCTAAGTCTTAAACCCTAAAATCCTAGATGCAATATCCTAAATACTAAACCCTCCACCTATAAACCTTAAAATAGTTAGATTTGGAAAAAATTGGTATTTTGAAAAACAAGGGATTTTTGAAAACGCAAGATTTTGGAAAAGGCAGGATTTTCAAAACTTGAGATTTTCAAAAGTCACGACTTTTGAAAAGGTTGCAATTTTAAACAAAGTTGGGGTTTTAGAAAAATAAATATTTCGAAAAAGTCAGGATTTTTAAAACTCAGGATTTTCAAAAAGTTGGGATTTTTGAAAATACGGGATTTTAAATTTTTGAGATTTTCCTAAAAGTCATGATTTTGTAAAATTGAAGATTTTCTAAAAAGCCAGGATTTCTAAAAAAGTCAAGATTTTCAAAAAATTGAAGATTTTGAAAATGTTGGGATTTTAAAACCTCAACATTTTGAAAAGTCAAGATATTCAAAAATGTCCCCATTTGTGGTTTTTGAAAAAATATATTTTTTTGAAAAGTAAGGATTTTCAAAAAAAGTTAATTTTTGAGAAAGTTGAGATTTTAGAAAATTCATGAATTTTTAAAAAGTTAGGATTTCTGAAAATGTATTGATTTTTTAAAACGCCTACGATTTTTGAAATAGATGAAAAGATAGAATTTCATAATTCTAAAAAGTTCAAATTTCAAAAATTTAGGGTTTTTGAAAAAGTTTAGATTTTCAAAAAGTCAAGATTATCAAAACGTTTTGATTTTGATTAAAAATTGAGATTTTAATTTCAAAAAAGCCTAAAATTTTGAGAATATTGGGGTTTTCAAAAAAGACAAGATTTTGAAAAAGGTGCAATATTCGAATAAATCGGGAATTACAAAATTTTATTAAATCCCATTAATAAAATCCAGAAACTTTTCAAAATATTTACATTTCAAAATTCCAACTTCTTATAAAATCGTGACTTTTTAAAAAATTAGGAATTTTAAAAGAAATCATGAGTTTTTAAAAATTGTGGACTTTTAAATTATGACATTTTAAAATTTTTGAAAATACAGACTTTTTGAAAATGATGAAATTTTAGAAATCCTAACTATCTCAAAATCGGGATATTTTTGAAATAGTGAATTTTTCAAAATCATGACCCCTAAAGCGTAAACCCTCTAACCTGAAATCTAAGTCGTAAACACTAAACCCTAACCCCAACACCTTAACCACTAAGCACAAAACCCTAAATCCTAACCCCTAAACCCTCAGCCATAAACCATAAATCCAAATCCCTTAATTGTAAAACCTAAACATTAAACTCTAAACCTTAAACCATAAACGCTAAGCCTTAAACTCTAAACAACAAACCTTAAACCTTGAGCCTTAAAACCTCAACTTGTGAGCCCTAAGCCAAAAATCTAAACCCTAAACCCTAAACTCATAACCCCAAACCTCAAACCACGAGCAATGGACACTCATCCATGAACATTGAGACCTAAACCCTGACCCTTATGCCCTAAATTTTAAACTCTGAGCCCTATACACTATAAACCCTAAAACTTAAGCTCTAATCGCTCCTACACCCTAAATTCTGAGTCTTAAACCTTAAAATCCTAAGTACTAAACCCTCAATCGTAAACCATGAGCCCTAAAACCTAAATGTAAAACCCTCAACCATAAACCTCGAACTCTAAACCCTAAGACCTGAGCCTCAACCTGAACCATAAACCCTAAATGCTGACCCGAATCACCGAGCCCAAAAACCTAAACCCTAAACACTAAGTCCCATGAACCCTAATCCTCAATCTAAAAACCTTAATATAGTTACATTTAGAAAAAGTTGGTATTTTGAGAAACTTGGGATTTTTAGAAAGTAAAGATTTTTTAAAATGTTAGGATTTTCAAAAACTGGAGATTTTCAAAAAGTCATGACTTTTCAAAAGGTTGCAATTTTAAACAAAGTTGTTAGTTTTGAAAACATCGAGATTTTAAAAATGTTAGAATTTTCAAAAACTTGAGATTTTCAAAAAGTCACGAATTTTCACAAGGTTGCAATTTTAAACAAAGCTGTTAATTTTGAAAACATCAAGATTTAAAAAATGTTGGGACTTTGAAAATGTAATTTTCAAACAAGTAGGGTTTTCAAAATTAAATATTTCAAAAAGTCAAGATTTTTGAAAAGTTGGGATTTTCTAAAGAGTTGGGCTTTTCACATTTTTGAAGAGTCGGGATTTTTGAAAAAGTCAAGATTTTTTTAAAAACTCGACATTTTAAAAAAGTTAGGATTTTTGAAAAGACGGGATTTTAAAAAATTGAAATTTTCCAAAAAGTCGTGATTTTGTAAAAGTGAAGATTTTTAAAAAGTCAAGATTTTGGAAAATGTTGGGATTTTTAAAACGTCAATATTTTTGAAAAAGTCAGGATTTTTGAATAAGTCAGGATATTTGAAAAAGTCACGATATTAATATTTGTGATTTTCAAAAATAAAAATAAAAATTTAAAAGTAAGGATTTTCAAAAAAGTCAACATTTCTGATAAAATTCAGGAATTTTTAAAAATTTGGGATTTTGAAAAAGTTTTGATATCTGAATTTTTTTATTTTTGAAATAGTTACGATTTTTTAAAAAGTTGGGATTTTCGATAAAATTATAATCTGAAAAGAGTCAAGATTTAAAAAATGTAGTGATATGCCAAAATTAGCAAGAATTTGAAAAGGTCATATAACTTGTGCTTTGGGTGTCTGTTTGAGTCTTTTGTTTTTAAAGTAAGGATTTTCAAAAAAGTTGGCATTTTTTTATAAAGTTGAGATTTTAGATAATTTAGGTATTTTTAAACAGTTGAGATTTTCATAAAAGTTATTATCTCAAAAGAGTCAAGATTTTAAAAATGTAGTGATGCGCCAAAATTAGTAAAAACATGAAAATGACATAACTTATACTCCAGGTGTTCGTTTAAGTCCGTTTTTTTTAAACCACGTGTATCGAAAATTTCAACTTTTTTAAAATATCAGGATTTTTTTTAAAAAATTGAGAGTACGAATAATTTACATTTTTCAACAAATTCTTGATTTTACAATATGTCGTCATGAGTTTTTAAAAATTCATTATTTTCCAAAAAATATGAATTTCTAAAAAATTAGGATTATAAAGAATTTACAATTTTAGAAAAAGATAGAATTACTTAATTCTAAAACAGTTTGAATTTAAAAAAATTTAGGGTTTTTGAAAATTTTGAGATTTTCAGAAAAGTCAAGATTATGAAAAGGTTGGGATTTTGAATAAAACTATAGAGATTTTTATATCCCAACTGTTTTGAATATCTTAATTTTTTAAAAATCCTAACATTTTCAAAATATTTAGATTTTCAAAATTCCAACTTTTATAATATCGTGAGTTGTTCAAAAATTACAATTTTTGTAAAAATCACGAGTTTTTTTGAAAATTGTGAATTTTTAAATTCATGACTTGATCAATTTCAAAATCTTTTAAATTATAGACTTTTTGAAAATCATGACTTTTTGAAATCCTAAATGTTTCAAAATTGGGATAGTTTTGAAATTGTGACCCTTATAGCTTAAATCCTAAAACTTGAAAAATGATTCGTAAACGCTAAATCATAAACCCCAACATCCTAAACATTAAGCCCTTAACACTAAATCCTAAACCCAAATCCCTAAATCGTAAAACCTAAACTCTAAACCAAAACCTTAAACAATAAACCATAAACCCCGATCCCATAGCCATGAAGCCTAAACCCTAAACCCTAAGTCCCTAACCCTAAATCCTTGACCATATACCATGAACCGTGACCCAAAACTCTAAACCCTAAACCTTTAGCTGGAGACATGAACAGTAAACCCTGTGCCAAGGACCCTCAACCATGAACACCGAGAATAAAACCCTAAACCCTAAACCCTAAACTTTGTATACACAATAAACCCTAAACCTTAAGCTCTAATTGCTCATAAACCCTAAAACCTAATTGTAAAACCCTCAACCTGTAAACCTCGAACCGAAACCCTAAACCCTAAAACCCTAAACCTCAACTCTAAACCCCGAACCCCGAGCCCTATTCCCTAAACCCTAAAAACCCCGAATCCTAAGTCCAAAAACTTAAACCCTAAACACTAAATCCCTTGAGCCCTAAACCCTAAACCTAGAAACCTTAAAATAGTTAGATTAGGAAAAATTGGTTTAAAAGTCAATTTTTTTGAGAAAGTTAGGATTTTAAAAAAATCACGACTTTTGAAAAGGTTGCTGTTGTTGCAAATCAGCAGCACCCTTGGATGCAAATCAAGGTTCTAAATGATGTTTAGAGCATCCAGTGTGATTGCACAACATGGAAACCTCTCTCCAAGTGTGGGACTTGTGAAAATGAGAGAGGAATCTCCAGAATAGAGGCTGGTTCCTCAAACTCCTCTGATTTAGATCTATATTTTACACAACGACAGAGAGGTTCTAATCCTAATTCTACCCTAGATTGTAAGGAGACAGGGGATAAAAATACAAAAATGAAACTAAACTAAAGATGGTGATGCACCAAAAGGAGTGGTGAAACATTTTTGCTATGTAAATAGACACAAATTCATGAAATGCAACAAGGAAAACATACACAAGCTGATAGATGTAATTAGAGGTCTTAAAATGAAATAAAAAAATACAAAAACAGAGAGGACTGAAAGCAAGCACAGAGTTTGCACTTTATCAATTCCATGTAAAAATCTTTTGCATTCCACCATCAAAGAGGTATAAACTTGTTATAAACTGTGAAAAAGGTCTGATTCTTACAATTATCACTTGTTGGAGGTGAAAGAAGAAGTTTGCAATGCTAAAAAGTGTTCAACCATGAAGAAATGAGCCAAATCTTGCTTTTACAAAAGTTGTTAGTTTTGAAAAAGTTGTAATTATAAACAAAGTTGTTATTTTTGAAAACATCAAGATTTAAAAAATGTTGGGACTTTGAAAATGTTCAAATTTTCAAAAATTTGGGTTTTCGAAAAATGAATATTTTGAAAAAGTCGGGATATTTGAAAAGTTCGTTTTTACATTTTTGAAGAGTCTGGATTTTTGAAAATGTCAATATTTTAAAAAAACTCAACATTTTTAAAAAAGTTACAATTTTTTAATAGATGAGATTTTTAAAAAATTGAGATTTTCCAGAAAGTTGTGATTTTGTAAAAGTGAAGATTTTTGAAAAAGTCAGGATTTTAAATAAAGTCAAGATTTTGGAAAATATTAGGATTTTTAAAATGTTAATATCTTTGAAAATTTTAGGATATTTGAAAAAGTCCCAATTTTTAATATTTGTGATTTTCAAAAAAATATAATTTTTTAAAAAGTAAGGATTTTCAACAAAGTCGGCATTTTTGATAAAGTCTAGATTTTAGATAATTCAAGAATTTTAAAAAAGTTGAGATTTCTAAAAAAGTTGGGATTTTGAAAAGGTTATAATCTCAAAAGAGTGAAGATTTCAAAAATGTAGTGATGCGCTAAAATTAGCAGGAACTTGAAAAGGTCATAACTTGTGCTTCGTGTGTTCGTTTGAGTCCATTTTTTTCAACAACATGTTTCAAAAATCTCAATTTTTTTAAAATATCAAGATTTTCAATAAAAAGTTGGGAGTTTGATTAATTTTCTTGATTTTTCATATTTCATGCTTTTTTAAAAATTCATATTTTGAAAAAGTTGTGAATTTCCTAAACTTTGGGATTTTAAATAATTCACAATTTTAAGAAAAGATAGAATTTCATAATTCTAAAAAGTTCAAATTTCAAAAAATTAAGGGTTTTGAAAAACTTGAGATTTAAAAAAATAGGATTGTCAAAAGGTTTTGGGATTTCGAACAAAAATTGGGATTTTGAAAAAGTAGTGATTTTGAAAAAGCCAAGAATTTTGAGAAAGTTGGGATTTTTAAACAAGACAAATTTTTTGAAAAAGGTGCAATACTCAAATAAGTCGAGAATTACAAAACTGAAGAGATTTTAAATTCAGATTATTTTAGATATCTTTTTTTTCAAAATCCTAACATTTTCAAAATTCCAACTTTTTATAAAATCGTGACTTTTACAAAAAAATTAAATTTTAAAAAATCATGAGTTTTTTTAAAATTGTGAACTTTTTAAATTCATGACTTTTATCACTTTCAAAATATTTGAAAATATAGACTTTTTGAAAATCATGAATTTTTTGCAATCTTGACAGTTTCAAAATCGGGATATTTTTTAAATCGTGAATTTTTCAAAATCACAACCCTTAAATCCTAAACCCTAAAACTTGAAACCTGAGTCATAAACACTAAACCCTAAACCCCAACATCCTAAATACTAAGCCTAAAACCCTTAATCATCAACCCTAAACCCTCAGCCATAAACCATAAACCCAAATCCCTAAATCGTAAAAAACTAAACTCTAAAACCCAAACCTTAACCCTAAATAGTGAACCCTAACACCTAAACTCTAAATGCTAAATCCTAAATACTACACCCTCAATCGTAAACCATGAGCCCTAAAACCTAAATACAAAACCCTCAACCGTACACCTTGAATCCCAACCCATAAAACCTGAGCCCTAAATCCTAACCATAAACCCTAAACCCTTAACATCAACTCTAAATCTTGACCCTTAAGCCTAAACCCTAAACACAAGCAGCCCTGAGTCCAAAAACCTAAACTAAACCATAAACACTAAATCCCCTAAAACCCTAAACTTAGAAACCTTAAAATAGTTAGATTTGGAAAAAGTAGGTATATTTAAAAACTTGGGATTTTCATAAAATAAAGATTTTTTTACAAAAAGGATTTTCAAAAATTTGAGATTTTCAAAAAAGTCACGACTTTTCAAAAGGTTATAATTTAAAAAAGTTAATTTTGAAAACATCAAGATTTAAAAATTTTGGGACTTTGAAAATGTTCAAATTTTCAAACAAGTTGGGGTTTTCGAAAAATGAATATTTTGAAAAAGTCAGTTTTTTAAAAGTAGGGATTTTCTAAAGAGTTTGGCTTTTTACATTTTGAAGATTCAAGAATTTTGAAGAGTTTAGATTTTTGAAAAACTCAACATTTTCAAAAAAGTTAGGATTTTTGAAAAAACGAGATTTAAAAAATTAGAGATTTTCAAAAAAGTCCTCATTTTTGAAATTTCAAGATTTTGGAAAATGTCAAGACTCTAAGCCCCTAAACCCATCACAATAAACCCTAAACCCCTAACCCTTAGCCTTAAAGCCCAAACCCTAAAGAGTGAACCCTAAAGCCTTAGGCCTAACCCATACCCTAAACCCTACACCTTGAACCATGAGCCCTAAGCCAAAACCTTTTAACCCTAAACCCTAAACTCATAACCCACGAACCTCAAACCTTGAGGCATGGACCCTCAACCACGACACCGAGACCTAAACCCTGATCCTTACGACCAAAACCTTAAACACCTAGCCCTATACTCTATAAACCCCTAAACCATAAGCTCTAATTGCTCCTAAACCCTAAATTTTGAGTCTTAAACCCTAAAACCCTTAATGCTAAATTCTATATACTAAACTCTCAATCGTAAACAATTTGAGATTTTTGAAAAACTTGACATTTTCAAAAACATAGGATTTTACGGGTTTTTAAACAATTTGAGATTTTCCAAAAGTCATGATTTTCGATAAAGTCAGGATTTTTGAAACATTAGGATTTTCAAAATAATTGAAATTTTGAAAAATGACAGGATTTTTAAAAACTCAATATTTTTGCAAAAGTCAAGATTTTGAATAAGTCAGATCTTCGAAAAAGTCCCAATTTTTAATATTTGTGATTTTCGAAATAATATAATTTTATAAGAAAAAATGATTTTAAAAAAATTTGAAATTTTTAATAAAATTAATATTTTAGAAAATTTAGGAATTTTTAAAAGTTGGGATTTTTGAATAAGTTATAATCTCAAAATAGTTAAAATTTCAAAAATGTAGTGATGCACCAAAATTAACAGGATATTGAAAAGGTCATAACTTGTGCTTCGGGTGTCCGTTTGAGTTTGTTTTTTTTAAACCAGATGTTTAAAAAGTATAATTTTTTTAAAATATCAGGATTTTCAAAAGAAAACTCGGGAGTTTTTAGAATTTAGATTTTGAATATGTCATGATTTTTGAAAAAGCATTATTTTCCAAAAAGTTGTGAATTTTAAAATATTTAGGATGTTAAAAAATTTGTAATTTTCATAAATCTAAAAAAGTTCAAATTTAAAAATTTTAAGGGTTTTTGAGAAATTTGAGATTTTCAAAAAATTTAGGATTATGAAAAGGTTAGGATTTCAAAAAATTCATTATTTCAAAAAAACAAAGAATTTTGAGAAAGTTTGGATTTTCAAAAAGACAAGATTTTTAAAAAGGTTTAATTTTCAAATAAGTCGGTAATTACGAAACTGAAGAAATTTTAAATCCCAAATTTTTGAATATCCTAATTCTTTTTAAAATCCTAACATTTTCAAAAAAATTAATTTTTCAAAATTCCAACTTTTATAAAAATCGCAACTTTTTTTATAAAATTACGAATTTTTAGAAATTGTGAGTTTTTAAATTCATGAATTTATCAGTTTCAAAGTCTTTGAAAATAATGACTTTTTGAAAATCATGACTTTATCACTTTCAAAATCTTTGAAAATACAAATCCTAAACAATAAGCCCAAAACCATAAATAAACCTTGAACACTGAATCCTAAACCATAAACCCTCAACCATAAACCATAAACCCAAATCCCTAAATCGTAAAACCTGAACTCTAAACCTCAAACCTTAAACTATAAACACTAAACCCCGATCTCGAGAAATGAAGTCTAAACCCTAAACCCTAAACAGTGACCCCTAAAACCTTAGGCCTAACTCTAAACCTGTAAACCCCTATATCTTGAAACGTGAGCCCTAATAAAAACCCTAAACCGTTAACCTTTAGTTAGAGACCTAAACCCTAAACCTGAAGCTCATAACCCAGAACCTCGAATGCTAAGCCATGGACCCTCAACCATGAACATTGATACCTAAACCATGACCTCCTATGCCCTAAACCCTAAACTTTGAGCTCTATACCATATAAACCCTAAACCTTAAGCTTTAATTGCTCCTAAACATACTAAACCCTCAATCATAAACCATGAGCCCTAAACCCTAAGTGAAAAACCCTCAATCGTAAACCTCAAACCCTAAAACCTGAAAAGTGAGCCTTAAATCCTAACCCACCATAAAACCTAATTCTTAAACCCTAAGCACTTTGAACCTAAACCTTGAGCCCTAAAGAATATACCCTAAATCACAAATCCTAAGACGAAAAATCTAAACCCTAACCCTTAAACTAGAAACCATACAATAGTTAGATTTGGAAAAAGTTAGTATTTTGAAAAACTTGGGATTTTCAAAAAAATTAGATTTTTAAAAAGTCACGACTTTTGAAAAAGTTGTAATTTTAAACAAAGTTATTATTTTTAAAAACAACCAGATTAAAAAAATGTTGGGAATTTGAAAATGTTCACATTTTCAAACAAGTTGGGATTTTCAAAAATGAATATTTCAAAAAAGTAAGGATTTTTAAAAAGTTGGGATTTTTGAAAGAGTTGGTTTTTTTGCATTTTTGAAAAGTCGAGATTTTTAAAAAGTTGACATTTTGAGGATTTTTGATAAGTCATGAATTTCATAAAAGTTGAGATTTTTGAAATGTTAGGTTTTACCAAAAATTCAAGATTTTCAAAAATATTGGGATTTTTAAAACATCAAGATTTTTTTAAAAATTCAGGATTTTTGAATAATACAAGATATTTGAAAAACTCTTGATTTTTAATATTTGTGATTTTTGAAAAAAATTAATTTGTTTATAAAGTAAGGAATTTTTAAAAATTTGGGATTTCTAAAAAAATTGATTTTCAAAAACGTCGTGATTTTTGAAATAGTTGAGATTTTCAAAAAAGTTAGGATTATGAAAAGGTTGGGATTTCAAAAAGTCATGATTTCGAAAAATCCCAGAATTTTGAGAAAGTTGAGATTTTAAAAAAACACAAGATTTTGAAAAAAGATGCAATTTTAAAATAAGTTCAGTATAAAAAAATAAATAGATTTTTAAATCCCAACTGTTTTGAATATCTTTATTTTTTGAAAATCCTAACATTGTGAAAATTTTAAATTCATGAATTTATCACTTTCAAAATCTTTTAAAATATAGACGTTTTGAAAATAATGACTTTTTGAAATCCTAGCTATTTCAAAATCAGAATATTTTTGAAATCATGACTTTTTCAAAATCACGACCCCTAAACCATAAAACATGATACCGAGTCGTAAACTCTAAACCCTAAACCCCAACATCCTAAACACTAATCCCAAAACCCTAAATCCTAAACCAATATACCCGAACACCGAATCATAATCCCCAAACCATCAACCATAAACAATAAACCCAAATCCCTAAATCGTAAAACCTAAAATGTAAACCCGTAACCTTAAACCGTAAACCCTAAACCCTAATCCTGAGCCAAAAGCCTAAACCCCTAACCATGAGCCTTAAATCCTAAACCCTAAAGCCTTAGTCCTAAACTGTAGTGCCCACCCTTTTGTTCTCGTTTCCGTTCTCGTTGTTGTGGTAACGAGTTGGTCTCTTTGTTGTTCGTGATTGTACTGTCCCTACCTACCACACTTAGTCGACTAGCTTTCCGAGGGTCATCTTTTGGCTTCGTGACCGTTTCAAACTTTTATGCCATATTTTGCTTCATGCCCTAGACCTCGAGAACCTTGGACCACATAAGATTTATGGTGGCTTCAACCTTACCCAGTCGATCTCAAAGACAACTCTGGTTGAGTCAATCCAGAACCCAATCTCACAAATTTTAAACTTTATAATATATATATAAACCACAAACTAACATAGTCACTTAATCCAATATAAAAAAAATACATATATAATTTAATATAAAATAAAATAAAACGAAATGGAGGCTAGGGCGAAAAGCTATATATATATATATATATATATATATATATATATATATATATATATATATATATATTCTGTTAGGTTTGTATCTTATGCGTTTGGGAATAGGCAAGTTTGGGGGCGGCAATGCAAAACACCAGGTCAAATTTTGTGGGTGGCGGCACTGCAAACCAGGGCATTTTTTGGACTGTCCAAAGGTATGCCTCGCCAGATGCCATCTCATGGGG
Source organism: Taxus wallichiana var. yunnanensis (assembly GCA_018340775.1). NCBI lineage: Eukaryota > Viridiplantae > Streptophyta > Pinopsida > Cupressales > Taxaceae > Taxus > Taxus wallichiana. Next base: position 236,137,383 of record CM031242.1, read on the forward strand.
TGCCACGGTTGTTGCGGCCTCCTCCTAGCCCTCACCAAAGATGCGCCTGTGCCGCACCACTCACTCCCGCGTGGAAATCAATGCAAAAATGATGAGATTTTGGGTCTGTTCATGTTGTAACATGGCCAACACCCTTCCAGCCCGTGCCCAGGCCTGCGTGGGCTCCCATCAAGGCCAAAAATGTAAGAAAGTTTGTCAGATGGGGCAGACGTGCACGTGCCCTAGTAGATTTGCATGTAAAAACATGGAAGCATTCGATCTGGTCGTCTAAATGCGTGAAAGAAATAAAGTTCCATGGACTGCAATGATTTCAGGTTATGCACAAAATGGTTTTGTTGAAACTGCATTGGAACCTTTCCAAGCAAATATGGTTGGCTGGTTTGAAGCCACACCCCAAACCTTGTTGATACCTTCCTTGCTGCTGTCAAAATGGGAGCTTTAGAACTGCGCATGGACATCCATCAAAGCATCATGGGGAGATAATATCCCTTAATGTCTTGTCAGGTACCCAGATCTACTTGTATGCAAAATGTGAAGGCATACACAATGCATGTGAACTGTTTGACAAAATACCTGAAAGATATGCGGTCTCCCGGACTACAATGATAGCAGGATAAACAAAAAATGGGTCTGTTAAGAAGGCGTTGAACTGTTTGATAGAATGCCTCAAAGAAATGTTGTCTCATGGAATGCCATGATGGCAACATATGCACAAAATGGATGTGAAGAAAAGGCTTGTGTTTTGTTCGACATAGAAAATGCAGTCTCTTGGATCGGGATGAATTCTTGAAAACTCAAAATGGTTCTGTTTGGATGAGACATGGGTGCACAACAAATGGCTTGGTTTGCACGTGACTACCCGGCATCATGTGGCAACAATGGTGGCCTCGACGGATCGCGAGTGTAAACTGCTTGGAGCCCCTTGTACCCTTTTCACTCTTCATTCTCTAGGCATGGTCCTTCTTCCCTTACCTCTCCTAATTCTTGTATTTCAGTTCTCTTTTGCCATTAAATAGAATTTTAAATCATTAGGATTTTTTTAAATACAATTAAATGTCTCTCAACTCATTTCAAGACAATAAAGTGTCGTGTCGAAACTCTCGAAGCCATTATAACTCACCTACTTTAAACCATGAACTATCTCACCCTCGCTTCGAGATGACATAGAAAACTCTTACCCTTCTTGATCGCTTCAATATCGTTTTATCGACCAGACAAATTTGACTCTCCATGAATTAAGTTGACCTTCTTCCTGCTTAAAATAGTTAAAGTTTTCAATTTTCAGAGACTCACTAAGTACCCTTTTTGCAACGCTGGAAATGAGATGTGAACTTTCATTTGTGTACCTTGGTATACGAGGATTCACCTTGATTTTTTGTTTGACCCGAAACGATCATATGACATCCTTTTGACGCTCTTGTAGGAGCCCCTTTGCACTGATTTACAACAATAGAAAGTTGTTAGAACTAGAAAGTTGGCTTTTGTTTTGGACCACCATTTGAAACCCGGAAAGAGAAATCACGTCCCGTCTTCACAAACCTCTAGCGTTTATACTAGACAAATGCATGGAACATTCAGTATAGGAAAGAGCACCTTTTAGGATAGTTTGGTGAAGCCGTTTTGTAGGCCTTTGGTCACATTTTGATGAGGTCAAACTGGTCCTATTTTGTCTTGTCGCTCCAGAAAACTTGTCACCGTTTGAACATGGTTTTCTAGTTCTCCGTCCCGTCGACTCTGATGAATTCTCCTTATATAGGGGAACTAGTAGGAAGAGTCTCATTGTGTGCGCATCCATCAAACGTCGTTTGGGACACGATTTCTAGGCCACTCGAGCTAATTATTCTCTCTATACAATTGGGTGAACTACGACCGGTGACTCCAAAAACTAGCCGCAAACGTAAATCGTGCACTCTTTTTCAATTCCGTCAGTTGCTTTGAACTCTTGGTATATCTAGGAACACGTAGAAAGTTGATCATGGAGGGTGTTCTCATTGAAAGGTAACTTTTGGGAGTAGTTTCTTAGCTTTTGAGCACATTTTGTGTGTATTTTGTTAGTAAGAAAATATAAAAATAGAAAACTACGGACACTTCGTAGTGTTTCCAAACCACCTGAAAATTTTTAACACACACAAATAACTCTTTAAAACCCTTTAGTGTATCTGTTGTGTGAAATAGAAATTTTGACAAAGTGGTATTTTCTCTCTCTTCCCTTCTCTTTCTCTCTCCTAAGTTTCAAAATGAAAAAAATAAAATGCAATGAATACATGTTTCTAGACCTTTTTATTTCGATTTCAAATTGTAATTATTGTCAGATGTAAATGGGAAACTGAAAAATGATAATTATGATTGATTATGGTGGATGCCATGCCAGTGATTTATCGCTGATATCTTGCTCACGTGGGTTTTGTAGGATGGAAGAATGACGACAAAAAAAGGTGATGTGTAATTTATTTATTACTATTGTAATTTTTATAGGTCATTGTAAAATGAATAACTGTCTAATGTAGTCTCTTGTTACCAAAAATTTATAATTGAAATTTGTTAATATGCATGATATGCTAGTTTTAGGGATAACTTAGGAAACGTGCATCTAATCATCGGTTCAATTTGATTCTTAGTTGTGTATGGCAAAAAGGGTTTGATTTATATAAAGTAAATTTGAAATTGAAGTTAAGATATTGTAGTACCTTCTCAGTATTCCATAAATGATTAAATTAATTACTGGGTTATCTTCTTACCTTGCAAACTTAATAAAGAGTTTTAATGGGAACACTCGACCCTAAATAAAATATTCGTGCATAACTCACCTACTTGTGTGATCCTTCTTACCATATAAGAAAATTAAGACTATAGGATGAACTTAAGCTTTTCCCTCGATGAGACCTCCTAAGTTAGGTAAATAAAACCCCTAGTTGGAGTTACCGTCATAGTCATTAGGTTTAGCGACATTGTCGTGAACCCATACTTTAGAAATGACATGGTCCAACTTTATCCAGAGTATGCGGTTTCCTTCTAGTTTTGGTAATTGCGAGAAGAATGTCCCCTCTTTAGGTCCGACACCAGGCTGAGTGGTGAAGATCACCTTGGAAGTCACCTTATGAATCCTTGTTAGAAGGAATGACTAAGCGGTGTAACCTTCCCATCTATGGCCGAGGTCGAGGCGCTCAGTGACTCTCTGTTACTCGCCCGAACGCCTTTATGCTCTAGGTCCGGGGGGCCATTGCAGTGACTCTTCGGACTGCCTCGCCAACTATATATCCATTGCAGTTACTCCTCTGATCTTGATCTGCCCTATATAGAGATATGGGGGATCTTGCGATTCCGAAACCGAGAGGTAGGGAGAAGTCGAATTGATCCACATCCAGCACTGATTCCGATTCCTCGATCCAACGCGAATCACCGCGGTCGGAAGAGAAGATATATATCTCATCTCACCAGCACTAAACGAATCCGGGTCGAGAGAGATAGGGGCATCGAGCATCTCGAACACTGGCTGGCGCCACCATCCCATCGGGTTTTCCTCTGATTCTCTATTCCAAGACCCTGATTCATAGATCCCAAGTGATTCCTTGATTCATGGTGACCCAACCGTCGATGCCCCGGGGTCGAGCCCTATCTCCCCTATATGGCAGGGGCCCACCCAGATCTGGTCTGATCTCTATTCTATATAGGGTAGGGGCCGATGATGCTTAGCTGGTCTTTAATCCCAATCCGCATGGATATAGATATGGCCGACGGCCCCCTCGGAGATGGATGGCCCTATGCTATGAGAGACTCGACTGGCCCATCTAGATCTCTATGTGGTGAGAGAGATGGATCCGATCCGCTTACTCTCTATAGTAGGCCCTCGGACGAGGGCCCCCTCCCCCTCTCTCTATATGGGACACCCGGCCCCTATTCTCCATGGGGGCACTCCCCCGCCCCTACCCTACCCCCCCCCCTCCTATAGTTCTATTTTGATCTATCTGGCTATCTGGAGGGGGAGGGTCCCCGGCCTTACGAAATTAGATCTGGAAATTAACTTCATGGAGTGAATGAAATCCTGTTGGATCCAAATGACCTAAATGGAGGTCGCGATATAGTTGCTCTTTGTCTTGCACTCTCATTAGTGAACCCTTTTGTCCCTCGTAAATAAACGTCTGTTATGGGCTTGTGAAAATTTAGCGCCTTGATCTTTCACGAAAGGACTATAGGGAAAATACTTTTTAACCTTAATCACACCTATGATAGAGATTAAAGCCCTAGGTGAAACTAGAATTAAGCTTAACCATGTGCTTCTTTAATACGTCAAACAAGTACTTTCGTAACTCTTACGTTTAAAACGATGGTAATAATGAGATCCTAGTGCGGCAGAAGTAAATCATATGAGAGTAAAACAAAAATTTGAGGTTGGCAATAATGTCACTGGGAGTCCTTGTGACTTAATTTAAGCAAATTCATGTGATACAAAGAATATAAATTATCTTGGTGCGACCAAACTTTGAGCAAACAAAAGATATATAAATATAAAAGGAAGTCCATAAGTTATTGAACTTTATTAACTAGGGTAGCGAAATAACTATTCTGTGATCGATGGATGTTCTTGGGGAGCTATCTCGACTCTATGTCTTCCTTAATCCCAAGATTTCATCTTGACATCCCGCTAAGTTCACTTATGTAGCAAGGTAAAATTCTAAACATTGAATAAGCATCTTGGGAAGCATAATCTTAACATAAGAATGAGAGAGTTAGAATTCTGTATGAAATTTTGAAATATGAAAAAAAAAAACTTATGTAAGTTGAAGATTGTCATAAGGGTAAAGAGCAAAATTATATGGTTGAACAATAAGTGAAAAGTGAAAAGAATTTTCAGAACATGTAGGTGGAAAAAGGGAGACAATTATGCTTACATAACAATGTTCTTGGGATGCTAATCGTAACTAAAATACATTTAAAGTAATGATGTGTTGTGGGTTCGTCATTCTTGAAGTCAGGTTCTTGTGGTTGGGTCTCTACTAGCAACCTTTCGTTGGGAAAAGTGTAGCGTCAACATGTATTTGGTGTTATCATGTGTCTATGTGATTTGATGAATTTTGTAAGTATCGTATACGTTGTCGAGTTTCCTACTTGGAGCCCTTACTGTGTTGTGTGTCGTAAGCAATGTAAGTCAAAAAAAATTATCCTGATATTTTTACTATTGTATTTGGGTGTGTAAAATGTGGGCACTACATATGGTATCAAAGTGGAGGTTCATGCTCTCGAACCCTGGGATAAATTAGAGTTATGATGGTGATAGTGATGGTGATGGTGTTTCATTATGGTGATAAATATTGGAAGAGTAATGTGTTTTAAGAGTGATGTGATCTATGTCGTAATTGTGATAGTGTGAACGCACATGATGCGCATTTGTTATCATATTGATGTGTTGGGGATGGGAGTATTCCCTCTCCTTCATGTGAATTACTACTTGTGATGAGAGTATTGACTCTCCTTTTCGTGGATCCAATGAGGAATCCGTGTGTGATGTATCACCTTGTTTGGTGTGAAAGGAAAGATATTGTGAATTACGGAGTGTTGAAATCATTTTTACCTTACGTGATGTGAAGATGTAGTGATGTATTGCATGAAAAAAATTATGTAAAGTGAATGGAAGTTTATCGTGATGTCGACACCGTATTGTGATTGTTGTGGGCCTTGTCGTGTTATATTACAATTGACTATATGTCGTAATATTAGGCGTTGTATTCCTCATATGTGTAATTCATGTAATATGTGATGGTTCATGTTGTAATTTTTTTAAAAAATAGGATTTTAAAGAATTTGTAATTTTAGAAAAAGATATAATTTCATTATTCTAAAAAAGTTCAAATTTCAAACAAAATTAAGGTTTTTAAAAAGTTAAGATTTTCAAAAATGTCAAGATTATGAAAAGGTTGGGATTTCGAACAAAAATTGGGAATTTAAAAAAGTTGTGATTTCAAAAAAGCCAAGAATTATGTGAAAGTTGAAATTTTCAAAAAGACATGATTTTGAAAAAAGAACAATTTTCAAATAAGTCAGAATTTACAAAACTAAAGAAATTAACTCCCAACTATTTTGAATGTCCTTTTTTTAAATCCTAACATTTTCAAAATCTTTGCTTTTAAAAATTCTAACTTTTTATAAAATTGCTAATTTTTCAAAAATTATAAATTTTTAAAAAATCACGAGTTTTTTTTAAAATTGTGAACTTTTTAAATTCATGACTTTATCACTTTTAAAATATTTGAAAATCATGACTTTTTGAAATCCTAGTTGTTTTAAAATTAAGATATTTTTAAAATCGTTAATTTTTCAAAATCACAATCCCTAACACCTAAACAATAAAACACGAGTCGTAACCGCTAAATCCTAAACCCCAACATCCTAAACACTAAGCCCAAAACCCTAAATCCTAAACCATAAACCATAAACCTTTAACACTGAATCCTAAACCCTAAACCCTCAACCATAAGCCATAAACCCAAATCCCTAAATCGTAAAACCTAAACTCTAAACCCCAAACCTTAAACCATAAACCCTAAACCCTGATCCCTGAGCCATGAAGCCTAAACCCTAAACCCTAAATAGTGAACCCTAAAGCCTTAGGCCTAACCCTAAACCCTATACCCTATACCTTGAACCATGAGCCTTAAGCCAAAACCCTAAACCTTAAAGACCCTCGAACCCCGAGCCATAGACCCTCAACCATGAACACTTTGAGACCTAAATTCTAAACCCTAAACTCGATCCTATACCCTATAAACTCTAATTGATGTTAAACCCTAAATTCTAAGTCTTAAAACCTAAATGCTAAATCCTAAATACTAAACCCTCAATCGTAAACCATGAGCCCTAAACCCTAAATGCAAAACCCTCAACCATAAACCTCGAACCCCAAACCCTAAAACCTGAGCCCTAAATCCTAATCCTAAACCCTAAACCCTCAACCTATAAACCTTAATATAGATAGATTTGGAAAAATATGGTATTTTGAAAAAAATGGGATTTTCAAAAACTAATTTTTTTTTTTTTAAAAGTTAGGATTTTCAAAAACTTGAGGTTTTCAAAAAACTTGTGACTTTTGAAAAAGTTGGAATTTTAATTGAAGTTATTATTTTTGAAAACATCAAAATTTAAAAAATATTGGGACTTTGGAAATGTTCAAATTTTTAATCAAGTTGGGGTTTTAAAAAATTGAATATTTCAAGAAAGTAAAGTTTTTTGAAAAGTTGGGCTTTTCATAATTTTGAAGATTCAGGAATTTTGAACAATCATGATATTTGAAAAAGTCAAGATTTTTGAAAAACTTGACATTTAAAAAAAAATTAAGGTGTTTAAGAGTATAAGATTTTAGAAAATTTAAGATTTTCCAAAAAGTCGTGATTTTATAAAAGTGAAGATTTTCAAAAAAGTGAAGGTTTTTGAAAAGTTGGGATTTTATATAAAGTCAAGATTTTTGAAAATGTTGGGATTTTAAAACGTTAAGATTTTTGAATAAGTCAAGACATTCAAAAAGTCTTGATTTTTAATAATAGCAATTTTAAAAAAAAAAAAAAAAACTAAGGATTTTCAAAAAAGTAGGCATTTTTATAAAGTTGAGATTTTAGAAAATTAAAGAATTTTAAAAAGTTGGGATTTCTAAAAAGTTTTGATTTTTGAAATAGTTGCAATTTTAGAAAAAGTTGGGATTTTAGAAAAAGTTTATATAATCGCAAAAGAGTTTAGATTTAAAAATGTTGTGATATGCCAAAAACAGCAGGAACTTGAAAACGTCATAACTTGTCCTCCTGTTGTCCGTTTCAGTTTGTTTTTTTAAACCACATGTTTCAAAAATCTCATCTTTTTAAAATATAAGGATTTTACTAAAAAAGTCAGGGTTTGAATAATTTAGATTTTCCAAAAATTCTGGATTTTTAATATGCCATGATTTTTGAAAAGTCATTATTTTCAAAACAGTTGTGAATTTAAAAACTTTTAGGATTTTAAAGAATTTGCAATTTTAGAAAAAGATAGAATTTCATAATTCTAAAAAAGTTTGAATTTCAAAAAAATTAGTGTTTTTGACAAAGTTGAGATTTTAAAAAAGTTAGGATTATGAAAAGGTTGGGATTTCGAACAAAAATTGGGATTTCTAAAAAGACATGATTTTGAAAAAGCAAAGAATTTTGAGAAATTTGGGATTTAAAAAAAAGAAAAGATTTTGAAAAAGGTGAAATTTTCAAATAATTCCCTACTGAAGATATTTTTAAATCCCAACTATTTTCAATATCCTAATTTTTAGAAAATCCTAACATTTTCAAAATCTTTACTTTTTCAAAATTTCAAATTTTATAAAATCGGAACTTTTTTGAAAATTACAATTTTTAAAAAATTATGAGTTTTTAAAAATTGTGAACTTTTTAAATTCATGACTTAACCCTTACAAAATCTTTGAAAATACAAACTTTTTAAAAATCATGACTTTTTCAAAATCCTAACTATTTCAAAATTGGGATATTTTAGAAATCATGACACCTAAAACCTTAAACCTAAGTCATAAATGTTAAATCCTAAAAACTAAGCCCAAAAACCTAAATCCTAAACCATAAACACAAAACCATTAACACTTTGAATCCTAAACCCTACACCCTCAGCCATAGGCAACCATAAATCAAAATACCTACACTCTAAACCTGAAACCTTAAACAATAAACCCTAAACCTTGATCCTTGAGCCATCATGAAGCCTAAATAAACCCTAAGACCTAAACCCTAAACCCCTAACACTAAGCCTTAAATCTTAAACCCTAAACACTAAACCCTAAATCTGTAAAGCCTTAGGCTAAACACTAAACCCTATACCTTGCACCGTGAACCCTAAGGAAACAACCTAAACCTGAAACCTTTAGCTAGGAACCTAAACCCTCAACTCATAACCCTGAGCCATGGAACTTGAACCTTGACCCCTACACCCTAAACCCAAAACTCGAGCCCTATACCTTATAAACACTAAACCTTAAGCTCTAATTGCTCATAAAACCTGATCCATTAATCCTAACCCTAAACCCTAAAGCTGTAAAACCTAAATCTTAAATCCTAAACTTTGATACCCAAAACATGAATCTCAACCTGAACCCCGAATTCTCGAGCCCCGAGCCCAAATCCCTAAACCCTAAACCTCAAATCTTGAGCCGAAAAATCTAATCCCTAAACATTTTTGAAGAGTCTCGATTTTTGAAAAATTTGAGATTTTCAAAAAAGTTAGGATTTTTGAAAAGACAAGATTTTAAAAAATTTTAATTTTCCAAAAATTCATGATTTTGTAAAAGTGGAGATTTTTGAAAAAGTCGGGATTTTCAAAAAGTTCAAGATTTTGGAAAATCTTGGGATTTTTGAAACGTCAAGATTTTTGAATAAGTCAGGATATTAAAAAAGTCCCGATTTTTAGGATTTGTGATTTTAAAAAAATATATATATTTTTTTAAAAAGTAAGGATTTTCAAAAAAGTAGACATTTTTATAATGTTCAGATTTTAGAAAATTCTAGAAGTTTTAAAAAGTTGGGATTTCTCAAAAAGTTTTGATTTTTGAAAAAGTCGTGATTTTGAAATAGTTACAATTTTTGGAAAAGTTGAGATTTTCAAAAAGTTATAATCTCAAAAGAGTCAAGATTTCAAAAATATAGTGATGCGCCAAAATTGGTAGGAAATTGAAAATGTCATAACTTGTTCTCACGGTGTCCGTTTGAGTCCTTTTTTATGAAACCACATGTTTCACAAATTTCAACTTTTTAAAAATATCAACATTTTTTAAAAAGTTGGGAGTTCGAATAATTATTATTTTCCAGAAATTCTAGATTTTTAATATGTCATGATTTTTAAAAATTCATTATCACTTCCAAAAAAATTATATTCATGACTTCATCTTTCAAAATCTTTGAAAATCATGAATTTTTGGAAATTCTATCGCGACCCTAAACCCTAAAACCTAAAACCTTAATTGTAAATGCTAAACCCTAAACCCTAACATCCTAAACATTAATCCCAAAACCCTAAATTCTAAACCATAAAAACAAAACTCTTAACATTGAATCCTAAACCCGAAACCCTCACCCATATTACGCTTATCACCACACCCATATTACACTTTACCTCTTAGGATAAACCCAAATCAGTAAATCGTAATACCTAAACTGTAAACCTAGATCCCGAGCAATGAAGCCTAAAACTTGAACCCTAAGCCCTAAACCTTAAACAATAAACCCTAATCCTTGAGCCTTAAACCCTAAATAGTGAACCCTGAATACTTAGGCCTAACCATAAACCCTAAATGTTAAACCTTACACCGTGATCCCTAAGCACGAACCCTAAACCCTAAACTCCTATTCCCAAACGTTGAACCTTGAGCCAAGGACTCTCAACCATGAACACTAAGACCTAACCCCTAAACCCTAAACTCTAAGCCCTAAACCTTAAGCTCTAATTGCTCCTAAACCCTAAATTGAGAGTCTCAAACCCTAAATTGTAAATGCTAAAGCCTAAATACTAAACCCTATATCGTAAACCTTAAAACCTTATCCTATATCCTAACCATAAACCCTAAACCCTAAACCTTTATCACCTTTGAACCTCAACCCTAAACCCACGAACCTTAAGCCCTAATCCCTAAACCCTAAACCCTGAATCCTAAGTCCAAAAACCTAAACCCTAAACACTAAATCCCCTGAGCCCTAAATCCTCAACCTAGAAACCTTAAAATAGTTAGATTTGGAAAAAGTTTGTATTTTGAAAAACTTGGGATTTTACAAAAGTAAAGAATTTCAAAAAAGTCTAGATTTTAAAAAACTTGAGATTTTAAAAAATGTCATAACTTCTAAAAAATTGTAATTTTTGAAAAGATGGGTTTTTTTTTTAAATTTATTTTCAAAAAAGTCATAATTTTTCGAAAAGATAATATTTTAAAAAAAGGCGGGATTTTTAAAAGTCTCCTAGGATTTTAGAAAAGTCAATATTTTGGAAAATATTGGGATTTTACAACGTTAAGAGATTTGAATAAGTTAGGATTTTTGAATGAGTCGGGATATTCAAAAAAGTTCAGATTTTTAATATTTGCAATTTTTGAAGAAATATAGTTTTTTAAAAAATTAAGGATTTTCAAAAAGTTTACATTTTTGATAAAGTTTAGATTTTAGAAAATTTAGGAATTTTTAAAAGATGGGATATCTGAAAAAAATTGATTTTAAAAACGTCGCGATTTTGAAATAATAGCGACTTTCGAAAAACTTGGTATTTTTAAAAAGTTATAATCTCAAAAGAGTCAAGATTTTAAAAATGTAGTGATGTTGAAACGGTTGTGGAGTCGACTTTACGCACATTTACTGCATTTGCTTGATAGTTTCCAAGGCCTCTTCAACAAACTCATTCTGAGCAGATCCCTGTGCCCCCAAGCCAGCCGCCCCATGCCCAAAACTAACGCATTCCAAAATCCAAAAAGACAAAACCCTAATTACAATTTTTGGACTTTTTCACCTTCTTCCACTTTTCCCTAAACCACCCAAAGTTCACGGGCATTTTGATTTTATTTTTAATTCCTTTTAAATTTATTTATCTATTTTTATTTTTATTTTTTAATCTAAAAATACATAAAACTCTAAAACGAACTGGATAAAAAAATAAAATATAACTTATCGTCAATCCATTACAAGAGGTAAAATTTTGACACAAAAGCGATTGATCGAAGTCACCGATATAAGTTATAATAGTATTATCAACATTATTTTAATAATTTTACAGCTTAATAATGATAATAATTATTAATCATATTAATGGTGATGACCGACAAACTCGAAGAGCCGAGAACCAAATTTTCCTTTAACCAGATAAGCTGTCCATGACACTATGGGGTCCACAGTTTGGGGTGTCGACAATGACCCGAAAGGCAAGAAGGAGAGGGAAGGTGAAAAATCTTCACTGCGACCTGGACATGGTCAACAACGGTCAACGAAAGCACATGCACACCAGTCTCCAGGCTTAGCAACAAGGTCATCATGCCAGGGACTGGGGGAACATCAAACAGGCATTACATCCTCCTCCCCTTAAGAAAACATCATCCTCGATGTGACATACAATGAAGAAGGAGAAATGGTAAACAACAAGGAACAAATAAGGCGAAAGCACGTGCCGGGGTTAAGATTTCAGACACCAAGGCACGGTCATGGGGTGGTCCTAGGAACAATAGGTAGAAATTTCAACTTTCAAGGTTCTGTGAAGATTGACACAGTTCTCTCTTATTCGTTATTTCATTAATCTCTCTTCCATTTACATTATTCTTAATTCAAGTCCTTTAAAATTTCATTTTTATCGAATTTTAGTTTATTCATTCCTGTCGGTTCCCATCATGAACTATAGTCACAACACCCCTAGGGTTATTATACACAACACCTAATTTTCACAAGCATACTTTTACATACTTTCATGACCGTAAGACATCACAAGGTTTTCACCAACCATGGAATGACAACAAGTAGAACACATAACAATTAATTTCTAATAATTACACCCTAGACATAGATCTAGTACACACATATGACTAACAACAGAATCAACACGTTGATACATATACAATGGGTATCACAAGCCCCAAAAATCCATGACTGCACCAACATAGTGCCAAGACAATACCCAATAGTCCATACCAACCAAGAGGAGAGTCAAGCCTCATACATAACAAGGTGTCAAAAAGACTCATACAAGTACACATAACTCACTATACCAATCTCCACACATCACAAGGCATCACGAAATGGATAAAAAAGCAACATAATATAACTCTATATACCTAAAGCATCACAAGATAAACTCCATATACCTTCCATGAGGAAGAAATATAGTGTGAAAACCAAGTCGGGTCACTCAACTATAGAGCCCCATCAAGAATATCAGGTCACTCAACCATAGAGCGCCATAAAGAATAAAAGGTCACTCAACCATAGAGGCCCATCTCCTTTCTCCTTTTAAATGAGGCCGGGTCACCCTATGGCCCTAGGCACATAGAGCCCCCGTTACCCCAAACCCAAGTGACATACTAATTCGTGGTTTAACAACCTGCTAGTTATTTGTAACTCCTTGGGGCATACCCCCATATAATGAAGCGGGTCCATAAGTTCAACCACTCCATGGTTAATCCCATGAGCCTAAGCCAACAATTATGACATTAGAACCAGCGTAACAATTCAATCAAATGCCAAGTGGCAAAATCAAAAGCCTTGGGAAAGGCTACAAAACTCTCAAATATGAAAAGAAAGTTTTAAAACAAAGAAAAACAAATGGCTAATTAGCCTTGGTTAGTGCAAAATCTAAATGTTAATGCAACAATCAAATAAATGCCCAAAATATAAGAACATGTCAATTAAGAAAATGATTGGTTCTAACAATAAAAGAGAAATATTAATTTACGAATAAAATACGTATTGAAAAAATAACACATTACAATCACTATGTGGCCTCATACCGCCACCGAAAGGGTACTCATCGAGTTGCTGACACTCGAACATTGAGCCTCGACTCATGAAAATATACATGTAACCAAATATGAGCATATCCAATAATGTAACTGTCATCATCCCTGCCTGAATCATTACTCCATACTCCCACAAGGATCAACATAGTCAAAATTACATAGGATTATTCAATGAACAATCCAATAGGAAAGAGTAGGGAACTCTAGTTACATAAGTTGAGCCTAAGGTGGTGCACACCCACAATATACTGAGCAAGCTTGAAGTATACTAAACAGATAGAAGTGGATTTTTAGTCTATATAAGACTCCACTTCCTCACTCGTACTCGGCTCAAGATTATGAAAACCTGGTCCACGCCTCCTCTCTCCACACACTCTTGACAATTTATCCCCTTAGGGTCGTTTAGTGTAGGTCCACGACATACACATAGTACATCACTAACACAATGGTAATTCACACAACAACCATAACGTATTACGCATGGTTTATATATACAGGGTATAACACAATCACTACTTTCACGGGTTACGATACATCACATTATCACATCCTGCACCCAAAGTGCAATCACTGTACACTAGGGATCATACACACCATATGCCCCTAAATCACGACATGAACCATCACATATTACATAAATTATACGTATGAGGAAAACAATGTCTAACATTACGACATATAATCCCTTTGCGATACAACACAGTGATACACACGACTCATAACAACACGATGATGACATCACAATATGATTCAATTCACTCTACACCAATTTTTCATGCAATACATCAATACATATCTTTGCACATAAGGTCAAAATGCTCCAACACTTTGTAATTCACAATATCATTCCATTCACACAAAATAAGGCGGTACATCACACATGGATTCCTCATTGAATCCATGAAAAGGAGAGTCAATACTCTCATCACAAGTAGTAATTCACACGTGAATTCTTCATAGAATCCACACAAAGGAGAGGGAATACTCCCATCCCCAACACATCAACATGATAACAAATGCACACTAAGTGACATACACATCATGTGCGTTCACATTATCACAATTACGACATAGATCACATCACTCTTAAAACACATTACTCTTCCAATATTTATCACCATCATGAAACACCATCACCATCATGCAAAATCATCACAACTCCAATCCATCCCAGAGGTTCGAGAGCATGAACCTTGCTCTGATACCATATGTAGTGCCCACATTTTACACACCCAAATACAACAGTAAAATACCAGGATAATTTTTTTGACTTACATTGCTCATTACAAAAACGCCACAAGGAATCCAAGTAGAACTGTTATCACGAATCACACAGCACCCCTATGTTTATACAAGTGCATATACTTGAACTCACGGTGTGATTGGATAACATGGGTACTATCTCCAAGTTTTGGAACTTTTTACTTGAGATAGACCTCTAGAGAAAGTTGGTTCTTGCTCTAAACTACCACAACACAATCTAGTCTAATGCAGGGAAACTAACTATTCTAATCTAAATTTTCAAGAGACCATGGAAAGAGAATGCATAAAAATAAAAGCCTACACTAAAGTGGTGATACACCGAAAAGGAGGGTGTGAGAGTAATCTTCAAATGCGTGATTTTCTCCTTAGCGAAGTGCACACTAGAAGAGGTGATGATAGTTCTCCATAATCTAGCAAAACACATTCACAACAATATTTCAAACATACACAATGATAATGGATCCCTGCTTATTGAAAATAATAATAGACACAATATTCTTGTAATCAAGGTTAAGGGGCAAGAAGAATGCAAGAAAACACATCGATCAGAGAAGATGCATCCACAAACTTATATTTTATTACTTCATGATATGCAAATTTGACTATGACAAGATAAGGGCCCAGATCACCATGCAAGGAGTCCACAACAAGGGCCTACAACACATTGGCTTCACAAAGCAATTTTGGCAAAGCTTTGCTACAAAACTACCTCCCCTTTACAATGATCCTAAGACACTCCATTTATAAAAAAATCTAGGAGAAAATAGAGAGAAGGGAAAATGAAAATCCTGGGAAATCTGTCCTTAAACCACTTGTAAGAGGTATTAAATGGAGTAAAATGATTATATATTACTTTTAAAATCTCCATATTGTCCCAGGTGCTATGGGAGAGAAAGAATGATGACCATGCCTCTTAATTGCACTCCCAACCACCAAAAAAAATAAGATTATGAACCCAGCCATGTTTTCTTAAAAATCTCAATCAATCTTTCATCAAATCTAGAATTTCTTGATTGTTTGTGTCAGACTCGGAGTAGAACAATTCCAACGATACTAATTTTGTATGATTTCGTTGAGAAATGCAAAAGTTATGGCCTTCGAGTGCATAGGAGGTAGCTATTTTGGGTTTCATTTGCAAGTGTTTTCTATCATTTGTGGGAATGAGTATTAACTGACTGGAGCTGAATATGTTTCTTTTAATTAAATATATCTACCCTCATTAAAAATAAGAAATCTAGACGTCGTGCTCGTTCTAGAAAGTCCAATTTTGTGAAAATCGGAGTTCAGAGTCAAAAGTTATGACCGTTTGAAGTTTCACGGGTCAAACGTTGACTTTTTCCTTTGCCTTCAGCCGTTTCGGCTTTTCACGATCCCTCGCGTCCCACGCGTACCTTTGTAATATGTCCCAAATGAAAATCTCCCGCATCGGCCGATTTGGACTTCCTTGTCTCTTTTGCGGCCTTTTCACGTCCCTCGTGTACTTTTGTCCTGGCTGTCTCGGACAAAAATCACCGAACTTTATTCACCCCTGAAATGGACCATCTTTCGGAAAATCGGCCGATTCGCATCCCACGTGTACTTTTGTACCAGCTGTCCCAAAACCACGTGAAACAAAACTTCACTTGCGATTTTATCTGCTCACCTTTGGCCGTTTCAGACTTTTCGCATCCCTCGCGTGTAAAATTAAAAAGTGAAAACAGGTCCCTATTCCGCACTGGGACAAAATGTCCAACTTAGGTGATTTTCTTTATTTTTTGGCCCCAAGCTTTCGAAGAACCTCATCGACCCGAAGTGATCATTTGTCCAACCCTTGGACCAAATGCTTTAAAACCGAGTCATGCAACCTTATTTTTTGTATTTTTTCTATTTTTCCAACGCGTTGGGATTTCTTCTTGGATGGGAGAGTTAGAGAGAAGCCGAGGGGGCCCCAAAAACATGATTTTAGGCCTTGAATCTACTTGCTCGGGACTAAATAATTTGATGCATGTTATCAAAATTACCTTGAGGGGTTAATTTTAGATAACAAGAACAACTCAACAACATATACAACACCTACATCAGTCACCAAATCACATAGACACATGACTATGCCATATACCTGTGTATACCATACTTTTCCAAATGAAAGAGTACTAGCAAAAATATAACCACGAGACAAAAGACTTTAGGATTAGTGAACCCACAACACATCATTTCTTTAATTGCATCTTACTTACGATTAACATTCTAAGAAAATTATTGTGCAAGGATTTTTTTCTCCTTTTTTTCATCTACAAAGATCTTAAGCTCATTCACCTTTACTTATTATTAGATCAATTTAGGTTGGCTTCCTTAATGCATCATGGAACTTTCCATAATTTAATTACTTATTTGGCACAATTCAAATCACATATACATTAGTTGATTATCTTGTTCTTATATTAAGAATATGCTTCTCAAACATTTATTTAATGTTTAAAATTTACCCTTGCTACACTAGTGTAACTAACGTAATGTCAACATGAAATCTTGGGATTAAGGAAGACATAGATGAAATAACTTTTTCCCAAGAACATCCTTTGATCATGGAATAGTTATTTCGCTACCAAATTAATAAGGTTCAATAACTTATCCAAATTTGACTTTTATATATATTCTTTAAAACACATGAAAATGTTTAATTAAGTTAGTTATAAGGACTCCAAGAGTGACCTTAATCCTAATCTCCAATCTCGTGCTCATTTATATGATATGCTTTTACATCGCACTATGGTCTTGTTATTGGCATCGTCTCAAAACAAAAGAGTTACAAAAGCACTTGTCTGATAGCTTAAGGAAGTACATGGCTAGGAGCATTAAAAACTACATATGAACGCAAGTATTTGTGTTCACGAAGATCCCATATCCTTGCATTGCATGATTCCGCATAAGAAATATTCTTTATTCCTTAATGCCATAAAATGACATAACAAGGGATTAAGGGACAAGATTACACTTTCTAAGGTTCTCTAGAATCAACATCTTTCAACTCAATTTCGCATGCAAGGAGTTAAATTATAGTTTTCTACCCACAAGTTAACATACAAAATCCACTAGGGTTTAGTTTAATTCAATATGCACCTAATGATCTATGCAAAACTATAGATGATTTTAAGGTAAGCAGTCATATTTATACTAATCCACCTTCAAGAAGATACCAAGATGTTATTTTGATAGGCAAATCTAAGGGACAAACCGTTTAGTCATTCCTTCAAAAAGGACCCATAAGTTGAGAAAGTGGTCTTCACCACTCAACATTTGGTGTCGGACATTCGAAGAGAGGGCATTCTTTTGCGATCTAGCAAAACAAGGAATCCACATACTACTGGATAAAGTTAGACCATGATATTCCTAAAATAAGGGTTCACGACCATGTCTATGCTAAACATAATGACTATGACGGTAACCTCCAACTAGGTGTTTTATTTACCTAACCTAGAGTGTTCCATCGAGTGCAAGCTTAAGTTCGTTCTACGGTCTTAATTTTCTTATATGGTAAAAAGGATCACACATGTAGGAAAATTATGCACAAATTTTTATTAAGGTTGAGTGTTCCCATTAAATCCTTTATTATGTTTACAAGGTAAGAAGATAACCCAATAATTAATTTAATCATTTATAGAAACACAAGAAAGTACTACAATATATTAACTTCAATTTCAATTTACTATGTATAAATCAAACCATTTTATTCCACTTTTACCAGAAACAAATTTTGGTGATTAGATGCACATTTCCTAAGTATCCTGAAAAAACTAGCATTTCATGCATATTAACAAATTTCAATTATAATTTTTTTGTAACAGAGACTACATTAGACAGGTTATTCATTTTACAATGACCTATAAAAATTACAATAATAATAATTAAATTACACATCACCTTTTATTTGTCGTCATTCTTCCATCCTGCGAAAAAAAAAAAACCACGTGAGCATGATATTAACGATAAATCGCTGGCATGGCATCCACCCTAACCTAACATAAGTATCATTTTTCAATTTCCCATTTACATCTGACAATAATTACAATTTGTAATCGAAATAAAAAGGTCTAGAAACATGTATTCATTGCATTTCATTTTTCTTCATTTTGTAACCCAGGAGAGAGAAAGAGAAGGGAAGAGAGAGAAAACACTATTTTGTCAAAAGTTCTATTTCACACAACAGATACACTAAAGGGTTTTAAATAGTTATTTACATGTGTTAAAAATTTCCATGGTGGTTTGGCAACCCTACGTGTGTCCACAACTTTCTTTTTACATTTTCTCACTAGTTACAAAATGTTCAAAATCGGTTCGAAGGCTAAGAAACTGCTTCCAAAAGTTATCTTTTTGATGAGAACACATACTACATGTTAACTTTCTATGTGTCCTCAGCTACACCAAGAATTCATATTAAGCGGCGCGAATTTGAAAAGAGTGAATGGTTTGCGTTTAGCGGCTAGCTTTTTCGAGGGCCACCGATCATAGTTCACCTAGTTGTAAAATGACAAAAGTTAGCTGAGGGCGCCCGAGAAAACCACATCCATAATTGACGTGTGATGGAGAAGCATGCAACGAGACATCTCCTACTAGTTCCTCTATATGGGGAGAATTCATTAGAGTCGACGGGATGAGAGAACTATTAAACCATTTTCAAATGGAAACAAGTTTTCTAGAGTGACAAATGAAATTGGTCAGTTTGACCTTGTTAAACTGCAACTGGAGGCCTACAAAATGGCTTCGCTAAACTATCCCGAAAAGTTCTATTTCCTATCTTGAATGTTCCATGCATTTGTCTAGTATAAACACTAGAGGTTTGCGAAGATGGGATGTAATTTCTCTTTCGGGTTTCAAATGGCGGTTCAAAATGAAAGCTAACTTTCTAGTTTTAACAACTTTCTCTTTGTTGTAAACCAATGTAACAAGGCTCCTATAAGAGCATCAAAAGGATTTCATATGTTTGTTTAGGTCAAACCAAAGGTCAAGGTGACTCCTTGTATACCTAGGTATATGAATGAAACTTCACATCTCATTTCAAGAGTTCGAAAAGTACTTAGTGAGTCTCAAAAATTATAAAATTTAACTATTTAAAATAAAGAGAAGGTCATCTTTATCAATGGGGAGTCAAATTAAATGGTCTTTAAAACGATATTTGAGTGATCAAGAAGGGTAAGAGTTTTCTAAATCATCGTCTCAAATGAGGGTGATAGTTCATGGTTTAAAGTAGGTGAGTTATAATGACGTTGTGAGTTACGACACGATAATTTATTGTTTTGTAACGAGTTGAAGGACATTTAATTGTATTAAAAATTCTAATAATTTAAAATTCTATTTAGTTGTAAAAGAGAACTAAAATATGAGAATCATGAGAGGTAAGTGAAGAAGAACCATGCCTTGCGAATGAAGTCGGTGAAGCCGTAGGCTTGGGTTCAATCTCTTGCTTGGGTGGTTTACACTTGTGGTTCCACGAGCATCCTCAACTCTACCATTTTGCATACACGTCTACTAGGAAGTTGCATTACAAATAAAAACATCTTGTTTTTCATGCCTTGATGGTTTTCCAACGAGTAAACCAGTTGCTTGTGTTTTCTAAAACCTTTTGTATAGATCCATTATGTGCATATCTTCAATCCTAACATTCCATGAGGAAACATTTCTTTAAGGCATTTTGTCAAACAGTTGACATTTTTGTATACATATCTATCATAACACACTGACTTTATAGCATATGCCAAATGTCCCTCCCAGGAAGCATGAAGCCCTTGAGATCACGTTTTACTTCACTTGAACCAAACAAATACATCCTCACAACCACTTGGGTTAATGGTGAGGTAGGTTCCATAAGACCACATCTCTTTGAGGCATTCATGCCAAGCAGGTCCAATGCCTTTTTAATAGACCCATTTTTTTGCATATCCTACTATCATTGCAGGCTCTAGGAGACCTCATATCTTTTAGGTATTTTTCAAACAATTACACACGCATTGTGTATGCCTTCACATTTTGCATACATGACCACATCTGGGTACTTGAGAAGACATTTAAAGATATTTATCTTCCCATGATGCTTTGATGGATGCTGCCAGGCTATGGATTCTGGCTTTATACGCACCATATGCATTTGCTGGCTTTACTCGTACCAAATACATTTGCTTGGAAGTTTCTAAGGCCTTTTCAACAAACACATTTGTGCATATCCTGAAATCATTGCAGTCCATGGAACTTACATGCATTTAGTTGAACAATTCACATGCTTCCCATGTTTTACATGTATCTACTAGGGCACTTATGAGCTATGCAACATCGACAAAGTTCCTCCACCCTTTTTTTTTTGCTTGGATGGGAGCCCATGTAGGTTGCAGGCGCGGTTTGGGAGGATCTTGACGACAACGTGACAAACTAAATAGACAAAAATCCTCCTCCATTTTTTTTTGATGAGCGTCCATACTCTGTCCCCAAAGCTTTTGTGACTGCAACAACATCTGACCAAAATCCCTCTCTCCAATGCTTGATTTTCCCATGCAGGTGTGTGGCGCGGCCTGGGAGAATGTTGAAATGGTTGTGGAGTCTAGCTTTACATGCATCAACTACATTTGCTTGATAGTTTCCAAGGCCTCTTCAACAAACTCATTCTGAGCAGATCCCTGCACCCCCAAACCAGCCGCCCCATGCCCAAAACTAACTCATTCCAAAAGCCAAAAATACAAAACCCTAACTACGATTTTTGGACTTTTTCACCTTCTTCCACTTTGCCCTAAACCGCCCAACATTCATGGGCATTTTGATTTTATTTTTAATTCCTTTTAAATTTATTTATCTATATTTTTTTGTTTGTTTTAATCTAAAAACGCCATAAAACCCTAAAACGAAGTAGACAAATAAATAAAATATAACTTAAAGTCAATCCATTACCAGAGGTAAAATTTTGACACAAAAGCGACTGATCGAAGTCGGCGATATGAGTTATAATAGTATTATAAACATTATTTTAATAATTTTATGGCTTAATAATGATAATAATTATTAATCCTATTAATGTCGATGACCCGACAAACTCGAAGAGCCGAGAACCAAATTTCCTTTAACCGGATAACTATCCATGACGCTACGGGGTCCACAGTTTGGGGTGTCGACAATAACCCAAAAGGCAAGAAAGAGAGGAAAGGTGAAAAATCTTCTGCGACTTGGACACATTCAACAATAGTCAGCGAATGCACACACACACCAGTCTCAAGGCTTAGCAACAAGGTCGTCATGCCAGGGACTGGGAAACATCAAATGGAACATTACATCCGCCTCCTAGAGTAGATTTAGTCGAGTTAGTCGAGTTTTCTTGGAAACTTGAGTTGGGAGTTGTTTTCCTATTCAAGAAACATTGTAATTCATTATTACGTAACAAAGAAGGATAACTATTTTCTTTTTGAGTTCATATTATTTGTAGTATATATTAGGTTTGTTCATAAATTGGCTACATATCTGGTCTCGAGCTGCTTTGAAGTATTTTTTTAAAAAATGGTAGGAAGAGGAAGAGGAAGAGGAGCGTGTGCCCAAATGGATAGAAATATGCAAGATCTGCAGAGACAAGTTGTTATGCTTGTTGCAATGATAACCCAGAGAGGAAATCAAGGTGGAGATGACACTTAGCTTTGGAAGAAATGTTTCTTCGAGCATTAGTAGGAAAGAATGATGGGATAAGAGTGGATGTTTCAGAGTATGGTGGTAGTCTAAAACAAGAGGAGTTGATAGACTGGTTGACTAGCATGGAATTTTTTTTGAGTGGAAGGCTATGTTAGAAGAAAAGAAAATAAAATTTGCATGCATGAAATTGAAAGGTCATGCTATGTTATGGTGGGATGACCTACGAAAGAATAGTCAAGAAAGGGGAAAGAAAGAATTAGGACATGGAGTAAGATGGAGAAGAAGCTAAAAGATAAATTTCTCCCTGTGGATTATGCACAAACCCTTTACAGGAGGTTTCAGAATCTCAGATAGAACTTACAAACAGTGCAAGAATACACAGATGAGTTCTACAAGTTGTCCATTCATGTAGAGAATGAAGAAACTAAGGAACAAATGGCTACAAGGTATGTTAATGTATTAAAAATTTTATTCAAGATGAGATAAGTATGCATAGGATTAAAAGCATGGAGGATGCCTATCAATTAGCCTTAGTCCAAGGAAAAATAAAATCATCTAAGTTTTAGGAGATCACCTGGAATAAACAGGGGTCCTCATCTTCCTTTCAAGGGATGAATCATCTCGTGGATTGGAAAAGCAAGAGGATACGAGACAAGATTTCAAGAATCAACAAAGAGGTAGAGGATTTTCTAGGGCGGAGGATATGTTGGCGATAGAGGATGGGAGGCTCCACAAAGACCATTTGTGTTGTTACAGATGTGGTGAAGAAGGGCATCGGGCTTTTGAATGCCCACATACTTATACACATAAAAAAGGCAAGGAGATGCTCCAAGAGTAAATCTTGTTGAAGCTCTTGAACAAGTAAAAGATGAACAGGACCTAGAAATTCCACCGGATGTTGGAGAAAATCGATGATCATGAGGACAATGATTTCTCCAAGAAAGGAGGTCAAGGGGATGCATGGCTATGTACAAATATTTTAAGAACAAGATCCACTTCAGAAGGAAATGTATGTAATGTTATTATTCATGGTGGTTGTTGTGAGAACATGGTTTCAAATGAGATGGTCGATAAATTGGGTATGCATTGTGAGAAGAATCCTAACTCTTATCGTATTACATGGTTTAAGAAGGCTAATTAAGTTATTGTTGATAAGAGATGTTTAATAAGCTTTTCTATTAGGAATAGTTATAAGGATGAGATTTGGTGTGATGTTATTCCTATGGATGCATGTCATATGCTGCTAGGAAGACCATGGCAGTTCAATAGAAATTTATTCATGATGAGGGAAAGAATACTCATACTTTTTGGAAGGATGGGACAAAATAAGTTTTGCTACCTCTTAAAGAAGAGGGGAAGGCTGAAAATATGCTTTCTGCAAAGGAATTTGTGGGGGCAAAGGCAACCGGTTTTTGTTATGCACTAGTTGCAAATAAGGATGAACCTTTAAGTGCACAAACACCAATAGAAACAACTGAATTAATAGAAGAATTTTTGTATGTTATTCTGATGGGCTACGGATGGATTACCACCTAAAAATGATATTCAACACCATATTGATTTTATTCTAGGGTCTTCACTCCCAAATTGAAGCGGCTTATAGGATGAGCCCGACATTGCATGCGAGTTGAATAGGCATGTGGCGGTGATCGTGTGAAAGGGGTTCGTAAGGGAGAGCATGAGTCCGTGTGCAACACCAGATTTATAAACACTAAAGAAGGATGGAACATGGAGAATGTGCATGGATAGCAGAGTAATCAATAAAATTATAATCAATTATAGGTTCCCAATACCTTGCCTTGATGATATGATGGATGTGCTTGCTAGATCCAAGTATTTCACCAAGATTGATCTTTGAAGTGGTTATCATAATATTCAGATCAGAGAAGGAGATGAGTGGAAACCAACATTTAAGATAGGAAATGGATTACATGAGTGATTGGTGATGCCATACGGGTTATCCAATGCATGTAGTACTTTAATGAGATTGATGAACACCGTGCTACGGGAGTATAATGGTAAGTTTGTTATGGTTTATTTTAACGATATCTTGATCTTTAGTATAACTAAAGAACAACATTTGAGGCATCTAAGGTTGGTATTTGAAGTGTTAAGGAAAGAGAAACTCTATGCAAATATGAAGAAGTGCATATTTATACAAGAGAGTGGTATTCTTGGGCTTTATTATTTCAGTAGATGGGGTACATATGGACTCAAAAAAAGATAAAGGCAATTATTGGAGTATAACAGAGGTAAGAAGCTTTCATGGTCTAGCAATATTTACAGAAAATTTATTAAAAATTTCAGCAAGAGTATTGCAGCACTTATAACATTACACAAAAGAAAGGAAGTTTTTGTGGACAAAGGCAGTTGAGAATAGTTTTCAATTCTTGAAGAAGAAGGTGACAGAGGCACCCTTTTGGCACTACCATATTTTGATAGTGTTTGAGGTTGATTGTGACACCTCACATTTGGGTATTGGAGCTGTTCTAAGTCAAAGAGGAAAGCCAATAGCTTTTTTTAGTGAGAAACTGAATGAGGTAAGAAAAAGAACTACTCTACTTATGATGTGAAATTTTATGTAATTGTACAAGCATAAGGCATTGGAGGCATTACTTAGTGCCTAAGGAGTTTGTGTTATTTACATACCACATAGCCCTGAAGTATGTGAATACCCAAAAGAAGTTGAATAGTAGGCATGCAAAGTGGGTATCATTTTTGTAGGGTTATACTTTTTCTCTAAAACATAAATCTAAAAAATAGAATCAAGTTGCAGATGCATTGAGTAGGCGTGTGACTTTGTTTACCACTATGGAAAATGAGGTGGTGGGTTTTGAAGCAATAAAGGGTTTGTATTCTTCTGATTCTGATTTCAAGGATATTGTTGAAAGACTAATTATTAGTCCATTGTCGGACAATATAGGAGATGTCTTTGGATGAGTATATTTTATAGGATGACTACCTATTCAAGGGACACCAACTATGTATTCCAGTTGGGTCTATGAGAGAGAATATAGTAAAAGAGTTACATAGCGGAGGGTTGGCGGGGAATTTGGTAAAGATAAGATGATAGCCGTGGTAGCGAGAAAAATACTTTTGGCCAAAGTTTAAAAGAGATGTGGTAAGATATGTGGAGAGATGTCAAATTTGTCAAGTCTCGAAATACCATGCATAGAATACGAGTTATATATGCCGTTGCTTATTCCTAAAGGGTCATGGACAGATCTGAATATGGATTTTGTTTTGGGATTACCCAAAAACAAAATGAGGTAATGACTCAATTTTTTTGGTTGTTGATAGGTTTTCGAAGATGGTTCATTTTATTTCTTGCAAGAAAACAAGTGATGTAACAGGTGTAGCAGATTTTTTTTTAGAGAAGTTGTTCATTTGCATGGTGTTCCAAAAACTATTACTTCAGATAGGGACAAAAGGTTCTTAAGTCACTTGGCGGACTTTATGGAAGAAATTTGGAACTCAACTAAAGTTCAGAGTACCTATCATCCGTAGATCGATGGTCAAACACAGGTGGTAAATCGAGGAGATTGGGAACTGTTAAGGTGCATCATTGGGGAAAAGCTGAAACAATGGGACTTAGGGAGTTAGAAAGATAGCAATTCCTCTAATTTAGGGATGTAGAAGATGCGTGACAATTTTTGTACCCGTACGAATAAGCATGCAAACTTACTAAGAATAGCAAGTTCTAGTAAACTGCTAAAAATAGTAATTTCTGCCTCATGGAGTAGATTTACTCGAGTTAGAGTTTGCTTGGCAACTCAAGTTGTGAGTTGTTTTCCTATTTAGGAAACCTTGTAATTCATTATTTAGTAACAAAGAAGGAGATCTATTTTCTTTTGGAGTTCATATTATTTGCAGTATATCAGGTTTGTTCATAATTTGGCTACATTATGAACCCTAAAGCCTTAGGCCTAACCCTAAACCCTATACTTTGAACCAAAAACCCTAAGCTAAAACCTAAAACCCTAACCCCGAACCTCGAACCTTGAACCATACACCGTTTACCTCTATCCCCTAAACCCTAAACCTGTTGACCTCTATGCCTAAACCATTCCGTTGACCTCTATGCCCTAAATCCTAAAACACTAAATGCTAAATCCTAAATAATAAACCTTCAATCATAAACAATTAGCCCTAAACCCTAAATACAAAACCCTCAACCGTAAAACTCAAAACATAAACCCTAAAACCTAAGCCATAAAGCCTAACCCTAAACCCTAAAACCTAATTCTTAAACCCTTAACACCGAGCCCTAACCCTAAATACAAAACCCTCAACCGTAAAACTCAAAACATAATCACTAAAACCTAAAACCCAAATCTTGAGCCCAAAAACGTAAACCCTAAACACTAAATCCCCCGAGCCCTAAACCCATAATCTAGAAACCTTAAAATAGTTAGATTTGGAAAAATTTGGTATTTTGAAAATTTTTGGATATTTAATAATTTAAGATTTTTAAAAATTTAGGATTTTTAAAACTTGAGATTTTTTAAAAAGTCACGACTTTTGAAAATGTTGCAATTTTAAACATAATTTTTATTTTTGAAAACATAAGGCTTAAAAATGTTGTGGCATTGAAATTGTTCAAATTTTCAAACAACTTGGGGTTTTCGAAAAAGTCTGGATTTTTGAAAAGTTGGGATTTTCTAAAGAATTTGGGCTTTTATGCATTTTGAAAAGTAGGGATTTTTAAAGAGCCTGTAATTTTGAAAAAGTGAAGATTTTTTAAAAACTCAACATTTTCAAAAAGTTGGGATTTTTGAAAAGACAGATTTTAAAAAATTGAGATTTTCCAAAAGTTGTGATTTTGTAAAAGTTAATATTTTCGAAAAAGTCAAGATTTTATAAAATGTTGGGATTTTTATTACATCAATATTTTTGAAAAGATAGGATTTTTATAAAGTTAGGATTTTTGAATAAGTCAGGATATTCGAAAAAGTCCCAATTTTTAATAGTTCCAATTTTCTAGAAATTTAGGATTTTTAAAAAGTCATTATTTTCCAAAAAGTTGTAAATTTCAAAAAAATTAGAATTTTAAAGAATTTTTAAGTTTAGAAAAAGATAGAATTTCATTATTCTAAGTTTTTATAAAAGTTGAGATTTTCAAAAAGTCATGATTATGAGAAGGTTGGGATTTCTAACAAAAATAGGATTTTAAAAAGTTGTGTTTTCGAAAAACCAAAGAATTTTGAGAAAGTTGGGATTGTCAAAAAGGTGTAATTTTAAAATAAGTCAGGAATTATAAAATAGAAATAGATTTTTAAATCCCAACTGTTTTGAATATCCTAATTTAATTGAAAATCCTAACATTTTAAAAATATTTACTTTTTCAAAATTCCAACTTTTTATAAAATCATGACGTTTTTAAAATTGTGAACTTTTTAAATTCAAGACTTTATCTCTTTCAAAATCTTTGAAAATCATGACTTTTTTGAAATCCTAGCTGTTTCAAAATCACAATATTTTTGAAATTATGACTTTTTCAAAATCATGACTCCTAAAGCCTAAACCCTAAAACCTGAAACCTGAGTCGTAAACACTAAACCCTAAACACTAACATCCTAAACACTAAGCCCAAAACCCTAAATCTTAAACCATAAGACTTGAGACTTTGAAAAATGTTGAGACTTTGAAAATGTTCAAATTTTCAAACAATTTCGGGTTTTCAAAAACTGAATATTTCAAAAACGTCAGGATTTTTGAAAAGTTGGGATTTTCTAAAGAGTTGGGTTCTTTGCAATTTTGAAGAGTCTGGATTTTTGTAAAAGTAAAGATTTATGAAAAACTTGACATTTTCAAAAATGTTAGGATTTTTAAAAATATGAGATTATTAAAAATTTGAGATTTTCCAAAAAGTCGTTATTTTGTAAAAGTGAAGATTTTCAAAAAAGTTAAGATTTTTGAAAAATCAAGATTTTCAAAAAATTCAAGATTTTGAAAATTTCAGGATTTTAAAACGTCAACATTTTTATAAAGTCAGGATATTTGCAAATGTCCCAATTTTTAATATTTGTGATTTTAAAAAAAAAAAAAAAAAAATTCAAAAGGATTTTCAAAAATGTTAATTTTTGATAAAGTTGAAATTTAAATTTTTAGGGTTTTTCAAAAATTTTAGATTTTCAAAAAAGTTAGGATTATCAAAAGGTTGGGATTTCGAATAAAAATTTAGATTTCAAAAAAGTCGTGATTTCAAAAAAGCCAAAATTTTTGATAATGTTGGGATTTTCATAAAAGACAAGATTTTGTAAAAAGGTGCAATATTGAAATAAGTTGGGAATTACAAAACTGAAGAGATTTTTAAATCCCATCAAAAAATCCTAACATTTTCAAAATCTTTACATTTCAAAATTCCAACTTTTTATAAAATCGTGACCTTTTCAAAAATTATGAATTTTAAAAAAATCACGTGGTTTTAAAAATTGTGAACTTTTTAAATTATGTCATTTTAAAAATCATTGAAAGTACAATTTTTTTGAAAATTATGACATTTTAGAAATCCTAACTATTTCAAAATCAGGATATTTTTGAAATCGTGAATTTTTCAAAATCACGACCACTAAAGCCTTAACCATAAAACCAAAAACCTGAGTCATAAACACTAAACCCTAAACCCCAACACCTTAAACATTAAGCACAAAACCCTAAATCCTAAACCATTAACCATAAATCCTTAACACTAAATCCTAACCCCTAAACCCTCAGCCATAAACCATAAATCCAAATCCCTAAATTGTAAAACCTTTAAGCCTTAAACCCTAAATAGCAAACCTTACATCCCTATACCTTAAAGCATGAGCCCTAAACCAAAACCCTAAACCATAAATGTTTAGCTAAAGACCTAAACCCTAAACTCTAAACTCATAACCCCAAACCTTGAACCTTGAGCCATGGACCATCAACCACGAACAGTGAGACCTAAATTCTAAACTCTGAGCCCTATACCCTATAAACCCTAAAACTTAAGCTCTAATTTCTCCTAAACCCTAAATTTTGACTCTTAAACCTTAAAATTCTAAGTACTAAACCCTCAATCATAATCCATGAGCCCTAAAACCTAAATGCAACAAAACCCTCAACCATAAACCTTGAACCCCAAACCCTAAAACCTAAACACTATCCCTAAACCCTGAATCCCTAGGCCAAAAACCTAAATCACATGAACCTAGAAACCTTAAAATAGTTAGATTTGGAAAAAGTTGGTATTTTGAAAAACTTAGGACTCTTAGAAAGTAAAGATTTTTAAAATGTTAGGATTTTCAAAAACATGAGATTTTAGAAAAAGTCATGACTTTTCAAAAGGTTTCAATTTTAAACAAAGCTGTTAATTTTGAAAACATCAAGCTTTAAAAAATGTTGGGACTTTGAATATGTTCAAATTTTCAAACAAGTTCGGGTTTTCAAAAATTAAATATTTCAAAAAAGTAAGGACTTTTGAAAAGTTGGGATTTTCTAAAGAGTTGGGCTTTTAGGATTTTGAAGAGTCTAGTTTCTTAAAAGGTCAATACTTTTTAAATACCCGACATTTTAAAAAAAGTTAGGATTTTTGAAAAGACATGATTTTAAAATAATTGAGATTTTCCTAAAAGTCATGATTTTGTAAAAGTGATTTTTTTCAAAAAGTCAAGATTTTAGAAAATGTTGGCATTTTTAAAATGTCAAGATTTTGAATAATTCAATATATTGAAAAAGTCATGATTTTTTAATATTTACGATTTTCAATTTTTTAAAAAAAAAGTAAGGATTTTCAGAAAAGTCAACATTTCTGATAAAGTTCAGATTTTAAAGAATTCAGGAATTTTTAAAAATTTGGGATTTCTGAAAAAGTTTTTGATTTTTGAAAAAAATTACAATCTGAAAAGAGTCAAGATTTAAAAAATATAGTGATGTGCTAAAATTAATAGTAATTTGAAAAGGTCATAACTTGTGCTCCGGTTGTCTGTTTGGTTTTGTTTTGTAAACTAAGGATTTTCAAAAAGTCGGTATTTTGTATAAAGTTGAGATTTTAGATAGTTTAGGTAGTTGTTTTGAGAAAACATCGGGATTTTTTAAATAGTTGTTATTTTTGAAAAAGTTATAATCTCAAAAGAGTCAGGATTTCAAAAATGTAGTGATGTACCAAAATTAGTAGGAACATGAAAAGGACATAACTTGTGCTCCAGGTGTCTATTTAAGTCCATTTTTTTAAAACACATGTTTCAAAAATCTCAACTTTTTTAAATATCAAGATTTTTAAAAAAGTTGGGAGTACGAATAATTTAGATTTTTCTAGAAATTCTGAATTTTTCAATATGTCACGAGTTTTTAAAAAATTCATTATTTTTCCAAAAAAATGTGAATCTTTTAAAATTTAGGATTATAAAGAATTTACAATTTTAGAAAAGATAGATTTTCATAATTCTAAAAAAGTTTGAATTTTAAAATTTTTAGGGTTTTGAAATTTTGAGATTTTCAAAAAAGTCAGGATTATGAAAAGGTTTAGATTTCAAACAAAGCTGGAGATATTTTTAAATGCTAATTGTTTTGAATATCCTAATTTTTAAAAAAATCCTAACATTTTCAAAATTCCAACTTTTTATAATATCGTGAGTTTTTCAAAAATTACAATTTTTTCAAACAACGTGAAATTTTTAAAAATTGTGATTTTTTAAATTCACGACTTTATCAATTTCAAAATCTTTGAAAATATATACTTTTGAAAATCATGAATTTTTCAAAATCCTAAATGTTTCAATATTGGGATAGTTTTGAAATTGTGACCATTAAACCCTAAATCCTAAAACTCTAAAACTGTCTCATAAACGATAAACCATAAACCCTAACATCCTAAAGATTAAACCCAAAACCATAAATCCTTAACACTGAATCCTAAACCCAAATCCCTAAATTGTAAAACCTAAACTCTAAACCCAAACCTTAAATAATAAACCATAAACCATGATCCCAAAGCCATGAAGCCTAAACCCTAAACCATTAACCATATACCATGAACCGTGAGCCTTAAAGCCAAAAACCTAAACCCAAACTTGGAACCCTAAGCCAAGGACCCTCAACCATGAACACCGAGACCTAAACCCTAAACCCTGAGCCATATGCCCTAAACCCTAAACTCTTAGCCTTATACACTATAAACCCTAAACCTTATGTTTTATTTTCTCCTAAACCCTAAATGCAAAACCCTCGACCGTAAACCTCGAACCCAAAACCCTAAAACACAATTTTTAAACCCTAAACCTTGATCCCCGAACCTTGAGTCCTATTTCCTAAACCCTAAACACTGAAACCATAAAATAGTTAGATTTGGAAAATTTGGTATTTTGAAAAAGTCAAGATTTTTGACAAAGTTAGGATTTTCAAGAACTTGAGATTTTCAAAAAGACACGACTTTTGAAAAGGTTGTAATTTTTGCAATTTTAAAGATTCCGATTTTTCAATAAGTCAAGATTTTTGAAAAATTTGACATTTTCAAAAAAGTTTGGACTTTTAAAAAGACTATATTTTAATTTTTAAGATTTTGAAAAAGTCAAGATTTTGAAAATGTTGGGATTTTTCAAAATGTCAACATTTTGAAAAATTCAGGATTTTTTAATAAGTTAGGATATTGAAAAATTCTTGATTTTTAATATTTGCGATTTTCAAAAAAATATTACTTTTATAAAAAGTAAGGATTTTCAAAAAAGTTGGCATTTTTTTATAAAGTTCGGATTTCTGAAAAAGTTTAGTTTTTGAAATAATTACGATTTTTTTGAAAAAGTTGGGCGTTTTGAAAATAATCTCAAAAGACTCAAGATTTTAAAAATGTAGTGATGCACCAAAATTAGTACGAACTTTAAAAGGCCATAAGTTGTGCTTCGGATGTCTGTTTAAGTCCATATTTTTTAAAGCAAATATTTCAAATATCAGGATTTTCAAGAAAAGGTCAGTAGTTTGAATAATTTATAGTTTCTAGAAATTCTCAATTTATTAATATGTCATGATTTTTTGAAAAGTTGTGAATTTAAAAAAATTTAGGATTTTAAAGAATTTGTAATTTTAGAAAAAGATTGAATTCTTAATTCTAAAAAAGTTTGAATTTCAAAAATTGAAGGGTTTTGAAAAAGTTGAGATTTTCAAAAAGTCAGGATAATGAAAACCTTGGGTTTTTGAACAAAAATTGGTATTTCAAAAAAGTCGTGATTTTGAAAAAGCCAAGAATTTTGATAAAGTTGGGATTTTCAAAAAGGACAAGATTTTCAAAAATGGTGCATTTTTCAAATAAGTCAGGAATTACAAAACAGAAATAGATTTTAAATCCCAACTTTTTGAATATCTTAATTTAATTGAAAATCTTAATTTATTTTTTTAAATTAGTTTTTTGAAATTCCAACTTTTTATCTAATCGTGACTTTCTAAAAATTACGAATCTTTTAAAAATCATGAATTTTAAAAAAATTAAACTTTTTAAATTCATCACTTTATCGCTTTCAAAATCTTTGAAAATATAGAATTTTTGAAAATCATGACTTTATTGAAATCCTAACTATTTCAAAGTCAAGAAAAATTTTAAATCGTGACTTTAAAAAAATTGTGACCCCTAAACCCTTAACCCTAAAATCTGAAACTTGAGTCATAAACGCTAAACCCTAAACCCCAACATCCTAAACAATAAGCCTAAAACCCTAAATCCTAAACCATAAACCATAAAACCTTAACACTTAATCCTAAACCATAAACCCAAATCCCTAAATCCAATAAACTAAACTCTAAACCCTAAACCCTTATCCTTGAGCAATGAAGCCTAAACCCTATACAATAAACCTACCCTTGAGCCTTAAACCCTCAACCCTAAACTACCTTTAACACTAATCCAAAACCCCAAAACCCCAAACCCTTAACATTTAGCTACAGACCTAAACCCTAAACCCTAAATTCATAGCCCCGAACCTCAAACCCGAGCCATGGACCGTTAACCATTAACATTGATACCTAAACCCTAAACCCTAAAAGACTAAATTCTAAATCCTAAATACTAAACCCTCAATCGTAAACCACGAGCCCTAAACCCTAAATGCAAAACCCTAAAACTTGAGCCCTAAATCCTAACTCTTAACCCTAAACCTTGATCCCTGAACCCGAACCTCAACCCTAAACCCCGAGCCCCTAGCCCTAATCCCTAAACTCTAAACCATGAATCCTAAGCCAAAAACCTAAACCTTACATACTAAATCCCCGAGCCTAAACCCTCAACCTTGAAACCGTAAAATAGTTAGATTTGGAAAAAGTTGGTATTTTGAAAAACTTGGGATTTTCAAAAACTCGAGATTTTGAAAAAGTCTGGATTTTAAATAACTTGGAGATTTTAAAAAGTGAAGATATTTTTAAAAAGTCAGGATTTTTAAAAAACTTGAGATTTTCAAAAAGTCACAACTTTTGAAAAAGTTGTAATTTTAAACAAGTTGCTATTTTTGAAAACATCAAGATTTAAAAATGTTGGGACTTTAAAAATGTTCAAATTTTCAAACAACTTAAGGTTTTAAAAAAATTAATATTTCGAAAAAGCCAAGATTTTCAAAAGTTCATATTTTTGCATATTTTAAGAGTCTGGATTTTTTTAAATGTCAAGTATTTAAAAAATCTCAACATTTTAAAAAAGTTAGGATTTTTGAACAGACTTAGATTTTTAAAAATTGAGATTTTCCATAAAGTCGTGATTTTGTAAAAGTGAAGATTTTTGAAAAAGTCAAGATTTTAGAAAATGTTGGGATTTTTAAAACGTTAATATTTTTGAAAAATTTAGGATATTTGAAAATGTCCCAATTTTTAATATTTTTTATTTTTGAAAAAAAAATACATTTTTTTAAAAAGTAAGGATTTTCAACAAATTCAACATTTTTTTATAAAGTCTAGCTTTTAAATAATTCAGGTATTTTTCAAAAAGTTATAATCTCAAATGAGTCAATTTTAAAAAATGTAGTGATGGGCCAAAATTAGCAAGAACTTGAAAAGGACACAACTCGTGCTCTGGGTGTTTGTTTGAGTCTATTTTTTTCAACAACATGTTTAAAAAAACCAACTTTTTTAAAATATCAGGATTTTCTAAAGAAAGTTTGGAGTTTGATTAATTTTCTAGCTTTTTCATATGTCATGATTTTTAAAAATTCATATTTTTCAAAAAGTTGTGAAGTTCCAAAGAATTAGGATTTTAAATAATTTACAATTTTAGGAAAAGATAGAATTTCATAATTCTAAAAAGTTCCAAATTTCAAAAAATTAAGTGTTTTTGAAAAAATTTTCAAAAGTATTGTCAAAAGGTTGGGATTTCTAACAAAAATTGGGATTTCAAAAAGGTGTGATTTTGAAAAAGCCAAGAATTTTGATAAAGTTGGGATTTTAAAAAAGATAAGATTTAAAAAAGGTGCAATATTCAAATAAGTCATGAATTACAAAACTAAAGAGGTTTTTAATTCCAAACGTTTTGAATATCATATTTTTTTCAAAATCCTAACATTTTAAAAATCTTTACATTTTAAAAATTCCAAGATTTTATAAAATCGAGACTTTTACAAAAAAACTCAAAATTTTAAAAAATCACGAGTATTTTTAAAATTGTAAACTTTTTAAATTCATTCCTTTATCACTTTCAAAATCATTGAAAATACAGACTTTTTAAAACTCATGAATTTTTGCAATCCTAATCTGTTTCAAAGTCGGGATTTTTTAAATCATAAATTTTTCAAAATCACGTCCCCTAAAACCTAAAACCTGAGTCGTAAACACTAAACCCTAAAACCCAACATCCTAAATACTATGCCCAAAACCCTAAATCCATAACCATAAATCATAAACTCTAAAACCTCATCCATAAACTATAAATCCAAATCCCTAAATCATAAAAGTAGACTCTAAACCCCAAACCTTAAACCATAAACCCTATACCCTATACCTTGAACCGTGAGCCCTACGAAAAACCGTAAGTCCTAAACCTTTAGCTAGATATCTAAATCCTAAACAATAAACTCATAATCTCAAACCTTGATGAACCCCTGAGCCATAGACCCTCAATCATGAAAACTGAAACCTAAGCCCTAAATCCTAACCCTTACGCCCTAAATTCTAAATTCTGAGCCCTATACCCTATAAACCTTAAACCTTAAGCTGTAATTACTCCTAAACCCTAAAACCCTAAATGCTAAATCCTAAATAATAAACCCTCAATCATAAACCATGAACCCTAAAACCTAAATGCAATCATAAACTTTTAACCCCAACCCCTAAAACCTGAGCCCTAAATCCTAACCATAAACCCTAACGCTAAACCCTAAACCCTAAACACCACATCCCGAGCCCAAAAAAATAAACTAAACCATAAAAACTAAATCCCCTAAGAACTAATACCTCAACCTAGAAACCTTAAAATATTTAGATTTGGAAAAAGTAGGTTTTTGAAAAACTTGGGATTTTCATAAATTAAAGATTTTATACCAAAAAGGATTTTTAAAAACTTGAGATTTTAAAAAAGTCACGACTTTTCAAAACATTGCAATTTTAAACAAAGTTGTTAATTTTGAAAACATCAAGATTTTAAAAAAATTAGACTTTGAAAATGTTCAGATTTTCAAACAAGTTGGGGTTTTCAAAAATTGAATATTTCAAAAAAGTTAAGATTTTTGAAAAGTAGGGCTTTTCACATTTTTGAAGATTCGGGAATTTTGAAGAGTCTAGATGTTTGAAAAAGTCAAGATTTTTGAAAAACTTGACATTTTCAAAAAGTTAGGATAAAAACAAGATTTTAAAAAATTCAAGATTTTCAAAAATTCAAGATTTTGGAAAATGTTGAGATTTTTAAATCGTCAGTTTTTTGAAAAACTCAATATTTTTGAATAAGCCAGGATATTTAAAAAGTCCCTATTTTTAATATTTGCGATTTTCAGAAAAATATAATTTTTAAAATGTTTTGGGATTTTGAAAAGAGTTTTAATTTTTGAAATCGCTATTTTGATTATTGCAATAGTTACGATTTTTGAAAAAGTTGTAATCTAAAAAAAGTAAAGATTTCAAAAATGTAGTGATGCAACAAAATTAGCAGGAAACTTGAAAATGTCATAACTAGTGCTACGGGTGTACCTTTGAGTCCATTTTTTTTGAAACCACATGTTTAAAAAATATCATCAGGATTTTAAAAAAAAAAAGTCAAGAGTGTGAATAATTTAAATTTTCCAGAAATTCCTGATTTTTGAAAAAGTCATTATTTTCAAAAAAAGTTGTAAATTTCAAAAAAAATAAGATTTTAAAGAATTTGCAATTTTAGAAAAAGATAGAATTTCATAATTAAAAAAAAGTTTGAATTTCAAAAATTTAAGGATTTTTGAAAAAGTTAAGATTTTTGAACAAAATTGGGATTTCAAAAATTTCATGATTTTGAAAAATCCAAGAATTTTGAGAAAGTGGGATTTTCAAAAAGATATGATTTCGAAAAAAAAGGTGCAATTTTCAAATAAGTCAGGAATTACCAAACTAAAAAGATTCTTAAATCCCAACTGTTTTGAATATGCTATTTTTCAAAAAAAAATTACTTTTTAAAAATTCCAACTTTTTATAAAATAGAGAATTTTTTGAAAATTATGAATATTTAAAAAATCATGAGTTTTTTAAAAATTGTTAACTTTTTAAATTCATGACTTTATCACTTTCAAAATCTTTGAAAATACTGACTTTTTGAAAATCATGACTTTTAAGAAATCATAACTATTTAAAATAATGATATTTTATAAATCGTGACTTTTTCAAAATCATGACTCCTAAACCCTAAACCCCAACATCCTAAACCTTAGACCATAAAACATAAACCCTAAACCCCTAACCCGAGCCTTAAACCCTAAACCCTAAACAGTGAACCCTAAACCTTAAACTCATAACCCCAAACCTCAAACACTGTGCCATGGACCTTCAACCATGAAAACTGATATCTAAAAATTAAACCCTTACCACTACGCCCTAAACCCTAAAATCTGAACCCTATACCCTATAAACCCTAAACCTTAAGCTCTAATTGCTCCTAAACCCTAAATTCCTAGTCTTTAAACTCTCTAAAACCATAAATGTTAAATCCTAACCCTAAACCCTAAAACCTTATTCTTAAACCCTACACCTGATCCCCAAAACCATGAGCCCCGAGCCCTAAGCCCTGAAGCCTCAACCGAGAAATCTTTAAATAGTTAGATTTTTAAAAATTTGATATTTTGAAAAACATGCAATTTTCAAAAACTGAAGATTTTTCAAAAGTAAGGATTTCAAAAACACGAGATTTTAAAACAATTCACGACTTCTAAAAAGGTCGCAACCCAATTTTTAAAGAAAGTTGTTATTTTTGAAATCAACAAGATTTAAAAATGTTGGGACCTTGACAATGTTCAAATTTTCAAAAAAGTCAGGATTTTTGAAAAGTTGGGATTTTCAAAAGAGCTGGGATTTTCACATTTTTGAAGAGTTTGTATTTTTTTAAAAGTCGAGATCTTTGAAAAACTTGACATTTTAAAAAAGTATTATTTTTGAAAAGAGGAGATTTTAAATTTTTTGAGATTTTCCAAAAAGTCAAGATTTTTGAAAATGTTTGGATTTTTAAAACTACAAGATTTTTGAAAAAGTTAGGATATTTGAATAAGTCAGGATATTCGAAAAATTCCCGATTTTAATATTTGAGATTTTTTAAAAATATAATTTTTTTAAAAAAGTAAGGATTTTTAAAAATGTCAGCATTTTTGATAAAGTTGAGATTTTAGAAAATTCAAGAATTTTTAAAAAGTTGGGATTTCTGAAAAAAAAGAATTATTTTTTGAAAATGTCACTCTTTTTGAAATAGTTGTGATTTTTGAAAAAGTTGGATTTTTTAAAAATATTATAATCTCAAAAGAGTCAAGATTTTAAAAATGTAGTGATGTGCCAAAATTAGCAAGAACTTGAAAAGGTCATAACTTTTGCTCCGGGTGTCCATTTGAGTCCTTTTTTAAAACTGTATGTTTTTAAAATCTCAACTTTTTTAAAATATCAGGATTTCAAAAAAAGTGGTTTGAATGATTAAGATTTTCTAGAAATTCAATATTTTTCAATATGTCCTGATTTTTTAAAAATTCATTATTTTCCAAAAAGTGGTGAATTTCAGAAAATTTAGGATTTTAAAGAATTTGCAATTTTAGAAAAAGATAGAATTTCATAATTCTAAAAAAGTTCAAATTTCAAAATTTTAGGGTTTTGAAAATTTTGAAATTTTCAAAAAAGTCAAGATTATGAAAAGGTTGGGATTTGAAAAATTCGTGATTTCGAAAAACCCAAGAATTTTAGAAAGTTGGGATTTTTAAAAGGACAAGATTTTGCAAAAAAGGTGCAATATTCAAATAAGTCGGGAATTACAAAACTGAAGAGATTTTTAAATCCCAAAAGTTTTGAATATCCTATTTTTTTAAATCCAAACATATTCAAAATCTTTTCTTCAAAAAAATTTCAACTTTTTATAAAATTGTGACTTTTTAAAACTATACGAATTTTTGAAAAATGGAAAGTTTTTTAAAGAATTGTGAACTTTTTAAACTCATGACTTTATCACTTTAAAAATCTTTGAAAATATAGACTTTATGAAAATCATGACTTTTTTGAAATCCAAACTTTTTTAAAATTTGGATATTTTTTAAATCATGACACCTAAACACTTAACCCTAAAACCTGAAGCCTTAGTCATAAATGGTAAACCCTAAACCCCAACATCTTAAACACTAAGTCAAAAACCCTAAATCCTAAAGCATAAACATTGAATCCTAAACCGTAAACCCTCAGCCATAAACCATAAACCAAAATCCCTAAATCGTAAAACCTAAACTCTAAACCCCAACCTTAAACCATAAACCATAAACCCTGATCCTAAGCCATGAAGAGTAAACCCGAAACCCTAAATGCTAAACCCTAAACCTTAAACAATGAACCTAAACCTAAACCCTAAACCCTAAACCCTATACCTTGAACCATTAGCCCTAAACCAAAACCCTAAACACTAAACCTTTATCTCTAGACCTAAATCCTAATCCATAAACTCATAACCCCGAACCATGAACCCCGAGCCATGGACCCTCAACCATGAACACTTATACCTTAACCTTAACCCTAAACATTGAGCCCTTCCTATAAACCTAAACCTTAAGCTCTAATTGCTCCTAAACCCTAAATGCTAAGTCCTTAATCATAAACCATGAGCCCTAGACCCTAAGTGCAAAACCCTCAACCATAAACCTTGAACCCCAAACCCTAAAACATGATCCCTAAACCTTGAACCATGAACCCTGAGCCCTAAACGATAAACAGTAAACCCCAAACCCTAAATCCCGAGCTAAAAAATCTAAACCATAAACACCAAATCTCTTGAATTCTTAAAATATTTAGATTTGGAAAAAGTTTATATTTTGAAAAATTTGGGATTTTCAAAAAGTCAAGATTTTTGAAAAAGTCAGGATTTTAAAAAACTTGAGATTTCAAAAAAGTCACGACTATAGAAAATGTCACAATTTTAAACAAAGTTGTGATTTAAAAACGAGTTGGGGTTTTCAAAAAATGAATATTTTGAAATGATGGGATTTTTGAAAAAGACATTATTTTCAAAAAACTCGACATTTTTAAAAAATTTAAGATTTTTGAAAAGATTGGATTTTAAAAAATTGAGATTTTTAGAAAAGTCTTGATTTTGTAAAAGTGAAGATATTTGAAAAAGTCTAGATTTTCAAAAAAGTCAACATTTTGGAAAATGTATGGATTTTTAAAACATCAAGATTTTTAAAAAGTCTCGATTTTTAATAAGTCAGGATATTTGAAAAAGTTCCGATATTTAATATTTGCAGATTTTTGAAAAAATATAATTTTTTTTGAAAAATATGGATTTTAAAAAAGTTGGCATTTTTGATAAAGTTGATATTTTAGAAAATTCAAGAATTTTTAAAAAGTTGGGATTTCTGAAAAAGTTTTGATTTTCAAAATCATTGCAATTTTTGAAATAGTTACAATTTTCAGAAAAGTTTGTATTTTCAAAAAGTTATAATCTCAAAAATAGTCAAGATTTAAAAATGTAATGATGAGCCAAAATTAGTAGGAACTTGAAAAGGTCATAATTTGTGCTCCGGGTGTCCATTTGAATCCATTTTTGACACCACGTGTTTAAAAATATCAGGATTTTATAAAAAGGTTGGGAGTTTGAGTAATTTATATTTTCAAGAAATTTTGGATTTTTTAATATGTCGTGATTTTCTAAAAAGTCATTATTTTAAAAAAATATGTGCATTTCAAAAATATCAGGATTTTAAAGAATTTGTAATTTTATGAAAAGATAGAATTTCATAATTCCATTAAAATTGAATTTCAAAAATTTTGGGGATTTTGAAAAAGTTGAGAATTTAAAACAAGTCAATATTTTGAAAAGATTGGTGTTTTGAACAAAAATTGGGATTTCAAAAAAGTTGTGATTTTGAAAAAGCCAAGAATTTTGAGAAAGTTGGGATTTTCAAAAAAGAAAAGAGTTTGAAAAAAGGTGTAATTTTCAAATAAGTGGGGAATTACAAAATTGAAGAGATTTTTAAATCCCATTTGGTTTGAATATCTTAATTTTTTTAAAATCCTAACATTTTCAAAATCTTTACTTTTTAAAAAAGTTTTATTAAATCGAGACTTTTTTGAAAATTATGAATTGTTAAAAAATCATGAGTTTTTTCAAAAATTGTGAACTTTTAAATTCATGACTTTAGCACTTTAATAATATTTAAAAATACAAACTTTTTCAAAATCACGAATTTTTCAAATCCTAACTATTTCAAACCCTAAATCCTAAAACTAAAAACTCTAGTCGTAAATGCTAAACCCTAAATCCTAACATCGTAAACACTAAGCCAAAAACTTTGAATCGTTAACCATAAACAATAAACCCTTAACACTGAATCATAAACCATAAACCCTCAACCATAAACCATAAATCCAAATCCCTAAATCTTAAAGCCTAAACTCTAAACCCCAAACCACGATCCCACGAGCCATGAAGCCTAAACCCTAAACGCTAAGCCCTAAACCCATACCAATAAACCCTAAACCCCTAACCCTTTACCTTAAACACTAAACCCTAAAAGCCTTAGGCCTAACCCATACCCTAAACCGTATACCTTGAACCATGAGCCCTAAGCCAATACCTTTAACCTGTAAACGTTTAGCTAGAGACCTAAACCCTACATAATAAACTCATAACCTCGAACCTTAAACCTTGAGCCATGGACCCTCAACCATGAACACTTTGAGACCTAAACCTTAAACTCCTAGGCCATATAACCTATAAACCCTAAACCTTAAGCTCTAATTACTCCTAAACCCTAAATTCTAAGTCTTAAACCCTAAAACCCTAAATGCTAAATTCTAAATACTAAACCCTCAATCGTAAACCATGAGCCCTAAACCCTAAATGTAAAACCCTCAACTGTAAACCTCAAACCCCAAACCCTAAAACATGAGCCCTAAATCCTAACCCTAAACCCTAAAACCTTATTATTAAACTTTAAACCTTGATCACCGAACCTCAACCCAAATCCCCGAGCCCTTAGCCCTAATCCCTAAACAATAAACACTAAACCCTAAACCTTGAATCCTTAGCCCAAAAACCTAAACCCTAAATCCCCTGAGGCCTAAAGCCTCAACCTAGAAAGCCTTAAAATTGTTAGATTTGGAAAAGTTGCTATTTGGAAAACTTCAGATTTTCAAAAGTCAAGATTTTGAAAATGTCATGATTTTCAAAAACATAATGTTATCCAAAATGTGCAAATTTTGCTCATTTTCTAGCTAACTCCTCTCATTCTTCCCTCTCTTGTGCCTCAGTCACAAAATTTTGCTTTTAGGCACTCAAAACCTTTCGGAAATGGTACCATTGGATAGAGCTCTTTCTCAGCCTTTCCAAAGGTAAAATTTTCCTCCTAACTCCATGTATTTTTTAAGTTATGGCTCGGAGGAGTTTTTTGGAAAAAAATTCACCTGAAAGGCCCGCAGCCAATGAGATGCCGCCACGTGGCACCTAGAGTGGCGGAGCGCGGGGAAATTCCAAATGACCAAAAAGGTGCAAAATTTTGAATTTTTTCCATTGACCCGATTTGGCCCTGTTTTTCCCTAAAACTTCAAATCGCCATATCTTTCGATCCAGAGCTCGGTTTTTCACGTTCTTTATATCAATGGAAATCTGGTGAAATTATCTACAAGATTCTGGGGTTATTTTTAATTTTGGTGGAGTTTGGAGAGAGAAAATTAAGAAATGCATCTAACACGTGGTCATGGACAGAAATGACGTTTCAACCACCGTTTTTAATGAAGAATGGCTCGCATTCTCTCCCAGCATGGTTAAAAATGTCAGGGAATGGGTCTGTCAGGGCACCCATGCTGTTTTGATGGAATTTTGGTCAATGGTTGAACCCCTTGCATGTTTTCCCATGTTTCTCTCTCCTGGGGTCGTGGTTTGCACTGTAAAAGCTAGAATGAGTTCATTTTGCAAGGAGACACTTTTTCAGCTCTGCAACTTCCTTTTTCTTCCTCCTTGGTAGAATTTGTGAAGAAATTTTACCTTTCCATGTAATGCAGCACCTTTTCTTGCCTCTGGATCACTATAATATATTGTATTATATCTCGAGATGTTGATATATATTCTATGATTAAAATCCCTCAATCCTTTCATATATCTATCATTGCTTTTTTGATCTTTCATTATATTTTGAGAATTTGTGCATGTTTTGTGTTGTGTTTCCTTGTGGATTGTGTATTTCATACAGCATCAGGTGTCTACAACTCCTTTGGTGCATCACCTATTAGCATTAGTTCTTTCTTTTTACATTTTCTATCCTTGTCCCTTTGGAATTTAGAGTAGATTTAGGAGTTTAAACCTCTGCAATTGTGCAAGTGAAATAGCTGATTAGAGGAGTTGAGGAACCAGCCTCTAATCTAGAGATTCCTCTTCCATTTTGCAAGTCCCACACTTGGGAAGAGGATTCAATGTTATGCAATCACACTAGATGCTTAGAATGATCAAATTAGAAGCCTGATCAACATCCAGGGGTGCTGCTGATTTGCCATAACACATAAATTTTTCAAAAAGTCACAACCTCTGAAAAAGGTTGAAATTTTAAACATATTTGTTAATTTTGAAAACATCAAGATTTAAAAAATGTTGGGACTTTCAAAATGTTTAGATTTTCAAACAAGTTGGGGTTTTTAAAAATGAATATTTCAAAAAAATAGGATTTTTGAAAAGTTAGGATTTTGCAAATAGTTAAGCTTTTCACATTTTTCAAGAGTCTGGATTTTTAAGAGTTAGGATATTTGAAAAAATCAACATTTTCAAAAAAATTAGGATTTTGAAACGCCTGATTTTAAAAAAATGTGAGATTTTTGAAAAAGTTGTGATTTTGTAAAAGTGAATATTTTCGAAAATGTCAGGATTTTTGAAATGTCAAAATTTTCAAGAAAGTCAAAATTTTTAAAACGTCAAGATTTTTGAAAAAGTCAGGATATTCGAAAAAGTCCCAATTTTTAATATTTTTGATTTTGAAAAAATATTATTTTTTTAAAAAGTAAGGATTTTAAAAAAGTTTTCATTTTTGATAAAGTTGAGATTTTTGAAAATTCAGGAGTTTTTATAAAGTTGGGAATTCTTAAAAAGATTTTTTAATTTTCAAAAGCGTTGCGATTTTGAAATAATTGCGATGTTTCGAAAAAGTTTGGATTTTCAAAAAGTTATTATCTCAAAAGAGTCTATTTCGGGTGTCCGTTTAAGTCCAATTTTTTTAATCTACATGTTTCAAAAATCTCAACTTTTTAAAAATATCAGGTTTAAAATAAAAAATCGGGAGTTTGAATATTTTAGATTTTCAAGAAATTCTGGATTTTTGAATATGTCATGATTTTTTAAAAAGTCATTATTTTGCAACAAATTGTGAATTTAAAAAAAAATAGGATTTTAAAGAATTTGCAATTATTGAAAAAGATAAGAATTTCATAATTCTAAACACGTTTGAATTTTAAAATTTTTAGGTTTGAAAAAGTTGAGATTTTCAAAAAGTCTTATTAAAAGGTCGGGATTTCAAAAAAATGGGATTTCAAAAAAATTCATGATTTCGAAAAAGGCAAGAAAATTTAGAAAGTTGGGATTTTTAAAAAAGACAAAATTTTGAAAAAAGGTGCAATATTAAAATA
Organism: Taxus wallichiana var. yunnanensis; assembly: GCA_018340775.1. Taxonomy (NCBI): domain Eukaryota; kingdom Viridiplantae; phylum Streptophyta; class Pinopsida; order Cupressales; family Taxaceae; genus Taxus; species Taxus wallichiana. Next base: position 236,182,015 of record CM031242.1, read on the forward strand.
AGTCAGAAATTACAAAACTGAAGAGATTTTATAATCCCAACTATTTTGAATATGTAATTTTTTTAAATTCCTAACATTTTAAACATATTTACTTTTTGAAAATTCCAACTATTTATAAAATCGTAACTTTTTCAAAAATCATGAGTTTTTTCAAAAATTGTGAACTTTTTAAATTCTTGACTTTATCACTTTAAAAATCTTTGAAAATATACTCTTTTAAAATCTTAAACACTAGGCCCAAAAACCTAAAGCCTAAACCATAAACCATAAACCCTAACCTAGTTCCTTAAATCGTAAAACCTAAACTCTAAACCCCAAACCTTAAACCATAAACCCTAAACCTTGATCCCTAAGCCATGAAGCTTAAACCCTAAACAATGAACCCTAAATCCTTAGGCCTAACCCTAAAACCTAAACCCTATACATTGAGTCATGATCCCTAAGCCAAAACCCTAAACTCATACCCCGAAGCCATGGACCCTCAACCATGAACACCGACACCTAAACCTAAACCCTGACCCCTACACCCTAAACCTTAAACTCTAAGCCCTATACCCTATAAACCCTAAACCTTAAGTACTAATAGTTCCTAAACCCTAAAACCCTAAATGTTAAATCCGAAATATAAAACCCTCAATCATAAACCATGAGCCCTAAACCCTAAATGCAAAACCCTCAACCATGAACCTCGAACCCCAAACCCTACCCTTAAATCCCTAAACCCTAAACCATGATCCCCGAACCCTAAATCCTGAGCCTAAAAACCTAAACCCTAAACATTAAATCCCCTGAACCCTAAATCCTCAACCTAGAAACCTTAAAATAGTTTGATTTGGAAAAAGTAGGTACTTTGAAAAACTTGGGATTTTAAAAAGTCAGGATTTTGAAAAACTTGAGATTTTCAAAAAAGTCACGACTTTCGAAAAGGGTTCAATTTTAAACGAAGTTGTTATTTTTGAAACCATCAAGATTTATAATATGTTGGGACTTTGAAAATTTTCAAATTTTAAAACAAGTTGGGCATTTTGAAAAATGAATATTTAAAAAAAAAAAGAATTTTTGTAAAGTTGGGATTTTTGAAAGAGTTGGCCTTTTGCATTTTTCAAGAGTCAAGAATTTTGAAGAGTCTGGATTTTTGAAAAAGTCAAGATTTTTAAAAACTTGACATTTTAAAAAAAAGGATTTTTGAAAAGATGAGATTTTAAAAAATTTGAGATTTTCCAAAAAGTTGTGATTTTGTAAAAGTGAAGATTTTCAAAAAAGTTAGGATTTTCAAAAAGTCAAAATTTTGGAAAATGTTGGGATTTTTAAAATGTTAAGATTTTTGTAAAAGTCGATATTTTTGAATAAGTTAGGATATTCGAAAAAGTCCCAATTTATAATATTTGTTATTTTAAAATACTATATTTTTATAACAAAAATTGATTTTCAAAAAAGTTAGTATTTTTTTATAAAATTAAGATTTTAGAAAATTCAGGAATTTTTAAAAAGTTGAGATTTTCGAATAATTTATATAATCTCAAAATAGTCAAGATTTCAAAAATGTAGTTATGCGCCAAAATTATTATTTTAAAATATCAAGATTTTCAAAAGAAAAATTGAGAGTTTGTAGAATTTAGATTTTCATGTTATTATGGATTTTTGAATATTTCATGATTTTTTGAAAAAGCATTATTTTTGAAAAAGTCATGAATTTTAAAATATCTAGGATTTTAAAGAATTAGTAATTTTATAAAAAGATAAAAATTTCATAATTCTAAAAAAGTTTGAATTTCAAAATTTTAGGGTTTTTGAAAAAGTTGAGATTTTCAATAAAGTTAGGATTATGAAAAGGTTGGGATTTTCGAACAAAAATTGGGATTTCAAAAAAGTCGTGATTTCGAAAAAGCCAAGAATTTTGAAAAAGTTTGGATTTTCAAAAATTACAAGATTTTAAAAGATGTGCAATTTTAAAATAAGTCGGGAATTACAAAACTGAAAAGAATTTTAAATTCCAATTTTTTTGAATATCCTAATTTATTTGAAATTCCTAACATTTTATAAAAATTCACTTTTTCAAAATTCTAACTTTTTAAAATATCGTAACTTTTTTAAAATTAATAATTTTTAAAAAGTATGAGTTTTTATATTCATGACTTCATTCCTTTCAAAATCTTTGAAAATGCAGACTTTTTAAAATCATGACTTTTTCATAATCCTAACAGTTTAAAATTGAGATATTTTTGAAATCATGACTTTTTCAAAAATGCAATCCCTACACCCTAAACCCTAAAATCTAAAACACGAGTCATAAACGCTAAACCCCAAATCCCAACATCCTAAAAAATAAGCCCAAAACCCTGAATCCTAAACCATAAAACTTTGGATCTGATTCGTAAACCCTAAACCCTCAACCATAAACCATAAACACAAATCCCTAAATCGTAAAACCTAAACTCTAAACCCCAAACATTAAATCATAAACACTAAACCTTGATCCTTGAGACATGAAGCCTAAACCCTAAACCCTAACCCCTGAACCTTAAACACTAAACCCTTAACCCTAAATAGTGACCCCTAAAGCCTTAGGTCTAACTCTAAACCATAAACCCTATATCTTGAACCGTGAGCCCTAATAAAAACCCTAAACCCTAAACTCATACCCTGAACCTTGAACCGTAAGCCATTTGACACTCAACCATGAACACCGAGACCTAAACCCTAAATTCTTATCCCTATACCATATAAACCCTAAACCTTAAGCTTTAATTGCTCCTAAATCTAAATACTAAACCCTCAATCGTAAACCATGAGCCCTAAACCCTAAATGAAAAACCCTCAAATGTAAACCTCAAACCCTAAATCCTAAAACATGAGCCATAAATCCTAACCCTAAACCCAAAACACTAAACCCTAAACCTTGATCCCTGAACCCTAAACACCGAACCCCGAGCCCTAATCTCTTAACCCTAAAAACTAAAACCTAAACCACGAATCCCGAGCCCAAAAATCTAAACCCAGAACACTAAATCCTTTGAGCCCTGAACCCTCAACCTAGAAACCATAAAATATCTAGAATTGAAAAAGTTGGTATTTTGAAAAATGTGGGATTTTTGAAAATTCAAGATTTTTGAAAAAGTCAGGATTTTCAAAAATTTGAGATTTTTAAATAAGTCACGACTTTTGAAAAAGTTGTAATTTTAAACAAATTTGTTATTTTGAAAACATCAAGATTTAAAAAATGTTGGGAATTTGAAATTTTTCATATTTTCAAACAAGTTAGGATTTTAAAAAAATGAATATTTGAAAAATTCAAGATTTTAGAAAAGTTGGGATTTTCGAAAGAGTTGGGTTTTTTACATTTTTGAAGAGTCGAGAATTTTTAAAAAGTTAATTTTTTTGAAAAACTTGACACTTTGAAAAAAGTTAGGATTTTTGAAAAGTCAGGAATATCAAAAAGTCAAGATTTTCAAAAAGTTGAGTCTTTAAAAAAACTAAAGATTTTTAAAAATATTTGGATTTTTAAAACGTCAAGATTTTTAAAAGTTTAAGATTTTTAAATAAGTCGGGATATTTGAAAAAGTCCTGATTTTTAATATTTGTGATTTTTGAAAAAAATTAATTTTCTTTATAAAGTAAGGAATTTTAAAAAATCTGGGATTTCTGAAGAATATTTTGAGTTTCAAAAATGTCACGATTTTTGAAATTGTTGAGATTTTCAAAAAAATTGGAAAATTTGAAAATATTGAGATTTTCAAAAAAGTCGGGATTATGAAAAGGTTGAGATTTGGAACAAAAATTGGGATTTCAAAAAATTTGTGATTTCAAAAAAAATCCCAAGAATTTTGAGAAAGTTGGGATTTTCAAAAACAATTTTTTTTGAAAAAACGATGCAATTTTAAAGTAAGTCAGATAATAATAAAACTGGATAGATTTTTAAATCCCAACTGTTTTGAATATCTTAATTTTTTTGACAATCCTAAATTGTAAAAGTTTTAAATTCATGACTTTATCACTTTCAAAATCTTTGAAAATACAGACTTTTTTAAAAATCATGACTTTTTGAAATCCTAGATATTTTAAAATCAAGATATTTTTTAAATCATGAATCTTTTCAAAATCACGACCCTAAACCCTAAAAGCTGATACCTAAGTCGTAAATGTTAAACCCTAAACCCCAACATCCTAAACACTAATCCCAAAAACCTAAATCCTTTACCATATACCTTAACACGGAATCCTAATCCCCAAACCATCAACCATAAACAATAAACACAAATCCCTAAATCGTAAAACCTAAACTGTAAACCCATAACCTTAAAACATAAACCCTAGATGCTGATACCTGAGCCATGAAGACTAAATCCCTAAACCCTAAATCCCTAAACCCTAAACCCCTAAGCATGAGCCTTAAACCCTAAACCCTAAACATTGAACCCTAAAGCCTTAGGCCCTGAACCTTGAACCGTGAGTCCTATGCTAAAACACTAAACCCTAAACTCATAACCCCGAAACCTCGAACCCCGAGAGCCATGGACCCTCAACACGTAACACTCAGACCTAAAACCTAAACCCTTAACCCTACGCCCTTAACCCTAAACTTTGAGCCCTATACCCTATAAACCCTAAACCTTAAGCACTAATAGTTCCTAAACCCTAAAACCTTAAATGCTCCTAAACCCTAAATTTTGAGTCTTAAACCCTAAAACCCTAAATGCTAAATCTTAAATATTAAATCCCCAATCGTAAACAATGAGCTCTAAACCCTAAATGAAAAACCCTCAAATGTAAACCTCGAACCCCGAGCCCTAATCCCTAAACCTTAAACCTAGAATCTTGAGCCCAAACACCTAAACCCTAAACATAAAATCCCTGAGCCCGAAAACCTAAACCCTAAACATAAAATCCCCGAGCCCTAAATCCTCAACCTAGAAACCAAAAATAGTTAGATTTGGTAAAAGTTTGTATTTTGGAAAACTTGAGATTTTTAAAAATCTAGATTTTTGAAAAAGTTATGATTTTTAAAAACTTGAGATTTTACAAAAACTTACAACTTTTGAAAAAATTCCAATTTTAAACAAAGTTGTTATTTTTAAACATCAATATTTAAAAAATGTTTAAATTTTCAAACAAGTAGGGTTTCGAAAAATGAATATATCGAAAAAGTCTAGATTTTTGAAAAGTTGGGATTTTCAAAACAGTTGGGATTTTAACATTTTTGAAAAAGTCAAGCTTTTTAAAAAACTTGACACTTTTTAAAATGATATTATTTTTGAAAAGAAGGTATTTTAAAAAAATTAGGATTTTCCAAACAATCATGATTTAGTAAAAGTGAAGATTTTCCAAAAAGCCGAGGATTTTCAAAAAAGTCAAGATTTTGGAAATTTTTGGGATTTTTAAAATGTTAAGATTTTTGAAAAAGTCATGATTTTTGAATAATAAGGGATATTCAAAAAATTCCTGATTTTTTTATTTTTAATTTTTTTAAAATTCAAGATTTTCAAAAAAGTTGGCATTTTTATAAGGTTGAGATTTTAGAAAATTTAGGAATTTTAAAAAAGTTTAGATTTTCAAAAACTTCTTGATTTTTGAAATAGTTTAGATTTTTTAAAAAGCTGGGATTTTTGAAAAAGGTTATAATCTCAAAAAGATTCAAGATTTCAAAAATGTAGTGATGCGCTAAAATTAGCAAGAACTTTAAAAGGTCATAACTTATGCTCCGTATTTCCATTTGAGTCCGTTTTTTAAACCACATGTATAAAAAATATCAATTTTTTTTTTATATATTAGGATTTTCAAAAAAAAGGTTGCGAGTTTGAATAATTTAGATTTTCAAGAAATTCTAAATTTTTTAGTATTTCATGATTTTTTTAAAATTATAATTTCCCAAAAAGTTGTAAATTTTGTTTTGAAAATAGGATTTTAAAAATTTGCAATTTTAGAAAAAGATAGAATTTCATTATTCTAAAAAAGTTTGAATTTCAAACAAAATTAAAGTTTTTAAAAAAATTAAGATTTTCAAAAAAGTCAGGATTATGAAAAGGTTGGGATTTCGAACAAAAATTGGGATTTTAAAAAAGTCATGATTTTGAAAAAGCCAAGAATTTTGATAAAGGTGCAATTTTCAAATAAGTGGGGAATTACAAAACTAAAAAGGTTTTTAATTCCAACTGTTTTGAATATGCTATTTTTTTAAATCCGACATTTTCAAAATCTTTACTTTTTCAAAATTTCAACTTCGTATAAAATCACGACTTTTTCAAAAATTACGAATTTTTTTAAAATCATGAATTTCTTTTGAAATTGTGAACTTTTTAAATTCATAATTTTATCACTTTCAAAATATTTGAAAATCATGACTTTTTGAAAATCTTATTAACTATTTTAAAATCAAGATATTTTTTAAATCGTGAATTTTAAAAATCACGATCCGTAACACCTAAACAATAAAACCTGAGTCATAAACATCCTAAACACTAACAAAGCCCAAAACCTAAAATCCTAAACCATAAACCATAAACCCTTAACACCTGAATCCTAAACCTAAATCCCTAAATCGTAAAACCTAAATTCTAAATCCCAAACCTTAAACCATAAACCCTAAATCATGATCCCTGAACCATGAAGCCTTAACCCTAAACCCTAAACGGTGAACTCAAGCCTTAGGCCTAACCCTAAACCCTATACCTTGAACCATGAGCCCTAAGCCAAAATCCTAAACCTTTATCTATATACACTTAAACCTTAAACCTCGAACACTAAGCTATAGACCCTCAACCATGAACACTAAGACCTAAACCCTAAACCTTAAACTCTAATTACTCATAAACCCTAATTTCTAAGTATTAAAAAACCTAAATGCTAAATCCTATATACTAAGACATCAATTGTAAACCATGAGTCCTAAACCCTAAATATAAAACCCTCAACCGTAAACCTCGAACTCCAAACCCTAAAACTTAAGCCCTAAATCCTAACCCTAAACCACAAAACACTAGGCCCTAAACCCAAATGTTTAAACCTTAACATTGATCCCCAAACCCCCCGAACCTCAACCCTAAACCTTCAACCTAAAAACCTTAATATAGATAGATTTGGAAAAAGTTGGTATTTTGAAAAACTTGGGATTTTCAAAAAAAACTTGAGATTTTAAAAAAAGTCACGACTTTTGAAAAAGTTGCAATTTTAAACAAAGTTATTATTTTGAAAACATCAAGATTTAAAAATGTTGGGACTTTGAAAATGTTCAAATTTTCAAACAAGTTGGGGTTTTCAAAAGATGAATATTTCAAAAAAGTAAATTTTTTGAAAAGTTGAGATTTTTGAAAGAGTTAGGGCTTTTCACATTTTTGAAGATTCAAAATTTTTGAACATTCAAGATTTTTGAAAAACTTGACATTTTAAAAAAAGTTAATTTTTAAAAATATGAGATTTTAAAAAATTTAAGATTTTCCAAAAAGTCATGATTTTATGAAAGTGAAGATTTTTGAAAAGTCAGGATTTTCCAAAAAGTCAAGATTTTATAAAATGTTGGGATTTTAAAATGTCAAGATTTTTGAAAAAGTCGAGATTTTTAAATAAGTCAAGATATTAAAAAAACTCCTGATTTTTAATAATTACAATTTTTGAAATAAATAATTTTAAAAGTAAGGATATTTTAGAAAGTAGGCATTTTTATAAATTTGATATTTTAGAAAATTGAAGAATTTTAAAAAGCTGGGATTTTAAAAAAGTTTTGATTTTTGAAAAAGTTTATATATGATCGCAAAAGAGTCAAGATTTAAAAAAATGTAGTGATATGCCAAAATTAGTAGGAACTTCAAAAGGTCATAACTTGTGCTCCTAGTGTCCGTTTGAGTCCATTTTTTTAAACAACATATTTCAAATATCTCAATTTTTTTAAATATAAGGATTTTAATTAAAAAAAGTCAAGGATTTGAATAAGTTAGATTTTCCAGAAATTATGGATTTATGAATATGTCATGAGTTTTGAAAAGTTGTTATTTTCAAAATAGTTCTGAATGTAAAATTTTTTAGGATTTTAAATAATTTGTAATTTTCGAAAAAGATAGAATTTTATAATTCTAAAAGAGTTTGAATTTCAAAAAATTTAGGGTTTTTTGAAAAGTTGAGATTTTAAAAAAGTCAGGATTATGAAAAGGTTGGAATTTCGAACAAAAATTGGGATTCCAAAAGTCATGATTTTGAAAAAGCCAAGAATTTTGATAAAGTTGGATTTAAAAAAAAAGACAACATTTTGAAAAAGGTGCAATTTTAAACAAATAAATACAAAACTGAAGAGATTTTTAAATCTCAATTGTTTTGAATATCCTAATTTTGTAGAAAATCCTAACATTTTAAAAATCTTTACTTTTTCAAAATTTCAAATTTTATAAAATCGTGACTTTTTTGAAAATTATGAATTTTAAAAAATCACAAGTTTTTTTAAAAATTGTGAACTTTTTAAATTCATGACTTTATCACTTTCAAAATCTTTGAAAATACATACTTTTTAAAAATCATAACTTTTTCAAAATCATGATATTTTGAAATCGTGACATTTTAGAAATCATGGCCACTAAAACCTAAAACCTGAGTCATAAATGCTAAACCCTAAACTCGAATATCCTAAACACTAAGCCCAAAACCCTAAATCCTAAACCATAAACAGAAATCCATTAACACCTGAATACTAAGCCCTAAACCCTCAGCCATAGGTAAACCCTAAACCCTAAACCCTGATCCTTTAGCCATCATGAAGCCTAAATAAACCATAAACCATAAACCCGTAACACTAAGCCTTAAACCCTAAACCCTAAACAATGAACATACTTAGGCCTAACCCCAAACCCTATACCTTGAACCGTGAGCCCTAACAAAAACCGTAAACCCTAAACCTTTATCTAGGAACCTAAACCCTAAATTCATAACCCGAATCACAAACCTTGAGCCATGGAACCTCAACCTTGAGCCCTACGCCATAAACCCTAAACTTTGAGCCCTATACCTTATAAACACTAAACATTAAGCTTTAATTGCTCCTAAACCTGATCCATTAATCCTAACCCTAAACCCTAAACCTCATCCCCGAACCTTGAATCCTTGAGCCCTAAGCCCAAATCAAACCCTAAACCCGAATCTTGAGCCCAAAAACCTAACCCCTAAACACTAAATCCCTTGAGCCCTAATCCATTAGCCTAGAAACCCTAAAATAATTAGATTTGGTAAAAGACGGTATTTTGAAAAACTTAGGATTTTCAAAAACTTGAGATTTTAAAAAAAGTCACAACTTTTCAAAAAGTTGCAATTTTAAACAAATTTTTTATTTTCGAAAATATCAAGATTTAAAAAATGTTTGGGCTTGGAAAATGTTCAGATTTTCAAACAAGTTGGGATTTTAAATAAATGAATATTTCTAAAAAGTCTAGATTTTTGAAAAGTTGGGATTTTCGAAAAAGTTTGGCTTTTCGTATTTTTGAAGAGTCTAGATTTTTGAAAAATTTGACATTTTCAAAAAAGTTATGATTTTTGAAATGACAAGATTTTAAAAAATTTGGAATTTTAAAAAAAGTTATGATTTTGTAAAAGTGAAGATTTTCGAAAAAGTCATGATTTTAAAAAAAATCAAGATTTCAGAAAATGATGGGATTTTTAACACCTCGAGATTTTTCAAAAAGTCAAGATTTTTGAATAAGTCATCAGGATATAAAAAAGCCCGATTTTTAATAATTGTGATTTTCGAGAAAAAAATATTTTTTAAAAAAAGTAAGGATTTTCGAAAAAGTTGACATTTTTGATAAGATTCAGATCTGAGAAAATTCAATTTTTTTAAAATAGTTGGAATTTCTTAAAAAGTTTTTATTTTCGAAAAAGTCATGATTTTTGTAATAGTTGCATTTTTTAAAAATTTGGGATATTCAAAAAAGTTATAATCTCAAAAGAGTCAAGATTTTTAAAATATATTGATGTGCCAAAATTAGTAGGAACTTGAAAAGGTCATAACTTGTGCTCCAGGTGTCTATTTGAGTCCGTTGTTTTATAAAACCACATGTTTCACAAATCTCAACTTTTTAAAAATATTCAGTTTTTAAAAAAAAGTTGGCAGTTTGAATAATTTATATTTTCTAGAAAGTTTGGATTTTTTGATATGTCATGATTTTTTAAAATGTCATTATCAGTTTCAAAATCATTATATTCATGACTTTATCACTTTCAAAATCTTTGAAAATCATGACTTTTTAGAAATCCTTTCGCAACCCCTAAACCGTAAACCCTAAAACCTGAAACCTTAGTCGTAAAACGCTAAACCATAAACCCTAACATCCTAAACACAAGATTCCAAAACCATAAATTCTAAACCATAAAAACAAAACCCTTAACACTGAATCCTACACCCGAAACCCTCAGCCATAAACCATAAACCCAAATCCCTAAATCATAATACCTAAACTCTAAACCCAATTCCCCGAGCCATGAAGCCTAAAACCTTAACCCTAAGCCCTAAACCCTAAACCCTGAGCCTTAAACCCTAAACCCTAAAAAAGTGAACCCTAAATGCTAAACCATGCACCGTTAGCCCTAAGAACAAACCCTAAACCATAAACCTTTATTTAGAGATGTAAACCCTAAACACTAAACTCATAACCTCGAAGCTTGAACCCTAAGCCATGGACCCTCAACCATGAACACCGAGACCTACGCCTACGCCCTAAACCTTAAGCTCTAATTGCTCCTAAACCTTATAAGCCCTAAACCTTAAGCTCTCTAATTGCTCTTAAACCCTAAATTTTGAGTCTTAAACTCTAAAACCGTAAATGCTAAATCTTAAATACTATATCGTAAACACTATAACCTGATCCCTAAATACTAACCATAAACCGTAAACCCTAAACCTTTTATCCCTGAACCTAAACCCGAACCTTAACCCTAAACCCTAAGCCTTGAGCCCTAATCCCTAAACCCTAAACCCCAAATCCTGAGCCCAAAAACCTAAACCCTAAACACTAAATCCCATGAGCCCTAAACCCTCAACCTAGAAACCTTAAAATAGTTAGATTTGGAAAAATTTGGTATTTTGAAAAACTTGGGATTTTCAAAAAGTCAAGATTTTTGAAAAAGTCACAACTTTGAAATTTTTGCTATTTTAAACAAAGTTAGGATATTTGAAAAAGTTGTAATTTTTTACAAAAAGTTAATATTGTCAAAAAGATGAGATATTTTAAAAGTCTCCTAGGATTTTAAAAAAGTCAAGATTTTGGAAAATGTTTAGATTATTAAAACATCAAGAAATTTTGAATGAGGGATATTCGAAAAATTCCTGATTTTTTATATTTACGATTTTGAAAAAAATATAATTTTTTTAAAAATTAAGGATTTTCAAAAAAATCGGCATTTTTGATAAATTTGAGATTTTACAAAATTCAGGAATTTTTAAAAAGATGGGATATTCTGAAAAAGTTTTGATTTTGAAAACGGTGCAATTTTTAAAAAATTACTGATTTTTGAAAAACTTGGTATTTTCAAAAAAGTTATAATCTCAAAAGAGTCAAGATTTTTAAAATGTAGTGATGCGCCAAAACTAGAAGGAACTTGAAAGATCATAACTTGTGCTCCGGTTGTCCATTTGAATCCATATGTTTTTGAAACCACATGTTTCAAAAATCTAAACTTCTTTAAAATATCTGGATTTTCAAAAAAAAAAAGTCGGGAGTTAGAATAATTTAGATTTTCATAAAATTCTAAATTTTTATTATGTCATGATTTTGAAAAATTTATTGTTTTACACAAAGTTGTGGATTTTTAAAAATTTAGGATTTAAAGAATTTACAATTTTAGAAAAAGATAGTATTTAAATTTTTTTTTTTAAGTTTAGATTTTTAAAAAATTTAAGATTATGAAAAGGTTGGGGATTTCAAACAAATATTGGGATCTCAAAAAAAAATCGTGATTTCAAAAAAATCGTGATTTTTTAGAATGTTGGGATTTTAAAAAAGACAAGATTTTGAAAAAGGTGCAATATTCAACAAATAATTCGGGAATTACAAAACAAAAGAGATTTTTAAATTCCCAATTGTTTTGAATATCCTAATTTTTTTCAAAATCCTAACATTTTAAAAATCTTTAGTTTTCCAAAATTCAAACTTGTAAAATCTTGACTTTTTTGAAAATTAGGAATTTTTAAAAAATCACGGGTTTTTTTAAAATGTTAAATTTTATAAATTTATGACTTTATCACTTTTAAAATCTTTGAAAATATTGAATTTTATAAATGATAACTGTTTTAAAATCCAAATTGTTTCAAAATTGGGATATTTTTAAAATTGTGACTTTTCCAAATCGTGACCTAACTCCTAAACCCTAAAACTAGAAACCTAAGTCAGTAAACGCTAAACCATAAAACCTCAAGTATCCTAAACACTAAGCCTAAAACCCTAAATCCCAAACCATAAACCGTTAACACTGAATCATAAACCCTACACCCTAACGTAAAAAAATAAATCCAAATACCTAAATCATAAAACCTAAACTCTAAACCCCAAACCTTAAACCCTAAACCCTAAGTCCTGAACCCTAAACCCTAAATAGTGAACCCTAAAGACTTAGGCCCAACCCTAAACCTTAAACCCTATACCTTGAACCACGAGCCCTAAGCCAAAAACCTAAACCCTTAACATTTAGCTAGAAACCTAAACCCTAAAAACTCATAACCTCGAACCTCGAACCCCGAGCCATGGACCATTAACCATGAACATTGATACCTAAACCCTAAACCCATTGACCTTTATGCCCTACACCCTACACCCGTTGACCTCTATGCCCTAAACACTAAAACACTAAATGCTAAATACTAGACCCTTAATCGTAAATCATGAGCCCTAAACCCCGAACCATAAACCTTGAATAATAAACCCTAAAACTGAGCCATAAATCCTAACCGTAAACCCTAAAACCTAATTCTTAAAACCCGAACACCGAGCCCTAATCCCTAATCCCTAAACACTAAACCCTAAACACTAAAATCCCTTGAGCCCTAAACCCCGAACGTAGTAACCTTTAAAATAGTTAGATTTGGAAAAAGTTGGTATTTTGAAAAACTTTGGATTTTCAAAAACGTGAGATTTTAAAAAAGTAACGACTTTTGAAAAAATTGCAATTTTAAATAAAGTTTTTAGTTTTGAAAACATAAGGCTTAAAAAATGTTAAGGCATTGAAAAATTTCAAATTTTCAAACAACTTGGGGTTTTCGAAAAAGTTTGGATTTTTGAAAAGTTGGGATTTTCTAAAGAATTGGGATTTTACACATTTTTGAAAAGTTGGGATTTTTGAAGAGTTTGGATTTTTGAAAAAGTCAAGATTTTTTAAAAACTCAACATTTTCAAAAAAATTGGAATTTTTGAAAAGACATAATTGTTTAAATAATGAGATTTTCCAAAAAGTTGTGATTTTGTAAAAGTTAATATTTTTCAAAAAAGGTAGGATTTCAAAGTAAGTGAAGATTTTATAAAATGTTGGGGGATTTTTATTACGTTAATTTTTTTGAAAAAGTTAGGATTTTAAAAAAAAATTAGGATTTTTTAATAAGTCAGGATATTTGAAAAAATCTTAATTTTTAATATTTGTGATTTTCCATAAATTTGGGATTTTTGAATATGTCATGATTTTTGAAAAAGTCATTATTTTCCAAAAAGTTGTGAATTTAAAATTTTTAGGATTGTAAAGAATTTGTAATTTTAGAAAAAATATAGAATTTCATAATTCTCAAAAAAAGTTCAAATTTCAAAAAAATTAGGGTTTTTATAAAAGTTGAGATTTTCAGGAATTATAAAATAGAAATAGATTTTTAAATCCAAATTGTTTTGAATATCCTAATTTAATTTAAAATCCTAACATTTTCAAAAAAATACTTTTTCAAAATTCCAACTTTTATAAAATTCTTGTCTTTTTTGAAAATTATGAATTTTTTAAAAAATTGTAAACTTTTAAATTGATGACTTTATCTCTTTCAAAATATTTGAAAATATAGACTTTTTTAAAATCATGACTTTTTTCGAAATCCTAATTGTTTCAAAATCGTGATATTTTGAAATCGTGACTAAATCCTAAATTCTAAGCCCCAAACCTTAAATCCTAAATACTAAGCCCAAAACCCTAAATCCTTAACAATGAATCCTAAATCCTAAACCCTCAGCCATAAACCATAAACCCATAAAATCCCTATAACATATAACCTAAAATCTAAACCCCAAACCTTAATTAAACCCTAAACCCTTATCCCTTAGCCATGAAGCCTAAACCACAAACCCTAAACCCCTAACCCTAAGCCTTAAACCATAAACCCTAAACAATAAACCCTATACCCCTAACCCCGAGCCTTAAACCGTAAACCCTATAAACCCTATACCTTGAACCGTGAGCCCTAAACCAATACCATAACCTCTAAACATTTTATCTAGAGACCTAAACCCTAAACCCTAAACTTATTACCCCGAGCCATGGAATCTCAACCATGAACAATGAAACCTATACCCTAAACCCTAAACTTATTACCCTGAGCCATGGACTCTCAACCATGAACAATGAAACCTATACCCTAAACCCTAAACCTTAAGCTCTAATTGCTCTAAAACCCTAAATGAAGTATCATAAATACTAAATCCTTAACCTAGAAACCTTAAAATAGTTAGATTTGGGAAAAGTTGGTATTTTGAAAATGTAGGGATTTTCAAAAAGTCAAGATTTTTAAAAAAAGTTTTGTTTAAAAATTTGAGATTTTTAAATAGTCACGACTTTTGAAAAGGTTGCAATTTTAAACAAAGTTGTTATTTTTGAAAACATCAACATTTAAAAAATGTTGACACTTTGAAAATGTTCAAATTTTCCAACAAGTTGGGGTTTTAAAAAATGAAAATTTGAAGAAGTCAGGATTTTTGAAAAGTCGTGATTTTCTAAAGAGTTGGGTTGTTTGCAATTTTGAAGAGTCTACTTTTTTTTAAAAATCAGGATTTTGAAAAACTTGACATTTTCAAAAAAGTTATGATTTTTTAAAATATGAGATTTTAAAAAATTTGAGATTTTCCAAAAAGTTAGGATTTTTAAAAAGTCAAGATTTTCACAAAATTCAAGATTTTTGAAAAGTCAAGATTTTCACAAAATTCAAGATATTCAAAAATGTCCCCATTTTTAATATTTGTGATTTTCGATTTTTTTTTTTTTTCAAAAGTAAGGATTTTCAAAAAAGTTAATTTTTGATAAAGTTGAGATTTTAGAAAATTCATGAATTTTTAAAAAGTTAGGATTTCTGAAAAAGTTTCAATTTTTGAAAACGTCGCAATTTTTGAAATAGATGCAATCTTTTAAAAGGTTGGGATTTTTGAAAAAGTAAAATGTAGTGATGCGCCAAAATCAGCAGGAACTTGAAAAAGTCATGACTTTTGCTTCGGGTGTCTGTTTGAGTCCTTTTTTGAAAGCACATGTTTTAAAAATATAAACTTTTTTAAAATATAAGAATTTTTAAAAAAGTTGGGAGTATTAATAATTTAGATTTTGTAGAAATTCTAGATTTTTCAATATCTCATGCTTTTTTAAAATTCATTATTTTTCAAAAAAAATGAATTTCAAAAAATTTAGGATTTTAAAGAATTTAAAATTTTAGGAAAAGACAGAATTACATAATTCTAAAAAAATTTAAATTTCAAAAAATTTAGGGTTTTTGAAAAAGTTTAGTTTGTCAAAAAATTAAGGATTATCAAAAGGTTGGGATTTGAATAAAAATTGGTATTTCAAAAAGTCACGATTTCAAAAACGTCAAAAAAATTCAGAATGTTGGGATTTTTAAAAAAGGTGCAATATTCAAAAATAAGTTAGGAATTACAAAACTGAAGACTTAAAACCTATAAACCCTAAAACATAAGCTCTAATTTTTCCTACACCCTAAATTTTGAGTCTTAAACCTTAAAATTCTAAGTACTAAACCCTCAATCATAAACCATGAGCCCTAAAACCTAAATACAAAACCCTCAACCATAAACCTCGAACCCCAAACCCTAAAACCTGAGCCATAAATCATAACCATAAACCCTAAACCCCAAAAACCTGAACCTTAAATCATGAATCCTGACCCCAAAAACTTGAACCATAAACACTAAATCTAATGAACGCTAACCTCAACCTAGAAACCTTATAAAAATTAAATTTTGAAAAAGTTGGTATTTTGAAAAATTTGGGATTTTCATAAAGTAAAGATTTTTCAAATTTTAAGATTTTCAAAAAGTCACGACTTTTGAAAAGGTTGCAATTTTAAACAAAGCTGTTAATTTTGAAAACATCTTGGGACATTCTAAAATTAAATATTTCAAAAAAAAGTCAGGATTTTTAAAAGTTAGGATTTTCTAAAGAGTTAGGATTTAAGAGTCGAGATTTTTGAAAAACTCAAGATTTTTTTAAAAATCCACATTTTACAAAAAGTTAGGATTTTTGAAAAATGAGATTTTAAAAAAAATTTAGATTTTCCAAAAAGTCGTGATTTTGTAAAAGTTAAGATTTTTGAAAAAGTCAGGATTTTGGAAAATGTTGGGATTTTTAAAACGTCAAGATTTTTGAAAAACTTAGGATTTTTTAATAAGTCAAGATATTCAAAAAAAGTCACGATTTTTAATATTTGCAATTTTCGAAAAAAAAATAAATTAAAAGTAAGGATTTTCAGAAAAGTCAACATTTCTGATAAAGTTGAGATTTTAGAAAATTCATGAATTTTTAAAAAGTTGAGATTTCTGAAAAAGTTTTGATTTTCGAAATAGTTGTGATTTTCAAAAAAGTTGGGATTTTTGAAGAAGTTATAATCTGAAAAGAGTTTAAAGATTTAAAAAATGTAGTGATGTGTCAAGATTAGCAGAGGATTTCAAAAGGTCATAACTTGTGCTCGGGAGTTTATTTGAGTTTGTTTTTTTTAAGGATTTTAAAAAAGTCAGCATTTTTTTATAAAGTTGAGATTTTAGATAATTTAGGTATTTTTAGAAAAGTTGGGATTTTCGAAAAAGTTATAATCTCAAAAGAGTCAAGAGTTTAAAAATGTAGTGATGCGTAAAAATTAGTAGGAACATGAAAAGGATATAACTTGTGCTCCACGTGTTTGTTTAAGTCACTTTTGTTAAACCACATGTTTCAAAAATCTCAACTTCTTTAAAATATCATGATGTTTAAAAAAAGTTGGTAGTACGAATAATTTAGATTATTCTAGAAATTCTAGATTTTTCAATATCTCATGAGTATTTAAAACTTCATTTTTTTTCCAAAAAATTGTAAATTTCTAAAAATTTAGGATTATAAAGAATTTGCAATTTTAGAAAAAGATAAAATTTAAAAAAAATTAGGGTTTTTGAAAATTTTGAGATGTTGAGGATTTTAAAAGTCGGGATTATGAAAAGGTTGGGATTTGAACAAAACTGGAGATATTTTTAAATCCCAATTGTTTTGAATATCCTAATTTTGTTTAAAATCCTAACATTTTCAAAATTCCAACATTTATAATATAGTGGGTTTTTCAAAAAATTACAATTTTTTTAAAAAAGACGAGTTTTTTGAAAATTCTGAATTTTTTAAATTCACGACTTTATCAATTTCAAAATCTTTGAAAACATAGACTTTCTAAAAATCATGACTTTTTTGAAATCCTAAATATTTCAAAATCGAGATAGCTTTTAAATTGTGACCCTTAAACCCTAAATCCTAAAATTTGAAAACTTAGTCGTAAACGCTAAACCATAAACCCCAACATCCTAAATATTAAGCCCAAAACCCTAAACCCTAAACCATAAATGATAAATCCTTAACACTGAATCCTAAACCCGAAACCCTTCACCATAAACCACAAACCCAAATCCCTAAATCATAAAACCTAAACTCTAAACCCAAACCTTAAACAATAAACCCTAAAACCCTAACCTTGGGCCTTAAATCCTAAACCCTTAACCATATACCATGAATCGTGAGCCCTAATATAAAACCATAAACCCTTTAGTTGGATACTTGAACACTAAACCTTAAACTCATAAACTTAAACTTGGAACCCGAGCCAAGGACCCAAAAAAATGAACACCGAGACCTATGCCCTAAACCCCGACCCCTATGCCCTAAACTTTAAGCCCTACACTATAAATTATAAACCTTATGCTCTAATTGCTCCTAAACCCTAAATTTTGAGTATTAAATCCTAATCCCTAAATGTAAAACCTCAACCGTCAACCTCGAACCCGAAACCCTAAACCCTAAACCGTGATCTCGAAACCCGAGCCCTATTCCCTAAACACTAAACCCTAAACCCCGAATCCTGAGCCCAAAAACCTAAACCCTAAACACTAAATCCCCTGAGCCCTAAACCCTCAACCTAAAAACCTTAAAATAGTTAGATTTGGAAAAATTGGTATTTACAAAATCTTGGGATTTTTAAAAGGTCAAGATTTTGAGAAAGTTTGGATTTTCAACAACTTGAGATTTTCAAAAAGTCACGACTTTTGAAAAGGTTACAATTTTAAACAAAGTTGTTATTTTTGAAAACATAAAGATTTTTAAAATGTTGGGACTTTGAAAATGTTAAAATTTTCAAACAAGTTGAGATTTTTGAAAAATGAATATTTCGAAAAAAGTCAAGAATTTTTAAAAGTTGGGATTTTCTAAAGAATTGGGCTTTTTCACATTTTTGAAGATTCAAGATTTTTTTAAGAGTCTAGATTTTGTAAAAGTCAAGATGTTTGAAAAACTCAATATTTTAATAAATGTTAGGAATTTTGAAAAGACAAGATTTTAAAAGTCAAGATTTTTGAAAATGTTTGGATTTTTAAAACGTATTTATTTTTGAAAATGTCAGGATATTTGAAAAAGTACAGATTTTTAATATTTGTGATTTTTGAAAAACTATAATTTTCTTAAAAGTAAGGATTTTAATAAAAGTCGGCATTTCAGATAAAGTTGAGATTTTTAAAAAAATAGGATTTTTTAAAAATTTGGGATTTATGTAAAGTTTAGATTTAAGAAAATGTTGCAATTTTTAAAATAGTTGCGATTTTTGAAAAAAATTGGATTTTCAAAAAAGTAGTGATGTGCCAAAATTAGCAAGAATTTGAAAAGGTCATAACTTGTCCTCCGGGTGTCCGTTTGAGTCCGATTTTGTTGAAACAATATGTTTCAAAAATATTAACTTTTTTAAAATATCTGGATTTTAAAAAAAAGTTGAGAGTTTAAATAATTTAGATTTTTCAGAAATTCTTGATTTTTGAATATGTCATGATTTTTAAAAAAATTCATTATTTTCCAAAAAGTTGTGAATTTAAAAAAATAGGATTTTAAAGAATTTGTAATTTTAGAAAAAGATAGAATTTCATAATTATAAAAATGTTCGAATTTCAAAAAATTAGGATTTTTGTAAAAGTTGAGATTTTCAAAAAATCGGGATTATGAAAAAGTTGGGATTTCAAACGATAATTAGGATTTTAAAAAATTGTGGTTTTGAAAAAGCCAAGAATTTTGAGAAAGTTGGGATTTTCAAAAAAGACAACATTTTGTAAAAAGGTACAATTTTCAAATAAGTTGAGAATTATAAAACTAAAGAGATTTGAAATATTTAATCTTTTTAAATTCCAAGTTTTTATAAAATCATGACCTTTTCAAAAGTTACGAATTTTTAAAAAATCATGAGTTTTTTTTTAAATTGTGAACTTTTAAATTCCTGACTTTATCACTTTCAAAATCTTTTAAAATACAAACTATTTTAAACTAATGACTTATTTGAAATCGTAACGGTTTCAAAATCGGGATATTTTTGAAATCGTGGCTTTTTCAAAATCTAGACCCCTAAACCCTAAACCCTACCATCCTAAACACTAAACCTAAAACCCTAAATCCTAAATCGTAAACCATAAACCCATAAAACTAAATCCTAAACCCTAAACCCTCAACCATAAACCCAAATCCCTGAATCGTAAAACCTAAACTCTAAACCCCAAACGTTAAACCATAAACCCTAAACCTGATCCTTGACCCATGAATCCTAAATCCTAAATCCTAAACAATAAACCTAAACCCCTAACCCTAAGCCTTAAACCCTAATCCCTAAATAGTTAACCCTAAAGACTTAGGCCTAACCCTAAACCCTAATCTTTATACCTTGAATCATGAGCCCTAAGCCAAAAATGTAAAACCTAAACCTTTAGCTAGAGACCTAAACTTATAACCCCGAACCTTGAACCTTGAGCCATGGACCTCAACCATTAACACTAAGACCGAAACCCCGAACCCTAAACCCTAAATTATGAGCCCTATACCCTATAAACCTTAAATTATGAGTCTTAATACCTCAAACCCTAAATGCTAAATCCTAAGTACTAAACCCTAATTCATAAATCATGAGCCCAAAACCCTAAATATAAAACCCTCAACCGTAAACCTCGTACTCCAAAACCCTAAAACCTAAGCCCTAAACCTGAAATCATAAAACCCTAAAACATAATTCTTAAACCCTAAACATGGATCCCCAAACCTTGAACCTTGAGTTCTTAGCCCTAATCCCTAAATCCTAAACCCTTAATCTTGAGCTGAGTAACCTAAACCCTCCACCTAGAAAGCTTAAAATAGTTAGATATGGAAAAGTTGGTATTTTGGAAAACTTGGGATTTTCAAAAGGTCAAGATTTTTAAAAAAATCAAGATTTTCAAAAACCTAAGATTTTCAAAAAGTCACAACTTTTGAAAAGGTGTCAATTTTAAACAAAGTTGTTATTTTTTAAAACATCAAGATTTAAAAAATGTTGGGACTTGGAAAATGCTGAAATTTACAAACATGTTGGGGTTTTCAAAAAAATGAATATTTTAAAAAAGTCAAGATTTTTGAAAAGTTGGGATTTTTTCTTGGGCTTTTCACATTTTTGAAGAGTCTAGATTTTTGATAAAGTCAACCTTTTTGAAAAACTTGATATTTTCAAAACAGTTAGGATTATTGAGAACCTCGATATTTTATAAAAGTTTAGGATTTTTTAAAAGATGGGATTTTAAATAATTTGAGATTTTCCAAAAAGTCCTGATTTTGTAAAAGTGAATATTTTTGAAAAAGTCAAGATTTTTGAAAATGTTAGGATTTTTAAAACGTCAAGGTTTTTGAAAAAGTTATAATCTCAAAAGAGTTGAGATTTCAAAAATGTAGTGATGCACCAACATTATCAGGAACTTGAATAGGTCATAACTTGTGCTCGGGTGTCTGCTTGAGTCTGTTTTTATTTTAAGTCACATTTTTTAAAAATCAATTTTTTTTAAAATATCAGGATTTTCATAAAAAAATCAGGTCTTGAATAAGTTAGATTTACCAGAAATTCTGGGTTATTGAATATGTCATCATGATTTTTAAAAGTCATATTTTATTTTCCTAAAATTTTAGGGTTTTTAAAAAGTTGAGATTTAAAAAAGTCAGGATTATGAAAAGGTTGCGATTTTGAACAAAAATTGGGATTTCAAAATGTCGTGATTTGAAAAAACCCATGAATTGTGAGAAAATTGAGATTTTCAAAAAAGAAAAGATTTTGAAAAAATGTGCAATTTTCAAATAAGTTGGGAATTACAAAACTGAAGAAATTTTTAATTCACAACCTTTTTGAATATCCTATATTTTTTAAAATCCTAACATTTTAAAAATTCTAACTTTTAAAAAATCACCATTTTTTCAAAAATTACGAATTTTTAAAAAATCACGAGTTATTTAAAAATTACGAACTTTTTCAATTCATGATTTTTTCGAAATCCTAACTGTTTCAAAATAAGGATTATTTTTAAATTGGGATACATTTTAAATCGTGACTTTTCAAAATCATGCCCTCTAAACCCTAACCCTAAAACATGAAACCTATGTCGTAAATGCTAAACCCTAAACCCCAACATCCTAAACACTAAGCACAAAACCCTAAATCCTAATCCATAAACCATAAACCCTAAACCCTCTGCCATAAACCATAAACTCAAATCCCTAAATCGTAAAACATAAACTCTAAACCCCAAACCTGAAACCATAAACCCTAAAGCCTTAGGCCTAACCTTGAACCGTAAGCCCTAAGCCAAAACCCTAAACCCTAAACTTTTTAACCCGAACCTCAAACCCGAGCCATGGACCCTCCACCATGAACACTAAGACCTAAACCCTAAACCCTAAAATCTGAGCCCTATACCCTATAAACCATTATTAACCTTAAGTTCTAATTACTCCTAAACCCTAAATTTTGAGTCTTAAACCATAAAACCCTAAATGTTAAATCCTAAATACTAAAACCTCAATTCTAAAAATTGAGGCCTAAACCCTAAATACAAAACCCTCAACTGTAAACCTTGAACCACAAACCCTAAACCCTAAACTTATAAACCCAAACCTCAAACCCTGAGCCATGGACCCTCCACCATGAACACTGATATCTAAACCCTAAACCCTAAAACCTTAAGCTCTAATTGCTCCTAAACACTAAATTCTGAGTCTTAAACCATAAAACTCTAAATGTTAAATCCTAAATAATAAAACCACTTGTCATAAACCATGAGTGCTAAACCCTAAATGTAAAACCCTCAACTATAAACCTCGAACCCTAAACCCTAGAACCTAATTCTTAAACCGTAACCTTAATCCCCAAATCATGAACCTCAACCCTAAACCCTTAAGGCCTATTCCCTAAACCCTAAATTGCGAATGCTGAGCCCAAAAACCTAAACCTTAAACACTAAATCCCCTGACCGCTAAAACCTCAAGCTAGAAACCTTAAAATAGTTAGGTTAGGAAAAAAAATTGTATTTTGAAAAACTTGGGTTTTAAAAAGTCAAGATTTTTGAAAAAGTTAGGATTTTAAAAAAAAATTGGATTTTCAAAAATTCACGACTTTTGAAAAGGTTGTAATTTTAAAAAAGTTGTTATTTTTGAAAACATCAAGATTTTAAAAATGTTGGGACTTTGAAAATTTTCAAACAAGTTGGGGTTTTCCAAAAATGAATATTTAAACGAAGTCGGGATTTTTGAAAAGTTCAAATTTTTGCAATTTTAAAGAGTTGGGATTTTTCAATAAGTCAAGATTTTTGAAAAACTCGACATTTTTAAAAAGTTTGGATTTTAAAAAATACTATATTTTTAAAAAATTGAGATTTTTCAAAAAGTCGCGATATTTGTAAAAGTGAAGATTTTCGAAAAAGTAAAGATTTTTAAAAGTCCAATATTTTGGAAAATGTTTGGATTTTTAAAACGTCAACATTTTTTAATAAGTCAGGATATTTGAAAACATCCCGATTTTTAATATTTGTGATTTTCAAAAAAATATACTTATTTTATAAAGGAAGGATTTTCAAAGAAGTTGGCATTTTCGATAAAATTGAGATTTTAGAAAATTCAAGAATTTTTAAAAATTTGGGATTTCTGAAAAAGTTTTGATTTTCAAAAATGTCGCGTTTTTTGAAATAATTGTGATTTTTGAAAAAGTTGGGATTTTCGAAAATAATCTCAAAAGAGTCAAGATTTTAAAAATGTAGTGATGCACCAAAATTAGCAGGAACTTGAAAAGGTCATAACTTGTGCTCTAGGTGTCTGTTTGAGTCCATTTTTTTAAAGCAAATATTTAAAAAATCACAACTTTTTTAAAATATCAGGATTTTAAAAAAATCTGTAGTTTGAGTAATTTATATTTTCTAGAAATTCTAGATTTTTTAATATGTCATGATATTTTAAAAAGTCATTATTTTTATAAAAGTTGTGAATTTCATAAAATTTACGATTTTAAAGAATTTGTAAGTTTAAAAAAGATTGAACTTCATAATTCTAAAAAGTTTGAATTTAAAAATTGAAGGGTTTTTAAAATGTTGAAATTTTCAAATAAGTCAAGATAATGAAAACCTTGGGATTTTGAAAAAATTGAGATTTCAAAAAGTCACGATTTAAAAAAGCCAAGAATTTTGAAGAAGTTGAGATTTTCAAAAAACGTGTAATTTTCAAATAAGTCAGGAATTACAAAACAGAAACAAACTTTTAAATTCCAACTTTTTTGGATATCCTAATTTATTTGAAAATTCTAACATTTTAAAAAAATTTACTTTTATCAATTCACAACTTTTTAAAAATTACAAATCGTTTAAAAATCAAGAATTTTTTAAAAATTGTGAACTTTTTAAATTCTTGACCTTTATCGCTTTCAAAATATTTGAAAATATAGAGTTTTTTAAAATCATGACTTTTTCGAAATCCTATCTATTTCAAAATCAGGATTTTTTAAATCATGAATTTTTAAAAATCGTGACCCCTTTAATCCTTAACCCTAAAACATGAAACTTGAGTCATAAACATTAATCATTAAACCCTAAATCCCAGCATCCTAAAGAATAAGCCTAAAACCCTAAATCCTAAATCATAAAACCTCAACACTTAATCCTAAACCCTAAACCCTTAGCCATAAACCATAAACCCAAATCCCTAAACACAATAAACTAAACTATAAACCCTAAACCCTCATCCTTGAGCAATGAAGCCTAAACCCTAAACCCTCATCCTTGAGCAATGAAGCCTAAACCCTAAACCCTTAGCCATAAACCATAAACCCAAATCCCTAAATGTAATAAACTAAACTATAAACCCTAAACCCTTATCCTTGAGCATTGAAGCCTAAACCCTAAACCCTAAACCCTAAATAGTAAACCCTAAAGCTTTAGGCCTAACCCTAAACCCTAAACGCTATACCTTGAACCGTGAACCCTAATCCAAAACCCTAAACCCTAACTCATAACCTTGAACCTCGAACCTTGAGCCATGGACCATTAACCATGAACATTAATACATAAACCCTAAACCCTAACCCCGTTGACCTCTATGCCCTAAAGCTTAAACCCGTTGACCTATATGCTCTTAACCCTAAAACACTAAATGCTAAATTCTAAATACTAAACCCTCAATCGTAAACCATGAGGCCTAAACCCTAAATGCAAAACCATCAACCATAAACCCCAAACCCTAAAACCTAAACGCCAAAACCCTAAACCCTAAAACCTTGATCCCGAACCCCGAACCTCAACCCTAAACCCCGAGCACTAAGCCCTAAACCCTAAACACTAAAACCCTAAACAATGAATCCTAAGCCAAAAAACCTAAACCTTATATACTAAATCCCGCGAGCCCTAAACCTTGAGAAAAGTTGGTATTTTGAAAAATTTGAATTTTTCAAAAAGTCAAGATTTTGAAAAAGTTAGGGTTTTAAAAAACTTGAGATTTTCAAAAAGTCAAGATTTTTGAAAGAGTCGGATTTTAAACAACTTGAGATTTTCAAAAAGTCACAAATTTTTAACAATTTTGTTATTTTTGAAAACATCAAATTTTAAAATATGTTGGGACTTTGAAAATGTTCAAATTTTAAAACAAGTTGGGGTTTTCAAACAATTAATATTTTGAAAAAGTCGGGATTTTTGTTAAGTTCAAATTTTTGAATTATGTAAGAGTCTGGATTTTTGAAAATGTTAAAATTTTAAAAAAACTCAACATTTTCAAAAAAGTTAGGATTTTTAACAGATTTAAATTTTTAAATAATAGAGATTTTCTAGAAACCCGTGATTTTGTTTAAGTGATTTTTTTGAAAAATTCAGGATTTTTATAAAGTTTAGATTTTCAATAAAATCAAGATTTAGGAAAATGTTGGGATTTTTAAAATGTTAATATTTTTGGAAAATTCAGGATATTTGAAAAAGTTCAAATTTTTAATATTTGTGATTTTGAAAAATATAATTTTTTTAAAAAAGTAACGATTTTCAACCAAGTCAGCATTTTTGACAAAGTCTAGATTTTAGATAATTAAAGTATTTTTAAAAAGTTGGGATTTCTGAAAAAGATGGGATTTTCAAAAGAAATTCAAGATTTCAAAAATGTAGTTATGGGTTAAAAGTAGCAGGAACTTGAAAAGGATATAACTTGTGCTCCGGGTGTTCATTTGAGTCCCTTTTTTCAACAACATGTTTCAAAAGTCTCAACTTTTTTAAAATATAAGGATTTAAAAAAAAGGTGGGAGTTTGATTAATTTTCTGGATTTTTCATATGTCATGATTTTTTAAACATTAATATTTTCCAAAAAATTTGTGAATTTCCAACAAATAAGGATTTTAAATAATTTGCAATTTTAGGGAAAGATAGAATTTCATAATTCTAAAAAAGTTCAAATTTCAAAAAATTAAGGGTTTTGAAAAACTCGAGATTTTCAAAAAAATCAGGATTGACAAAAGGTTGGGATTTCAAAAAGTCATGATTTTGAAAAAGCCAAGAATTTTGAGAAAGTTGGGATTTTCAAAAAACACAAGATTTTTAAAAAAGGTGCAATTTTAAAATAAGTGAGGAATTACAAAACTGAAGAGATTTTTAATTCCAACTGTTGTGAATATCCTATTTTTTTCAAAATCCTAACATTTTCAAAATCTAAACATTTTAAAAATTCCAACATTTTATAAAATCTTGACTTGTACAAAAATTTAAAATTTTAAATAAATCACGAGGTTTTTTAAAATTGTGAACTTTTTTGAATTCATGCCTTTATCACTTTCAAAATCTTTAAAAATACAAACTTTTTGAAAATCATTAATTTTTCACAATTCTAACTATTTCAAAGTTGGGATATTTTTAAAATCATGAATTTTTCAAAATCACGACCCCTAAAGCATAAACCCTAAAACTTGAGTCGTAAAAAAAACTAAACCCGAAACCCCAACATCCTATATACTAAGCCCAAAACTCTAAATCCATAACCATAAACCATAAACCCTTAACCCTAAATGATAAACCATAAACTCTCAGCCATAAACCATAAACCCAAATCCCTAAATCGTAAAAACTAAATCTGTAAACCCCAAACATTAAAACCTAAACCCTTAAACCCTAAACCCTATACCTTGAACCGTGATCCGTGAGACATTGAACCGTGATCCCTAAGACAAAATCCTAAGTCCTAAACCTTTAGCTAGAGATCTAAATCCTAAACACTAAACTCATAACCTCTAACCTCGACCCCCGAGCCATGGACCCTCAACCATGAACACCGAGACCTAAAACCTAAAACTTGAGTCGTAAAAACTAAACCCGAAACCCCAACATCCTATATACTAAGCCCAAAACTCTAAATCCATAACCATAAACCATAAACCCTTAACCCTAAATGATAAACCATAAACTCTCAGCCATAAACCATAAACCCAAATCCCTAAATCGTAAAAACTAAACCCTGTAAACCCCAAAGATTAAAACCTAAACCCTTAAACCCTAAACCCTATACCTTGAACCGTGATCCGTGAGACATTGAACCGTGATCCCTAAGACAAAATCCTAAGTCCTAAACCTTTAGCTAGAGATCTAAATCCTAAACACTAAACTCATAACCTCTAACCTCGACCCCGAGCCATGGACCCTCAACCATGAACACCGAGACCTAAACCCTAAACCCTTACCCTTACGCCCTAAAATCTAAATTTTGAGCCCTATACCATATAAACCTTAGACCTTAAGCTCTAATTTACTGCTAAAGCCTAAAACCCTAAATGCTAAATCCTAAATACTAAAACCTCAATCATAAACCATGAGCCCTAAAACCTAGATGCAAAACCCTCAACCATAAACCTTGAACCACAACCCCTAAAATCTGAGCCTAAATCCTAACCATAAAACCTAAACCCTAAACACCTCATCCCGAGCCCAAAAACCTAAACTAAACCATAAACAGTAAACCCCTTGAGAACTAATCCCTCGACCTAGAAACCTTAAAATAGTTTAGATTTAGAAAAAGTAGGTATTTTGAAAAACTTGGGATTTTTATAAAGTAAAGATTTTTACAAAAAAAGGTTCTCAAAAAAGTCACGACTTTTCAAAAGGTTGAAATTTTAAACAAAGTTGTTAATTTTGAAAACATTAAGATTTACAAAAATTGGGACTTTGAAAATGTTCAAACTTTCCAACAAGTTGGGGTTTTCAAAAAATGAATATTTCGAAAAAGTCAGGATTTTTGAAAAGTAGGATTTTCTAAAGAGTTGGGCTTTTCACATTTTTGAAGATTCAGGATTTTTGAAGAGTTTGGATTTTTGAAAAAGTCAAGATTTTTGAAAAAATGGGATATTAAAAATTAGAGATTTTCAAAAAAAGTCGTGATTTTGTAAAAGTGAAGATTTTAAAAAAGTCAAGATTTTGGAAAATGTTGGGATTTTTAAATCGTCAAGATTTTTGAATAGGCCATGATATTCAAAAAAGTCCCAATTTTTAATATTTGTGATTTTCAAAAAAATATAATTTTTTAAAAATTTTGGGATTTCTTAAAAAGTTTTGATTTTCAAAATCATCACGATTATTGTAAAAAGTTACGATTTTTGAAAAAGTTATAATCTGAAAAGAGCCAAGCTTTCAAAAATGTAGTGATGTGAAAAAATTAGCAAGAAACTTGAAAAGGTCATAACTTGTGCTACGGGTGTCCCTTTGAGTCCTTTTTTTTAAACCACATGTTTCAAAAATATCAACTTTTTTAAAATATCAGGATTTTGAAAAATAGTCATGATTTTTGAAAAATTCATTATTTTCAAAATAGTTGTGAATTTCAAAAAATTTAAGATTTTAAAGAATTTACAATTTTAGAAAAAGATAGAATTTCATAATTCTAAAAAAATTGAATTTCAAAATTTAAGGATTTTTGAAAATGTTGAGATTTTCGAAAAAAATTGGGATTTCAAAAATTCATGATTTCAAAAAAGCCAAGAATTTTGAGAAAGTTGGGATTTTCAAAAAAAACAAGATTTTGAAAAAAGGTGCAATTTTCAAATAAGTCAGGAATTACAAAACTGAAGAGATTTTAAAATCCCTATTGTTTTGAATATACTATTTTTTTAAAAAATACAAACATTTTCAAAATCTTTACTTTTTAAAAATTCCAACTTTTTATAAAATCGTGACTTTTTCAAAAATTATGAATATTTAAAAAACACGAGATTTTAAAAATTGTGAACTTTTTAAATTCATGACTTTATCACTTTCAAAATCTTTGAAAATACAAATATTTTGAAAATCATCACTTTTAAGAAATCATAACTATTTCAAAATAATGATATTTTTATAAATCGTGACTTCTTCAAAATCGCTACCCCTAAAACCTAAGTCATAAATACTCAACCCTAAACCCCTAAATACTCTAATTGCTCCTAAACCCTAATTTTTCAGTCTTTAAACTCTAAAACCATAAATGTTAAATCCTAAATACTAAACCCTCAATTGTAAACCATGAGTCCTAAACCCTAAATGCAAAACCCTCATCCATAAACCTTGAACTCCAAACCCTAAACCCTAAACCCCAATACCCTAAAACCTAAAACCTTATTCTTAAATCCTAAACCTTGATCCTCGAAACCTGAACCTCAACCCTAAACCATGAACCGTGATCCCTATGCTTTGAGCCTTGGAACCTCAACCTAGAAACCTTTAAATAGTTAGATTTTTAAAAAGTTGATATTTAGAAAAAGTGAATTTTTTTTTTGAAAAGTAAGGATTTTAAAAAAATTGAGATTTTCAAAAAGTCACAAATTTTGAAATGGTTGCAATGTTAAACAAAGTTGTTATTTTGAAAACATTAAAATTTTAAAAATGTTGGGACTTTGACAATGTTCAAATTTTCAAATAAGTTGGGGTTTTCGAAAAAGAATATTTCGAAAAAGTCAGGATTTTCAATAGTTGGGATTTTCACATTTTTAAAGAGTTTGTATTTTTGAAAAAGTCAAGATCTTTGAAAAACTCGACATTTTTAAAAAGTTAAGATTTTTGAAAAGATGAGATTTTAAAAAATTGAGATTTTCCAAAAGTCAAGATTTTTAAAACATCAAGATCTTTGAAAAATTTACGATATTTGAATAAGTAAGGATATTGAAAAAAATTCCCAATTTTTAATATTTGTGATTTTTAAAATATAGACTTTTTTGAAAAGTAAGGATTTTTTAAAAAGTCGTCATTTTTGATAAAGTTGAGGAATTTTTAAAAGTTGGGATTTCTGAAAAAAAAAAATTTATTTGAAACTGTCATGTTTTTTAAAATAGTTGCGATTTTTGAAAAAGTTGGAATTTTAATAAAAATTATAATCTCAAAAGAATCATGATTTCAAAAATGTAGTGATGCACTAAAATTAGCAGGAACTTGAAAAGGACATAACTTGTGCTCTGGGTGTCCATTTGATTCCATTTTTATAAACCGTATGACTTAGATTTTCCAGAAATTCAGTATTTTTCAATATGTCATTATTTTCCAAAACATTGTGAATTTCAAAAAAATTTAGAATTTTAAAGAATTTGTAATTTTTGAAAAAGATAGAATTTCATAATTCTAAAATCTTCAAATTTCAAAAATTTAGGGATTTTGAAAATTTTGGAATTTTCAAAAAAGTCACGATTATGAAAAGGTTGGGATTTTACAAAAATTTTGATTTCGAAAAACCTAAGAATTTTGAGAAAGTTGGGATTTTCAAAAAATGTGCAATATTCAAATAAGTTGGGAATAACAAAACTGAAGAGATTTTGAATCCCAACAATTTTGAATATCCTTTTTTTAAATCCTAACATTTTTAAAAAAATTACTTTTTCAAAATTCCAACTTTTATAAAATTGCAACGTTTTTGAAAATTAGGAATTTTAAAAAATTGCGAGTTTTTTAAATTCATGACTTTATCACTTTCAAAATCTTTGAAAATCATGACTTTTTAAAAATTTCAACTTTTTATAAAATCGCGACATCAAAAAAAAAACGATTTTTTAAAAAATGACTAGTTTTTTAAAAATATGAACTTTTTAAACTCATTACTTTATCACTTTCAAAATCTTTGAAAATATAGACTTTTTGAAAATCATGACTTTTTGAAATCCAATTTTTTTTCAAAATCAAGATATTTTTTAAATGTGACACCTAAATCCTTAACCCTAAAACCTGAAAGCTTAGTCACAAATGCTAAACCCTAAACCCCAACATCCTAAACACTAAGTCCAAAACCCTAAATCCTAAACCATAAACATTGAATGCTAAACCGTAAACCCTCATCCATAAACCATAAACCAAAATCCCTAAATCGTAATACCTAAACTCTAAACCCCAACCTTAAGCCATAAACCCTAAACCCCGATCCCTAAGCCATGAAGACTAAACCCTAAATCCTAAGCGTTAAACACTAAATGCCTAAACCTAAATGACGTGATTTTAAAAATGTGAGATTTTCTAATCGTGATTTTGTAAAAGTGAATATTTTCGAAAACGTCAGGATTTTTGAAATGTCAAAATTTTCAAAAAAGTCAAGATTTTGGAAAATGTTGGAATTTTTTTATTAAGTCCTGATTTTTAATATTTGTTATTTTCGAAAAAATATTATTTTGTAAAGAAGTAAGGATTTTAAAAATAAATCTATTTTGATAAAGTTGAGATTTTGGAAACTTCAGGAGTTTTTAAAAAGTTGAGAATTCTTAAAAAGTTTTTGATTTTTGAAAATGTTATGATTTTCGAAATAATTGCGATATTTTCAAAAAAGTTATTATCTCAAAAGAATCTGTTATGGTGTCCCTTTGGGTTCAATTTTTTTGAAACTACATGTTTTAAAAAAATCTCAACTTTTTAAAAATATCAGGATTTTCAGAAAAAAAAGTCGGAAGTTTGAATATTTTAGATTTTCCAGAAATTTTGGATTTTTGGATATGTCATGATTTTTGAAAAAGTCATTATTTTCCAAAACGTTGTAATTTAAAAAAAATTAGGTTTTTAAAGAATTTGCAATTTTTTAAAAAGATAAGAATTTCATAATTCTAAAATCGTTTGAATTTTAAAAATTTTAGGGTTTTTGAAAAAGTTGAGATTTTCAAAAAACTCTTATTAAAAGGTCTCGATTTCAAATAAAAATTGGGATTTCAAAAAGCCAAGAAAATTTAGAAAGTTAGGATTTTAAAAAAAGACAATATTTTGAAAAAAGGTGCAATTTTCAAATAAGTCAGAAATCACAAAACCGAAGAGATTTTATAATCCCAAATGTTTTGAATATCCTAATTTTTTTTAACATCCTAACATTTTAAAAATATTTACTTTTTCAAAATTCCAATTTTTTATAAAATCGTAACTTTTTCAAAAATCATGTTTTTTTTCAAAAATTGTGAACTTTTTAAATTTATGACTTTATCACTTTCAAAATCTTTCAAAATATACTCTTTTCAAATCATGAATTTTTGAAATCCTAACTATTTCAAAATCGAGATACTTTTAAAATCATAAATGCTAAACACTAAAACCTGAAACCAGAGTCATAAACGCTAGACCCTAAACCAAAACATCCTAAACACTAGGCCCAAAACCCTAAATCATAAACCATAAACCCAGATCCCTAAATTGTAAAACCTAAACTCTAAACCCCAAACCTTAAACTATAAACCCTGAACCCTAAGCCATTAAGCTTAAACCCTAAACCCTAAACAATAAATCATAAACCCTAACCTGAGCCTTAAACCTTAAACACTAAATAGTGAACCCTAAATCCTTAGGCCTAACCCTAAACCCTAATCCCTAAACTCATAATCCTGAACCATGGACCCTCAACCATGAACACCGATACCTAAACCCTAAATTCTAACCCTTATACCCTATAAACCCTAAATGCAAATCCATCAACCGTGAACCTCGAACACCAAACCCTAAAACTTGAACCCTAAAACCTATTTTTTAAACCCCAAACCATGATCCCACCCTAAACCTCGACCTTAAACCTTGAACCCTAATCCTTAAACCTTGAATCCCGATCCTAGAAACCTAAAAACCCTAAACACTAAATCCCTTGAACCCTAAATCCTTAACCTAGAAACCTTAAAATAGTTTGATTTGATAAAAGTAGGTACTTTGAAAAACTTGGGATTTTAAAAAGTTAGGAATTTCAAAAACTTGAGATCTAAAAAAAAGCGTCGCAACTTTGGAAAAGGTTGTAATTTTAAACAAAGTTGTTATTTTCAAAAACATCAAGATATATAATATGTGAGGACTTTGAAAATGTTCAAATTTTCAAACAAGTTGGGCTTTTTGAAAAATGAATATTTCATTAAAAATAGAATTTTTGAAAAGTAGGGCTTTTCACATTTTTCAAGAGTCAGGAATTTTGAAGAGTCTAGAATTCTGAAAAAGTCAAGATTTTTAAAAACTTTACATTTTCAAAAAAATAGGAGTTTTGAAAAGACAGGATTTTAAACAATTTGAGATTTTCCAAAAAGTCGTGATTTTGTAAAAGTGAAGATTTTAGAAAAAGTCAGGAATTTTGAAATGTTAGAATTTTCAAAAAGTCGATATTTTGGAAAATTTTAGGATTTTTAAACCGTCAAGAGTTTTGTAAAAGTCGAGATTTTTGAATAAGTCAGGGATATTCAAAAAATCCCAATTTTTTAATATTGTGACTTTTGAAATAATATAAAATTTATAATAAAAATGATTTTAAAAAAGTCAGCATTTTTGATAAAATTAAGATTTTAGATAATTTAGGAATTTTTAAAAAGATGGGATTTTCGAATAAGTTATATAATCTAAAAATAGTCAAGATTTCAAAATGTAGTTATGCTCCAAAATTAGTAGGAACTTGAAAAGGTCATAAATTGTGCTTCTTGGTGTACATTTGAGTCCGTTTTTTTAAACCACATGTTCAAAAAAGGTAATTTTTAAAAAAATATCAGGATCTTTAAAAGAAAAGTCGAGAGTTTGTAGAAATTAGATTTTCAAGTTATTACGGATTTTTGAATATGTCATAATTTTTGAAAAAATTATTATTTTCCAAAAAGTTGTGAATTTAAAAATATTTAGGATTTTAAAGAATTTGCAATTTTAGAAAAAGATAGAATTTCATAATTCTAAAAAAGTTTGAATTTCAAAAATTTAAGGGTTTTTGAAAAAGTTGAGATTTTCAAAAAAGTCAGGATTATGAAAAGGTTGGGATTTCGAACAAAAATTAGGATTTCAAAAAAGTCGTGATTTCAAAAAAGTAAAGAATTTTGAGAAAGTTGGGATTTTCAAAAAACACAAAAAAAGATGCAATTTTAAAATAAGTCTGGAATAATAAAACTGAATAGATTTTTAAATCCCAACTATTTTGAATATCTTAATTTTTTGAAAATCCTAACATTATAAAAATTTTAAATTCATGACTTTATCACTTTCAATTTTATTAAAAATCATGAATTTTTTGAACTACTAACTATTTCAAAATCAAGATATTTTTGAAATCATGAATTTTTTCATAATCGAGACCCCTAAACCCTAAAACCCGATACCCAAGTCATAAATGCTAAACCATAAACCCCAAAATCCTAAACACTAATCCCAAAACCCTAAGTCCTAAAACATATATCTTAACAATAAATCCTGATTCCCAAACCATCAACCATAAATAATAAACTCAAATCCCTAAATCATAATAAAACCTAAAATGTAAACCCATAAACCCTAAACCCTGATCCTTGAGTCATGAAGCCAAAACCCTAACCCGTAAACAATAAACCCTAAACCCCTAACCATGAGCCTTAAACCCTAAAGCCTTACCTTGAACTGTGAGTCCTAATCTAAAACACTAAACCTTTAGCTAGAGATCTAAACCCTAAACTCATAACCCTAAACCTCGAACCACGAGAGCCATGGACCCTCAACACAGAACACCGAGACCTAAAATCTAAACCCTAAACTCTAAACCATATACCCTATAAACCCTAAAACCCTAAATGCTAAATCTTAAATATTAAATCCTCAACCGTAAACCATGAGCCCTAAACCGTAAATGAAAAACCCTCAATTATAAACCTCAAACCCTAAACCCTAAAACATGAGCCGTAAATTGTTACCCTCAACCCTAAACCTTGATCCTTAAACCGTAAACCTCAACCCTAAACCCTGAACCCGAACCATGAGCCCCGAGCCCTAAACCCTAAAAACCTGGAATCTTGAGCCAAAAAACCTAACCTAACCTAGAAAACAAAAATAGTTGGTATTTTGGAAAACTTGGGATTTTCAAAAAATCAATATTTTTGAAAAAGTTAAGATTTTCAAAAACTTGAGATTGTAAAAAAACTTACAACTTTTGAAAATTTTCCAATTTTAAACAAAGTTGTTATTTTTGAAAACATCAAGATTTTAAAAATGTTTAAAATTTTAAAATGTTTAAATTTCCAAACAAGCAGGGGGTTTTCAAAAAAATGAATATTTCCAAAAGTCCAGATTTTTAAAAAGATGGGATTTTCGAAACAGTTGGGTTTTTCACATTTTTGAAAAACTTGACACTTTTTGAAAAGACGGTATTTTTTAAAAATTAGGATTTTTAAAATGTCAAGATTTTTTAAAAAGTCCTGATTTTTATATTTGTAATTTTTGAAAATTAATATTTTTTAAAAAATTAAAGATTTTCAAAAAAGTTGGCATTTTTTAAAGTTGAGATTTTAGAAAATTTAGGAATATTGTAAAAACTTGGGATTTTTGGAAAAGTTATAATCTCAAAAGATTAAGATTTCAAAAATGTAGTAATGCACCAAAATTAGCAAGAACCTTAAATGGTCATAACTTGTGCTCGGGTTTCCATTTGAGTTCTTTTTTTTAAACCACATGTTTAAAAATATCAATTTTTAAAAAATATTAGCATTTTATAAAAAGTTGGGAATTTGAATAATTTAGATTTTCCAGAAATTTTGGATTTTTAATATGTCATGATTTCTACAAAATTATAATTTCCCAAAAAGTTGTAATTTTTTTTTTTAAAATAGGATTTTAAAAAGTTTGCAATTTTAGAAAAAGATAGAATTTCATAAATTACTAAACCTTAAGCTCTAATTGCACCTAAACCCTAAATTTTGAGTCTTAAACCCTAGAACCCTCAATACTAAACCCTAAAACCTGATCCATTAATCCTAACCCTAACCCCTAAACCTTGATACATGAACCATGAACCTCAACCCCAGAACCCTAAATCCTAATCCATGAGCCCAAATCCCTAAACCCTAAACACCGAATCCAGAGCCCAAAACCTAATCCCTAAACACGAAATCCCTTGAGCCCTAATCCCTCAACCTAGAAATCTTAAAATAGGTAGATTTGGTAAAAGAGGGTATTTTGAAATACTTGGGATTTTCAAAACTTGAAATTTTAAAAATTGTCACGACTTTTCAAAAAGTTACAATTTGAAACAAAAAATTTATTTTCAAAAACATTAAGATTTAAAAAATGTTGGGACTTTGAAAATGTTCAAATTTTCAAAGAAGTTGGGATTTTACAAAAATTAATATTTTAAAAAGTCCATATTTTTGAAAAGTTGGGATTTTCGACAAAAGTTTGGCTTTTCACATTTTTGAAGAGTCGGGATTTTTAAGAGTATGGATTTATGAAAAACTCGACATTTTCAAGAAAGTTAAGATTTTTGAAAAGACATGATTTTAAAAATTTGAGAATTTCAAAAAATTCGTGATTTTGTAAAAGTGAAGATTTTCGAAAAAGTCAAGATTTTGGAAATTATTTGGATTTTTAAAACGTCAAGATTTTTCAAAAAGTCAAGATTTTTGAATAAGTTAAGATATTAAAAAAATTCCTTATTTTTAATATTTGCGATTTTTTCAAAAGTATAATTTTTTTAAAAGTAAGGATTTTGAAAAAGTTGACATTTTTGATAATGTTGAGATTTTAGAAAATTTAGGTATTTTGAAAATTTTTGGATTTCTGAAAAAGTTTTGATTTTGAAAAAGTCATGATTTTTGGAAAAGTTGGGATTTTCGAAAAAGTTATAATCTCAAATGATTTTCAAAAAAATTAGGATTATGAAAAGGTTTGGATTTCAAAAAAATCGTGATTTCAAAAAAGCCAAGAAGTTTTAGAATGTGGGTATTTTGAAAAAGGTGCAATATTCAAATAAGTC
Source organism: Taxus wallichiana var. yunnanensis (assembly GCA_018340775.1). Lineage (NCBI taxonomy): Eukaryota > Viridiplantae > Streptophyta > Pinopsida > Cupressales > Taxaceae > Taxus > Taxus wallichiana. Next base: position 236,218,934 of record CM031242.1, read on the forward strand.
GGGAATGTCAAAACAGGAGATATTTTTAAATCGCAACTGTTTTGAATATCCTATTTTTTCAAAATCCTAACATTTTAAAAATCTTTACTTTTTCAAAATTCCAACTCTTTATAAAATCGTGACTTTATCACTTTTAAAATCTTTCAAAATATTGAATTTTATAAATGATAACTTTTTCAAAATCCAAACTGTTTCAAAATCAGGATATTTTTGAAATTGTGACTTTTTCAAAATCGTGACCCCTAACTCCTAAACCCTAAAACTAGAAACTTGAGTCGTAAACGCTAAACCCTAAACCTCAGCATCCTAAACAGTAAGCCCAAAACCCTAAAACCCAAACCATAAACCATAAATAGTTAACATGAATCCTAAACCCTAAGCCAAACAAAAAACCCAAATCCCTAAATCGTAAAACTTAAACTCTAAACCCCAAACCTTAAACCCTAAACCTTGATCCCTGAGCCAAACAACCTAAACACTAAACCATAAACCCTAAATCACTTACCTCGAGCCTTAAACCCTAAACCCTAAAAAGTGAACCCTAGAGCCTTAGGCCTAACCCTATTTTTCAAAATCCCATCTTTCTCAAAATTATTTTCAAAATCACGATTTTTTTGAAATTGTAATTTTTGTTGAAATCCCAACCTTTTCATAATCTTGACTTTTTTAAAATCTCAACTTTTTCAAAACACCTAATTTTTTTCGAATTCAAACATTTTTAGAATTATGAAATTATATCTTTTTCTAAAATTACAAATTCTTTAAAATCCTATATTTTTAAAATTCACAATTTTTTTAAAATAAACACTTTTTTAGAAATCATGACATATTCAAAAATCTAGAATTTATGGAAAATATAAATTATTCAAACTCCCGAGTTTTTTTGAAATCGATATTTTTAAAAAAGTTGAGATTTTGAAACATGTGGTTTCAATAAATAATAGACTCAAACAGACACCTACAGCACAAGTTTTGACATCACTTTGAATTTTGAAATATTGACATTTTTGAGATTATAACTTTTTGAAAATCCCAGCTTTTCAAAAATTGTGACATTTTTAAATTCAATTTTTTTAATAAATCCCACCTTTTTAAAAATTCTTGAATTTTCTAAAATCTCAACTTTATAAAAAAATGCCACCTTTTTTGAAAATCTTTACTTCTTTAAAAAAATTTCAAAAATTGAAAATATTAAAAATCAAAATATTTTTGAATATCCGACTTATTCAAAAATCCTAAATTTTTCAAAAATATTGACGTTTTAAAATCCCAACTTTTTGAAATTCTTGACTTTTTGAAAATCCTAACTTTTCAAAAATCTTCACTCTTAAAAAATCACGATGTTTTGGAAAATCTCAATTTTTAAAAATCCTGTCTTTTAAAAAATCTCAACTTTTTTGAAAATGTCGAGTTTTTAAAAAATCTTGAGTTTTCAAAAATCCAAACTCTTTCAAAATCTTGACTCTTCAAAAATCAAGACTTTTTTGAAAATTTTAATTTTCCAAAAATCCAGAATTTTTGAAAATCTCAATTTTTAAAAAATCCTGTCATTCTTAATCTTGATGTTCTCAAAAATAACAAATTTGTTTAAAATTACAACTTTTTCAAAAGTCATGAATTTTTTTAAAACCTCATGTTTTTTAAAATCTTGACTTTTTCAAAATCTCAACTTTTGAAAATCCCATGTTTTTCAAAATTCCAACATTTTCCAAATCTAACTATTTTAAGGTTTCTAGGATGAGGGTTTATTAAGGTTTAGGTTTTTGAGCTCAGGATTAGGGCTCATGGTTCAGTGGATCAAGGTTTAGTTATTTGGGGTTTATTGTTTAGGTTTTATTGTTTGGGGTTCAAGGTTTCTTGTTGAGGGTTTCGGATTTAGGGTTTAGGGCTCAGGTTTATGATTGAGGGTTTAGTATTTAGGATTTACAATCTAGGGTTTAGGAGAATAGAGCTTCAAGCTAAGGGTTTATATGGTATAAAGCTATGAGTTCAAGGTTTAGGATATAGGGTCGAGTTTAGGGTCTAGGTCTCGGTGTTCATTGTTGAGGGTCAATGGCTCGGGGTTGATGGTTTTTATTTAGGGTTCATGGTTCAGGTATATACGGTTTAGGGTTTAAGGCTCAGGGTTAGGGGTTTGGGGTTTATTGTTTAGGGTTTAGGGTTTAGACTTCATGGTTCGAGGGATCGGGGTTTACGATTTATGGTTTTAAGGTTTGGGGTTTAGAGTATAAGTTTTATGATTTAAGGATTTGGGTTTATGGTTTATGGCTGAGGGTTTAGGGTTTAGGATTCGGTGTTAAGGGTTTTGGTTTTTGGTTTAAGATTTAGGGTTTTGGGCTTAGTGTTTAGGATGTTGGGGTTTTGGGTTTAGTGTTTACGACTCAAGTTTCAGGTTTTAGGGTTTAGGGGTCATGATTTTTAAATAGTTAAGATTTCAAAAAAGTCATGATTTTCAAAAACTCAGTGTTTTGAAAGTGATAAAGTCGTGAATTTTAAAAGGTTGCAATATTTAAAAAACTCATGATTTTTTGAAAATTTGTAATTTTGAAAAAGTTGCAATTTTATAAAAGTTGAAATTTTGAAAAAGTTAAGATTTTGAAAATATTAGGATTTTAAGAAAAATTAAGATATTCAAAACATTTGGGATTTAAACATCTCTTCAATTTTTAATTGCCAACTAACTTATTTAAAAATTGCACCTTTTTTAAAAATTTTGTCTTTTTTAAAAATCTCAACTTTCTAAAAATTCTTGGCATTTTCAAAATCGGGACTTTTTAAAATTCCAATGTTTATTAAAACTCCCATCCTTTTCTTAATTTTGACTATTTTGAAAATCTTAACTTTTTGAAAAACCCTAAAAATTATGAAATTCTATCTTTTTCTAAATTTTGCAAATTTCTTAAAATCCTATTTTTTTTAATAAATTCATAACTTTTTGAAAAATAATGAATTTTTCAAAAATAATGAGATATTCAAAAATCTAAAATTTCTGGAAAATCTAAATTATTGAAACTCCTGACTTCTTTTTGAAAATCCTGATATTTAATAAAAGTTGAGATTTTCGAAACACGTGGTTTTAAAAAAATGGACTCAAACAGACACTTGGAGCACAAGTAATGACCTTTACAAGTTCCTAATAATTTTTGCGCATCACTACATTCTTGAAATCTTGAATTTTTTGAGATCATAACTTTTTTGAAAATCCCAACTTTTTAAAAAATAAGAACTATATCAAAATCACAACATTTTCGAAAATCAATTTTTTTAAAAGTTCCAACTTTTAAAATATTCTTGAGTTTTCTAAAATCTCTACTTTATCAAAATGTAGACTTTTTGGAAAATGCTTACTTTTATTATTAATTTTTTAAAAATAGAAAATATTAAAAATCAAAACTTTCTCAAATATCCCGACTTATTCAAAATCTGACTTTTTCAAAAATCTTGACGTTTTTGTAAATCTTCATTTTTATAAAATCACGACTTTAGGAAAATCTCAATTTTTTTAAAAAAATCGTCTTTTAAAAATCCAAACTTTTTTGAAATTGTCAAGTTTTTAAAAATCTTGACTTTTTAAAAATTCAGACTCTTCAAAAACATGAAAATCCCAAAATTATCGAAAATCCCAACTTTTCAAAAATCCTAAATTTTTCTAAACATTTTCAAAGTCCCAACATTTTTTAAATCTTGATGTTTTCAAAAATAACAACTTTGTTTAAAATTGCAAGTTTTTAAAATCATAAGTTTTTCAAAATACCAATTTTTTCCAAATCTACCTATTTTAAGGTTTCTAGGCTGAGGGTTTAGGGCTCAAAGAATTTAGTGTTTAGGGTTTAGAATTTTTGGGCTAAAGATTCAGAGTTTTCAGTTTAGAATTTAGGGTTTAGGGATTAGAGCTCGGGGCTCAGGATTCAAATGGACACTGGAGCAAAAGTTATGACCTTTTTAAGTTCCCGATAATTTTGACACATCACTACATTTTTAAAATCTTGAGTTTTTGAGATTATAACTTTTTAGAAAATCCCAAATTTTTCATAAATCCCATCTTTTTAAAAATTCTTGAATTTTCTAAAATCTCTACTTTATAAAAAATGCCAATTTTTCTTAAATTCCTTTCTTTTAAAAAAAAAATAGATTTTTTTAAAATCACAAATATTAAAAATCGATGCTTATTCGAATATCTGACTTATTAGAAAATCCTAAATTTTTCAAAAATCTTGACATTTAAAAAATCCCAACATTTTCCAAAATCTTAACTTTTTTGAAAATCTTCACTTTTACAATATCACGAGTTTTTGGAAAATTTAAATTTTTTTAAAATCTTGTCTTTTCAAAAATCCTAACTTTTTTGAAAATGTCAAGTTTTTCAAAAATCTTGACTTTTAAAAATCCATACTCTTCTAAAATTCAAAAAAGCCCAACTCTTTCAAAAATCCCAACTTATCAAAAATCCTGAATTTTTTAAATATTCATTTTTGAAAACCCCAACTTGTTTCAAAATTTGAACATTTTCAAAGTCCTAACATTTTTAAAATCTTGATGTTTTCAAAAACAACTTTCTTTAAACGGCAACTTTTTCAAAAGTCGTGACTTTTTTAAAATCTCTAGATTTTGAAAATCTGAAGTTTTTCAAAATACCAACTTTTTCCAAATCTTACTATTTTAAGGTTTCTAGGTTTATGGTTTAAAAATTAGGTTTTAGGATTTATGATTTTGGGGTTTAGGGTTTACGGTTTAGGGATCAAGTTTTAGGGTTTGGGGTTTAAGGTTTAGGGTTTAGGGTTTAGGGTTAGGATTTAGGGATCAAGTTTTAGGGTTTGGGGTTTGAGGTTTAGGGCTCATGGTTTACGATTGACAAATTTAGTATTTAGGATTTAGAATTTAAGGTTTTAGGGTTTAAGACTAAAGAATTTAGGGTTTATGAGCAATCGAGTTTAAGGTTTACGGTTTTTAGGATATAGGACTCGAGTTTAGGGTTTATGACATATGGGTTCGGGGTTTAGCATCAGTGTTCATTGTGTAGGGTCAATGGCTTAGGGTTCGATGTTTAGGTTTTTGGTCTCTAGCTAAAGGTTTAGGGTTTAGGGTTTTTTCTTGAGGTCATGGTTAAAGGTATAGGGTTTAGGGTTAGGCCTAAGGCTTTAGGGTTCACTGTTTAGGGTTTAGGGTTTAAGGCTCAAGGTTAGGGGTTTAGGGTTTAGGGTTTAGGCTTCATGGCTTAGGGATCAGGGTTTAGGGTTTATTGTTTAAGGTTTGGGATTTAGAGTTTAGGTTTTATGATTTAGGGATTTGGGTTTATGGTTTATGGCTGAGGGTTTAGGGTTCAGTATTCAATGTTAAGGGTTTATGGTTTATGGTTTAGGATTTAGGGATTTGGGCTTAGTGTTTAGGGTTTTAGCATTTATAACTCAAGTTTGAGGTTTTAGGGTTTAGGGGTCACTATTTTAAAAAATTCACGAGTTCAAAAATATCCCAATTTTTAAACTGTTAGGATTTGAAAAAAATCATGATTTTAAAAAAGTCTTTATTTCAAAGATCTTGAAAGTGATAAAGTCACGATTTAAAAAATCTCATCATTTTTAAAAATTCATAATTTTTGAAAAAGTCATGATTTTATTAAATGTTGGAATTTTGAAAAATAAAAGATTTTGCAAATGTTAGGATTTTCAAAAAAATTAGTATATTCAAAATAGTTGGGATTTGTAAATCTCTTCAGTTATGTAATTCCCGGCTTATTTGAAAATCACACCTTTTTTCAAAATCTACTCTTTTTTCAAAATCCTAACTTTCTCAAAATTCTTAGCTTTCTTGAAATCTAGACTTTTTTAAATCCCAATTTTTATTTCAAATCCCAACCTTTTCATAATCCTGACTTTTTGAAAATATTAACTTTTTCAAAAACCCTAAATTTTTTGAAATTCAAACTTTTCCTTATTGTGAAATTCTATCTTTTTCTAAAATTGCAAATTCTTTAAAATCCTTTTTTTTAAAATTCACAACTTTTTGGAAAATAATAACTTTTTCACAAATCATGACATATTAAAAATCCAAAATTTCTAGAAAATCTAAATTATTCAAAATCTTGACACGAGAAGCATAAGTTATGCCTTTTTCAAGTTCCATGAATTTTGGTGCATTACTACATTTTTGAAATCTTTGACTTTTTTGAGATTATAACTTTTTGAAAATCCCAAATTTTTATAAAAACATAACGTTTTTGAAAATAAAAACTTTTTTCAAAAATCTCAACTTTATAAAAATGTTGACTTATTCAAGAATCCTGACTTTTTCAAAAATCTTGACGTTTTAAAAATCCCTACATTTTCCAAAATCTTGACTTTTTTTAAAATCTTCACTTTTACAAAATCAAGACATTTTGGAAAAATCTCAAATTTTTAAAATCCCTTCTTTTAAAAAATCCTAAGTTTTTTTAGAATGTCAAGTTTTTCAATAATCTTAAATTTTTCAAAAATCCACACTCTTCAAAAATCTTGAGTCTCATCAAAAATGTGAAAAGCCCCATCTCTTTCAAAAATCCCAACCTTTCAAAATCCTTACTTTTTCAAAATATTCATTTGTCGAAAAACCCAACTTGTTTGAAAATTTGAATATTTTATAAGTTCCAACATTTTTTAAGTCTTGACTTTTTAAAATCCCAAGATTTTTGAAATACTATCTTTTTCCAAATCTAACTATTTTAAGGTTTCTAGGTTGAGGGTTTAGGGCTCATGGGATTTAGTGTTTAGGGTTTAGGTTTTTTGGCTCAGGATTCAAAGTTTAGTGTTTAAGAATTAGGTTTTAGGGTTTTGGGTTTTGGGGTTTACAGATTGAGGATTTAACATTTAGGTTTTTAGGGTTTAGAAGTAATTATAGCTTAAGGTTTTTGGTTTATAGGGTATAATAAGGCTAAGATTTTAGGGTTTAGGTCTCGGTGTTCGTGGTTGAGGGTCCGTGGCTTAGGGTTCAAGGTTCGAGTTATTATTTTAGGGTTTAGGATTTTTCTTGGGGCTCATAGTTCAAGGTAATAGGGTTTAGGGTTAGTCTCAAGGCTTTAGGGTTCATTTTTAGGGTTTAGTGTTTAAGGATCATGGTTAGGGGTTTAGGGTTTAGGCTTCAATGCTCGGGGATAAGGGTTCAAGCTTTATGGTTTAAGGTTTGGGGTTTAGAGTTTAGTTTAAATGATTTAGGGATTTGGTTTTATGGTTTAGGGCTTACGATTCAGTGTTCAAGGTTTATGGTTTAAGTCTTTAGGATGTTGGGGTTTAGGGTTTAGGGGTCACGATTTTGAAAAAGTCACGATCAAAAAAATATGCAAATTGTGAAACAATTAGGGTTTTGAAAAAGTCACGATTTAAAAAATTTGTAATTTTTGAAGAAGTCGCAATTTTATAAAAAGTTGGAATTTTGTAAAAGTAAATATTTTTGAAATGTTAGGATTTAAAAAAAAAAAAGGATATTCAAAATAGTTGGTATTTAAAAATATCTTCAGTTTTGTAATTCCCACCTTATTTGAAAATTGCACCTTTTTTCAAAATCTTGTCTTTTTTTAAAATCCCATCTTTCTCAAAAATTTTGGCTTTTTCGAAATCATGACATTTTTAAAATCCAAATTTTTGTTTGAAATCCTAGGGTTTAGGGTTTTTTCTTAGGGCTCACGGTTCAAGGTATATATGGTTTAGGGTTTAAGGTTAGGCCTAAGACTTTTGGGTTCACTATTTAGGGTTTAGGGTTTAAAGCTTAGGGTTAGGAGTTTAGGGTTTATAGTTTAGGGAGTAGGTTTTATGGTTAATGCCTAAGGGTTTAGGGTTTAGTATTTAGTGTTAAAGACTTATGGTTTATGGTTTAGGATATAGGGTTTTTTTTTGTGTTTAAGATGTTGGGGTTTAGCGTTTAGGACTCAGGTTTTAGATTTTGAAAAATTCACGATTTCAAACATATCCCAATTTTTAAACAATAAGGATTTCGAAAAAGTGATGATTTTCAAAAAGTCTGTATTTTCAAAGATTTTGAAAGTGATAAAGTCGTGAATTTAAAAAAATTCAAAATTTTAAAAAAACTCATGATTTTTTAAAATTTTTAATTTTATAAAAAGATGGAATTTTGAAAAAGCTCAACTCTTTAGAAAATCCCAACTTTTCAAAAATCCGACTTGTTTAAAAATATGAACTTTTTCAAAGTCCCAACATTTTTAAATCTTGATGTTTTCAAAAATAGCAACTTGGTTTAAAATTGTAACTTTTTCAAAAGTTGTGACTTTTTTGAAAAATCTCAATTTTTTTAAAATCTCGACTTTTGAAAAATCTTTTCTTTTGAAAATCCCAAGGTTTCCAAAATACCAAAATTTCCAAATCTAAGTATTTTAAAGTTTCTAGGTTGAAGGTTTAGGGTTCATGGGATTTATTGTTTAGGGTTTAGGTTTTTGGGCTCGGGATTCAGGGTTTAGGGTTTAGGGATTAGGGTGATCCTACTCACATCAAACCTAGTGCTCAGGTAGTTTGGCCAATAGTAGGTCAAGAAATTTTGAATGGAGATGTAGGTGGAGGTTTTCGAGGAATACAAATAACCTCTGGATTCTTCCAGATTTGGCGATCATCCGGAATAACTAGTGAATTACAACTTTACTGCACCGCAATTGGTGCATTGATCTTTGCAGCGTTAATGCTTTTTGCTGGTTGGTTTCATAGGGCTCGAGCTCGGGTTTAGGTATCAAGGTTTTAGGGTTTAGATTTATGGCTCATGTTTACGGTTGATGGTTTTGCATTTAGGGTTTAGGGCTCATGGTTGACAATTGAGGGTTTAGTATTTAGGGTTTTACTGTCTAAGACTTAGAATTTATGAGTTAGGATCAATTAGGGCGTAGGGGTGGGCCAGGATTTAGAGTTTAGGTCTCAGTGTTCATGGTTGAGGGTTCATGGCTAAGGGTTTGAGGTTTAGGGTTATGACTTTAACATTTAGGGTTTAGGTCTCAGTCTTCATGGTTGAGGGTTCATGGCTAAGAGTTTGAGGTTTAGGGTTATGACTTTAACATTTAGGGTTTAGGGGTTTGGCTTAGGGCTCACTTTGTTCAAGGTATAGGGTTGAGGGTATAGGGTTAGGCCTAAGGCTTTAGTGTTAGGGGTTTAGGGTTTAGTCTTCATGGCTTAGGGATCAGGGTTTAGGGTTTATGGTATAAGGTTTGGGGTTTAGAGTTTAGGTTTTACGATTTAGGGATTTGGGTTTATGGTTTATGGCTGAGGGTTTAGGGTTTAAGATTTAGTGTTCAGGGTTTTGGGTTTAGTGTTTAGGATGTTGGGGTTTAGGGTTTAAGGTTTAAGGATTTAGGGGTGGCGATTTTGAAATGGTTCCGTTTTAGAAAATTTCCGATTTTGAAATAGTTAGGAATTCAAAAAAGTCATGATTTTCAAAAATTTTGAATGTTATAAACTCGTGAATTTAAAAAGTTCACAATTTTTAAAAACTCATGACTTTACAAAAAGTTGGAATTTTAAACAAGTAAAATTTTTCAAAATGTTAGGATTTTACAAAAATTAGGATATTCAAAATAGTTGCATTTAAAAATCTCTTTAGTTTTGTAATTCGAGACTTATTTGAAAATTGCATCTTTTTAAAAATCTTGTCTTTTTGAAAATCCCAACTTTCTTATTATAATTCTTGGCTTTTTCAAAATCATAGACTTTTTTGAAATCCCAATTTTTATTTGAAATCCCAACTTTTTTTTTAATATTCAAAAATCTAAAATTTCTGGAAAGTCTAAATTATCAAACTCTAAATTTTTTGAAAATCCTGATATTTTAAAAAAGTTGAGATTTTTCAAACACGTGGTTCCAAAAATAAAATGGACTCAAACAAACACATGGAGCACAAGTTATTACCTTTTCAAGTTTTCGTTAATTTGGTCGCATCACTACATTTTTGAAATATATACTCTGTTGCAATTATAACTTTTTCGAAAATCCCAAAAAAATTTAAAATTGCAATTTTTTAAAAAACATCATGATGCTTTCGAAAATCTCGACTTTTTTTAAAATCACGACTTTTCAAAAATCCCGACTTTTTCAAAAAACTTCACTTTTACAAAATCACAACTTTTTGGAAAATCTCAAATTTACTAAAATCCAGTCTTTTCAAAAATCTTATAATTTTTTAAAATGTCTAGTTTCCAAAAATCTTGACCTTTTCAAAAATCCGGACTCTTCAAAAATGCTGAAATACTAGCTCTTTTATAAATCCTAACTTTTTAAAAATATTTATTTTTCGAAAACCCCAACTTGTTTGAAAATCTTAACATTTTTAAAGTCCCAACATTTTCTAAATCTTGATGTTTTCAAAAATAACAACTTTGTTTTAAATTGATAACTTTTCAAAAGTTGTGACTTTTTTAAAATCTTGACTTTTTGAAAATCCCAAGTTTTTTTAAAAATCAACTTTTTCCAAATCTTACTATTTAAAGGTTTCTAGGTTGAGGGTTTAGGGCTTAGGGGAATTAGTGTTAAGGGATTAAGTTTTTGGGCTTAGTAGTCGTTGTTTAGGGATTAGGGCTCATGGCTCGGGGTTCAAGGATCGGGGTTTAGGTCAAGGTTTAGGGTTCGGACATCAAGTATTAGGGTTTAAGAATTAGGTTTTAGGTTTTAGGGTTAGTATTTAGGGCTTAGGTTTTAGGGTTTGGGGTTCAAGGTTTAGGGCTCATGGTTTATGATTGAGGGTTTTGTATTTAGGATTTATACTTTAGGGTTTAAAACTCAGTAATTAGGGTTTAAGAGAAATTAGACCTTAAGGTTTAGGGTTTAAAGGGTATAGGGCTCGAGTCTAAGGTTTAGGGAGTAGGGGTTAGGGTTTAGGTCTCAATGTTCGTGGTTGAGGGTCCATGTCTTAGGGTTTCGAGGTTTGGGGTTATGAATGCGGGGCTTGGTGTTTAGGTGTCTTACAAAAATTTTAGGGTTTAGGGTTTTGGCTTAGGGATCACGGTTCAAGGTATAAGGTATAGGGTTAAGGGTTAGGCCTATGGATTTAGGGGTCACTTTTTAGGGTTTAGGGTTTAATGTTTAGGGTTAGGGGTTTATGGTTTAGGGTTTATGGTTTATAGTTTAGGTTTTAAAATTTAGAGATTTGGGTTTAGGGTTTGGGATTCGGAGTGTTAAGCGTTTATAGTTTATGGTTTAGGATTTAGGGCTTTGGGCTTAGCGTTTAGGATGTTGGAGTTTAGGGTTTAGCGTTTACGAAAGTTTTAGGGTTTAGGATTTTGGAGTCACAATTTTGAAAAGTCACGATTTTGAAACAATTAGAATTTCGAAAAAAATCACGATTTTCAAAAATTCTGTATTTTCAAATATTTTGAAAGTGATAAAGTCATGAATTTAAAAAGTTCTCAATTTTTAAAAATCTCATAATTTAAAACAATTGGGATTTAAAATCTCTTTAGTTTTGTAATTCCTGAGAATTATTTGAAAATTGCACCTTTTTTAAAAAATCATCTTTTTTGAAAATGCTAACTTTCTCAAAAAAATTCACTTTTTCGAAATCATGACTTTTTGAATTCCTAAGTTTTGTTTGAAATCCCAACCTTCTCCTAATCCTTACTACTTTTTTTCAAAAATCTCTACTTTTTCAAAAATCCTAAAAAATTTACATTCAAATTTTTCTAGAATTATGAAATTGTAAATTCTTTAAAATCCTAAAATTTTTAAAATTCACAAATTTTTGAAAACTAATGAATTTTTCAAAAAAAATGACATATTAAAAATCTAGAATTTGTTGAAAATCTACATTATTCAAACTCATGATTTTTTTTTTTTTGAAAATCTTGATATTTTAGAAAAGTTGAGGTTTTTAAACATGTGGTTTACAAAAACGGACTCAAAGCAGACACTTGTAGTGCAAGTTATGACCTTTTAAGTTCCTATTAATTTTGGTGCATCACTACAATTTTGAATTCTTTTGAGATTATGACTTTTTCAAATATCCGAACTTTTTAAAAAGTTGTGACATTTTCAAATCCCAATTTTATGTTCAAAATCCCAACCTTTTTATAATCTTGATTTTTGAAAATCTCAACTTTTTGAAAACCCAAAAAAATTTCAAATTCGAACATCTTTAAAATTATGAAATTATATCTTTTTCTAAAATTACAAATTCTTTAAAATCTTTTTTTTTTTTTTTTTTAAATTCACAACTTTTTGAAAATAACAACTTTTTCAAAAATGACATATTAAAAATTGTAGAATTTTTGAAAATCTAAATTATTCAAACTAGAAACTTATTTTTTTAAATCCTTATAATTTTAAAAAGTTGAAATTTGTGAAACATGTGGTTTAAAAAAAGTGGACTCAAATGGACACCCGGAGCACAAGTCATGACCTTTTTAAGTTCCTACTAATTTTGGCTCATCACTACAGTTTTGAATTCTTGACTCTTTTGAGATTATAACTTTTTCGAATATCCCAACTTTTTGAAAAATCGTGACATTTTGAAAATCAAATTTATTTCAAAATCCCAACGTTTTAGAAATAACTGAATTTTCTAAAATCTAAACTTTATAAAAAAATAAAGACTTTTTTGAAAATCCTTACTTTTAAAAAAAAAAATTCAAAAATCACAAATATTAAAAATTTGGACTTTTTCGAATATCTTGACTTATTCAAAAATCTTGATGTTTTAAAAATCCTAATATTTTCCAAAATCTTGAATTTTTTTAAAATTCTGACTTTTCAAAAATCTTTACTTTTTCGAAAATCTTCACTTTTACAAAATCATTCATTTTCAAAAAATGTCAAATAATTTAAAATATCGTCTTTTCAAAAATCCTAACTTCTTTTAAAATGTCGAGGTTTTAAAAAATCTAGACTTTTTTCAAAACTTCAAACTGTTCAAAAATGCGAAAAGCCTAACTCTTTAGAAAATCCCAACTTTTAAAAAATCATGAATTTTTTGAAATATTCATTTTTTCAAAACCCCAACTTGTTTGAAAATCTGAACGTTTTGAAAGTCCTAACATTTTCTAAATCTTAATGTTTTCAAAAATAACAATTTTGTTTAAAATTGCAACTTTTTCAAAAGTTGTGACATTTTTGAAAATCTCAAGTTTTCAAAAATCCTAACTTTTTCAAAAATCTTGACTTTTTCAAAATACCAAATTTTTCCAAATCTAACTATTTTAAGGTTTCTAGGTTAAGGGTTTAAGGATCTTGGGATTTGGTGTTTAGGGTTAGGAATTAATTAAAGTTTGGCATTCGAGGCTTATGATTGAGGGGATCTCAGAATATAGGATTTAGCCTTTATGGTTTTAGGGTTTAAGACACAGAATTCAGGGTTTAGGAGCTTAAGGTTTAGAGTAAATAGGGTATAGGGGTCAGAGTTTAGGGTTTAGGGTGTAGGGGTCGGGGTTTATGGCTTAGGTCTCGGTGTTTATGTTTGAGAGTTCATGGCTCGTGGTTGGAGGTTCAGGGTTATGAGTTTAGGGTTTAGGGTTTAGGATTTAGTGTTAAATGTTTATGGTTTATTGTTTAGGATGTTGGGGTTTAGGGTTTAGAGTTTATGACTTAGGTTTCAAGTTTTAGAGTTTTGGGTTTAGGGTTCACGATTTTGAAAAAGACACAATTTAAAAAATCTCATGATTTTGTAAAATGCTTAGGATTACGAAAAAGTCATGATTTTCAAAAATTTGTATTTTCAAAGATTTTGAAAGTGATAAAGTCATGAATTTAAAAAAACTCATGATTTTGTAAAAATTCATAATTTTTAAAAAAATTGTGATTTTACTAAAAGTTAGAATTTTGAATAGTAAAGATTTTTAAAATGTTAGGATTTTAAAAAAATTAGGATATTCAAAATAGTTTTGATTTAAAAATATCTTCAGTTTTGTAATTCCCAACTTTTTAAAATTACACCTTTTTTCAAAATCTTGTCAATTTTGAAAATCCCAAATTTCTCAAAATTCTTGGCTTTTTTGAAATCACAATTTTTTGAAATCCCAACCTTTTCATAATATTGACTTTTTTGAAAATCTCAACTTTTTCAAAAACCCTAAAAAAATTTAAATTTAAACTTTTTAGAATTATGAAATTCTATTTATTTTAATAAAATTGCAAATTCTTTAAAATCCTAAATTTTTAAAAATTCACAACTTTTTGAAAAATAATAACTTTTTTCAAAAATCATGACATATACAAAAAAGTAGAATTTAAGGAAAATCTAACTTATTCAAAATCCTGATTTTTTTTTTCAAAATCTTGATATATTAAAAAGTTGAGATTTTTATACATGTGGTTTTAAAAAACAGACTCAAAGGGACACCAGAGCACAAGTTATGACCTTTTAAAGTTCCTACTAATTTTGGTGCATCGCTACATTTTCTAAATCTTAACTCTTTTGAGATTATAATTTTTTCGAAAATCCCAACTTTTTTGAAAATTGTAACTATTCCAAAATTGCGACGTTTTAAAAAATCCTGACTTTTTCAAAAATCTTGACATTTTAAAAAGCCCAACATTTTCCAAAATCTTGACTTTTCTAAAATTCCTACTTTTCAAAAATCTTGAGTTTTTTAAAAATCCTCACTTTTTCAAAATATTCATTTTTGAAAAACCCCAATTTGTTTGAAAATTTGACATTTTCAAAGTCTCAACATTTTTTTAATGTTTTCAAAAATAACAACTTTGTTTAAAATTGCAACCTTTTCAAAAGTCATGATGTTTTTGAAAATATCATTTTTTTTAAAATCCTAACTTTTGAAAATCCCAAGTTTTTAAAAATACCAAAAATTTTCAAAATCTAACTAGGGTTTAGGTTTTGGGCTCAGGATTTAGGGTTTAGGGATTAGGGCACAGGCTCGGGGTTCATGGATTATGGCTCAAGGCTCGGGGTTCGGGGTTTAGGGTTGAGGTTCAGGGTTCGAGGATCAAGGTTTAGTGTTTAGGGCTCATGTTATAGGGTTTGGGGTTCGAGGTTTATGGATGAGGGATTTGCATTGAGAGTTTAGGGCTCATGGTTTACGATTGAGGGTTTAGTATTTAGTATTTAGCATTTAGGGTTTTAGGGTTTTAGGGTTGAAGACTCAGAATTTAGGGTTTAGGAGCAATTAAAACTTAAGGCGTAGGGGTCATGGTTTAGGGTTTATTAGGTCTCAATGTTCTTGATTGAGGGTCCATGGCTTAGGATTCGAGTTTCGGGGTTATGAGTTTAGGGTTTAGGTGTCTACCTAAAGGTATAGGGTTTAGGTTTTTGCTTAGGGGTCACGGTTCAAGGTATGTGGTTTAGGTTTAGGGTTAGGTTTGAGGATTTAGGGTTCAGTGTTTTTGGTTTAGGGTTTATTTTTTAGGGTTTAGGTTTTAGGCTTCATGGCTCAAGGATCAGGGTTTATTATTTATGGTGTAAGTTTTGGGGTTTAGAGTTTAGGTTTTACGATTTAGGGATTTGGGTTTATGGTTTATTGATAAGGGTTTATGGTTCATGGTTTATGATATAGGGTTTTGGGCTTAGTGTTTAAGATGTTGGGGTTTAGGGTTTAGCATTTATGACTCAACTTTTAGGTTTTAGGGTTTAAGAGTCGTGATTTTGAAAAAGTCATGATTTCAAAAATATCTCGATTTTGAAATAGTTAGGATTTCAAAAAAAGTCATGATTTTAAAGTGATAAAAACATGAATTTTAAAATTTCATTATTTTTAAAAACTCGTGATTTTTAAAAATTCATAATTTTCAAAAAATTAGCTATTTTATAAAAATAGGAATTTCTAAAAATTAAATATTTTGAAAATGTTAGGATTTTTTAAAAAATAGGGTATTCAAAATAATTGGGATTTAAAAATTTCTTTAGGTTTGTAGTTCAGACTTATTTGAAAATTGCACCTTTTATGAAATCTTGTCTTTTTGAAAATCCCAACTTTCTTAAATTTCTTAAAAAAATCCTAACTTTTTTGAAAATGTCGATTTTTTCAAAAATCTAGACTCTTCAAAAATATCAACTCTTCAAATATACAAAACGCCCAACTCTTCCAAAATTCTCAACTTTTCAAAAATCCTAACTTTTTGAAATATTAATTTTTCGAAAACCCTAACTTGTTTTAAAATCTGAACATTTTCAAAGTCCCAACATTTTTAAATCTTGATGTTTTCAAAAATAACAACTTTGTTTAAAATTGTAACTTTTTCAAAAGTCTTGACTTTTTTGAAAATATCATGTTTTTGAAAATCCCAAGTTTTTAAAAATACCAACTTTTTCCAAATCTAACTATTTTAAAGTTTTAAGGCTGAAGGTTGAGTGATTAGGGGATTTAGTGTTTAGTTTGTTGGCTTAGGATTTGGGTTTAATGGTTTAGTGTTTGAGGTTTAGTTTTGTTGGCTCAAGATTCGGGGCTTAGTGTTTAGGTTACATGTTTTAGGGTTCGGGGTATTGGTATCCAAATTTATTCTCCTTTTCAGTCTGAGTAACATCAAAGATATGGCATGAAGCTTGAAGATAGATGGATCATAGTGTGTGTCATTTTGTAGCCGATGATATGATCTAAGTGGCACTCAAATAAGATTTGTTCTTGTCATAACTGTTTTAGGTTGTGCCTTTCAACCAAGGTAAGAGAACCTATTTTGTAACCCTCAAATGGTGAAGGAGATAAAGATATCCCTCAATTTATATAAATAGTATAAAGGAGCCTTAGAAAAATATGATCAACACTCCAAATCTGACTTTTTGAAGTTGTCACTTCTAGATTATGGAGATACTTTCAATGTAAGGGAAAGGTTACTGAAGTCATTTTGAAATCTTGATTCATTCTCGCATACTTTAGCAATGGATTTTAATCTTCTATGGGTATACGAGTTAAAACAGGGGTAAAATAAGGTAGGATTTGTTATTTTGAATGATTTTTTGGTGGGAGTTTAGATAAGACAAATCAAGGTCCACTAGACTCTTTGAGGATTTTAGAAAAATATGGACAAACTTAACAGCAGAAAGAATCAAAATGGTTAATTATCCCTTCAACCAGGATATGTGCATCAAATAGAGGATCAGATCTGCACTTTTCCACACAATCTTTGATCATCTATCACAAAATCTTGAGTTAGAATGAACCAATGAAACATTTAGCAATCACTATTAAATCATGGCCTAAGGTGTACCCAAAGGTTTACAAATAATCTCTTATTTTAAATTTATTTATCTCTTAAATCGGATGAAAGCTCTTTGAATGTGAGATCATGTATGATCAAGAGAGATTTTAAACACAAGACTGCAAAAGGAAAATAGAAACAAAAATTTAAAATGTATTATGAAATGTAACCATTCACAAATTTTTCCCAAAGACAACATAGATTAACTCAAAAATGATCAGATTTATCAGCAGGGGAATGTTTTGAAAACAATCTCAGAGCTTGTTAATGGCTATACATATGCAACCAACTTAACATGATTTGAAATCTGATACAGAGAGAGTTATATGAGTTTCTCAGGTGGTCACTCAGAGAATGGGCTTCCTCCAAGATTTTCCCATGAAATTTTTAGTTTTCTAGGCCTTTCTAAACTCTTCCAACCCTTTGCATGACAAATTCATGCAATATATAGTATTCAATCTTCTTGAGCCTTATTTCCCAAGAATAGAATATGCCAAATGATCAAATTTGTTACAAAAATTCCTCATGATTCATAGACAGATGTTAAATAGAACATGTCAAAAAAAAGTTGTCAGTTGTCTCAACAAGAGATGAATACCCCCTTCAAAGCATTATCCATTGTGGAGGAACATTTTTCATCTTCAAAGCATGCATACCCCCTTCCTTTCATTATTTCATCCTTATCCGTCCAAAATTTGACTCTGCAACCTTTGGATCTGATATTTCACGTTTTTTGACGGGATATGGCCAAAGTTTATTTCAAAAACATCTCTCGATCTTAAAATTGATCCTCAAAACCAATTGCATTAGTCCTTGAAGGAAAAAATGACATGAATTTGCTAAAAATTTGGTGAAAATTGATGAAAAAATCACATCTCCAAGCTTCTTGGAGCTCAAATGACAGCCAAACTGAAAAATGCACAGTTACCGTTGATCTTCCTTTATCCTTTAATTTGAGCCCTTCATGTGTCATAATGTGCTTAGAAATGGGCTTGGGATCACTTTTACATTTTAACACTTTTACAAAAATGTAAAAATTTGACATTTTTCTCCACCCCTCGCCCCTTTGAAAATGAGCTTAAAACATGTCCCAATGTGGGTCCCAGTGGAATCGTGGCTCGATTATGCTATTTTAAACCTTTTTAGAAAAAGAAATTTTTTCCAAAATATCCCCCGCATCTCCACCTCATGAAAAAGGGCCTGACACGTGTCCCAAAGTGGGCCCCAATGGAATCATGGACTGATTCTACACATTTCCACCTATTTTGGAAATTTGTAAAATTTCTTGATTTCCTCCGGCGCTCTCGCCATTGAGATTTGGACACGACACGTGGTGTAATATGAATGGACATGGATTCGTTGCTCAATTTTAAACATTTTGCCTATTTTTGGAAGAAGGGAAATTTTATGTTTTTCCTCCACGGCTCCGCCTCCCGCAAGACACGTGTCCTCACCTTATTTGCTACGGGGCAACGCTTTTATTTCACATTTTAATCATATTGCGTAAAGGAAAATTTTAAATATTTTCTCCACCATCCCACACCTCCACCATTGACTCCTCAGATGAATTTTGACTTTTTACCTTTGGGCTCGTGTGTCCATTTAATGATTTAACCCTTTAGATAACTAGAGGCTAAACATATAACTTGCCTCCAAAGGCCCGCCTCCCTGCCCTATGCTCTCCTATGCTCTGATGCTGATACATGTCTTCATCCCATTGGCTGCAAGTTTGTGGTCCAATTTTATACTTTAACTCTTTTTCACCAAAGGTTAAAAATTATCAAACTCCTCTGCCTTTCCATCTCCCTACCTACCACATGTCCTCCTTTGATTGGATGCATGCCTTAGGGGATTTTCTTCATTTCCACGCATTTTCCAAAGTGCCCTAAGGTAAAAAACAACCCACTCATCCACCTTTAGTCTGCCTGTGACATATGTACCTCCTCTGGGGCCTGTAGTGCTGCATGGGCAACTTGCACATTTTTCTAAAAACACAAAAACGTTAAGTTTTTAGAAATGACCTGCTGATCCTTGTGTAATTAGAACAAGCCACGTTGCCGATGAATGCTTAAGAAGAAATTAACGGGAAAATGACGCCCATTTGACCATCAAAACATATAAAATGCCAGGGATGCCCTATAATTCAATTTTTTCGCTAAGGACGACAAATTTCTCGAAATTGAACGAACTGAAACTTGTTTTCAAAGCATCTTTGATCATGGAATTAGATTTTCAATGGATTAAAAGTACAAATTGATCAATTTTAAACTTTTACGATCGGGTAAAAAGGAAAAATGGCATTTAGGCCCACACATTTTGAAAAAAATAGGGCACAAAACAGCGCACACATGCAGATTTCTTTCAAATTTGGGCAAAACAACAAGTTTGTGAGCATTTCAAGGAATTTGACTAGAGGGAAAAGTTACAGACCACCCATTTGAGAGAAAAATGTTCCAGAGCACTTGAGAATGAAGGAAAAATTTAGGACAAAATGATGCAAGCTCAAAAATGGCACCAACACATGGGGTTGCGGTTAAGGGTTCGGGGATCATGGTTTACGGTTAAAGAATTAGGGTTTAGGGTTTAGGGTTTTGGGGTTTATTGTTTAGGGTTTAGGGTTTGGGGTTAGGATTTAGGGATCGGGTTTTAGGGTTTGGGGTTCGAGGTTTACGGTTGAGGGTTTCGTATTTAGGGTTGATGGCTCATGGTTTACGATTGAGGGTTTAGTATTTAGGATTTAACATTAAGGGTTTTGGGTTGAAGACTCAAAATTTAGTGTTTAGGAGAACTTAGAGCTTAAACTTTAAAGTTTATAGGGTTTAGGGCTCAAAATTTAGGGTTTAAATTGTAGAGATCGGGGTATAGGGTTTAGGTCTCAAAGTGTTTATGGTTGAGGGTCCATCGCTCGGGGTTTGATGTTCGGGGTTATGAGTTTATGGTTAGGGTTTAGGTTGCTAGCTAAAGGTTTAATGTTTATCATTTTGGGTTAGGGCTCACGGTTCAAGGTATAGAGTTTAGGGTTTAGGGTTAGGCCTAAAGCTTTAGGGTTCACTTGTTTAGGGTTTATGATTTAAGGCACGAGGTTTAGGGGTTTAGGGTTTATTATTTAGTATTTAGGATTCATGGGTTAGGGATTAGGGTTTATGGTTTGGGGTTTAGAGTTTAGGTTTTAAGATTTAGCGATTTGGGTTTATGGTTTAGGTTTTATGGCTTAGTGTTTAGGATGTTGGGGTTTAGGGTTTAGCATTTACACCTCATGTTTCAGGTTTTAGGGTTTAGGGATCGCTATTTTGAAAAAGTCACGATTTCAAAAATATCCCTATTTCTAAATAGTTAGGATTTCGAAAATATCATGTTTTTAAAAAAGTTTGTTTTTTCAAAGATTTTTAAAGTGATAAAGTCATGAATTTAAAAACTTCATAATATTAAAAAAATGCACGATATTTTAAAAATTGGTAATTTTTTAAAAAGTCACAATTTTATAAAATGTTGGAATTTTGAAAAAGTAAAGATTTTTAAAATTTTAGTATTTAAAAAAAATAGGACATTAAAAACAGTTGGGATTTAAAAAGTTTTTAGTTTTGTAATTTCTGACTTATTTGAAAATTGCACCTTTTTTCAAAATCTTATCCTTTTGAAAATCCCAAAATTTTCAAAATTCTTGACTTTTTAAATCACGACTTTTTTGAAATCCAAACCTTTTCCTAATCCGACTTTTTGAAAATCTCAAATTTTTCAAAAACACTAAATTTTTAAAAATTCAAACTATTTTAGAATTATGAAAATCTATCTTTTTCTATACTTGCAAAATCTTTAAAACCCTAATTATTTTTAAATTCAAACCTTTTATGAAAATAACAAGTTTTTCAAAAATCATGACATATTCAAAAATTTAGAATTTTCAGAAAATCTAAATTATTAAAACTCTTAATATTTTTTTTAAAGATCCTGATATTTTAAAAAAGTTTAGATTTTTGAAACGTGTGGTTTCAAAAAAAAAGGCACTCAAAAATCTTGAATTTTGGCGCATCACTACATTTTTCAAATCTTGACTTTTTCAGATTATAACTTTTTCAAAATCCCCAAATTTTTCAAAATCACGAAGTTTTCAAAAATCAAAATTTTTCAGAAATCTCAACTTTTTAAAAGTTCAAGAATTTTAAAAAATCTCAACTTTATTAAAAATGCCGACTCTTTTAAAAATCCTTAGTTTTTTAAAAAAATTACATTTTTTTGAAAATATCAAATATTAAAAATTGGGACTTTTTCGAATATCGTGACTTATTAAAAAATCTAGACTTTTCAAAAATCTTGACGTTTTTAAAATCCCAATATTTTCCAAAATCTTGATTTTTTTGATAATCCTAACTTTTCAAAAATCTTGACTTTTATAGAAAACTCTTCACTTTTACAAAATAATGACATTTGGAAAATATAATTTTTAAAAATCATGTCTTTTCAAAATGCTAACTTTTTTAAAAATGTCAAGTTTTTCAAAAATATTGACTTTATCAAAATCCCGACTCTTCAAAAATGTGTAAAGAGCAATTCTTTCGAAAATCATGACTTTTTTGAAATATTCATTTTTCGAAAACCCCAACTTGTTTGAAAATTAGAACATTTTAAAAGTCCAAACAATTTTTAAATCTTAATGTTTTAAAAACAACTTTTTTAAAATTGCAACTTATACGTCGTGACTTTTTTGAAAATCTCAAGTCTTGTAAAATATAGACTTTTTGAAAATCCCACGTTTTTCAAAATACTAACTTTTACAATTCTAACTATTCAGGGTTTAGGGCTTAGGGCTCAAGGTGAGTGTTTAAGTTTTATGTTTAGGGTTCAATGATCGGGGTTTAGGGTTTAAGAATTATGTTATAGGATTTAGGGTTTTGGGGTTTAGGGTTTGGGGTTAGGATTTAGGGCTCATGTTTTAGGGTTTGGGGTTCGAGGTTTATGGTTGATGGGTTTGCATTTAGGATTTGGGGCTAATTGTTTACGATTGAGGGCTTAGTATTTAGGATTTAACATTTAGGTTTTTAGGGTTTAACAATTAGAATTTACGGGTTTAGGAGAAATTAGAGCTTAAGATTTAGAGTTTATAGGGCTCAAAGTTTTGTGTTTAGGCGTAGGGGCCAAGGTTTAGGGCGTACGTCTCATTGGTTCATGGTTGAAGGTTCATGGCTTAGGGTTTGAGGTTCGGGGTTATGAGTTTAGGGTTTTGGGTTTAGGTCTTTAGCTAAAGGTTTAGCGTTTAGGGTTTTAACTTAGGGCTCACGGTTCAAGGTATAAGGTTTAGGGTTTAGGCTTCATGGCTCAAGGATAAGTGTTTATGGTTTATGGTTTAAGGTTTGGGGTTTAGAGTTTGGGTTTTATGACTTAGGGATTTGGGTTTATGGTTTATGAATGATGGTTTACGATTGAGGATTTAGTGTTAAGGGTTAATGGTTTAGGGTTTTAGGCTTAGTGTTTACGACTTAGGTTTCAAATTTTAGAGTTTAGGGTTTAGGTTTCAACTTTATAAAAAACTAGACTCTTAAAAATACTAAACGCTAACCTCTTTAGAAAATCCCAACATTTCAAAAATCCTACCTTTTTAAAAAATATTCATTTTTCAAAATCCCCAACTTCTTTTAAAATATGAACATTTTAAAAGTCCCAACATTTTTAAAATATTGATGTTTTCAAAAATAACAACTTGGTTTAAAATTGTAACTTTTTCAAAAGTCGCGAGTTTTTTGAAAATATCAAATTTTTGAAAATTCTAACTTTTTCAAAACTCTTGACTTTTTGAAAAT
Source organism: Taxus wallichiana var. yunnanensis (assembly GCA_018340775.1). NCBI lineage: Eukaryota > Viridiplantae > Streptophyta > Pinopsida > Cupressales > Taxaceae > Taxus > Taxus wallichiana. The sequence continues at coordinate 236,241,825 of CM031242.1, forward strand.
CTAAAGTTTTTCAAAATACCAACTTTCTCCAAATCTAATTATTTTAAGGTTTCTATGTTGAGGGTTTAGGGCTCATAAGATTTAGTATTTAGGGCTTAGGTTTGTTGGCTTAGGATTTAGGGTTTAGGGTTTAGGGATTAGGGCTCGGGACTCAAGGTTCACGGTTTAGGGTTTAAGAATTAGGTTTTAGGGTTAGGATTTAGGGCTCGGGTTTTATGGTTTAGAGTTTTAAGTTTACGATTGAGAGTTTGCATTAAGGGTTTAGGGTTCATGGTTTATGATTGAGGGTTTAGTATTCAGAATTTAGGGTTTAGGAGCAATTAGAGCTTAAGGTTTAGGGTTTATAGGGTATAAGGCTATGATTTTAGATTTTAGGGCATAGGGTTTAGGGTTTAGGGTTTAGATCTAAGTGTGCATAGTTGAGGTTCAATGGCCTAGGGTTCGAGGTTCTAGGTTATGAGTTTAGGTCTCTAGCTAAAGGTTTAGGGTTTAGGGTTTCGGATTAGGGCTCATGGTTCAAGGTACAAGGTTTAGGGTTAGGAAGGCTTTTATGGTTCACTATTTAGGGTTTAGGGCTCATGGTTAGGGGTTTACGGTTTATTGTTTAGGGTTTAGGGGTTATAGTTTAAGGTTTGGGGTTTAGATTTTAGGTTTTTACAATTTAGGGATTTGGGTTTTATGGTTTATGGCTAACGGTTTAGGGTTTATAATTTAGTGTTAAGGGTTTATGGTTTAGGATTTAGGGTTTTTGGCTTATTGTTTAGGATGTGATGGTTTAGGGTTTAGCATTATTGACTCAGGTTTTAGGATTTAGGATTTAATATTTAGGGGTTGTGATTTTGAAAAAGTCACGGTTTCAAAAATATCCCAATTTTGAAATAGTTAGGATTTGAAAAAGTCATGATTTTAAAAAAATTTGTATTTTCAAAGATTTTTAAAATGATAATATTCATGAATTTAAAAAGTTCACAATTTTAAAAAATTCATGATTTTTAAAAATTTGAAATTTTCGAAAAGTCGCGATTTCATAAAAGTTTGAATTTTGAAAAACTAAAGTTTTTTAAAATGTTAGGATTTTCAAAAAAATTAGGATATTAAAAATAGTTGGGATTTAAAAATCTTTTCAGTTTTGTAATTCCCGACTTATTTGAAAATTGCACCTTTTTCAAAATCTTGTCTTTTTTGAAAATCTCAACTTTCTAAAAATTCTTGGCTTTTTCGAAATCATGACTTTTTTGAAATCCCAACCTTTTCCTAATCCCGAGTATTTTGAAAATCGCAATGTTTTAGAAACCCTAAAATAATTTAATTTTAAATTTTTTAAAAACCTATTTTTTTAAATTCACAACTTTTTGAAAGTAACGACTTTTTAAAAATCATGGCATATTCAAAAATCTCTAATTTTAGGAAAATCTAAAATTTTCAAAATCCTGACTTTTTTTTGAAAATCTTGATATTTTAAAAAAGTTGAGATTTTTGAAACATGTGGTTTAAACAAATAGACTCAAATAGACACTGGAACACAAGTTATGACCTTTTCATGTTCTTGATATTTTTGTGCATCACTACATATTTGAAATCTTGAAGTTTTTATGATTATAAGTTTTTCAAAAATTCTACCTTTTTCAAAAATTGTGACATTTTCGAAAATCAAAACTTTTTCAGAAATCTCAACTTTTTAAAAATTCTTGAATTTTCTAAAATCTCAAATTTATCAAAAATGCCGACTTTTTTAAAATCCTTACTTTAAAAAAAAAAAAAAAAAATTGATAATAAATTTTTTAAAATCCTAACTTTTTCAAAAATATTGACATTTTAATAATCCCAACAATTTCTAAAATCTTAACCTTTTTGAAAATCCTAACTTTTTCGAAATTCTTCACTTTTACAAAATCACGACTTTTTTGAAAATCTCAATTTTTTTGTAATCCTGTCTTTTCAAAAGTCCTAACTTTTTTTTAAAATATCAAGTTTTTAAAAATCTTGATGTTTTCAAAAATACCAACTTTCTTTAAAATTTCAACTTTTTCAAAAGTTGTGACCTTTTAAAAATCTCAATATTTATAAAATCTCACTTTTTCAAAAATCTTGACTTTTTGAATATCCCAAGTTTTTCAAAATACAACCTCTTTCCAAATATAACTATTTTAAGGTTTCTAGGTTGAGGTCTAGGGCTCAAGGGATTTACTATTTAGGGTTTAGGCTTTTGCACTCGGGATTTAAGGTTTAGGGTTTAGGAATTAGGGCTCGGCGCTCGGGGTTTAGGGTCAAGGTTCATTGTTCGATTATCAAGGTTTAGGGTATAAAAATTATCTTTTAGGGTTTATGGTTTGTGGTTTGTGGGTAGGATTTAGGGCTCAGGTTTTAGGGTTTAGAGCTCATGGTTTACGATTTAATATTTATTGTTTAAGAGAAATTAGAGCTTAAGTTTTAGGGTTTATAGGGTATAGGGCTCATAGTTTTGGGTTTAGGTCTCCGTGTTCATGGTTGAGGTCCATGGATCAAGGTTCAAGGTTCAGGGTTATGACTTTAAGGTTTTGGGTTTAGGTCTCTAGCTAAAGGTTTAGGGTTTAGGCTTAGAGCTCATGGTTCAAGGTATAGGGTTAGGCCTAAGGCTTTAGGGGTTTAAGGTTTATTGATTAGGGTTTAGGGGTAAGGGTTTAGGATTTAGGATTCATGTCTCAGGATAAGAGTTTAGGGTTTCTGGTTTAAGGTTTGGGGTTTAGAGTTTTTGTTTTACAATTCATGGATTTGGGTTTATGGTTTATGGGTTTGGGTTTATGGTTTAGGGCTTTGGGCTTATTAGTGTTTAGGATGTTGGGGTTTAGGGTTTAGCATTTTTGACTCAGTTTCCGGTTTTAGGGGTTGTGATTTTGAAAAAGTCACAATTTCAAAAATATCCCAATTTTGAAACAGGTAGGATTTCGAAAAAGTCATGATTTTATAAAATGTTGGAATTTTGAGAAAGTGAAGATTTTGAAAATGTTAGAATTTTCAAAATAGTTGGGATTCAAAAATCTCTTCAGTTTTGTAAATCCTGACTTTTTTGAAAATTGCACCTATTTTTCAAAATCTTATCTTTTTTGAAAATCCAAAGTTTCTTAAAATTCTTTGCTTTTTCAAAATCACGACTTTTTTGAAATCCCCATTTTTTTAATGAAATCCCAACCTTTTCCTAATCCTAAGTTGTTTGAAAATATTAAGATTTCAGAAACCCTAAAAATTTGTAATTTCAAACTTTTTTAGTATTATGAAATTCTATCTTTTTCTAAAATTGCAAATTCTTTAAAATCCTTTTTTTTTAAATTCACAACTTTTATGAAAATATTGACTTTTTCAAAAATTATGATATATTCAAAAATCTATAATTTTTAGAAAATCTAAAGTATTCAAAATCCCCACTTTTTTTTTGAAAATCCTGATATTTTAAACAAATTGAGATTCTTGAAATTTGTGGTTTAAAAAAAATAGACTCAAATGCACACCTTGAGCACAAGTTATTAGCGTTTAGGGTTAATCCTTAGGATTTAGGGTTCACTATTTAGGGTTTAGTGTTTAAGGCTCGGGATTAGGTGTTTAGGGTTTAGGGATTATTGTTTAGGATTTAGGGTTTAGGCTTCATGGCTCAAGGATCATGGTTTATGGTTTATGGTTTAAGGTTTTGTGTTTAGAGTTTAGGTTTTACAATTTAGGGATGTGCGTATATAGTTTTATGGCTGAGGGTTTAGGATTCGTGTTAAGGGTTTATGGTTAATGGTTTATGATTTAGAATTTTTCACTTAGTGTTTGGATGTTGGGTTTTAGGGTTTGGCATTTATGACTTATCTTTCAGGTATTAGGGTTTAGGGGTCATGATTTTTAAAAAGTCACGATTTAAAAATATCTCGATTTTGAAACAGTTAGTATTTTGAAAAAGTCATGATTTTAAAAAATTATGTATTTTAAAAGATTTAGAAAGTGATAAAGTCACGAATTTAAAGACTTGACATTTTTAAAAAAACTCGTGATTTTGGAAAAATCGTAATTTTGAAAAACTCGCAAATTTATAAAAATGTGGAATTTTCAAAAGTAAAGATTTTGAAAATTTTACGATTTTCAACAAAATTAGGATATTCAAAAAAGTTTGGATTTTAAAATATTTTAAGTTTTGTAATTCCCAACTTATTTGAAATTTGCACCTTTTTAAATATCTTGTCTTTTTTTAAATTCCAACTTTCTCAAAAATTTTGGCTTTTCAAAAATCACAACTTTTTTCAAATTCCAATTTTTATTCAAACTATTAACCTTTTAATAATCCCGACTTTTTAAAAATCTAAAAAATTTCAAAACCCTAAATTTTTTGAAATTAAAAACTTTTTATTATATTCTATCTTTTTCTAAAATTGCAAATTCTTTAAAATCCTGAATTTTTTTAAATTCACAACTTTTTAGAAAATAATGACTTTTTAAAAAATCATGACATATTAAAAAATCTAAAATTTCTTGAAAATCTAGATTATTCAAACTCTAACCTCTTTTTTGAAAATCCTGATATTTAAAAAGTGGAGATGTTTGAAACATGTGGTTTCAAAAATTACGGACTCGAATGGACACCGGACTACACGTTATGACCTTTTCAAGTTCTTGTTAATTTTGTCGCATCACTACATTTTTGAAATCTTGACTCTTTTGAGATTATAACTTTTGAAAATCATAACTATTTATAAAATCACAACATTTTCGAAAAATATTTTTTTTTCAAAATCCCAAATTTTTAAAAACTCTTGAATTTTCTAAAATCTCAACTTTTTGAAAATCCTTACTTTTTTAAATCTTTTTTTTTTTTAAATCAGAAATATTAAAAATTGGGAATTTTAAAAATATCCTTACATATTCAAAAATATTGACTATTTCAAATATCTTAATGTTTTAAAAATCCCAAAATTTTCCAAAATCTTAACTTTTTGAAAATCCTCACTTTTCAAAAATCCTTACTTTTCCAAAAATCTTCAATTTTAAAAAACCCTGATATTTTGAATAATCTCAATTTTTTTAAATTCTTCTCTTTTCAAAAATCCTAATATTTTTGAAAATGTTGAGCTTTTCAAATATCTTGAATTCTACAAAAAAATAGAATCTTCAAAATCCCGAATCTTCAAAAATGCGAAAAGCCCAACTCTTCCACAAACCCCAATTTTGAAAAATTCTGACTTTTTCAAAATATTCATTTTCAAAACCCCAATTTCTTTGAAAATCTGAACATTTTCAAAGTCCCAACATTTTTAAATCTTGATGTTTGAAAAAGTCCCAACTTTTTTAAATCTTGACTTTTAGAAAATCCCAAGTTTTTAAAATACCAACTTTTTCCAAATCTAACTATTTAAAGGTTTCTAGGTTGAGGGTTTAGGGCTCAAGGGATTTAGTTTATATGGTTTAGAATTTTAGGCTCGGGATTCGGGGTTTAAGGTTTACTTGTTCGGGGATTAGGGCTCGGGGTTCGGGGTTCGGGGTCTAATTGATTTTTTATAAATAAATTATTAAATATTTAGGGTGCTTCGTGAGAAGTCAAACCTGGTTAAATTATTTAAATTCACCCATGGATTGAGGTGAGATTAATTTTCAGATAAAATAATTTAGGGTTCGAGGATCAAGGTTTACTGATTAAATAATTAGGTTTTAGGGTTTTGGATTTTTGGGTTTAGTCTTTAGGGTTTAGGGTTTATGGTTACGATTTAGGGCTCATGTTTTAGGGTTTAGAGTTTGAGGTTTACGGTTGAGGGTTTTACATTTAGGTTTAAGGCTCGTGGTTTACGATTGAGGGTTTAGTATATAGGATTTATGATTTAGGGTATTTAGCGTTTAAGACACATAATTTAGGATTTAGGAGCAATTAGTGCTTAAGGTTAAGGGTTTATAGGGTATAGGGCTCAGAGATTAGGGTTTAGCATGTAGGGGTCAAGGTTCGGGGTTTAGGTCTCGGCGTTCATGATTAAGGGTCCATGGTTGGGATTCAAGGTTCGGGGTTATGAGTTTAGGGTTTAGGGTTTTAGCTTAGGGCTCACGGTTCAAGGTATAGGGTTTAAGGGTAAGGGTTACATCTAAAGCTATAAGGTTTATTGTTTAAGGTTTTAGGTTTACGATATATTGTTTAAGGTTTTGGGTTTAGGCTTCATGGCTCGTGGATCGTGGTTTATTGTTTATGGTTTAAGATTTGGGGTTTAGAGTTTAGGTTTTATGATTTAGGGATTTGGGTTTATGGTTTATGGCTGAGGGTTTAGGGTTTAGGATTCAGTGTTAAGGGTTTATGGTTTATGGTTTAGGATTTAGGGCTTTGGGCTTAGTGTTTAGGATATTGGGGTTTAGATTTTAGCATTTACGACTCAAGTTTCATGTTTTAGGGTTTAGGGGTCACGATTTTTAAAAAGTCATGATTTCAAAAATATCCCAATTTTGAAATAGTTAAGGATTTCAAAAATTCATGATTTTAAAAAAGTCTATATTTTCAAAGATTTTGAAAGTGATAAAGTCATGAATTTAAAAAGTTCACAATTTAAAAAAACTCGTGATTTTTTAAAAATTTGTAATTTTCAAAAAAGTCACGATTTTATAAAAAGTTGGAATTTTGAAAAAGTAAAGATTTTGAAAATGTTAGGATTTTTTTAAATTAGGATATTCAAAACAGTTGGAATTTTAAAATCTCTTCAATTTTGTAATTCCTAACTTATTTGAAAATTGTACATTTTTAAATAATCTTTTCTTTTGTAAAATCCTAACTTTTTTAAAATTCTTGAATTTCCTGAAATCAAGAATTTTTTGAAATCCCAACCTTTTCATAATCCTTACTTTTTTGAAAATTTCAATTTTTTAAAAAACCCTAAAAATTATGAAATTTTGTCTCTTTCTAAATTTCCAAATTCTTTAAAATCCTGAATTTTTTTAAATTCACAACATTTTGGAAAATAATGATTTTTTCAAAAATCATGACATATTCAAAAATACAAAATTTATGGAAAATGTAAGTCATTCAAACTTCCAACCTTTTTTTTAAATCCGATATTTTAAAAAAGTTGAGATTTTTAAACATGTGGTTTTAAAAATAAGAACTCAAACGGACACATGGAGCACAAGTTATGACCTTTTCAAGTTCTTATTAATTTTGGTGCATCACTACATTTTTGAAATCTTGACTCTTTTGAGATTATAACTTTTTCAAAAATCCCAACTTTTTTGAAAATCGCAACTATTTTAAAAATTGTGATGTTTTCTAAAATAAAAACTTTTTAGAAATCCCAACTTTTTAAAAATTATTGAATTTTCTAAAATCTCAACTTTATCAAAAATGCCGACTTTTTTGAAAATCCTTACTTTTTAAAAATATATATTTTTTGAAAATTACAAATACTAAAAATTAAAACTTTTTTGAATATCTGACTTATTCAAATATCCTTTCAAAAGTCTTGACGTTTTAAAAATCCAAATTTTTTCCAAAATCTTGACATTTTTGAAAATCTTGAATTTTCAATAATCATGAATTTTTCAAAAATCCTTACTTTTCAAAAATCCCGACTCTTGAAAAATGTGAAAAGCCCAACTCTTTCGAAAATCCCAACTTTTCAAAAATCTTGACTTTTTTGAAGTATTTATTTTTCAAAAACCCTGATTTGTTTGAAAACTCGAACATCTTCAAAGTCCCAACATTTTATCAATCTTGATGTTTTCAGTAATAACAACTTTGTTTTAAATTGCAACTTTTTCAAAAGTCGTGACTTTTTGAAAATCTGACTTTATCAAAAATCTTGAATTTTTTAAAATCCCAAGTTTTTCAAAATACCAACTTTTTCCAAATCTAACTATTTTAAGGTTTTAGGTTTAGGGTTTAGGGGTCGGGGATTTAGTGTTTAGGGTTTAGTGTTTGGGGTTTAGGGATTAGAGCTCATGGTTTGGGGTTTAGGGTTAAGGGTTAAGTTTCACGGTTCGAGAGATCAAGGTTTAGGGTTTAGGAATTAGGTTTTAAGGTTTAGGGTTTTAGGGTTTTAGGTTTTAGGATTTTAGGGTTTTAGAGTTTGGGGTTCAAGTTTACGGTTGAGGGTTTTAAATTTAGGGATTAGGGCTCATGGTTTAGAATTAAGGGTTCAATATTTAAGATTTAGCATTTAGGGTTTAAGACTCAGAATTTAGGGTTTATAAGATATATGGCTTAGAGTTTAGGGTTTAGGGGGCTGGGGTTAGGGTTTAGGTTTGTGGTTCATGGTTGAGGTTCAAAGTTATGAGTTTAGGGTTTAAAGTTTAGAACATTAGCTAAAGGTTTACGGTTTTGTGTTTTTGCTTAAGGCTAATGGTTCAAGGTTTAGGGTTAGGCCTAAGAATTTAGGGTTCACTTTATAGAGTTTATGGCTCTAGGTTAGGTGTTTAGGGTTTAGAAATAGGGGTTAGTGTTTATGCTTCATGGCTCAGGGATCAAGGTTTAGGGTTTATGGTTTAAGGTTTGGGATTTATAGTTTAGGTTTTACGATTTAGGGATTTGGGGTTATGGTTTATGGCTGATGGTTTAGGGTTCAGGATTCAGTATTAAGGGTTTATGGTTTATTGTTTAATATTTATAGTTTTGGGCTAAGTGTTTAGGATGTTTGTGTTTAGGGTTTAGTGTTTCCGACTCGGGTTTCAAATTTGAAAAAGTCACGATTTCAAAAATATCTTGATTTTGAAACAGTTAGGATTTCAAAAAACTCATGATTTTCATAAAGTCTTTGTTTTCAAATATTTGAAAGTGATGAAGTCATAAATTTAAAAAGTTCACAATTTTTAAAAATCTCGTGATTTTTTAAAAAATTGTTATTTTCAAAAAAGTCACAATTTTATAAAAAGTTGGAATTTTGAACAAGTAAAGATTTTGAACATGTTAGGATTTTCAAAAAAATATGATATTCAAAAAATTTAGGATTTAAAAATTTCTTCAATTTTTTCATTCTCGACTTATTCAAAATTCTTGTCTTTTTGCACCTTTTTCCAAAATCTTGTATATTTGAAAATCCCAACTTTTTCAAAATTCTTGGCTTTTTCAAAATCACGAATTTTTTGAAATCCCAATTTTTGTTCAAAATCCCAACCTTTTCATAATCCTGGAATTTTTGAAAATCTCAACTCTTTCAAAAACCCTAATTTTATTCAAATTTAAACTTTAATAGACTTATGAAATTCTATCTTCTTCTAAAATTAAAAATTCTTTAAAATCCTATATTTTTTGAAATTCATAAATTTTTGAAAAATAATAATGACTTTTTCAAAAATCATGATATATTCAAATATCCAAAATTTCTTTAATATCTTCATTATTCAAACTCCGAATTTGTTTTTGAAAATCCTAATATTTTAAAAAAATTGAGATTTTGAAACATGTGGTTTCAAAAAAAAAAGGACTCAAACGGACACTCGAAGAACAAGTTCCTACTAATTTTGGTGCATCTCTATAAATTTTTGAAATCTTGACTCTTTTGAGATTATAACTTTTGAAATCCAAACTTTTTCAAAAATTGTAACTATTTCAAAAATATCGACATTTTCAAAAACCAAAACTTTTTCAGAAATCCCAACTTTGTAAAAATTCTTGAATTGTCTTAAATCTCAACATTATAAAAATGTTGACTTTTTAAAAATCCTTACTTTTTTAAAAATCATATTTTTTTGAAAATAACAAATATTAAAAATCAAGAATATTTCAAATATCTCAACTTATTAAAAATCCTGACTTTTACAAAATCTTAATCTTTTAAAAATCCCAACATTTTGCTAAATCTTGACTTTTTAACAATATTGACTTTTCAAACATTTTGAAAAATCATGACTTTTGCCAAATCACAATTTTTTAAAAATCCTGTCTTTTTAGAAATCCTAACTTTGAAAATGTCAAGTTTTTCAAAAATCCTGACTCTTCAAAAATGTGAAAAAACCAACTCTTTCGAAAATCCCAAATTTTTCAAAATCCTAACTTTTTCAAAATATTCGTTTTTGGAAAACCCCAACTTGTTTGAAAATATGAACATTTTAAAAGTCCCAACATTTTTAAAATCTTGATATTTTAAAAATACCAACTTTGTTTAAAATTGTAACTTTTTCAAAAGTCTGGACCTTTTGGAAAATCTCAAGGTTTTTGGGCTCAAGATTTGTGGTTTAGGGTTTAGAGATCCTTAGGGCTCGGGGCTCAAGGTTCTGGGTTCAGGGTTTTGGGTTGAGGTTCAGGTTTCGGGGATCAAAGTTTAGGGTTTAAGAATTAGGTTTTAGGGTATATGGTTTGGGGTTTAGGGTTAGGATTTAGCGCTCATGTTTTAGGGTTTAGGGTTTAAGGTTTATGGATGAGGGTTTTGTACTTAGGATTTAGGGCTCATGGTTTACGATTGAGGATTTAGTATTTAGGATCTAGCATTTAGTGTTCTAGGCTTTAAGACTAAGAATTTATGGTTTAGGAGCAATTAGAGATTAAGGTTAAGGGTTTATAGGGTATAGGTCTATGAATTTAGGGTTTAGGGCATAGGGGTCGAGTTTAGGGTTTAGGTTTTAGTGTTCATGGTTCGGGGTCCATGGCTCGGGGTTTGATGTTCGAGGTTATGAGTTTAGGGTTACGGGTTTCAGGTCTCTAGCTAAAGGTTTAGTGTTTAGGGTTTAAGGTTAGGTCGAAGGCTTCTTTTTGGGGTTTAGGATTTAGGCTTCATGGCTTGGGGAACAAGGTTTAGGCTTTATGGTTTAAGGTTTGGGGTTTAGAATTTAGATTTTATGATTTAGGGATTTGGGGTTTAGGGTTTATGGTTTCAAGTTTGGGGTTTAGAGTTTAGGTTTTATGCTTAAGGGTTTTGGGGTTTAGGTAGATATCTTTGTGACTCCTCCTATAGATCTATATGGACCCCTATATCTATATAAATTATATTTTTTCAAAAATCACAAATATTAAAAATCAGGACTTTTTCGAATATCCTGACTTATTCATGAATAATATTAAAAAATCATGACGTTTTAAAAATCCCAACATTTTCAAAAATCTTCAATTTTTGGAAAATCCTAACTTCTCAAAAACACCGGCTTTTTCGAAAACCTTCACTTTTACAAAATCACAACTTTGTGGAAAATCTCAATTTTTTAAAATCTCGTCTTTTCAAAAATCCTAACTTTTTTTAAATTGTTGAGTTTTTCAAAAATCCTAATTTTTTTGAAATTTTCATTTTTTTAGAACTCCAAATTGTTTGAAAATATTAACATTTCCAAAGTCCAAACATTTTTAAATCTTGATGTTTTCAAATTTAACAACTTTGTTTAAAATTGCAAATTTTTCAAAAGTCGTGACATTTTTGAAAATATTAAGTTTTGAAAATCGACTTTTTAAAGATTATTGAATTTTAAAAATCCCAAGTTTTTCAAAATATAATTTTTTTCCAAAGCTCTTTATTTTAAGGTTTCTAGGGTGAGGATTTAGGGCTCGAGTTAAAGGTTTAGTGTTTAAGGTTTAGGGATTAGCGCTCGGGGCTCTCAGAGCTCAAGCCTTGAGGTTCGGGGTTCAGGATCAAAATTTATGATTTAAGAAATAGGGCTCAGGTTTTAGGGTTTGGGGTTCAAGATTTACGGTATAGGGTTTTGCACTTAGAGTTTAAGGCTCATGATTTACAATTGAGGGTTTAGTATTTACGATTCAGCATTTAGGTTTTAAGGGTTTAAGACTCAAAATTTAGGGTTTAGCAACAATTAGGATTTAGGGTTTATAGGGTATAGGGCTAAGAGTATAGGGTTTAGGTCTCGGTGTTCATGGTTGACGGTCCATAGCTCGGGGTTTGAGGTTAGAGGTTATGAGTTTAGGGTTTAGCGATTAGGTCTCTAGCTAAAGTTTTAGGGTTTAGGGTTTTGGCTTAGGGCTCACAATTCAAGGTATAGGGTTCATTGTTTAGGGTTTAAGACTCATGGTTATGGGTTTAGGCTTTATTGTTTAGGGATTAGGGCTTAGGGTTTAGGATTTAAGCTTCATGGCTCGGGAATTAGGGTTTAGAGTTTAGGTTTTAAAATTTAGGGATTTAATGGGTTTATGGTTTATGGTTGAGGGTGTAGGGTTTAAGATTAAGTTTTAAGGGTTTTGTGTTTATGGTTTAGGATTTAGGGTTTTGGGCTTAGTGTTTAGGATGTTGGGGTTTAGGGTTTAGCATTTATGACTCAGGTTTAAGGTTTTAGGGTTGAGGGTTTAGGGTTCGCTATTTTGAAAAAGTTACGATTTAGAAATATCCTGATTTTGAAGCAGTTAGGATTTCAAAAATTCATGATTTTAAAAATGTCTACAAATTCACAATTTTATAAAAGTTTGAAGTTTGAAAAAGTAAAGATTTTGAAAATTTTAGGATTTTCAAAAAATTTAGGATATTTAAAACATTTGGGATTTAAAAATCTCTTCATTATTGTAATTCTGACTTATTTGAAAATTACACATTTTTATAAATCTTTTGTTTTTTGAAAATCCAAACTTTTTGAAATCACTACTTTTTGAAAGCCCAATTTTTGTTCGAAATCCCAAACTTTTTGACACTCTTAATTTTTCAAAAACCCTAAAATCTTTGAAATTCAAACTTTTTAGAATTATGAAATTCATTCTTTTTATAAAATTGTAAATACTTTAAAATCCTAAATTTTTTGAAATTCACAACTTTTTGGAAAAGAATGACTTTTAAAAAAATAACGACATATTAAAAAATCATGAATTTATCAAAAATCTAAATTATTCAAACTCTAGATTTTTTTTTTAAATCCTGATATTTTAAAAAAGTTGAGATTTTTAAAACATGTGATTTCCGAACTACTGACATGAGACACCTAGAGCACAAGTTATGACCTTTTCAAGTTCTTGCTAATTTTGATGCATCACTACATTTTTGAAATATTTACTTTTTTTAGATTGTAACTTTTTTTAAAATCCCAACTTTTTTCGAAAATGGAAACTATTTCAAAAATCGCAACATTTTCAAAAATCAACACTTTATAAGAAATCCAACTTTTTTATAAATTTTTGAATTTTCTAAAATCTTAACCTTTATCAAAAATGCCGACTTACTTTTAATCCTTACTTTTTTATAAAATTATAATTTTTGTAAATATCTAAAATATTAAAAATCAGGGCTTTTAAAATATCTCAACGATTTATAAATCCCAACATTTTTGAAAATCCTTAATTTTTAAAAATCCTAACTTTTTTGAAAATGTTCACTTTTTCAAAATCACGACTTTTGAAAAATCTCAAATTTTTTAAAATCGACTTTTCAAATTTCCTTTTTTTTTAAAATGTTGAGTTTTTCAAAAATCTTGACTTTTTTAAAAATCCAGACTCTTCAAAAATCTCGACTCTTCCAAAATGTGAAAAGCCCAACTTTTTAGAAACTCCCAAATTTTAAAAAATAATAATTTTTTTAAAATATCTATTTTTCAAAAACCCCAACTTGTTTAAAAATATGAACATTTTCAAAAACCCAACATTTTAAAATCTTGATGTTTTAAAAATAAAAACTTTTCAAAAGTCGTGGTTTTTATTAATATCTCAAGTTATTGAAAATCCTAACTTTTTCAAAAATCTTGAGTTTTTGAAAATCTGAAGTTTTTTAAAATACCAACTATTTTAAGGTTTCTAGGTTGAGGGTTTGTGTTTTTGGGCTCGGGATTCGGGGTTTAGGGTTTAGTTATTACAGCTTAGGGATTAGGGATTAGGACTCGGGGTTTGAGGTTTAGGGTTTAAGAATTATGTTTTAAGGTTTAGGGTTTAAAGTTAGTATTTAGGGCTCAAGTTTTACGGTTTGTGGATCAAGGTTTACAGTTGAGTGTTTTACATTTAGGGTTTAGGGCTCATGGTTTACGATTGTGGGTTTAGTATTTAGTGTTTAAGGTTTTAGGGTTTAAGACTAAAAATTTAGGGTTTAGGAGCAATTAGAGCTTAAGGTTTAGGGTCCATGGCTCAAGGTTCAAGGTTTGGGGTTATGAGTTTAGGGTTTAGGTCTCTAACTAAAGGTTTAGGTTTTAAGGTTTTGGCTTAGGGATCATGGTTCAAAGCATAGGGTTTAGGGTTAGACCTAAGGATTTTTAGGCTTTAAAGCTTAGGGTTAGGGGTTTAGTGTTTAAGGCTTTGTGGCTTAGGGATTAGGGTTTAGGGTTTATTGTTTAAGGTTTGGGGTTTAGAGTTTAGGTTTCATGATTTAGTGGTTCAGGTTTATGGTTTATGGCTGAGGGTTTATGGTTTAGGATTCGGTGTTAAGGGTTTAGGCTTTATGCTTTAGGATTTAAGGTTTCTAGCTTAGTGTTTAGGATGTTATAGTTTAGGGTTTAGGGTTTAGGGGTAGCGATTTTGTAAAAGTCATGATTTAAAAAATATCTCGATTTTGAAACAGTTAGGATTTCGAAAAAGTCATGATTTTCAAAAAGTTTGTATTTTCAAAGATTTTGAAACTGATAAAGTCATGAATTTAAAAAATTCACAATTTTTAAAAACTCGTGATTTTCTAAAAATTCGTAAATTTTTAAAAAGTCAAGATTTTACAATAAGTTGGTATTTAGAAAAAGTAAAGATTTTGAAAATATTAGGATTTTATTAAAAATAGGATATTCAAAACAGTTGGGATTTTAAAATCTCTTCAGTTTTGTAATTCCCGACTTATTTGAAAATTGTACCTTTTTTCAAAATCTTATCTTTTTGAAAATCCCAACTTTCTCAAAATTCTTGGCTTTTTAGAATTCAAAACATTTTGAAATCCCAATTTTTCTTCAAAATCCCACATTTTAAGATACTAGAACAAGGGAATTTTTTTTTTTTTATACAATGTTCCTCTTATGAATTATATAATTCAAACACACGTTCAAGTTTTAATAATTGTCTCTCTGTCCAAATAATGCGTAGTTTGGATCACACAATTTCCTTTTAAAACTAATGTTCTCTGTTCACATATTTGCAATATGGAACACACATTCAGTGCCATTCAATCATATAACAGATTCCATATGCTGCTGTAAATGACTCGAAGAACTACCGATCTCCCATTTTATGGCTCGGAGTTTCAGCGATCTCTCATTTCATGACTCGGTGACTTACCGATCCTTCATGTTAATTCATGCATAGTATAATGTATATACAAGGTTCTCTTACCATTTCCGGTTATTGAAGTGATCCATTTAAGAAGCCTATCTAAATATCTATTACTGATATTCATCTGACATCCTGCATCTTAAACTAGGTGATTAGGACAACGCAACCAGCACTTGCGATACTTTGGCCAAAGATTTTCACATGCTTTGCATGATCATATTCCTGGATGTGATACACACCAATGGAATACGTCCTTCACCTCACTTCATCTGTTATCTAGAATGGTCTTTCCTGGTCTCTACCAGTCCTTCCATTAAGGTCAAACTCTAACCCCAACTAGCAATATGAACGAGTATAGGAAGTTACTCATGGTAACTAAAGATACGCAGACATACGGTGTCGTCCCTAGACGACTCCATGTGTCTAGTTACCTTTAGTCCTCCGGAGTCACTCCGTATACGTGATCACATTCCTATCCCCAGCCAAGAACTTAGTATCCAGCTTATGTAATCTTGATGATTTAATTCGGGAGGGCATTGTAATATGTCAGCTATAACATTGTGTCGTCATGAAGGCCCCGCCTTCATGAAGACACCATGTTGTAGCTGGCGTATGTCAATGTCCTACGGAATCCTCCCATCGAGAGTACACATCCAGCTCAAGTGTGATTTGGTTATGATCTTAATATTTAAGATCAACTTTCAGCAGCCATGCTGATCCTTTATCCTCGTTCTTGTTACAGTTGTATGTAGCTAAGAGAGACTTAATCCGTCTTCTAGCTTACTACGCATCTCCTCCTTCGTACCGAAGGGTTGCATTTTCTCTACTTGGTTCTTTTCTTAATCCTTGGACTAAGCAGCCCATTACCGATAAACTTAATAAGTTTAACCTATTAAACTTAACCAAGTTTTTCCACAACTGTAAACAAATTCAGAATTCCATCTTATTAGACGTCATTTAAACGAGGTCTAATTCTAAATGAATTTATTCATTTATTCTCCTTAACCTTACATAGTTAAGGTCTGTTAACCATGGATATGTTTTTCCCATATCCTTATTTTCTTAATTTAACATTCGAGGCTATTAACGGAGTCCGAATACGAGGTTCGGCTGCTCCTAAATTATTTGATATTCCTTAGCTTTCAAGCTAATCCCGAATACCTTTCAATTAAGAGATCATGTTCTTCCTAAATCCTTTTTAATGTCAATTAAAAATTCATCTTAACCCAAGTATGAACTAATTGCACATTTCAACGTAAAATTTGCATTTAGGTAAGAATAGATGTCATTTCCTTTTAAATCCATCCATGAACATTTGAATAATTCCAAATCAAGGAATAATGTTATATTCCCAACTTATTCAACAATATCAAACTGATACAGTCATTAAAATATCACACTTGTATTTGTATTCATCCATCCATTTTATAATCTATACATTTTCCAGTCCAAATGACTGGACTTTGTTTATATTAAACAACATTACAACACATAAGATAGAAGAATGTAATTTCTTCTTTTCTCATTCCTCGTAGAGGAGTAATAGCTATCAATTACAATCCATCTTCAGTCAATCAAAAGAAGTATCAGAAAACAACCATGTCTTCGTTTATACTCAAGTTCCATCTGCAAAATTACTTGCACGGGTCAGTTCATTGAACTGAGCATATTAAGCACTTGTCATTAAAATGAGGTGCTTTTAATTAACTGTCTCAATAAAAGAACCCTGCTTTTATGAAACGTTAATATGAACATCATTCAAGAATTAAGTATCAAAAAGAATGAACAAGCATAACAACTGAATCATCTAATTACCATCCCAATCAGTCAAAGGATTACTATCCTCTTTCCTAAATAATCATTACAAGAAGTAATTTCCTTCAACAGTTCCAGATTACAACATCTGTAAGAACTAGGAACACAAGTATGTATACTGCTGTTATAACATAAATGCTATCAATTTCTTTCCCTTTCATTAGTTATAATTTCAAAGGATAAAATTTGACTGAAAATATAAACCAAATTACTTTCCTTTCAGTTCATGCAACTCATTTGATTTCAAGCAATCAAATACTGATGAGAAAAGCAAACAACAATAAAATGTAGATGCTTAAACCAAAGCAATACAAAATTCGTTCCTTAACGATTACAGATTTCCAACTGTATGAGAGAAGAAATGATCATTATTCCAAGTTATCCATCCACACTCCTTTTCCTTTCCTCATGACTGTACTGAAAATTTAATCCAAACGAGACACCAATCAATGATAACAGTTCAGAGTGAAACTTAAGAAATCAATAACCGAATACAAGGAAGATGGATCATATTACCTCTTCTCATTGAGACAACCAAATATCCGCTTATTTAGCACAGGCATGATCCAACATTATGATTCATTCCGCATAATATAATTCCCTTTTAAATAATTCATTCAACAGACATTTACGTCTTTACAACATATAGAGTGTACAACAACCACAACAAGTCACATTTTCATCCTAATAATAAGAGAATTCACTTTTCAACAGCAAGGAATAAATCCATATCAAAACTTCCTTTCAATCAGGCACATACGAATACCAAAACATGTAGGTAAAACATCGTATCCATCATAGAGCAAACAATGTAAGGATGCATACTATGCTCTTACTATACTAGAAGAATTCATACTTCTTGCACTGTATTATAACCAACTGAACAGTTATACAACCGCTTTGTCAAATATTCACACGACTTTCTATACCCATTAACGCACACATTCATAAATAACAATTTGCACTTTGTTGTTACCTACAGCAAGTCCAACCCGTAATGTACAGTGAAGCTCTATTGTTACTATTTCCAGAATTCAAACAGCAGGAAGAGAAAAATTCATTCCTTTAATTATTTCAATAAGAAAACACCCATTTTCTTCAAACACAACAAGAATTACTCAAGTCGAGTTCTTTTTAGAATGACAGCGCAAAATCAGAGATCACACGAATCATTTCATCCTTCCGTTTGTACAAAAAAAACACAGCACTCAGAAAACAATCTAAATATCACTATCACTTCCATCAAACCGAACCCATAATGCTCAATGAAACCCAATTACCATTTCTTTAGAATTTAAAACAACAGAAAGAAGAAGAACTCGTTTCCTTAATAATTTCAGTAAAGAAACAATCATTTTCTTCAAAATGTAACAAGAACACCCAAGTTGTGTTTGTTTTATAATGACAGCTCAAACCCATATTGACAATAGAACGATTGTTCAACAATGTCAAAACAACTCACACAACATGTACAATTTCATTCAATAAACCCATTTGCAAAGAAATACCCATTCAGTTCTTTCGTTGGTACATTTCAACCGAAAATCTCAATCCTATTTCACAATGGGAAATAAAATGATTCACACACATTACACAAAGTATTCATAAGCACAATTTCATAATATAAAGAACGAATCCCCAATAGAACAAATCAACACCATTTATATTTTCAACTCAATAATTTGCAAGAAATACCCAAAAGTTTAAGTCGCATACAGCAAAGAAAAATGACTCTACCCAAAATCATCTCAATCATAACAGCAAAATCGAATAAACAAAACCCCCATCAGAAGAGCAGGGTTGTTTTAATGAGACGATTAAGCAAAAGCAAGCAGTTTAAGGAGAAGGGCTTAACATGCCTGAAATTTTTCTTGAAGCTCGAAGAAAACCGTGCCTACTGGAGTTGTTTCCTTCCACGGCGATAGTAGTAAAGCTTCCCAAACAATCACCTACCTCTACAGGCTCAAAATAGCCTTAGATTTTCCAAAGAAAACAGAGATAATAATCAAACACAGCTGGTTCGACAGAACCGTGAAGAAACCAAATGCAGAGCAACTTCAAAAACCCGAAAGAACACAATGACCAACAAAATTTCCTCTATCCTCTTTCCAAGGTGGGCTGGTCATGAAGACCAAGACAATTAATGCATTGAAGGCATCTGCCTTTTTCCTTTTTCCTCACGCCACCGCCGACTCGGGTTGGCGAATTTCCAAATTTCAAATTTTGCATGAAATCAAAGTTTAGTCTCATGGCTAACTGGATGCCTCTAACTTTTCCATGTTCCCGCCAAACTTGGCGCTGTCCAAGCAAGGACCTCATTCATTGCCCTATTAAATTTCCTACCATCCTTCCTTATCCTTTCCATCCACATGGGTCTGTGCGTCCCCTTCCTTAGGTTAGGATTAGTTTAGGATTTTTAATAGTGTCCATATCTAGGTCATTCACCTAGTTCATAGGTTAATAGGATTTAGATCTATTTTCACCCTTATAAAATTTAAAAATCCATATAGGATAGTAGTTAGGGTATAAGGTAGAACTTAGGGGTAGGTTAGGGTCTTAGTCCCCTAATACTTAATTAATCAATTTCCATATCAAATCTTTCCACCTGACAGTTATATTAACATTAAGCAGGACATTTCGTCCCACGTTCCACATACCTGAGCCACCCGCATCCAGGCCTTTATCGCCTTACGTGGTCTAGTGTTACAATAGTGTATGGTTCGAGAATCGAACCTTTTCCATTGGCATCTACGTGCCTGATATTCATACCTGAAATCAGGTGCTGCAACATTTATATCAACCTTCAGTCTGGTTTAAAAGTAAATCGACAAAGCGATTACAAGAAGGCCACAACATACCTTGGATCAATGGAATTGATTCAAGGTGTGCTGTCAATCAGCGAATAGAGTTCATCAAGCATACGACAAATCTGTTGTCACATCAGCAAACATACAAGCAATAATAACTGTTGTCCCAAGTAAACAAATTACAGCATACAAGGGTCCTGATTAGCAACACATTCCTTTAAGATCAAAAATATATCTTAACATGTTTGTCTTCATTTCAGCAGTTACAACATTATGAAAAGTAATCACCATGATAACTTACAAAAATCAAGGCGTTACATTCCTCCCTTCTTAAAGAATCATCGTCCCGATGATCAAATTAACCAATTCAAGGAGTTTCTAGGACAAAATTCAGTTATTGTCCTTCCATTCATAATTTCATACCAAAAATAGATTCACTCTTTAAAAAAAGTGTTTTAAGACAACTGTAAAATAGACCAATAATTGTCTAAATTTGGTAGAATTATCGTTTTTTGAATTTCAATTTCGATCAAACAAGTATGGAAAAGCAGATCTCATTTCTTTGAGATTTTCCCAAGTTGCACTTTCTTCGCTAAACTAGTCCCACTGGACCTTACATTGATTCACTTCGCGATTTCTTAAGTACAACTGGTGAGTTCCCAGCACTCGAATGGGCTTAACCACGATTATTCCTGGGTCTTGGACCTGCAAGGAATTCCAATTCAGCACATGTGATAAATCTGTTACGTATTTCTTAAGCAAAGAAATATGAAAAACATCATGCATTTGTGATAAAGTAGGAGGTAATGCTAGACGATAAGCTACAGGGTTGATTATTTCAACAATTTCAAAAGGTCCCACGTATCGTGGCGACAACTTGGCAGCCTTGCCAAAAGTTATTGAGCTCTTTTTCGGCTTAACCGAAGAAAGACCTTCTCTCCCAGTTTATAATTCCTATCAACCCGCTTTAAGTCTGCATAACTCTTTTGCCTATTGGCAGCCTCCTTAAGATGTTCCCGAATCATTTTGATTTGTTGTTCCATTTCCGTAAGGATTTCTAGCCCAATTACCTCTCTGTCCTCTACGTTGTCCCAGCTGACAGGGGTTCTGCATTTTCTTCCATACAATGCTTCAAAGGGCACCATTTTTAAAGAGGCATGGTATGTATTATTGTAGGAAAATTCAACCAGCGGAAGGTATTCCTCCCATTTATACTGCTGGTCCATGCAATACATTCTTAACATGTCCTCTAAAACTTGATTAACTCTCTCGGTCTGTCCATCCATCTCTGGATGATATGCAGAGCTGAAGTTTAATTTAGTTCCCAAGGCCGCATTAAGTGTTTGCCAAAACCTTGATGTCATCCTCGGATCTCTGTCCGATATGATTAATTCGGGTATTCCATGCAATCTGAAAATTTCATGTACAAATCTTCTTGCTAACACTGGTGCATCATCTTTCAAATTACCAGCAATGAAGTGTGCCACTTTGGTTAATTTGTCGATGACAACTAGGATAATATCATGCTTATTTCTTGACATAGGCAATCCTTGAATGAAATCCATCGTTATCACTTGCCATTTGTACTGTGGAATGTTGTGGGGATACAATAATCCAGTGGGATGCATATGTTCCACCTTAACACGCTGACATTCTAAGCAGTGTGTTACAAATTCCACCACATCCTTTTTCATTCCCTTCCAGAAGTATTGCTGCTTAAGATCAGCAAGCATTTTCGTAATGCCAGGGTGTCCAGAAAAAGGTGAATTATGAAATTCAGTTAACAATTTCCTTCTTAAGTCATTTGCCAAAGGTATATATACCCTGTTTTCAAACCTCATAATTCCTTCATTGTCAAAACGAAATCCTTTATACCTGACATCCTTTGGATCTGCAGCAAGTGTTGTTTTGACTTGCTGGAAATAAGGATCTGATTCCAAGGCATCTTTCACCTCATCCTTAAACTGAGTTCTTAACGTTATAAGAGCAGAGATATGCTTCCTTCGACTCAGAGCATCTGCCACTCTATTTTCCTTGCCTTTGATGTAGCTTATATCAAAATCATACTGAGATAGAAATTCTAACCATCTTCGCTGCCTTGCATTCAGATTTGGCTGAGTAAAAATATACTTCAACCCCAGATGGTCAGTTTTTAACTCAAAAGGTTTGCCTAAAAGGTAATGCCTCCACATTTGAAGTGCATGAACAATGGCAGCGAGCTCTAGGTCGTGTGGAGCATAATTCTGTTCATGTAACTTAAGCTTTCTGCTTTCATAAGCTATGACATGGTTATTCTGTAATAGAATACCTCCAAGGCCTTCTCCTGATGCATCCGTTACAACCATAAAATTTCCATTTGGGTCAGGTACAGTTAAAATAGGTGTTGTAGTTAACTGTTCCTTTAAATTTTTAAAGGCAGATTCACATTTGTCCATCCAGACAAATTTCTTATCCTTCTTTTGCAGTGAAGTGATTGGGGCAGCAATTTTTGAAAAGTCCTTAACGAACTTTCTATAATATCCTGCCAAGCCCATGAAGCTTCTCACTTCGTGCACGTTCTTAGGCGCAGGCCACTCGGTTATAGCTGTGATCTTTGAAGGGTCTACAGCTATTCCATTCTTGCTTATAACGTGTCCCAAATAATGCACCTCTGCATCATAAAAGGAACATTTAGACAGTTTACCATACAACTTCCTCTTTCTTAAAACTTCCAGCACTATCCTTAAATGTTCTTGGTGCTCTTCGACATTTTTAGAGTATATAAGAATGTCGTCTAAGAATACAAGCACAAAATTGTCTAGGTATTCTTGAAAAATATTGTTCATGATTCATGAAGGCGGCAGTGCATTGGTCAACCAAAAGGTAACACCGTGAATTCATAATGCCTGTACCTTGTTCTAAAAGTTGTTTTATGAATATCTTCTTCCTTTATTCTCAGCTGATGATACCCAGATCGAAGATCTATTTTTGAATAGACTGATGCTCCTCGCATCTGGTCGAACAGATCATCAATCCTAGGAAGTGGGTATCGATTCTTAATAGTTGCCTTATTCAAGATTCTCGTAATCAATGCATGACCTCAATGTGCCATCCTTTTTCTTTACAAAAATTACCGGCGCTCCCCATGGTGAGACGCTCGGTCTTATCAGCCCCTTAGTCAAAAGTTCCTGTAATTGAGCCTTTAGCTCTACCAACTCGAGGGTGGTCATTCTATAAGGTGCCTTAGATATGGGTTCAGTTCCGGCTTGATTTCTATTGCAAAGTCAAACTCTCGTTTGGGTGGAAGACCTGGCAATTCCTCCGGAAACACATCACTGAAACCCCTTAACAATGGATATCTTTCCATGAAATCATTATCTTCCTCAGCATTTTCTATCATTTTTACTGCATACAAGGTGCACCTCTATTTTTAGCCCTTTTTAGTTGCATAGCTGTCAGTTTCCTAACTGCAACTTCACGTTTTACACCTTGAATGACTGTTGCTTTCTGCAGGTCATCAAAACAACAAATTTGTTTTTCATAACAGTCGACCTTTGCCTTATGTTCTACAACTAGTTAACTCCAATAATGATATCATATGATCCTAAAGGAGTGACATACAGGTCAACTTCGGTGGAGAAACTGGGCAAGTCAAGAATTGCCCCAAAAAGGCACATTTCGACTGTATGGACAACATTATTCCCATAATGCACTGTCCATGTTTTATCCATTCGTTCAGCCTTTCTTTTTAATTTCATTGCAAGTTTAGTAGAAATAAAGCATTCAGTAGCTCCAGTATCAAAAAGTATGACTACAGGTGTACCGAATAACTTACCGGAACTTCTATAGGTGTAACTTGCTTTTCAGCTTATCTGTTAGCCACTGCAGCATGTATCCTATGCTGCTGATCGCGATCATCCTTCTTCAGAGGACAGTGACTCACGTAGTGGTCCTTTCCATAGTTGAAGCATCCTCCAACTGGCCCTTTTCTAGGCTCAAATTTGTTACCAGCTTTGAAGTTATCATTCTGGCTTCCATAGGACTTTTGTCCATTGCCACTAACTTTTGCGAAGCTGTTCCGCACACTATTTATAGGTTTGTTCATTACATATTTCTTGTTGTTATCTACAACAATTTTGTTTTTCACACCAAACCTTTTCCAAGGCCCCCTTTTGGGTGCGAGAGATGAAGAAGAATTGGGAATCTTCTTCCTTATCTCTTCCCTATGAGCAGAAATTGCTCTCAATTTCTGTTCCTGTCTTATTGCCTTTTCGACAACTCCTTCCATGGTGGTTGGGCCGTGGACATCCACTTCGCCACCAATGATGGGATTCAGTCCCATTATGAACTTCCATATTCTGAACTTCTCGTCAGCTTGGTACTGCGGCACATACTTAAGGAGTTTAGTAAACCCTTCCCAGTATTCTGTCACCGTCAGCCTTCCTTGCGACCAGTTCTGAAATTCAGTCATTTTCCTATCAAAATAGAGTTGAGGTAGCCATCGTTGCCTAAAGTAACCCTTAAATTGATCCCAAGTTATGTCTGATTCGACAATATTCAGCTCAACCTTACGGTTGTCCCACCATGATGATGCTTCATGAGAAAGCTGATATGCTCCCCATATCGCTTTGGTCTCCTCAGAGAAGTTTCTTATTGCAAAGTATTTCTCCATTTCACTGAGCCAATTCTCAGCTCCGTCCCCAAGGGTTGTTCCATCAAACTTTGGAGGACTTATTCTCTTTATGTCATTTGTAAGTTCAGCTGCTAATCTTGCCCTTTTATTTTCAGGATGATTAGGAGCATTCACATTATTATTATCAACACCCGGATTCCCTCCATTGGTGTTGTCCACAGGAGGTGGCTGATCATTTATATCAGCTTCTTCTTCCTCCTCTTCATTGCCCATTGACTGCTGTTCTAGAACAGTCAAACGATCTCTCGTATCTAGTAGGGCAGCAAGGATTTCATCCAGCTTTTGAGCAGTAGCTGCTTCTCCACCCAGTAACGGGTTGTTCGCAGCATTCCCTCTTGTTCTGACCATTTTCTGTTTAATAAGAAAATGTAAACCTTATTAATATTGTGGACTCATTAGGTCCAAGAGCTGCAACCTTCAGCTCTGATACCAAGATGTAACATCCCCATTTTAAGATACTAGAACAAGGGAAATTTTTATTTTTATTTTTTTATACAACGTTCCCTGTTATGAATTATATAATTCAAACACACGTTCAAGTTTTAATAATTGTTCTCTGTCCAAATAATGCAGTTTGGATCACACAATTTCCTTTTAAAACTAATGTTCTCTGTTCACATATTTGCAATATGGAACACACATTCAGTGCCATTCAATCATATAACAGATTCCATATGCTGCTGTAAATGACTCGAAGAACTACCGATCTCCCATTTTATGGCTCGGAGTTTCAGCGATCTCTCATTTCATGACTCGGTGACTTACCGATCCTTCATGTTAATTCATGCATAGTATAATGTATATACAAGGTTCTCTTACCATTTCGGTTATCGAAGTGATCCATTTAAGAAGCCTATCTGAATATCTGTTACTGATATTCATCTGACATCCTGCATCTTAAACTAGGTGATTAGGACAACGCAACCAGCACTTGCGATACTTTGGCCAAAGATTTTCACATGCTTTACATGATCATATTCCTGGATGTGATACACACCAATGGAATACGTCATTCACCTCACTTCGTCTGTTATCTAGAATGGTCTTTCTGGTCTCTACCCGGTCCTTCCATTAAGGTCAAACTCTAACCCCAACTAGCAATATGAGCGAGTATAGGAAGTTACTCATGGTAACTAAAGATACGCAGACATACGGTGTCGTCCCTAGACGACTCCGTGTGTCTAGTTACCTTTAGTCCTCCAGGAGTCACTCCGTATACGTGATCACATTCCTATCCCCAGTGATAAGAACTTAGTATCCAAACTTATGTAATCTTGATGATTTAATTTGGGAGGGCATTGTAATATGTCGCTATAACATTGTGTTGTCATGAAGGCCCCACCTTCATGAAGACACCATGTTGTAGCTGGCGTATGTCAATGTCTATGGAATGCATCGAGAGTACACATCCATCTCAAGTGTGATTTGGTTATGATCTTAATATTTAAGATCAATCACATGCTGATCCTATCCTCGTGGGTTCATATTGAGGTAATTAAAATTAATCCAAAATTATCTTCAATATACGAAAAATTTTCTCATTGGTTCTTGGGTGAAAGGGTTACCGATTTATTAAGTTTTTGAATCGTATTGGGGGTAGGTTAGAGAGATTTGGGAAAGGAAATAGAGGTTTCATTTACTTTAATATAAAACTAAAACATTTTTCCCTCCTTAGTTTTAAAATTTAAATTCCTTGAAAATTGGAAAAGGATGTGGTCATAAATTAAATTATAATATCTTTTTAATAAATAAATCTAGATTCTTAACCAAGAAATAATAAGATGGTCTAGGATTGAGTATGCTTTTCAACACAAGTGATATTATTTCACCATCTTAAATAGGTCAAGAGCTACTTTGATAAATGAATAAAGCTTGAACACATATAAGGTACGTCCTTGTAATAGTTACTCAATGGTCTTTTCAAACTATCTTTCAAAAGGAAATGCATATTAAAAGAAGTTATTGGAGTGAGAAATATAATGTGTCTAGTTACCTTTAATCCTTGGAGTCACTCCGTATACGTGATCACATTGTATATGAAAAATGGGTAAGAACTTAGTATCCAATACTTATGTAATCTTGATGATTTAATTGGGAGGGCAATTGTAATATGTCAGAAATAAATTGTGTATTCATGAATACCCATGTGAAGACACCATGTTATACCATACTTTATGTCAATGTCCTACGGAATCCTCCCATCGAGAGTACACATCCAGCTCAAGTGTGATTTGGTTATGATCTTAATATTTAAGATCAACTTTCAGCAGCCATGCTGATCCTTTATCCTCATTCTTGTTACAGTTGTATGTAGCTAAGAGAGACTTAATCCGTCTTCTAGCTTACTACGCATCTCCTCCTTCGTACCGAAGGGTTGCATTTTCTCTACTTGGTTCTTTTCTTAATCCTTGGACTAAGCAGCCCATTACCGATAAACTTAATAAGTTTAACCTATTAAACTTAACCAAGTTTTCCACAACTGTAAACAAATTTAGAATTCCATCTTATTAGACGTCATTTAAATGAGGTCTAATTTTAAATGAATTTATTCATTTATCCTCCTTAACCTTACATAGTTAAGGTCTGTTAACAATAGATATGTTTTCCCATATCCTTATTTTCTGAATTTTAAACATTCGAGGCTATTAACGGAGTCCGAATACGAGGTTCGGCTGCTCCTAAATTATTTGATATTCCTTAGCTTTCAAGCTAATCCCGAATACCTTTCAATTAAGAGATCATGTTCTTCCTAAATCCTTTTTAATGTCAATTAAAAATTCATCTTAACCCAAGTATGAACTAATTGCACATTTCAACGTAAAAGTTGCATTTAGGTAAGAATAGATGTCATTTCCTTTTAAATCCATCCATGAACATTTGAATAATTCCAAATCAAGGAATAATGTTATATTCCCAACTTATTCAACAATATCAAACTAATACAGTCATTAAAATATCACACTTGTATTTGTATTCATCCATCCGTTTTATAATCTATACATTTGTCAGTCCAAATGACTGGACTTTGTTTATATTAAACAACATTACAACACATAAGATAGAAGAATGTAATTTCTTCTTTTCTCAATTCCTCGTAGAGGAGTAATAGCTATCAATTACAATCCATCTTCAGTCAATCAAAAGAAGTATCAGAAAACAACCATGTCTTCGTTTATACTCAAGTTCCATCTGTAAAATTACTTGCATGGGTCAGTTCATTGAACTGAGCATATTAAGCACTTGTCATTAAAATGAGGTGCTTTTAATTAACTGTCTCAATAAAAGAACCCTACTTTTATGAAACGTTAATATGAACATCATTCAAGAATTAAGTATCAAAAAGAATGAACAACATAACAACTGAATCATCTAATTACCATCCCAATCAATCAAAGGATTACTGTCCTCTTTCCTAAATAATCATTACAAGAAGTAATTTCCTTCAAACAGTCCAGTTATAACATCGTAAGAACTAGGAACACAAGTATGTATATCTTGCTGTTATAACATAAATGCTATCAATTTCTTTCCCTTTCATTAGTTATAATTTCAAAGGATAAAATTTGACTGAAAATATAAACCAAATTACTTTCCTTTCAGTTCATGCAACTCATTTGATTTCAAGCAATCAAATACTGATGAGAAAAGCAAACAACAATAAAATGTAGATGCTTAAACCAAAGCAATACAAAATTCGTTCCTTAACGATTACAGATTTCCAACTGTATGAGAGAAGAAATGATCATTATTCCAAGTTATCCATCCACACTCCTTTTCCTTTCCTCATGACTATACTGAAAATTTAATCCAAACGAGACACCAATCAAAGATAACAGTTCAGAGTGAAACTTAAGAAATCAATAACCGAATACAAGGAAGATGGCTCATATTACCTCTTCTCATTGAGACAACCAAATATCTGCTTATTTAGCACAGGCATGATCCAACATTATGATTCATTCCGCATAATATAATTCCCTTTTTAAATAATTCATTCAACAGACATTTACGTCTTTACAACTTATAGAGTGTACAGCAACCACAACAAGTCACATTTTCATCCTAATAATAAGAGAATTCACTTTTCAACAGCAAGGAATAAATCCATATCAAAACTTCCTTTCAATCAGGCACATACGAATACCAAAACATGTAGGTAAAACATCGTATCCATCATAGAGCAAACAAAGTAAGGAAGCTACTATGCTCTTACTGTACTAGAAGAATTCATACTTCTTTCACTGTATTATAACCAGAGGAACAGTTATACAGCCGCTTTGTCAAATATTTACACGGCTTTCTATACCCATGAACGCACACAGTTCATAAATAACAATTTGCACTTTGTTGTTACCTACAGCAAGTCCAACCCGTATGTACAGTGAAGCTCTATTGTTGCTATTTCTAGAATTCAAACAGCAGGAAGAGAAAAATTCATTCCTTTAATTATTTCAATAAGAAACACCCATTTTCTTCAAACACAACAAGAATTACTCAAGTTGAGTTCTTTTTAGAATGACAACGCAAAATCAGAGATCACACGAATCATTTCATCCTTCCGTTTGTACAAAAAAACACAGCACTCAGAAAACAATCTAAATATCACTATTACTTCCATCAAACCGAACCCATAATGCTCAATGAAACCTAATCACCATTTCTTTAGAATTTTAAAATAGCAGAAAGAAGAAGAACTCGTTTCCTTAATAATTTCAGTAAAGAAACAATCATTTTCTTCAAAATGTAAGAAGAACACCCAAGTTGTGTTTATTTTATAATGACAGCTCAACCGGAGAGGTGACAATAGAACGATTGTTCATCAATGTCAAAACAACTTACAAGAATGTACAATTTCATTCAATAAACCCATTTGCAAAGAAATACCCATTCGAGTTCTTTCTCAACAGTCATTTCAACCTGAAAATCTCATTCTCCTATTTCACATTGATGCGTAGAACTCAAAAATGATTCACACACAGCTAAGTATTCATAAGCACAATTTCATAATATAAAGAACGAATCCCCAATATTGTCGAACAAATCAACACAAAGCATGATCCATTGTATTTTCAACTCAATAATTATGCAAAGAAAGTTTAAGTCACAACAGCAAAGAAAAATGACTCTGCCTAAAATCATCTCAATCATAACAGCAAAATTGAATAAACCCAAAAACCTCCTCATCAGAAGAGCAGGGTTGTTTTAATGATACGATTAAGCAAAAGCAAGCAGTTTAAAGAGAAGGGCTTAACATTCCTGAAATTTTTCCTTGAAGCTTGAAGAAAACCACGCCTACTGGAGTTGTTTCCTTCCACGGCGATAGTAGTAAAGCTTCCCAAACAATCACCTACCTCTACAGGCTCAAAATAGCCTTAGATTTTCCAAAGAAAACAGAGATAATAATCAAACACAGCTGGTTCGACAGAACCGTGAAGAAACCAAATGCAGAGCAACTTCCAAAAACCTGAAAGAACACAATTACCAACAAAACTTCCTCAATCCTCTTTCCAAGGTGGGCTGGTTGCGAAGACCAAGACAATTAACGCATTGAAGGCTCTGCCTTTTTCCTTTTTCCTCACGCCACCGCCGACTCGGGTTGGTGAATTTCCAAATTTCAAATTTTGCATGAAATCAAAGTTTAGTCTCATGGCTAACTGGATGCCTCTATCTTTTCCTTGTTCCCACCAAATTTGGCGCTACACATGTCAGGACCTCATTCATTGCCCTATTAAATTTCCTACCATCCTTCCTTATCCTTTCCATCCACATGGGTCTGTACGTCCCCTTCCTTAGGTTAGGATTAGTTTAGGATTTTTAATAATGTTCATATCTAGGTCATTCGCCTAGTTCATAGGTTAATAGGATTTAGATCTATTTTCACCCTTATAAATTTAAAAATCCATATAGGATAGTAGTTAGGGTATAAGGTAGAACTTAGGGGTAGGTTAGGGTCTAAGCCCCTAATACTTAATTAATCAATTTACATACCAGATCTTTCCACCTGACCGTTATATTAACATTAAGCAGAACATTTCGTCCCGCATTCCAAATACCTAAGCCACCCGCATCCAGGCCTTTGTCGCCTTACGTGGTCTAGCGTTACAACAGTGTATGGTTCGAGAATCAAACCTTTTCCATTGGCATCTACGTGCTAGATATTCGTACCTGAAATCAGGTGCTACAATATTTATATCAACCTTCAGTCTGGTTTAAAAGTAAATCGACAAAGCGATTACAAGAAGGCCACAACATACCTTGGATCAATGGAATTGATTCAAGGTGTGCTGTCAATCAGCAAATAGATATCAAGTGTTCATTGTTCGTGGTCCATGGATGAGGGTTTGATGTTTTGGTTTATGAGTTTAGGGTTTCGTGGTTTTGGTTTAGGGTTCACGGTTCAAGGTATAGGGTTTATTGTTTAGTGTTTAGGGCCTAGAGTTTAGGGTTTAGGCTTCATGTCTCGAGGATAAGGGTTTATAGTTTATGGATTAAGGTTTGGTATTTATAATTTAGGTTTTACATTTTCAAGATTTGGTTTATGGTTTTTGCTGAGGATTTAGGGTTTATATTTTAGGATTTATGGTTTTGCGCTTAGTGTTTAGGATGTTGGGGTTTAGGGTTTTACATTTTCGACTCATGTTTAAGGTTTTAAGGGTCACGAATTTCAAAAAGTCTTGATTTAAAAAATATCCTAATTTTGAAATAGTTAGGATTTCAAAAAGTTGAGATTTTCAAAAATTTGTATTTTTAAAGATTTTGAAAGTGATAAAGTCATGAATTTAAAAAGTTCACAATTTTTTAAAAACTCTTGATTTTTAAAAATTCATAATTTTTGAAAAAGTTACAATTTTATAAAAAGTTTGAATTTTGAAAAAGTAAATATTTTTAAAAAGATAGGATTTTTAAAAAATAGGATATTCAAAATAATTGGGATTTAAAAATCTATTTAGTTTTGTAATTCTCAACTTATTTGAAAATTGTACCTTTTTCAAAATCTTGTTTTTTCTGAAATTCCTAACTATCTCAAAATTCTTAGATTTTTCAAAATCACAACTTTTTTGAAATCCCAACCTTTTCATAATCCTAACTTTTTTGAAAATCTCAACTTTTTAAAAAACACTAAAATTTTAGAAATCAAAATTTTTTAGAATTATGAAATTCTATCTTTTCTAAAATTCCAAATTCTTTAAAATCTTAATTTTTTTGAAATTCACAAGTTTTTGGAGAAAAAGACTTTTCAAAAATCATGACATATTCAAAAGTCCAAAATTTATGACAAATCTAAATATTCAAACTCCCATCTTTTATTTCAAAATCCTGATATTTTAAAAACGTGAGATTTTGAAAACATGTGATTTCAAAAACAACGGACTCAAACAGACACCCGGAGCACAAGTTATGACCTTTTCAATTTCCTACTAATTTTAGTGCATCACTACATTTATTAAATCTTGACTCTTTTGAAATTATAACGTTTTTGAAAATATCATATTTTTCAAAAATCGTAACTATTTCAAAAATTGTGACGTTTTCGGAAATATAATTTTTTTCAGAAATCACAACTTTTTAAAAATTCCTGAATTTTCTAAAATCTCAAGTTTATCAAAAACGCCAACTTTCTTGAAAATCCTTACTTTTTAAAAAATTATTATTTTTTGAAAACCACATATATTAAAAATCAGCGCTTTTAGGAATATCCTGACTTTTTCAAAATCCCAATATTTTCCAAAATCTTAACTTTTTTGAAAATCCCGACTTTTCAAAAATCTTGACTTTTTTGAAAATCTTCAATTTTACAAAATCATGAATATTTGGAAAATCTCAATTATTTTAAAGTCTTGTCTTTTCAAAAATCCTAACCTTATTTAAAATGTCAAGTTTTACAAAAATCTTGACTTTTTCAAAAATTTAGACTCTTCAAAAATGGGAAAATTTGAACTTTTAAAAAATCCTAACTTTTTCAAAATATTCATTTTTCAAAAACCCCAACTTGTTTGAAAATCTGAACAATTTCAAAGTCCCAACATTTTAAAAAAAATTGTAACTTTTTCAAAAGTCGTGACTTTTTTTTATAATCTTAAAATTTTGAAAATCCTCACTTTATCAAAAATCTTGACTTTTTGAAAATCCCAATTTTTTCAAAATACCAACTTTTTGCAAATCTTACCATTTTATGGTTTCTAGGTTGACGGTTTAGGGCTCGGGGATTTAGTGTTTAGGGTTTAAGGATTAGGTTTATAGCTAAAGGCTAGGGGTTCAAAGTTTATTATTTAGGGTTGAGGATTTAATATTTAAGATTTAGGGTTTAGTATTTAGGATTTAGCATTTAAGGTTTTAGGGTTTAAGACTCAGAATTTAGGGTTTAGGGTTTATAGGGTATAGGGCTCATAGTTTAGGGTTTAGGGCGTAGGGGTTAAGGTTTAGGGTTTAGGTCTTAGTGTTCGTTGTTGAGGGTCCATGGCTCGGGGTTCAAGGTTCGGGGTTATGAGTTTAGGTTTTAGGGTTTAGATATCTAGCTAAAGGTTTAGGGTAAAGGGTTTTTCCTTAGGACTCACATTTCAAGGTATAGGGTTTAGGGTAAGGTATAAGGCTTTAGGGTTCACTTTTTAGGGTTTAGGTCTTAGGGTTTAGGGTTAAGGTAACATGGCTCAAGGATGGGGTTTAGCATTTATGGTTTAAGGTTTGGGGTTTAGAGTTTAGGTTTTACAATTTAGGGATTTGTGTTTATGGTTTATGGTTGAGGGTTTAGGGTTTAGTGTTAAGGGTTTATGGTTTAGGATTTAGGGTTTTAGGCTTAGTATTTAGGATGTTGGGGTTTAGGGTTTAATGTTTACGACTAAAGTTTCAGGTCTAGGGGTCATGATTTTGAAAAAAGTCATGATTTTAAAAATATCCCGATTTAGAAATAGTTAGGATTTCGAAATATTCATGATTTTCAAAAAGTTTGTATTTTGGCACATCACTACATTTTTGAAATCTTGAGTCTTTTGAGATTATAACTTTTTGAAAATCCCAACCTTTTTGAAAATCGTAACTATTTGAAAAATTGCGACGTTTTCGAAAATCAAAACTTGTTTAGATATCCTGACTTTTTAAAAATTCCCAAATTTTCTAAATTCTCACGGTTCAAGGTATAGGGTTTTGGTTTTAGGGTTAGGCCTAAGCTTTTAGGGTTCATTGTTTAGGGTTTAGGGTTTAAAGCTTAGGGTTAGCATTTTAAGGTTTATTGTTTAGGGTTTAAGGCTTAGGGATCATAGTTAAGGTTTTATTATTTAAGGTTTGGGGTTTAGAGTTTAGGTTTTATGATTTAGGTATTTGAGTTTATGATTTATGGATGAGGGTTTTAGTGTTTAGGATTCAGTTGTGAGGATTTAGGGTTTTGGGCTTAGTGTTTAGAATGTTGGGGTTTAGGGTTTAGCATTTATGACTCAGTTCGACGTTCTATGGTTTAATGGTCAAGATTTTGAAAAAGTCACGATTTAAAAATATCCTGATTTTGAAATAGTTATGATTTCAAAAAAGTCATAATTTTCAAAGAGTTTGTATTTTAAAAGATTTTAAAAGTGATAAAGTCATGAATTTAAAAAGTTCACAATTTAACAGAAAAACTCATGATTTTTTAAAAATTCGTAATATTCAGAAAAGTTGCGATTATATAAGTTGGAATTTTGAAAAGTAAATATTTTGAAAATGTTAGGATTTTGAAACAAATTAGGATAATTAAAATAGTTGAGATTTAAAAATCTCTTTAGTTTTTAATTCTTGACTTATTTGAAAATTCCACCTTTTAAAAAATGTTGTCTTTTTTAAAATCCCAACTATTTCTAAATTCTTGGCTTTTTCAAAATCACGACTTTTTTGAAATCCCAAATTTTGTTCAAAATTCCAACCTTTTTATAATCCTAACTTTTTTGAAAATCTCAAATTTTTCAAAAACACTCAATTTTTTGAAATTCAATGTATTTTAGAATTATGAAATTGTATCTTTTCTAAAATTGAAAATTCTTTAAAATTCATTTTTTTAAAATTCATAACTTTACAGAAAATAATGAATTTTTGAAAAATCATGACATATTCGAAAATCCTAAATTTCTGGAAAATATAAATTATTCAAACTCCCTACTTTTTAAAAAAAATCCTAATATTTTGAAAAAAGCTTAGATTTTTGAAACATGTGTTTTAAAAAATGGACTCAAACGAACATCCGGAGCATAAGTTATGGGCTTTTCAAGTTCTGTTAATTTTAGTGCATCACTACATTTTTAAAAATTTTACCCTTTTGAGATTATAACTTTTTCAAAAATCCCAACTTTTGAAAATCACAACTATTTAAAAATCACAACTTTTGCGAAAAATACAAACTTTTTCAGAAATCGCAACTTTATCAAAATGCCGATTTTTTTAAAATCCTTACTTTTAATAAAAATTATATTTTTTCAAAAATCACAAATATTAAAAATTAGGACTTTTTTCGAATATCTGACTTATTCAAAAATCCCAAAGTTTTAAAAATCTTGACATTTGAAAAATCCCAAGATTTTCCAAAATCTTAGACTTTTTGAAAATCCGACTTTTTCGTAGATACTCATTCACTTTTAAAAATCACGACTTTTTTGGAAACTATCAAATTTTTTAAAATCTCGTGTTTTCAAAATTTCCAACTTTTTTGAAAATATCAAGTTTTTCAAAAATCTTTACTTTTTAAAGAATCCAGACTCTTCAAAAATATTGAGTCTTCAAAAATGCGAAAATCCCAACTCTTTTGAAAATACCAACTTTTCAAAAATCTTGACTTTTTTGAAATATTCATTTTTTTGAAAACCCCAACTTGTTTGAAAATATTAACATTTTAAAAGTCCCTACATTTTTCTAAATCTCTATGTTTTAAAAATAACAAATTTGTTAAGAAATTGCAACTTTTTCAAAATTCGTGACTTTTTTGAAAATCTCAAGTTTTAGTAAATCCTGACTTTTTCTAAAATCTTTACTTTTCTAAAATCCCACGTTTTTCAAAATACCAACTTTTTCCAAATCTAACTATTTTAAAGTTTCTAGGTCGAGATTTTGGGGCTAAGGAGATTTAGTGTTTATGGTTTAGGTTTTTGGGCTCGTGGATTCGGTGTTTAGGATTTAGTGTTTAGGTTTAAGGATTAGGGCTAAGGGCTCTGGTTTCAGGCTTTAGAGATCAAGATTTAGAGTTTAAGAATTAGCTTTTAGGGCTTATGGTTTTGGGGTTTAGGTTTTGAGGTTTAGGGTTTAGGGTCGAGTTTAGGGCTCAGGTTTTAGGGTTTAGGGTTCTAGGTTTACAGTTGAGGGTTTTACATTTAGAGTTTAGGGCTCATGGTTTATGGGGTTTTAGGGTTTAAGACTCATAATTTAGGGTTTATGAGCAATTAGAGCTTAAGGTTTAGGGTTTATAGGGTATAGGGTGTAGGGGTCAAGGTTTAGGGTCCATGGATCAAAGTTCAAGGTTCGGGGTTATGAGTTTAGGGTTTCAGGTTTAGGTCTCTCACTAAAGGTTTCAGGGTTTAGGGTTTTGGCTTAGGGCTCACGGTTCAAGGTAGAGGGTTTTGGGTTTTAGATTAGACCTAAGGCTTTAGGATTCACTATTTAGGGTTTAAGGTTTAGGGTTAGGGTTTTTAGGTTTTATTATTTACTATTTAGAGCTTAGGGTTTAGGGTTTAGGATTTATGGCTTAGGGATAATGATTTATGGTGTATGGTTTAAGGTTTGGGATTTAAAGTTTAGGTTTTACGATTTAGGGATTTAGGTTTATGGCTAAGTGTTTAGGGTTTAGGATTCAGTGTTAATGGTTTATGGTTTATTATTGAGGATTTAGGGTTTTGGGCTTAGTGTTTAGGATGTTGGGGTTTAGGCTTTAGTGTTTACAACTTAGGTTTCAGGTTTTTAGGGTTTAGGGTTTAGGGTTTAGGGGTCGCGATTTTAAAAAAGTCACGATTTCAAAAATATCCCAATTTTGAAACAGTTAGGATTTCAAAAAGTCATGATTTTCAAAAAGTCTATATTTTCAAAGATTTTGAAAGTGATAAAGTCATGAATTTAAAAGTTCACAATTTTTAAAAACTTATGATTTATAAAAATTCGTAATTTTTGAAAAAGTCACGATTTTATAAAAGTTGGAATTTTTAAAAAGTAAAGATTTTTAAATTGTTAGGATTTTAAAAAAAATAGGATATTCAAAACAATTGGGATTTAAAAATCTCTTCAGCTTGTAATTTTTTTAATTCTGACTTTTTTGAAAACTTCATATTTTTGAAAATCCCAACTTTCTCAAAATTCTTGGCTTTTTCGAAATCACAACTTTTTTGAAATCCCAATTTTTGTTCGAAATCCCAACCTTTTCATAATCCTGACTTTTTAAAAAATCTAACCTTTTCAGAATTTTGAAATTCTATCTTTTTCTAAAATTGCAAATTCATTAAAATCCTAAATTTTTGAAATTCACTATTTTATGGAAAATAATGATTTTTCAAAAAATCATGACATATTCCAAATTCCATATTTTCTGGAAAATGCTGAATTATTTTATTAAAATCCCAATATTTTAAAAAAGTTGAGATTTTAAAAACATGTTTTTAAAAAAACGGACATGCGGAGCACAAGTTCTGACCTTTTCAAGTTCCTACTAATTTTGTCGCATTACTACATTTTTAAAATGTTGACTCTTTTAATATTATAACTTAATTTAGAAATCCCAACTTTTTCAGAAATCGTAACTATTTAAAAAATCACGATGTTTTCAAAAATAATTTTTTAGGAAATCCCAAATTTTTAAGAATTCCTAAATTTTCTAAAATCTCAACTTCATAAAAATGCCAACATTTTTTGAAAATCCTTACTTTTAAAAAAATAATATTTTTTCGAAAATTGCATTCTGAATATACTTGACTTACTCAAAAATCCTTAATTTTTCAAAAATCTTAACATTTTAAAAATCCCAACATTTTCCAAAATTTTGACTTTTCAAAAATCCTTACTTTTTTTGAAAATGTCAAGATTTTCAAAAATCTTGACTTTTTCAACAATCCAGAATATTCAAAAATTCTTATTTTATAAAAATCCAACTTGTTTGAAAATTTGAACATTTTCAAATTCCCAACAATTTTTAAATCTTGATGTTTTCAAAAATAACAACTTTTTTAAAATTGCAACCTTTTCAAAAGTCATGATTTTTGGAAAATCCTGACTTTTTAAAAAATCTTGACTTTTTTAAAATCCCAAGTTTTTAAAAATATCAACATTTTCAAAATTTAACTATTTTAAGATTCTAAGTTGAGGGTTTAGGGCTTAGGGGATTTAGTGTTAAAGGATTTAGGTTTTTGGGCTCATGGCTCGGTGGTTCATGGTTTAGGGTTGAGGTTCGGGGTTTAGCAATCAAGGCTTAGGTTTTAAGAATCATAATTTAGGGTATAGGAACAATTAGAGCTTAAGGTTTAGATTTTATAGGGTATAGGGCTCGAGTTTAGGGTTTAGGGGTCAAGGTTTAGGTCTTAAGTCTCAATGTTCATGTTTTAAGGTCCATGGCTCGGGGTTCGAGGTTTACGGTTATGATTTTAGGGTTTAGGGTTTAGGTTTTTGGCTTAAGGGCTCACAAGTACAAAGTATAGGGTTTAGGCTTAGGCCTAAGGCTTTAGGGCATT
Organism: Taxus wallichiana var. yunnanensis; assembly: GCA_018340775.1. Classification (NCBI taxonomy): domain Eukaryota; kingdom Viridiplantae; phylum Streptophyta; class Pinopsida; order Cupressales; family Taxaceae; genus Taxus; species Taxus wallichiana. The sequence continues at coordinate 236,279,847 of CM031242.1, forward strand.
GTTTAGGGTTTAGGGCTTAGGATTCATGACTCAAAAATCTGGGTTTAGGGTTTATGGTTTAAGGTTTGGGGTTTAGAGTTTATGTTTTACTATTTAGGGATTTGGGTTTATCGTTTATGGGTGAGGGTTTAGGGTTTATGATTCATTGTTAAAGGATTGTGGTTTATGGTTTAGGATTTAGGGTTTTGGGCTTAGTGTTTGGGATGTTAGGGTTTAGGGTTTAACATTTACGAGTCACGTTTCAGGTTTCTGGGGTTTAGGGTTTAGGGGTCGTGATTTTGAAAAAGTCACAATTTCAAAAATATCCCGATTTTGAAATAGTTGGGATTTCGAAAAAGTCATGATTTTCAAATATTTTGAAAGTTATAAACACATGAATTTAAAATGTTCACAAATTAAAAAAAAAAACTAGTGATTTTTTAAAAATTCATAATTTTCATAAAAAAATCAATTTTATAAATAGTTGGAATTTTGAAAAAGTTAATATTTTGACAATGTTAGGATTTTTAAAAAAACAGGATATTCAAAATAGTTCGGATTTAAAAATATCCTAAGTTTTTTTAATTTCGACTTGTTTCAAAATTACACCTTTTTCAAAATCTTAGCCTTTTTGAAAATCCCAACTTTCTCAAAATACATGGCTTTTTGCAAATTATGACTTTTTGAAATCCCAATTTTTAATCGAAATCCCAACCTTTTCATAATCCTTACTTTTTTGAAAATCTCATCTTTGTCAAAAACCCTAAAAAATTTGAAATTCAATTTTTTTAGAATTATCATATTCTATCTTTTTCTAACATTTTAAATTCTTTAAAATCCTAAATTTTTTTAAATTCATAACTTTTTGGAAACTAATGAATTTTTCAAAAATCATGACATATTCAAAATTCTTGAATTTCTTGAAAATATAAATTATTCAAACTCCTGAATTTTTTTTTTGAAAATATTGATATTTTATAAAAGTTGAGGATTTTTTAACATGTGGTTTAAGAAAAAAACGGACTCAAAATAACACTCGGACCACAAGTTATGACCTTTTCAACTTCCCTGCTAATTTTCGTGCATTGCTACATTTTTTTAATCTTGACTCTTTTGAAATTATAACTTTTTGAAAAATCCCAACTTTTTCAAAAATGACAACTATTTCAAAAATCACAACATTTTGAAAATCATAACTTTTTCAGAAATTCCCATCTTTTTATAATTCCTGAATTTTCAAAAATCTCACTTTTATCAAAAGTGTCTACTTTATAGAAAATCCTTACTTTTTAAAAAACTATATTTTTCAATAATCACAAATATTAAAAATTAGGACATTTTCAAATTAATTAACTTATTCAAAAGTCCTAAATTTTTAAAAAATCGACTTTTCAAAAATCCTCACTTTTTTGAAAATTTCACTTTCACAAAATCACAACTTTTGGGAAAGTCTCGTCTTTTCAAAAATCCTAAGTTTTTTGAAAATGTTGAGTTTTTAAAAAATCTTGACTTTTACAAAAATCCAAACTCTTCAAAAATCTGTAAAGCCAAACTCTTTCGAAAATCCGACTTTTTGAAATATACATCCTTAAAAACACCAACTTGTTCGAAAATCTGAACATTTTCAAAGTCCTAACATTTTTTAAATCTTGATGTTTTAAAAAATAATAACTTTGTTTAAAATTGTAACTTTTTCAAAAGTTGTGACTTTTTTTTAAATATCAAGTTTTGAAAATCCCATTTTTTCAAAATACCAACTTTTTCCAAATTGAACTATTTAAAGGTTTCTAGGTTGAGGGTTTAGGGCTCAGATGATTTAGTGTTTATGGTTTAAGTTTTTAGGCTCATGATTCGGGGTTTAGGGATTAGGGCTCAAGGCTCATGGTACAGAGTGTAGGGTACGGGTACAAGGTGTAGGGTTGAGGTTCACGGTTCGGGATCAAGGTTTAGGGTTTAAGAATTAGCTTGTAGTGTTTAGGGTTTTTGTATTTAAGCTTTATGGTTAGGATTTAGGGCTCAATTTTTAGGGTTTGGGGTATGAGGATTACGGTTGAGGGTATTGCATTTAGAGTTTAGGGCTCATGGTTTTCAATTTAGGGTTTATTATTTAGAATTTAACATTTAGGGTTTTAGGATTTAAGACTCAAAATTTAGGGTTTATATGGTATAGGGCTAAGATTTTAGGGTTTAGGTCGTAGGGGTAAGGGTTTAGGGCTTAGGTCTTAGTGGTCATGTTTTAGGGTCCATTGCTCAAGGTTCAAGGTTCAGTGGTTATGAGTTTGGGGTTTAGGGTTTAGGGTTTTGACTTAGGAATCACAATTCAACATATAAGGTTTAGGGTTTACGGTTAGGCTTTAGGGTTCACTATGTAGTGTTTATGGTTTAAGGCTCAGGGTTAGGGGTTTAGGGGTTAAGGTTTAGGCTTCATGGATCAGAGATCTGAATTTAGGTTTTATGGTTTAAGGTTTGGGGTTTAGAGTTTAGGTTTTACGATTTAGGGATTTGGGTTTATGGTTTATGGTTTAGGATTAAGGGTTTTGGCCTTAGCGTTTATGATGTTTAGGTTTAGGGTTTAGCATTTATGACTCATGTTTCAGGTTTTAGGGTTTAGGATTTAGGGGTCACGATTTTGAAAAAGTCACGATTTCAAAATATCTCGATTTTGAAACAGTTAGGATTTTGAAAAAGTCATGATTTTAAAAAGTTTGTATTTTCAAAGATTTTGAAAGTGATAAATTCATGAAACTAAAAAAGTTCAAGATTTTTAAAAAACTCATGGTTTTTAAAAAATCTGTAATTTTTGAAAATGTCACGATTTTATAAAAAGTTTGAATTTTGAAAAACTAATATTTTTAAAATGTAAGGATTTTAAAAAAATTTAGGCTATTCAAAATAGTTGGGTTTTAAAAATCTTTTCAGTTTTGTAATTCCCGACTTATTAAAATTGCACCTTTTTTAAAATCTTGTCTTTTTGAAAATCCCAGTTTTCTCAAAATTCTTGGCTATTTCAAAATCATGACATTTTTGATATCCTAATTTTTGTTCAAAATCCCAACCTTTTCATTATCCTGACTTTTTTGAAAATCTTGAATTTTTCAAAAACCCTAAATTTTTGAAATTGAACCTTTTTAGAATTATGAAATTCTATATTTTTCTAAAATTTTAAATTCTTTAAAATCCTAAATTTTTGAAATTCAAACCTTTTTAGAATTATGAAATTCTATCTTTTTCTAAAATTACAAATTCTTTAAAATCCTTTTTTTTTTAAATTCACAACTTTTTGGAAAATAATGAGTTTTTCAAAAGTCATGACGTATTCAACAAATCCAAAAATTTTGGAAAATATAAATTTTTCAAACTCTTGATTTTTATTTTTGAAATCCTGATATTTTATAAAAGATGATTTTTTGAAACATGTGGTTTCAATAAAAATGGACTCAAATAGACATTTGGAGCACAAGTTATGACCTGTTCAAGATCCTATTAATTTTGGCGCATCACTACATTTTTAAAGCCTAACTCTTTTAAGACTTTTGAAAATACCAACTTTTTCGAAAATTGCAATTATTTAAAAAATCATGACATTTTCGAAAATCAAAACTTTTTTAGGAAATCCCAACCTTTTAAAATTTTGAGAATTCTTTAAAATCTCAACTTTATAAAAAATGCCGACTTTTTTAAAAATCCTTACATTTTTACAAAATTATATTTTTTCAAAAATCACAAATAATAAAAATTGGCACTTTTTTGAATACTCTCAACTTATTCAAAAACCCTAACTTTTACAAAAATCTCAAACTTTTAAAATCCCAACATTTTCAAAAAAATGATTTTTTGAAAATCCCGATTTTTAAAAAATCTTCACTTTTACAAAATCACAATTTTTTAAAATCATGTCTTTTCAAAATTTTAACTTTTTTGAAAATGTCAAGTTTTTCAAAAATCTTGACTTTTTCAAAAATCCAAACTCTTCAAAAATGCAAAAAGCCCAACTCTTTAAAAAATCCCAACTTTTCAAAAATCTTGACTTTTTCAAAATATTCATTTTTCGAAAACATCAACTTGTTTGAAAATCTGAACATTTTCAAAGTCTCAACATTTTTTAAATCTTGATGTTTTCAAAAATAACAACTCTATTTAAAATTGTGACTTTTTCATTAGTCTTGAATTTTTTAAAAATCCCAAGTTTGTGAAAATCCTGACTTTTTCAAAAATCTTGACTTTTTGAAAATCCTAAAATTTTAAAAATACCACCTTTTTCAAAATCTAACTATATTAAGGTTTCTAGGTTTAAGGTTTAGGGTTCAAGGTTTAGGGTTGAGGTTGAGGGTTTAGGGATCAAGATTTAGGGTTTAAGAATTAGGTTTTAAGGATTAGAGTTTTGGTGTTTAGGGTTTGAGGTTTGAGGTTTATGGTTAAGGGTTGTTTACGTTTGGGGTTTAACGCTCGTGGTTTACGATTGGGGGTTTAGTATTTAGGATTTAACTTTTTAAAAATCTCTTCATTTTTGTAATTCCTGATATTCAAAATAGTTGTGACTTTTTTGAAAATATCAAGTTTTTTAAAATCTTGACTTTTTCAAAAATCTTGACATTTTGAAAATCCCAAATTTTTCAAAATACCAACTTTTTCCAAATCTATATATTTTAAGGATTCTAGTTTAGGGGTTTAGGGATCAGGGGATTTAGTGTTTAGGGTTTAGGTTTTTGGGCTCAGGATTCAGGGTTTAAGGTTTATTGTTTAGGGATTAGGGCTCAGGTCTCATAGTTCAAGATTCGGGGTTTAGGGCTGAGGTTAAGGGTTCGGGAATAAAGGTTTAGGGTTTAAGAATTAGGTTTTAGGGTTTTTGGTTTAGGGTTAGGATTTATGGTTTAGGGTTTGGGATTTGAGGTTAAAGGTTGAGGGTTTTGCATTTGAGGTTTAGGGCTTCATGGTTTACGATTGAGGGTTTAGTATTTAGGGTTTTACGGTTTAAGACTCAAAACCTAGGGTTTAGGAGCAGTTTGAAGTTAAGGTTTAGGGTTTATAGCATATAGGACTAAAATTTTAGTGTTTAGGGCATAGGGGTCGGGGTTTAGCACTTAGGTCTCAAAGTGTTCATGTTTGAGGGTCCATGGCTCGGGGTTCGAGTTTGAGGTTATGCATTTAGGGTTTATGGTTTACGTCTTTAGTTAAAGGTTTAGGGTTTAAGGTTTTGGCTTATGGCTCATAGTTCAAAGTATATGGTTTAGAGTTAGGCCTAAGGCAGGTTCACTAATTAGGGTTTAGGGCTTAGGTTTTAGCATTTAGGCTTCATGGCTCAGTAGATCTAGATTTAGGATTTAGAGTTTAAGTTTTACGATTTAGGGCTTTGGGTTTATGGTTTATTGCTGAGCGTTTAGGGTTTAAGATTTAGTTGTAAGGGTTTATGGTTTATGGTTTAGGATTTATGGTTTTGGACTTAGTTTTTAGGATGTTGGTGTTTAGAGTTTAGTGTTTACAATGGAGGTTTCAGGTTTTTAGGGATTAGGGTTTAGGGTTTAGGGTTTAAGGGTCACAATTTTGAAAAAGTCACGATTTATGAAAAATCCAAATTTCAAAATAGTTAGGATTTGAAAAAGTCATGATTTTCAAAGAGTTTGTATTTTCAAAGATTCTGAAAGTGATAAAGTCATGAATTTAAAAAGTTTACAATTTAAAAAAAAAACTTGTGATTTTTTAAAAATTCGTAATTTTCGAAAAACTCGCGATTTTATAAAAAGTTGGAATTTTGGAAAAGTAAAGAGTTTTGAAAATGTTAGTATTTAAAAAAAGCATATTCAAAACATTTGGGATTTAAAAATCTCTTAAGTTTTGTAATTCTAGACTTATTTGAAAATTACACCTTTTTTAAAAATCCCAACTTTCTCAAAAAAATTTGCTTTTTCGAAATCACTTCTTTTTTAAATCCCAATTGTTGTTCAACATCCCAACCTTTTCATAATAATCTTGACTTGAATATCTCAACTTTTCAAAAACCTTAAAAAGTTTTAAATTCAAACTTTTTTAAAATTATGAAATTTTATCTTTTTCTAAAATTGCAAATTCTTTAAAATCCTAATTTTTTTGAAATTCACAATTTTTTATAAATTAATGACATTTTCAAAACTCATAACTTATTGTACTATCTAGAATTTTTAGAAATCTAAATTATTCAAATTCTGACTTTTTCAAAACTCATGATATTTTATAAACGTTAAGATGTTTGAAACATATGGGTTAAAAAAATTGATTCAAACATTACTGAAGCACAAGTTATGACCTTTTCAAGTTCCTTCTAATTTTGGTGCATCACTACATTTTTGAAATCTTGACTCTTTTGAGAATATAACTTTTTCAAAAATCGCAACTATTACAAAAATTGTGATGTTTTCAAAAACTCAAACTTTTTCAGATAACACAACATTTTTAAAATTTCCCAAATTTTCTAAAATCTCAACTTTATCAAAAATATTTAGTTTTTGAAAATCCTTACTTTTTACAAAAATTATATTTTTAAAAAAATCACAAATATGAAAAATTGGGACTTTTTTTAATACCCTGATTTATTCAAAAATCTTGACATTTTTAAAATGTTAACTTTTTTAAATCCGACTTTTTCAAAAATATTCACGTTTACAAAATCATGAAATTTTGGAAAATCTCAAAAAAATTTGAATCCCATCTTTTCAAAAATCTAAACTTTTTTTGAAAAATGTCAAGTTTTTCAAAAATTCAGACTCTTCAAAAATGATAAAAAAACCCAACTCTTTCGAAAATTCCAACATTTCAAAGATTCTAACTTTATTGAAATATTTATTTTGCAAAAACCCAACTAGTTTAAAAATCTGAACATTTTCAAAGTCCCAACATTTTTTAAATCTTAATGTTTCCAAAAATAACAACTTTGTTTAAAATTGAAACCTTTTCGAAAGTCCCGACTTTTTGAAAATTTAAAGTTTTTGAATATCCCAAGTTTTTCAAAAACACATTTTTACTAATCTAACTATTTTAAGGTGTTTAGGTTTAGGGTTTAGGGCTCTGGAATTTAGTGTTTAGGTTTTAAGGACTAGGGCTCTGGGCTCGGGTTAGAGGTTGTGGTTTAGGGTTGATGTACAAGATTTGGGGTTTCGGAATAAGGTTATAGGTTTTACGGTTTTTGGTTTTAGGGTTTAAGATTAGGATTTAGGGTTTTAGATTTTAGGGCTGTAGGATTTTGGGGTTTTAGGGTTTGGGGTTTGAGGTTTACATTTGAGGGTTTTGCATTTAGGGTTTAAAGCTCATGGGTTTATGATTGTGGCTTTCATCTTTAGAATTTAGCATTTAGGGTTTAAGATTCAGAATTTAGGGTTTAGGTGTAATTAAAGCTTACGGTTTAGGGTTTATAGGGTATAGGGCTTAGAGTTTAAGGTTTATAGGGTATAGGGCTCGAGTTTAAGGTTTATAGGGTATAGGGCTCGAGTTTAGGGTTTAAGGTGTAGGGGTCGGGTTTAAGGTTTAGGTCTCGGTGTTCATGGTTGAGGGTCCATGGCTCGAGTTTGAGGTTCAGGTTATGAGTTTAAGATTTATGGTTTAGGTCTTTAGTTTAAGGTTTAGGGTTTTAGGGTTTTGGCTTAGGTCTCACGGTTCCAGTGTATAGGGTTTAGGCTTAGGCCTAAGGTTTTAAGGTTTAAGGATGGGTTAAGGATTTATTATTTAGGGTTTAGGGATTAGGGTTGAGGGTTTAGGTTATTTGGCTCATGGATCATGGTTTATGGTTTAAAGTTTAGGGTTTAGAGTTTATGTTTTATGATTTAGGGATTTGGGTATATGGCTTATGGTTAAGGGTTTAGGGTTTAGGATTCGGTGTTAAGTGTTTTATGGTTTGGGATTTAAGGTTTTGGGCTTAGTGTTTAGGATGTTGGGGTTAAGGGTTTAACATTTACGACTATGGTTCTAGGTTTTAGGGTTTAGGGGTCACGATTTTGAAAAACTCACGATTTAAAAAATATCCCTATTTTGAATTATTCAGGATTTTAAAAAAGTTTATATTTTCAAAGATTTTTAAAGTGATAAAGTCATGAATTTAAAAATTTCACAATTTAAAAAAAACTCCTTATTTTTTAAAAAATCGTAATTTTGAAATAGTCACAATTTTATTAAAAGTTAAATTTTTTAAAAAGAAAGGCTTTTGAAAAAGTTGAGATTTTTTTAAAAATTAGGATATTAAAAATAGTTGGGATTCAAAATTCTCTTCATTTTTGTAATTCCCGACTTATTTAAAAATTGTAATTTTTTCAAAATCTTATATTTTTTAAAATCCCAACTTTCTCAAAATTATTAGCTTTTTCGAAATCATGAATTTTTGAAATCCCAATTTTTGTTCGAAATCCCAACCTTTTATTAATCCTAACATTTTTAAAAATCCCAACTTTTTCAAAAATGCTAAATTTTTTTAAAATCCTGAATTTTTTCAAAGATTATGTTTTTTTCGAAAATTGCAAATATTAAAAATCAAGACTTTTTCTAATATAATCACTTATACAAAAATCCTATTTTTTCAAAAATCTTGACGTTTTACCTATCCCAACATTCTTTTGAAAATCTAAACTTTTCAAAAATACGACTTTTTAAAAAATATTCACGTTTACAAAATCATGAAATTTTTTAAAAAATCAATTTTTTAAAAATCACATCTTCTCAAAAATCCTAACTTTTTTTAAAATGTCAAGTTCTTCAAAAATATTGACTTTTTTAAAAATCTAGACTCTTCAAAAATCCCAACTCTTTCAAAAATCCCAAATTTTCAAAAATCCTAACTTTTTGAAATATTCATTTTCAAAAACCCCAACTTGTTTGAAAATTTAAACATTTTCAAATTCCCAACATTTTTAAAATCTTGATTGATGTTTTCAAAAATAACAGTTTTATTTAAAATTTCAACCTTTTCAAAAGTCGTCACTATTTTGAAAATCCCAAGATTTTTGAAATACCAACTTTTGCTAAATCTAACTATTTTAATGTTTCTAGGTTGAGGGTTTAGGGCTAAGGGGATTTAGTGTTAAATAGTTTAGGTTTTTGGGCTTAGGATTTGGGGTTTAGGGTGTAGTGTTTAGGGTTTACGGATTAAGGAGCAGGGCTCAAGGTTATGGGTTTAGGGTTCAAAGATCAATTTTTAGTGTTTAAGAATTACTTTTTAGGGTTTTGGGTTTTATGTCTTAGGGTTTAAGAATTACTTTTTAGGGTTTTGGGTTTTAGGTCTTAGGATTTAGAGTTTAGGGTTAGGATTTTGGGCTTAGGTTTTAGGGTTTGGGGTTCAAGGTTTACATTATAGGGTTTTGCATTTAGGGTTTAGGTATCATGGTTTACGATTGAGAGAAGCATTTAGGGTTTTAGGGTTTACGAATCAGATTTTAGGGTTTAGGATCAATTAGAGCTTAAGGTTTACAGTTCATGGTTTATGTCTTTAGATTTAAAGGTTTAAGGGTTTAAGGTATCTCATGCTTGAAGGTCCATGGCTCGGTGTTTGAGGTTCCGGTTCAATGGTCTAAGGTTTAAGGGTTTAAGGTTCTAGCTTAAGGCGGTTCAAGGTCAGGTTTAGGGTTTAGGCTATGGTTTATGGTTTATTGTTTGGGGTTTAAGGTTTAGGTCTCTAGCTAAAGGTTTTGGTTTTAGGGTTTAGGGTTTGGCCTAAGGCTTTAGGGTTCACTATTTAGGGTTTAGGGTTTTAGGTTTATTGTTTAGGGTTTACGGTTTAGGACTTAGGATTTAGACTTCATGTCTCAAGAAACAAGCTTTAAGGTTTATGGTTTAAGTTTTGGGGTTTAGAGTTTAGGTTTTGTGATATAGGGATTTGGGTTTAAGGTTTATGGTTTATGGTTGAGGGTTTAGGGTTTAGGATTCAGGTGTTTAGGGTTTATGGTTTATGGTTTAGGATTTAAGGTGTTTTGCTTAGTGTTTAGGATGTTGGGGTTTAGGGTTTAGCATTTACGACTTAGGTTTTAGGTTTTAGGGTTTAGGGGTCACGATTTTGAAAAAGTCACAATTTCAAATAACCTAATTTTTAAATAATTAGGATATTGAAAAAGTCACGATTTTCAAAAAGCCATGATTTTCAAAAGTTTGAATTTTAAAAAATTAAAGATACTTAAAATGTTAGGATATTCAAAACAGTTGGGATTTAAAAATCTCTTCAGTTTTGTAATTCTCAACTTATTTGAAAATTGCACTTTTTTCAAAATCTTATCTTTTTTGAAAATACCAACTTTCTCAAAATTCTTGACTTTTTCAAAATCATGAATTTTTGAAATCCCAATTTTGTACAAAATCCCAACCTTTTCATAATCCCGACAATTTTGGAAATCACAACATTTTAAAAAAACCCTAAAATCTTTTAAATTCAAACTTTTTAAGAATTATAAAATTCTATCTTTTCTAAAATTCAATCTTTTTATGATTATGACATTTTCATGTTCCTATTAATTTGTGTGCATCACTACATTTTTGAAATATTGACTTTTTTGAGATTATAAATTTTTCAAAAATCCCAACTTTTTCAAAAATCGTAACTATTTAAAAAATCACGACGTTTTCGAAAATCAAAACTTTTTTAGAAATCCCAACTTTTTAAAAATTCCTAAATTTTCTAAAATCTCAACTTTATAAAAAAATGCTATTTTTTTAAATCCTTACTTTTAAAAAAACTTGTATTTTTTTCAAAAATCGCAAATATTAAATATATTGAGTTTTTCTAATATTTTGACTTATTCAAAAATCTTATCATTTTAAAAATCCCATAATTTTTGAAAATCTTGACTTTTTAAAAAACTTCACTTTTAAAAATTGTGACTCTTTAGAAAATATCAAATTTTATAAACTTTCGTCTTATCAAAAATCCTATCATTTTTAAAATGTCAAGTTTTTGAAAAACTTGACTTTTCCAAAAATCCAGACTCTTCAAAAACGTGAACTAAAGTGCAACTCTTTTGAAAATCCCAACTTTTTAAAAATCTGAACTTTTTCGAAATATTTATTTCTTGAAAACCCCAACTAGTTTGAAAATATGAATATTTTCAATGTCTCAACATGTTTTAAATCTTAATCTTAACAAAAATAACAACATTGTTTAAAATGGCATCCTTTTCAAAAGTCGTGACTTTTTGAAAATCTCAAGTTTTTAAAATCCTTACTTTTTAACAAATCTTGAGTTTTTGAAAATACCAATTTTTTCTAAATGTAACTTTTTAAGGTGTCCAACTTTAGGGCTGGGGATTTAGTGTTTAGGGTTTAGGTTTTTTGGTTCTTGATTCGGGGTTTAGGGTTTAAGGATTAGGACTCAGAAGCTGAAGCTTCAAGTTCAAGGTTCAGCATTCAAGTATCAAGGTTTAGGGATTAGGAATTAGGTTATAGTTTTTACGGTTTTGGGTGTTAGATTTTAGGGTTTAGGGTTGTAGAATTTTTGGGGTATTAGGGTTTGGGGTTCGAGGTTTTAGTATTTAGGGTTTTAGGAGAAATTAGAACCGAAGATTTAGGGTTTGTAAGGTATAGGTCTCAGATTTTTAGGTTTAGGGAGTAGGGGTCGGGTTTAAGGTTTAGGTCTCAAAGTGTTCATGGTTAATGGTCCATAGCTCAGGTTTTGAGGTTCGAGGTAATGAGTTTAGGGTTTAGGTCTCTAGCTAAAGGTTTAGGTTTTAGGGTTTTGGCTTAGCACACATAGTTCAAGGTATAAGGTTTAGGGTTAGTCCTAAGCCTTTAGAGTTCACCTTTTAAAGTTAAGGGTTTAAGGATTAGGATTAGGGGTTTAGGGTTTATTGTTTAGGGTTTAGGGCTTAGGGTTTAATGTTTAATCTTCAAGGCTTAGGGATCGGGGTTAAGGATTTATGGTTTAAGGGTTGGGGTTTAGAGTTTACGCTTTTTACGATTTAGGGATTTGGGTTTATGGTTTATGGCTAAGAGTTTAGGGTTTAGGAATAAGTGTTAAGGGTTTATGGTTTATGGTTTAGGATATTAGGGTTTATGGTTTAGCATTTATGACTCAACTTTTAGGTTTCAGGTTTAAGGGTTGCGATTTTATAAAAAGTTGGAATTTTAAAAAGTAAAGATTTTTAAAATGTTAAAATTTTCCAAAATATTAGAAAATTCTTGGCTTCTTCAAAATCACAATTTTTTTGAAATCCCAAATTTTTATCGAAATTCAAACTTTTTAGAATTATGAAATTCTATCTTTTGTAAAATTGTAAATTCTTTGAAAAACCAAGTTTATTTAAACTCCCGATTTTTTTCTAAATACCCCGATATTTTAAAAAAATTGAAATTTTTGAAACATGTGGTTTAAGAAAATGGACTCAAACGGACACCCGGAGCACAAGTTATGACTTTTTCAAGTTCCTGTTAATTTTGGCACATCACTACATTTTTGAAATCTTGACTCTTTTGAGATTGTAACTTTTTTGAAAATCCTAACTTTTAAAAATCGCAACCATTTCAAAAATTGTGTCATTTTCGAAAATCTAAAAATTTTCAAATATCCCAAGTTTTTACAAACTTATAAATTTTCTAAAATCTCAACTTTATGAAAAAAGCTAATTTTTTGAAAATTTTTACTTTTAAAAAAATTATTATTTTTGAAAATCTTAAATATTAAAAATTGGGACTTTTTCTAATATCCTAACTTATTCAAAAATCTTAGTGTTTTAAAATCCCAAGATTTTCCAAAATCTTGACTTTTTAAAAATCTCGTCTTTTCGAAAATCTTGAGTTTTACAAAATCATGAATTTTGAAAATCTCAATTTTAAAATCCTCTCTTTCTAAAAATCCTAAGATTTTTAAAATGTCTAGTTTTTGAAAATCTTGACTCTTCAAAAATGTGAAAATCCCAACTCTTTCAAAATACAAATTTTTCAAAAATCTAGACTTTTTCAAAATATTCATTTTTTGAAAACTCCAACTTGTTTGAAAATATGAACATTTTCAAAGTCCCAACATTTTAAAATCTTGATGTTTAAAAAAAAACATTGTTTAAACTTGCAAATTTTTAAAGGACTTATAAAAGTCAAGATTTTTGAAAAAGTTAGGATTTTAAAATTTGATATTTTCAAAAAAAAGTCATGACTTTTGAAAAAGTTACAATTTTAAACCAAGTTGTTATTTTTTTATAACATCAAGATTTTTAAAATGTTGGGACTTTGAAAATGTTCATATTTTCAAACAAGTTGGTGTTTTCTAAAAATGAATATTTTGAAAAAGTCTAGATTTTTGAAAAGTTGGAATTTTCGAAAGAGTTGGGCATTTTGCATTTTTGAAGAGTAAGGATTTTTGAAGAGTCTTGATTTTTGAAAAAGTCAAGATTTTTGAAAAACTTGACATTTTCAAAAAAGTTAGGTTTTTGAAAAGACAAGATATTAAAAACAAATTAAATTTTCCAAAAAGTCATGATTTTTTAAAAGTGGAGATTTTCGAAAAAGTCGGGATTTTCAAAAAGGTCAAGATTTTAGAAAAATTTTGGATTGTTAACACGTCAAGATTTTTGAATAAGTCAAAATATGTGAAAAAGTCTGATTTTTAATATTTGTGATTTATCACTTTAAAATTTTCATTTTAAATTTAGAAAGTTCATTTTAAAAAGTGAAAAATTTAAACTCATGACTTTATCTCTTTCAAAATCTTTTAAAATACCGACTTTTTTAAAATCCTAACTATTTCAAAATCGGGATATTTTTGAAATCATGACTTTTCAAAATCGCTAACCCTAAACCCTATAACCTGAAACACGAGTCATAAATGTTGAACCCTAAACACTAAGCCCAAAACCCTAAATTCTAAACCATAAACCCTTAACATTGAATCCTAAACCATAAACCCAAATCCCTAAATCGTAAAACTTAAACTCTAAACCCCAAACCTTAAACTATAAATCATAAACTCTAAATACTAAACCCTCAATCGTAATCCATGAGCCTTAAACCCTAAATATAAAACCCTCAACCGTAAACCACGAACCCCTTACTCTAAAATCTTGAGCCCTAAATCCTAACCCCAAACCCTAAAACATTATTCTTAAACCCTATACCTTGATCCCAAACCATGAATCTCAACCCTAAACCATTAACCTTGAACCCTAATTCCTAAACCCTAAACACTAAACCCTAAACCTTAAACACTAAATCCCCTGAGCCCAAAACCCTCATGCTAGAAACCTTCAAATAGTTAGATTTGGAAAAAGTTGATAATTTGAAAAACTTGGGATTTTCAAAAATTCAAGATGTTTGAAAAAGTCACGACATTTGAAAAGTCTTAATTTTATACAATGTTGTTATTTTTGAAAACATCAAGATTTAAAAAATGTTGGGACTTTGAAAATGTTAAGATTTTTGAAAGAGTTGGGCTTTTCTCATTTTTAAAGAGTCTAAATTTTTAAAAGTCAAGATTTTTTAAAAACTTGAAATTTAAAAAAATAAGGATCTTTGAAAAGATGCGATTTTTTTAAAAATTAGATTTTCCAAAAAGTCGTGATTTCGTAAAAGTGAAGATTTTTGACAAAGTCTGGATTTTTGAAAAGTCTAGATTTTCAAAAAAGTCAAGATTTTACAAAATGTTGGTATTTTTAAAACATCAAGATTTTTTTAAAAGTCAGGATATTCGAAAAGTACAGTTTTTTAATATTTGTGATTTTCAAAAAAATGTTATTTCTTAAAAAAGTAAAGATTTTCAAAAGAGTCAACATTTTTGATAAAAGGTCAAATTTTAGAATATTAAGGAATTTTTAAAGAGTTAGGATTTCTGAAGAAGTTTTGATTTTCGAAAAGTTATAATCTCAAAAAATTCAAGATTTCAAAATGTCGTGATGTGCCAAAATTAGCAAGAAATTGAAAAGGTAATCCCTATAGCTTGAAACGTGAGCCATAAGCAAAAACCCTAAACCGTAACCTTTTAGCCTTGGACCCTCAACCATGACCATTGAAACCTAAACCCTAAACCCTAAAACTGTAATCCTTATACCCTATAAACCTTAAACCTTAAGCTCTAATTGTTCCTAAACCCTAAATTATAAGTCTTAAACTCTAAAACCCTAAATGTTAAGTACTAAATACTAGACCCTCAATTATAAGCCATAAACCCAAAACCCTAAATGTAAATCCCTCAACCGTAAATTGTAAACCTTGAACCCCAAACCCTAAAACTTGATCCGTGAATCCTAACCCTAAACCCTAAACCTTAAAACCCTAACACCTAGTTCTTAAACCCTAAACCTTGATCCGCGAACCCTAAACCTTAACCCTAAACCCTGAAACCTCAGCCTTGAACAGTAATCCCCAAACCCTAAACACTAAACCCTAAACCCTAAACCCCAAATCTTGAGAGCAAAAACATAAACCCTAAACACTAAATCCCTGGAGCCCTAAACCATCAACCTAAAAACCTTGAAATAGTTAGATTTGGAAAAAATTGATATTTTGAAAAACTTGGGATTTTTAAAATGTCAAGCTTTTGAAAAAGTCAGGATTTTAAAAAATTGGAGGTTTTAAAAAAAGACTCAACTTTTTAAAAAGTTTTAGTTTTAAAAAAGTTAAATTTTTTAAAACATCAAGATTTAAAAAATATTGGGACTTTTAAAATTATAAGATTTTCAAAGAAGCTGGGATTTTTGAAAAATGAATATTTTTAAAAAGTCAAGATTTTTCAAAAATTGGGTTTTTGAAAGAGTTGGGCTTTTCACATTTTTGAAGATTTATGATTTTGAAGAGTTTAGATTTTCAGAAAAGTCAAGATATTTGAAAAACTCAACATTTTCAAAAATGTAAGGATTTTTGAAAAGATGAGATTTTAAAAATTTAGATTTTTCAAAAATTGTGATTTTGTAAAAGTGAAGATTTTTGAAAAAGTTAGGATTTTTGAAAAGTCAAGATTTTTGAAAATGTTGGGATTTTTAAAATGTTCATATTTTTGAAAAAGTCGGGATATTTGAAAAATTCCTAATTTTTGAAAAAATCCATTTTTTAAGAAAGTAAGGATTTTAAAAAAAATCAACATTTTTTATTAAGTTGAGTGTTTAGAATATTAAAGAATTTTTCAAAAGTTGAGATTTCTGAAAAAGTTTTGATTTTTGAAAAAGTTGGGATTTTCAAAAAGTTATTATCTCAAAAGAGTCAAGATTTCAAAAATGTAGTGATGCACCAAAATTAGCAGGAACTTTACAAAGTCATAACGTGTAGTACGTGTGTGCATTTGAGTCTGCAATTTTTGAAACCACATATTTCAACAATCTTAACTTTTTAAAAATATTTTTAAAAAAGTCAAGTGTTCGAATAATTTAGATTTTCAAGAAATTCTAGATTTTTGAATATGTCATGATTTTTAAAAAGATTTTCTAAAAAGTTATGAATTTCAAAAATTTTAGGACTTTAAATAATTAACCCTAACATCCTAAACAAATAACCATAAACCCTTAACATTGAATCCTAAACCCTAAACCCTCAGCCATAAACCATAAACCCAAATCCCTAAATTATAAAACCTTAAACCTTAAACCCTAAACACTAAAAATCTTACCCCTGAGCTTTAAACCCTAAACCCTAAATAGTGAATCGTAAATCCTTAGGCCTAACCCTATACCTTGAACCGCAAGCCCTAAGCAAAAACCCAAAACCCAAAACCCTAAACCTTGAGCCATGGACCCTCAACCATGAACACTGAGACATAAACCCTAAACCCTGACCCCTACACCCTAAACCCTAAACTCTAAGCCCTATACCCTATAAACCCTAAACCTTAAGCTCTAATTGTTCCTAAACCCTAAATTCTGAGTCTTAAACTCTAAAACCCTAAATGCTAAATCCTAAATACGAAACCCTCAATCATAAACCATGATTCTTGAACCCTAAATGTAAAACCCTCAACAAGTAAACCTCAAACCGCATACCCTAAAATCTGTTCCATAATTCCTAACCCTAACCTTAAACCCTAAACCCCAAAACCCTAAAACCTCATTCTTAAACCCTCTAAACCTTGATCTGAAAACCCTAAACACTCAACCTTGAGCCCTAAGCCCTACCCCTAAACACTAAACCCTAAATCGTGAATCATGAGCCCTAAAACCTAAACCTTAAACACTAAATCCCCTGAGCCCTAAACCCTCAACCTAGAAACCTTAAAATAGTTAGATTTGGAAAATTTTGGTATTTTGAAAAACTTGGGATTTTCAAAATGTCAACTTTTGAAAAAGTCAGGATTTTAAAAACTTGAGATTTTAAAAAAAGTCACGACTTTTGAAAAAGTTGCAATTTTAAACAAAGTTATTATTTTTGAAAACATCAAGATTTAAAAAATGTTGGGACTTTTAAAATGTTCATATTTTCAAACAAATTGGGTTTCTAAAAAATGAATATTTTGAAAAACTCAGGATTTTTAAAAGTTGGGATTTTCGAAAGAGTTCGGCTTTTCACATTTTTGAAGGAGTCTGTATTTTTAAAAACTCAACATTCTTAAAAATTTAGGATTTTTGAAAAGACGACATTTTAAAAAGTTTAGATTTTCCAAAAAGTCATGATTTTGTACAAGTTAATATTTTCAAAAAGTAAAGATTTTGGAAAAGGTTGGGATTTTTAAAACCTCAATATTTTTAAAAATTCAGTATTTTTGAATAATTTAGGATATTCGAAAAAGTCCCAATTTTTTAATATTTGTGATTTTCGAAAAAATATAATTTTTTTAAAAATAAGGATTTTCAAAAAGATAGCATGTTTGATAATCATGATTTTTTTGAAAATCCTCACTTTCCAAAAATTATGACTTTTGAAAATCCTAACTTTCACAAAATCATGAATTTTTCAAAATCTCAAAAATTTAAAAAATCCCGACTTTTTAAAAATCCTATTTTTATAAATCTGATTTTTTCAAAAATATTGACATTTTAAAAAATCTTGACATTTTCTAAAAATTGTGACTTTTTCAAAGCTAATGAGTTTTCAAAAATCTTGACATTTTGAAGGTCAAAACCTTTTCAAAATCCCCACTTTTTCAAAATCCTCACTATTTTGAAATCTTGACATTTTCAAAATCCTAAGTTTTTTGATATCATGAATTCTTTTAAATCTTAAATTTTTCAAAATCTCAAATTTGTTCGAAATCCCAAATTTTTAAAAATTCTGACTTCTTAAGTATCCCAACTTTTTGAAGCAATGACTTTTATTGAAATCCCAACTTTTTCTGAAAATCGTGAATTTTAAAAAAATGTGACTTTTTAAAAATAAAATCTTGACTTTGTATATATCTTGATTTTTTCATTCATCCGATCTTTTTCAAAAGTTTCAACTTTTTCAAAATATCTTCCTTTTCAAAAATCCGAACTTATTCAAAAAATAGTGACTTTTTCAAAAAGATGAGATTTTCAAAAATTAACATGGGATTTTCAAAAAGTCGCGACTTTGAATAGTCTGTATTTTTTAAAAACACTAAATTTTTTGACATTAAGACTATTTCAAAAATCACATTTTTTAAAATAAATTTGTAACTTTTTTTAAAATCTTTATTTTTTAAAAATCTAGAGTATATTGAAATCTCAACTTTTTTCGAAAATCCTACCAAAATTTTCAAATCCCCTAACTTTTATGAAATCCTGAATTTTTCTAAATCTTAACAATTTTGAAATCTCAACTTTTTCAAAATCCTAAATTTTCTAAAATCCAAAACTCTTGACTTTTTCGAATATATATATATATATTGTTAAATCTTGACCTTTTTAAAAATATCTCGGGTTTTGAAATATCGAATTTGAAAAAGTCAAGATTTTCAATTTTTTTGTTTTGAATTATCAGGATATTCAAAAATGTAGTAGGTATACGGGTTTCTAGAAAATGTCAGGATTGTAAAAAAATTGATTTTCAAAAAATTCAGAATTTTTGACAAAGTGTAGGGTTTTTAAAAATTGAGGTTTTAAAAAGATTGGTATTTTTAAAAATATCATGATTTTTAAAGGGTTTATAAGGCTTTAGGGATTTAGTATTTATAATTTAGTTTTTGGGCTCAATGTTTTGGGTTTGGCTTTATTATTTTGTGTTTAGGTTTTAAGGTTTAGTTTTTAGGTTCTAGGGCTTAGGGGTTAGGGTTTAGGATTTATGGCCTGGTGGTCTATGGATATGGGTTTGAGGTTTAGAGTTATGTGTTTAGGGTTTAGGGATTTGGCTCAGTGGTTTAGGCTTCATGGTCTAAGGTTAAGGGTTTAGGGCTTAGGGTTAGGCCTAAGGCTGTAGGGCTCAAGGTTTAGGGTTTATGGTTTAGGGTTTAAGTCCTGTGGTTAAGTATTTAGGGTTTATATATTAGGATTTAAAGCTAAGGGTTCAGCATTTCAGTGGCTTAGGGCTCGGGGCTCAAGGCTCGGGTATATGAGACCAAGGTTTAGGGTTTATGGATTAAGTCTCGTGGTTTAGGGTTTTAGGTTTGGGGCTTAGAGTTTAGCTCTTAGGGTTATGGTTTAGGATTCGATTTTAAGGGTTAAGGGTTTGGGTTTAGGTTTAGGGCTCGTGGTTTAGTGTTGAGGGTTTATGGTTTAGGTTTTTCATCTCGGGGTTTAAGGTTTAAGGTTTAGGGTTTATGACTTAGGTTTAACATTTAAGGTTTAGGCATCACAATTTTTGAGAAATTCACAATTTTAAAAAATTTCGATTTTGAAACAATTAGTTTTTTAAAAAAGTCACAATTTTTTAAAAGGCTGAGTTTTGAAAGGTTTTCAAAGTGATGAATGCATGAATTTAAAAATTCAATTTTAAATAAAAAACTCATGATTTTTGAAAAATTCATAATTTTGGAAAAAGTCACGATTTTATAAACAGTTAGAAGTTTGAAAAAGTTGAGAATTTGAAAATGTTAAAATTTTCTAAAATTTAGGATTTTCAAAAAAGCTAGTATTTAAAAGATCCCAACTTTTTAAAAAATCTTTAGGTTTTCAAAAAAGCTGGGATTTAAAAAATCCTTACTTTTTCAAAAATCTCTTCAGTTTTGTAATTACTAACTTAAATTGTGAATTTTTTAAAAAAATCTTGTCCTGTTTAAAAATCCTAACTTTTTCAAAATTCCTTGCTTTTTTGAAATCACAATTTTTTTCAAAATCCTAACTATTTCTTAATCCTCGACGTTTTTGAAAATCTCGACTTTTTCAAAAATAGCAACTTTTTCGAAAAGCCAACTTTTTCATAATCCTAACTTTTTTGAATATCTTGAATTTTTAAATAATCCTAATATTTTGAAATTCTAACTTTTCTAAAATCACAATTTTTTCAAAAATCACAATTTTAAAAAAAAATCCCAATTTTTTAAAAATAATATACTTTTTTCAAAATCTAGACTTTTCGAAAATTCATACTTTTTAAAAATCTCCATCTTTTCATAAATCTAAAATTATTCGAAAATCATGATTTTTTCAAAAAATCCCAACTTTTTTTAAAATCTTGTGTTCGGAATCTTGTATTTTTCAAAATTACAACTTTTCATAATCCCGACTTTGTTAAAATCTGTATTTTTTGAAATTAGTGACTTTTTCAAAAAAAAATTTAAAAAAATCATGACTTATTCAAAAATCCAGACTTTTTGGAATACCTAATGTATTCAAACTCCTAACCATTTTTTTGAAAACCCTAATTTTAAAATTGTGACTTTTAGATATACATCATTTTTCTAAAATCTTGAATTTTATAAAATCCCAATTATTTTTAAATCCCTACTTTTTTGAATTCCAATTTTTTTGAAAACCCAAAGTGTTTAAAAATTCAGAATTATTTGAAATCCCAACTTTTAAAAATCTCAATCTTTTTGGAAATCTTTTTCAAATCTAAACATATTTAAAAATCCTGACTTTTATAAATATCAACTTTTTGAAATCTTAAATTTTGCAAAAACTTGAATTTTTCTAAAATCCAAACTTTTCAAAAATCGACATTTTTAAATATCAATTTTTTAGAAGTCAAGACTTTTGAAAAAGCTCCGATTTTGAATAGTAAGGATATTCGAAAGAGTAGTAACTATTTTTTTAAAATCCTAAATTTATTAAAATTTGGAGTATTTTTAAATCCCAATTTTCTTTAAAATCCCTACTTTTTCAAAAATTCCATCCACTTTTTTGAAATCCCAACATTTTTGAAATCTTAACTTTTTCAAATTTCCTAACTTTTTGAAATCTTGAATTTTTAAACTCTTGACTCTTTAGAAAATCCAAACTTTTTCAAAATCTTGACCTTTTCAAAAATCCTTGATTTTTTGAAATATCAAATTTGAAGAAGTCAAGATTTACAAAAAGTTTTGATTTTGAATAACCAAGATATTGGAATGTGTAGTAGGTATTTTTAATAATCATGATTCTAAAAAAGGTTAAGATTTTAGAAAATTCTGGATGTTTGAAAAAGTCTGGTTTTTGACAAAGTTTACATTTTTGAAAAAGTCAGGTTTTCAAATAAATCGATATTTTAAAAAATATTGCGATTTTTAAAAAATTGTGATTTTTAAAAAGTGGTAATTTTTTTAAATGTTAGGGTTTAGAGTTTAAGGTTTAGTGTTTTAGCTCGGGGTTTGAGCTTTAGGGCTCAAAGTTTAGGGAGTAGGGGTTATACATGATTTAGTGTTTATGTCGGGGTTTAAGGTTTAGGGTTTAGGGTTGAGGGTTCGGGGTTCGTGGTTTAGGGTCTACACATTAGGGTTCAAGGTTAAAAGTTTAGGGCATAGGGTTCAAGTTTAGTGTTTAGAGTTTAGGGTTAGACCTAAGGAGTTAGGGTTCACAGTTTAGGGTTTATTGTTTAAGGTTTAGGGCTTAGGGGCAGGGTTTAAGGCTTATGGATTAGGGTTTAGGGTTTATGGATTCGGTCTTGGGGTTTTAGGTTTCAAGTGTAGGATTTATGGCTTAGCGTTTAAGATTTAGGTCTAAGGGTTTAGTGTTTAGGTTTCAATGTTAAGTGTTTAGGGTTTGGGTTTTAGGTTTTTAGAATCAGGGATTAGGGTTTAGGAGTCACGTTTTCTTAAAATTCACAATTTCAAGAAAGTACAAATTTTGAAACAATTAGGATTTGAAAAAATAATTACAATTTTTAAAAAGTATGGGTTTTGAAATTGACGATGTCACGATTTTAAAAAGACACAATTTTTAAAAATCTCTTGATTTTGAAAAATTCATAAATTTTGAAAAAGCCACGATTTTATAAAAAGTCATAATTTTGAAAAAGTTGAGAATTTGAAAATTTTAGGATTTTTCAAAAGTTGAGATTTATTAAATTCCAACTTTTAAAAAATCCTTACATTTTCAAAAATCTCTATAGTTTTGTAATCCCCCTTCTTTTTTAAATTCATGCGTTTTTTTAAAATCCTTACTTTCTCAAAATTCAATATTTTTCCAAATTCTCAAATTTTTTGAAAGCTGATTTTTCCAAAATCTGAAATTTGTTATAATATTGACTTTTAAAAAAATCTTAACGTTTTCAAAATTCTTGCCTTTTTCAAAATCACAAATTATTCAATTTTTGTTTCAAAATCCAAACTTTTTCATAATCTTTAATTTTTGAGACTCTCAACTTTTTCCAAAATTATAAATTTTTAGAAATTCTAACTTTTTAAATTTATGAAATTCTTCTAACTTTTTTTAAAATCACAAGTTTTTTTAAATTCCAATTTTTTTTTTCAAAAAATGTACTTTTTAAAAATCCACACTTTTAAAAAATCTAGACTTTTTCAAAAATTTAGACTATTCTAAAATGTGGACCTTTTTAAAAATCTTGACTTATTCAAAAATTTGGATTTTTTCAAAAATATTGAATTTTTTGAAATCTTGTGCTTTCTAAAAATTTAGACTTTGTAAAAAAATCTTGTCTTTTCAAAGTTCTTGAATTTTTTTAATTCCTTATTTTTCAAACATCCTCCCTTTTTAAAATCTCATTTTTTTTTTAAAATATTGACTTTTTCAAAAATCCAGTTTCTGCAAAAATCTTGACACTTCCAAAATCCCGACTCTTTCAAAATTCCCAACTTTTTGAAAACCCTAAATTTTAAAAATAATTATTTTGGAAAACTCTAAATTGTTCAATAATCTTTCTAAATTCTCAACTTTTTCAAACATCCTACCTTTTTTGAAATCAAGTTTGTTTTTTAAATCTTGATTTTTTCTAAAATCCAAAACTGTTAACTCTTTTGAAAAATTTTCTTTTGTCAAAACCTTGTATTTTTGAAATATTAAATTTTAAAAAAGTGAAGATTTTTGAAAATTTGTGATTTTGAATAGTCAGGATATTAAAAAAAGTAGTATGTATTTTGATTAATCGAGATTCTAGAAAAATTTAGGATTTGAGAAAAGTTCGTATTTTTGAAAAATTTAGGATTTTGACGATGCTTAGATATTTAAAAATTAATGTTTTCAATAAAATCAGTATTTTGAAAAAATGACGATTTTCTAAAAACTTGAAATTCTTTATAAATTTATGATGCGGGAGCATAACTTGCAGAGGCCATAACTTTTGATCCGACCGTTGGATCGTCCTGAAATTTTACAAGGTGGTAGATATACATTAGTACTATGCTGGGGTCAACTTTGCATGCAAGGTTGTGCTCATTTTGGCATGTTTTCGGGCTCAGATTCCGTCATCTAGTGGCCTAAAATTGGCTCGAATGTTTTTTCCGCTTTTGACTAGGTCTTAGAACTTTAATAACTTTTGTTGTGCTTGTCAGAATAAGTCCAAATTTCGCGTGAGCCCTAATTTATGAATGCATATTTGGCACGCAAATTTTGGGGTCAATCCGAGTTGTTTTGCATTTTAGGGTTTTTGGCATTTTAGGGTTTTAGAGTAGTCTTGAAATAAAAGGAGAATTGTAATGATGTAATAGATCAGTGTGAATTCCAGAATGAGAAGTAAGCTATTGTGAAACTCCTGGTTTTATTTGCAAAGCTGTTTATGTGTGTTTTTGGAGGTATTTCAACCTCTTGCAGCTGGATTCACATCAATTTAGGGCTCAATGTTTAAGGTAAGGGATTTAGTGTTTAGGGCTTTAAGTTTTTAGCTTCATGGTTCGGGGTATAGGATTTAGTGCTTTGGGTTTTTGTTTTAGGGTTTATGTCTCGAGTTTAGGGTTGAGGGCACACGGGGTTCATGGTCTATGGATCAACATTTAGGGTTTGGGGTTATGAGTTTAGGGTTAATATCTCCAAGCTTAAGGTTTAGGCTTTTGGCTTGGGGCTTAGGATTTAGGGTTCTGGGGTTCGGGGTTTATGGTTTAGAGTTAGGCCTAAGACTTAAGGGTTCACGTTTTATGGTTTAGGGTTTAAAGTTAAGGGTTAAGGGTTTCAGGTTTAATGTTCGGGCTTAGAGTTTAGAGATTAGAGTTTTGGGTTTCGGGTTTATTGTTTAGGATTTAATGTTAAATGTTTAGTGTTTGGGGTTTAGGTTTTAGGGTTTATGGCTCAAGATTTTAAATAAAGTTAGGATTTTAAAAGAGTTTAGATTTAGGGCTCGGGGATGAGGGTTTAGAGTTTCAAGTCGAGAGTTTGGGGTTTAGTGCTCGGGGTTTAGGGTTATGGTTTCATTCGGGCTTATTGTTTAGGGTTGAGAACTTAACATTCAGTGTTTAATGTTTAGGATTTACTGCTCATGCTTTATAGTTGAGGATTTAACATTTAGGGTTTAGGGTTTAGAAGTAATTAGGGATTAATTTTCAAGGTTTAAGGATAAGAGTTTAGGGGTTAGGGTTTACGGGTTGAGGTACATGGTTTAAGGTTTAGGGTTAAGAGCTTATGGATCACATTTTAAGGTCCAGGGCTTAGGGTTCATGGTTCAGGGTTTAGGGTTCATGTCTTTGGGATCAAGGTTTAAGATTTAAATTTTGGCTTAGGGCTTAGGGTTTAGGGTTTATTGTTAGGCATAAGGCTTTAGAGTTCACGATTTAGGGTCTAAAAATTTAGGGCTCATGGATTAGGGTTTAGGGTTTAGGATTTATGGATTAGGTCTTGGGGTTTTTAGGGCTTAGAGTTTAGAGTTTTCGGTTTATGGTTTAGGGCTCATGATTTAGGTCTGGGATTTAGTGGCTAGGATTTAGGTTTTAGGGCTATGGTTTTTGGATTAAGGTTTAGGGTTTAGGAGTAATGATTTTTTAAAAGTCATGATTTTTAAAAGTTAAGATTTTGAAATAGTTAGTTTCAAAAAAGTCACAATTTTAAAAAAGTTTGGATTTTGAAAGTGATAAAGTCTTGAATTTAAAAAAGTTATAATTTAAAAAAGAACTTATGATTTAAAATCCTAATTTTTTGGAAATCTCGACTCTTTCAAAAATTCAAATTTTGATATTTTAATTTTTTTTAAATTTGGTAAATTTTTAATTTTTGTAAAATCGTGACTTTTTAAAATCATAATTTTTTAAATCCCAAACTTTTAAAAGATATCTACTTTTTAAAAATTCCAACATTTTCAATAATCATGACTTATTCAAAAATATCAATTTTTCACAAATCTTGGGTTTTACAAAATGTTGACTTTTCAGAAATCACAACTTTTTTAAAAATCCCAGCTTTTTATAAATTTTGATTTTTTAAATTCTTGACTTTTTAAAAATAATCATTTTTTCCAAAAAGTTTTCTTTTTTAAAATCATGACTTATTCAAAAATCCCTATATTTTGTAAAATATAAATTTTTCTAATATCTTGTGTTTTCTAAAATGTTGAGTTTTTCCAAAATCTCTACTTTTTTGAATTCTGAATTTTTGAAATCCCAACTTTTTAAAAACTTCGTAGTTTTTGAAAATTCTAATTTTACAAAATTGTAACTCTTTTTGAAATTATGATATTTTTATAATCGACTTTTAAAAAATGCAAAGTTTTTAATCATACTATCTTTTCAAATATACAAAATTTCTGGATAATCTTTATTATTCAAAATCCCACCTTTTTGAAAATTCCAACTTTTTTAAAATCCCAACTGTTTTGAAAATCTTGACTTTTAAATATGTGAGATTTTTGAAAAGTTCGGGTTTTAGAAAAAAGTTGTGATATTGAAAAAGTCATGATTGTATTAAAATACCAATTTTTTCAAAAATCCTCACTTTTTAAAAAAATATTTACTATTTCAAAGATTTTGACTATTCTAAAAACCTCAAAATTGCAATTTTTTTAAAAATCCAACTTTTTCAAAAATTCTGGGTTTTTCGAAATTTTAATTTTTTGAGAACCTTTATTTTTCAAAAATTATATGTTTTATAAAAAAATTGACTTTTTAAAATTCTGACTTTTTGAAATCTCAAAATTTTGTAAAATTCCATTTTTTTGAAAAACCTAGAGTTTTTCAAAAATTGTTATTATTTAAAATTCTATTTTTTTAAAATATCAACTTTTTTTTGAAAATATCTACATTTTTGAAATCTTGATTTTAATGAAATTGTAGCTTTTTAGAAATCTCTACAATTTTGAAATCTTGTTTTTGATGAAATTCTATATTTTTTAAAATCTCAACTTTTTTGTGAAAAATGTGACTATTCAAAAACTCATGATAATTTCAAAATGTGAGTCTTTTTCAGAAATCCTGACTTTTTAAAAATTCCCAAATTTTCTAAAATCCCAACTATTTTGAATATCCTTCCGTTTTCCATTTTTTTAATTTAAAATCGTGACTTTTTCAAATATCCCATCTTATTTAAAAATCTTGATTTTTTAAAAAATTATGATGTTTTAAAAATTCCATGATTTTCCAAAATCTTGACTTTTTTAAAAATCTTGTCGTTTACAAAATCATGAATTTTTGGAAAATTTTAATTTTTTAA
Source organism: Taxus wallichiana var. yunnanensis (assembly GCA_018340775.1). NCBI lineage: Eukaryota > Viridiplantae > Streptophyta > Pinopsida > Cupressales > Taxaceae > Taxus > Taxus wallichiana. The sequence goes on from CM031242.1 coordinate 236,306,573, forward strand.
AATCCAGACTTTTCAAAAATCTGACTTTTTTAAAATCTCAAATTTTTCAAAAATCACGACTTTTTCAAAAATCCCGACTTTTCAAAAAACCTTACTCTTTAAAAATCCTCTTTTAATTTGGAAAATCCCAAATTTTTAGAAATCCTAACCTTTTCAAAATTCTTGACTTTATCAAAATATTAATTTTTTGAAAACCCCAACTTATTCCAAAATCATAACAATTATCAAGTCTCGACATTTTTCAAATTCTGATGTTTTACAAAGTAAACATTTTTTCAAAAGTTGTGCCTTTTTCAAATCTCAATTTTTTAAATCGACATTTTAAAAAAGCTAGACTTTTCAAAAAATTGATATTTTGAAAATCCTAAGTTTTCCAAAATACCGACTTTTTCAAAATCTAAGTATTTTAAGGTTTTCAAGTTTAGGATTTACTTGCTTAGGGGATTTAGTGTTTAGGTTTTAGGGTTCAATTTTAGGGTTTAGGGTTTAGGATTTATGTTTTTGGGCTTAGGGTTTAGGGTTTATGTTTGAGGTTCGGGGTTCAAGGATCAAGGTTTGGGTTTAAGGTTTAAGAATTAGGTTTTACAATTTAGTATTTAGGCTTTTGGGTTTAGTGCTTAATGTTAATGCTTTAGGGTTTAGAGTTTAGCATTAGGGTTTAGAGCTAAGGGTTTAGGATTTTGGGTTTGAGGATTAGGGTTAGGGGTTCAAGGTTTACGGTTGAGTGTTTAATTTTTAGGATTTAGCATTTAGAGTTTAAAACTTAGGACTTCGGGTTTATACTTTAAGGCTCGAGAATTAAGGGTTTAGGGTTTATTGTTTAAGTTTTAGGGCTCATCAAACAGGTTTAGGGTTTGTTGTTTAAAGTTTATGGTTTATGGTTTTGGGCTTAGGTTTAGGGTTTAGGATTCAATGTTAAGGGTTTATGGTTTATTGCTTAGGATTTAGGGCCTAGGGTTTAGGATTTAGATTTCTAGGCTCAGGTTTAGGGTTTAGGATTCAATGTTAAGGGTTTATGGTTTATTGCTTAGGATTTAGGTCCTAGGGTTTAGGATTTAGATTTCTAGGCTCATGGTTTGGGGTTTATGATTTAGGAGGTTTTAGAGTTTAGGGTTTAGGAGTTATGTTGTTTGAAAAAGTCATGATTTCAAAAGTGTCCCGATTTTGAAATAGGCAGGAATTCAAAAAATTCATGCTTTTAAAAGGTTGACAATTTTAAAAAAAACTCGTGGATTTTGAAAAATTCATAAGTTTTGAAAAAGTCACGGTTTTATAAAAAGTCAAAAATTTGAAAATGTCAAGATTTTGAAAATGTTAGGATTTTCAAAAAAGATGGGATTTAAAAAAACTCTAAATTTTTTTAATACCTGACATTTTTAAAAAATCCTTTCATTTTTTAAAATCCTAACTTTTTTTAAATTCCTATCTTTTTGAAATCCCAACTTTTTTGAAAATCTTGACTTTTTCAAAAATACTAGTTTTTAAAAAATTCTATTAAAATTAAGAAATTATAAGTTTTTCTAAAATTGTTATTTTTAACATAGATTTTGTTTTAAAATCCGAAATTATTTTAAAATAATTAGTTTTTTCAAAATCCAAACTTTTCAAAAACCTAGAATTTTTATATAATTTAGACTATTCAAACAGATTTTAAAAAATCTTAACTAATTGAAAAGCCTCATTTTTAAAAAAATCCCAAATTTTTTGAAATCTTTAATTTTTCGAAATATTGAATTTTCCAAAATAGCAACTTTTTCAAAATCCTGACTTCTGTAAAATACTATTTTTTAAAAATTTGTGAATGTTTCTAAAGTATTAAATTTTTAAAAAATCTTTGACTTTTTTTAAAATTATGACTTGCTATAAAATCTGAATTATTGCAACTCCTGACTTTTTTTCGGAAAAGTTGAGATTTGTCATAGTAAAATTTTTTACAACAAATCCTGACATTTTTTAAACTCCCAATTTTTTTTAAAAATGTGTCTTTATAATATTTATTGTTTTTCTAAAATCTTGATTTTTTTTAAAATCCCAACTTTTTCTAAATCTAGACATTTTTGAAATCCTGAATTTTCAAAAATCGTGAGTTTTTTTTAAAATTCTGATTTTTTCAAACAAAATCTCATTTTTTTTGAAAATATAACCTTCTTCAAAAATTTAGACTTTTACAAAAATCGAGACTTTTCAAAATCCTAAATTTTTCAAAAATCACGACTTCTTCAAAATACTGAATATTTTTAAAATCACTATTTTTTTAAAAATAGTTTCTTTTTCAAAAATATCGTCATTTTTTTAAAATCCTAACTTATTTGAAAATATATTATTTTTGGAAAATCTTGATCATTCAAAATACTAATAGTTTTGAAAATCTCATGACTTTTCAATTTTGTAATGTTTTTGAAAATTCAGGATATTTTGAAAAAGTCAAGTTTTCAAAAAGTTGTGATTTTGAAAAACACGAGCTTATTCAAAATACAATTTTTTTCAAAAATCCTAACTTTAAAATAATTTGATTTTTTCAAAATCCTGACTTTTCAAAAATCTTATCTTTTTGGATATCCCAACTTTATAAAAATCACATGGTTTTTTAAAATCCATAGTTTTTCTAAAATCTTAATTATTTAAAATACCTAATTTTTCAAGACCAAGACTATTCAAAATTGTAAATTTTTCGAAAGTCTCGACTTTTTAAAAAAAATCAGGATATTTCGAAAAATTCAGGTTTTCAAAAAAGTTGTTATTTTGAAAAAGACGGGATTATTAAAAATACGACCTCTTTCAAAAATCCTAACTTTTTGTAAATCCCAAAGTTTTAAATTTTTTGATTTTTCAAAATCCTAAGTTTTTCAAAAATCTTTACTTTATTGAAAATCCATAATTTTTCTAGAATATTAATTATTGAAAATACCTATTTTTTTTCAAAATTAAGACTATTAAAAATTGTAAATTTTTCAAAAATCTTGACTTTTCAAAAATTCTAACTTTTTCAAACAAATTAATTTTTTTGAAGACCTTGATTTTTAGAAAATCCCAACTTTTTCAAAAAACCTAACTTTTTCGAAATCCTACCTTTTTATAAATTATGAATTTTTCAAAATTATTAAATTTTTAGAAAATTGCTACTTTTTCAAAAATCGTGACTTTTTAAAAATCCTAAAATTTCTAAAATCCCACCTTTATCGAAAATCATGACATTTTTTCAGAAATCATGACTTTTTAAAAATCCCCAAAATTTTTAAAATCCCAACTTTATTGAAAATGTCAGCTTTTTTTAAAATCCTTAAATTTAAAGAAAAAATCATGCTTTTTTGAAAATTACAAATATTTAAAAACATGAATCTTTTGAAAATCCCAACTTCTTCAAAGATCTTGACTTTTTGACATTTTAAAAAACCTCGGTCTTCAAAAATCCTGTTTCAAAAAATCCCAACACTTTCGAAAATCACAACTTTTTTGAGATTCCTGACTTTTTCAAAATATTGAGTTTTAGAAAATCCCAAGTTGTTTGAAAATCATAGACTTTTTAAAAATAGTGACTTTTCACAAATCCCAACTTTTTAAAATCGCAATTTTTTCATGTCCTCACTATACTATTTTAAAATCTTGACATCTTTAAAATCACAACTTTTTTAAAAATTCTAACTTTTTTGATATCCTAAATTTATTTAAATTTAAAAATTTTCAAAATCTCACCTTTGCCAAAATCCTAACATTTTTGAAAATCCCAACTTTTTCAAAAATTGCGTCTATTTTTAAAAATTGACTTTTTGAAAATAATGAATTTTTTAAAATATCAAAATTTCCATTCATCGGAACATTTTTAAAAATCTTGAATTTTTCAAAAATATTGAGTGACTTTTTCAAAAAGTTGAGATTTTTGAAATGTCGGGATTTTTAAAAACATCGGATTTTAAAAAAATTGTGACTTTGAGTAGTCAACATTTTTTAACATCCCCACCTTTTTAAAATTATGACTTTTTCAAAAATCACGATTTTTTCAAAAATTGTTATTTTTAAAAAAATCCGAATATTTTAAAATCTAGAGTATTTTGAAATCCCAACTTTTGAAAAATCCTGAGTATTTTAAAATCCTTACTTTTTTGTAAACCCAAACTTTTATTAAATCCCAACATTTTTAAATCTTTTTGAAATCTCAACTTTTTGAAATCACAAATTTTCAAAATCCTGAATTTTCTTAACCTTTTAAAAAATCCTGCGTTTATGAAATATGAAATTTGAAAAAGTCAAAATTTTTGAAAAGTTTTTATTTTGAATAGTCTTGATATTCGAAAAATTATTAGGTATTTTGAATAATTGAGATTCTAGAAAATGTCATGATTTTAGAAAAAAAATTGGATTTTCTAAAACGTCAGGTTTTTTTATCAAAGTTTGGATTTTTGCAAAAATCTGGTTTTTTAAAAAATTAGTATTTTAAAAAAAATCATTGATTTTTAAAAACTCGTGATTTTTGAAAAAGCCATTTTTTTTAAAAAGTGGATGTGTTTAAGGATTAGGGCTCAAATTTAAGGGTTTAGGGCTTAGGGGATTTAGTGTACAAGGTTTAGGTTTTAGGGTCTAGGGTTTAGGGCTTAGTGGTCATGATTATAGTTGAAGGCTTAGGGTTTAGGGCTCGGTGCTCATGTTCGGGGTCTATGGTTCAAGGTTTGGGGTTACTAGTTTAGTGTTCAGATCTCAAGGCTCAAGGTTTGGGGTTTAGAGTTTTGTTCTAAGGGTTCAAGGTTCAAGGTTTAGGGTTCACAATTTAAGGCTTAGGGCTAAGGGTTTAGAGTTTTTTTGTTTAGGGATCAAAGTTTAGGGATTAGGGTTTAGGATTTAAGGTTTACGGTTTAGGTCTCAAGGTTTAGGGTTTAGGGTTTAGATATTTGGGTTTAGAATTGTTTATGGTTTAGGTTTTTTCACTCGGGTTTGGGGTTTATGAATTGCGAGTTTTGAAAAGTCACGTTTTCAAACATATCCCGATTTTGAAATAGTTAGGATTTGAAAAAGGTCACAATTTTAAAAAGATTGGATTTTTTGAAAGATTTTGAAACTGATAAAGTTAGGAATTTTAAAAAGTCAAAGTTTTTAAAAAAACTTTTGGTTTTTGAAATATTTATATTTTTACAAAAGTCACGATATTAAAATAGTAAGAATTTTGAAAAAGTCAAGAATTTGAAAATGTTAGGATTTTTGAAAAATTCTAGATTATCGAAAAAGATGGGATTTCATAAATCACCACATTTTTAAAAATCCTTACTTTTTCAAAAATATCTATAGTTTTGTAATTTCTCATTTTTTTAAAACTACAATTTTTAAAAATCCTATCTTTTTTGAAAATCTTAAGTTTTTTAAAATTCTTGGATTTTTAGAAATTGACATTTTTAAAAGACTATTTTTGAAATCCCAACCTTTTTATAATCGTGACTTTTTGGAAAATATCTACTTTTTCAAAAATCCTAGATTTGTTAATGTCGCAACAACTTATTGAAAATGTTTTATTTCAAAATCCCAACTTTTTTAAAAATCCTTAATTATATAAAAATCTTAAATATTTCAACTTTCTATTTTTTTCTAAATTCACGAGTTTTTTGAAAATCCCAAAATTTTTAAAAATATTTATTTTTTAAAATCTTGAATTTTCAAAACTCGACTTTTTAAAAATTGAGACTATTAAAAAATCACGACCTTTTCAAAAACCCTAACTTATTCAAAAATCTTAATTTTTCAAAAATTGCTACTTTTATGAAATTTTGACTTTTTAAAATCTTGACGTTTCAAAATAATTTTTTTATAATCTCGACTTCTTTAAAATCTTAATTTTTAAAAAATTGCTAATTTAATGAAATCTTGACTTTTTAAAATCTTGACCTTACAAAAATCACAAATTTTTCATACTCTTGACTTCTTTTAAATCGTTATTTTTTTAAATTTTCATCTTTTTCAAAAATATTGAATTTTTAAAAAGTCTCAACTTTTTTGAAAATCATGACTTATTAAAAAATCCAAGATTTTTGGAAAAACTTATTTTTCAAATACTTGATTTTTTTTTTTTGGAAAAGTCAGCATATTTAGAGAAATCCTTAAATTTTCAATTATCCTTACAGTTTTTCAAAATCCCAACTTTTTCAAAATTACAACTTTTTTGAAAATCTATACTTTTTCTAGAATCTTGATTATTTAAAATACCTAATTTTTGAAAGATCTTTATTATTCAAAATACGTAATTTTTTGAAGATTAAGAGATTACTCAAAATTGCAAAAGTTTTGAAATTCTTGACTTTTTCAAAAATTATGAAATTTTTGATTTTTTTAAATCTTTTTCAAACCCTTGATTTTTTAAATATCCAAAAAATTTCAAAAAACACGACTTTCAAAAACTTGACTTTTTCAAAATTATTGACTTTTTATTATTCAAAATCCCTATTTTTTAAAGATCCAAACTATTGAAAATTATAACTTTGTGAAAATCCTTATGTTTTCAATATTTTTGGGTTTTTTTAAATTCCAACTTTTTCAAAATTACTAAATTTTTTGAAAATCTAATAAACATTTTCTAAAATTCTTATTATTCAAAATCCCAATTTTTTTTAAAATATCAACTATAAATAATCAAAATCCTGACCTTTTGAAAATCCTTCATTTTTTTAAATCTCTACATTTTTGAAATTCTAACTTTTTAAAAAATCGTGACTATCTTAATAATCACGGCATGATTTTTGAAGATCAAGACTTTTCCTCAATCTCAACTTTTTCCCTATTCCGAATTTTCTAAAATCCCAACTTTATCAAAAATGGTCTTTTTAAAAATTCTTACTTTTTCAAAAATCCTACTTTTCAAAAAAGCACAAATATAAAAATTGTGACTTTTTCCAATATCTGACTTATTCAAAAATTGTAACTTTTCAAAAATCTTGATGTTTTCAAAATCTGAAGATTTTTTTAAATACTGATTTTTAAAAAATCTCAACATTTTTCAATAAACTTGACTTTTACAAAATCTTAACTATTTCGAAAATTCCAATTTTTTTGAAAATCTTGACTTTTCAAAAATCCTGGCTGTTATGAAAATATCAAGTTTTTGAAAATCTTGACTTCTAAAAAAATATAAACTCTTCAAAAATCCTATTTTAAAAAAATGTCAACTCTTTGAAAATCATAACTTTTGAAAACCTTGACTTTTTCAAAAATGGATTTTTTGAAACCCCAAATTGTTTGAAAATTGTAACATTTTCGAACTCTTGACATATTTCAAAATCTTATGTTTGTAAAAATATATAATTTTTAAATTGTGAGTTTTTCAAAAATTTGATGTTTTTAAAAATCCCAACTTTTTCAAAAATATTGACTTTTCAAAATCCCACCTTTTTTCAACAATAACTATTTTGATATTCTTAAGTTTTTCGAATTCCAACATTTTTTGAAATCTCAACTTTTAAAAAAATCTTAATGTTTTCAAAATTTTCAAAATCTTGATTTTAAAAAATTTCAAAACTCTTCTCTTTCAAAAATCCAAACTTTTCAAAAATCTCGACGTTGTAAAAAAATCTAGGTTTTATGAAATATTGAATTTTAAAAAGTCAAGATTTTTGAAAAAGTTGTGATTTTAAATAGTCGGGATATTCAAAAAAAGAAGGTATTTTGAATTATAGGGATCTTATAAAATTTTAGGAGTCTAGAAAACTTCTGGATTTTAAAAAAGTCAACATTTTGACAAAGTTTATATCTTTGAAAAAGCTCAGTTTTTAAAATTATCAAGTATTTGAAAAAAATCATGATTTTTGTAAATGTCAAGATTTTTGAAAAAGTGGCAATTTTTAAAAAGTTAGGGTTTGGGGTTTAAGGTATAGGGCTTAGCAGATTTAGTGTATAGGGTTTATGTTTTTGGGTTTAAGGTTTGGAGTTTAGCATTTAAGTTTTAGCAGTTTGGGCTCCGAGTTTAGATTTTAGGGATTAAGTTACATGGTTTAGGGTTTAGTTCTAAAGGTCAAGGTTTATGTTTCATGGCTTAGGGTTTATGGTTGAAGGCTTTAGAGTTTATGGCTTATGGTTAAGGGTTTAGGGCTTAGGGCTTAGGGCTCGGGATGAAGAATCAGGGTTTAGGGTTTTGGGTTTAAGGTTTAAGATTTATGGATTAGGTCTCATGGTTTATAAAGGGTTTGGGGTTTAGAGTTTAAGGTTTTTGTTTTGTGTTTATGGTATATGGTTTAGGGTTTAGGTTTTAAAAATCATGACTTTCTAAAAATTCAAATTTTTCAAAATCCTAACTTTTTCTAAAATCCAAATTTTTCAAAAATATTGACCTTTTCAAAAATATTGGCTTTTTTGAAATATCAAATTTTGAAAAAGTTGTGACTTTTAATATTCAAGATATTAAAAAAGTAGAAGGTATTTTGAGTAATTTTTAGAGAATGTTAGGATTGTAAAAAAAAATTGATATTAAAAAAGTTAGGATCTTTAAAAAGTTTGGATTTTTGAAAAAGTTAATTTTCAAAAAGTCAGTAATTTCAAAAATATCATGATTTTTGAAAAAATGGCAATTTTTTTAAAATTTACGGTTTTGGGTTTAGGGCTCATGGGATTTAGTAGTCTTTAGGGTTTATATTTTAGGGCTTAGGGTTCAGGGTTTAAGGTTTAGTGTTGAGGTTAAGAGTCAAGGGATCAAGGTTTCGGGTTTAAGGTTTAGGTTTTAAAGTGTAGGATTTAGGGATTAGTGCTCAGGGTTAAAAGTTAAGGTTTTAGGATTTAGGGCTCATTATTTTAGAGCTTCATGTTTACGGTTGAGGGTTTATGGCTCATGGTTTATGGTTGAGGGTTTAGTAAATAGTGTTTAGGACTCAGGTTTTAGGGTTTAGGAGCAATTATTCATGCGCCAGAATTAGCAGGAATTTGACAAGGTCATAACTTGAGCTCTAGGTGTCTGTTTGAGTCTGTTTTTTTTAAACCACATGCTTCGATGAGACGAATGGAGTGGCAACCCGCCCTATTGGTTAGGGCATGTTTTTGACATGTTTTTGGGCCCTAAATCCGCCATCTTAAGGCCAAAAATTAGGATTTAAGTTATAGTTCAGTTTTTTCCTATTTTTGAGCATTAGTTAGTTTTAGTCTATTAACTGCATTGTGAGTTAGAAAGTTGGCAATTCCTCTAATTTAGGGATGTAGAAGATGCGTGGCAATTTCGTGCTCGTAGGAATAAGCATGTGAACTTACTAAGAATAGCGAGGTTCTAGTAAACTGTTAAAAATAGTAATTTCCGCCACCTAGAGAAGATTTAGTCGAGTTAGCTAGAGTTTACTTGGCAACTCGAGTTGGGAGTTGTTTTGCTATTTAGGAAATATTGTAATTCATTATTTGATATCAAAGAAGGAGATCTATTTTCTTTTGGAGTTCATATTATTTGTAGTATATTTGATTTGTTCTTAATTTAGCTACATTATCTAGTATCGAGCAGGTTCGAAGTATTTTTTTTAAAAATGGCAGGAAGAGGAAGAGGAAGAGGAGGTGGTATTGCCTAGATTAATAGAAATATGCAAGATCTGTAGAGACAAGTTGCTGCACTTGCTGCAATAATAACCCGTAGAGGAAATCAAGGTGGAGATGACACGGATGAAGAAGAATTTTGTGAAGAGGAGGAAATGCAAGTAGCATCATTAGATTTTGAAGAAAGGATGCTTGAGCATTAGAAGGAAAGAATGATAGGATAAGATTTGATGTTTGAGTATGGTGGTAGTCTAAAACCAGAGGAGCTGATAGACTGGTTGACTAGCATGGGAAATTTTTTTGAGTAGAAGGCTATATCGAAGAAAAGAAGGTAAAATTTGCATGCACGAAATTGAAAGGTCATACTATATTATGGTGGGATCACCTACAGAAAGAGCGGTCAAGAAAGGGGAAAGAAAGAATTAGGATGTGGAGTAAGATGGAGAAGAAGCTGAAAGATAAATTTCTCCCTGTGGATTATGCACAAACCCTTTATAGGAGGTTTTAGAATCTCAGATAGAACTTACAAATAGTGCAAGAATACATAGATGAGTTCTATAAGTTGTCCATTCATGTAGAGCATGAAGAAACTGAGGAACAAATGGCTGCAAGGTATGTTAATGGATTAAAATTTTCTATTCAAGATGAGATAAGTATGCATATGATTAAAAGCATGGAGGATGCCTATCAATTAGCCGTAAAGGCTGAGGAAAAACAAAATCGTCAAAGTTTTAGGAGATCACTGGAATGAATAGGGGCCTCAACTTTATATCGAGGGATGAGCTATTTTCAGCCAAGGTAGGGGAGAATCATCTCGTGGATTGGAAAAGCAAGAGGATACGAGAAAATATTTCCAAAATCAACAAAGAGGGAGAGGATTTCCTAAGGGCAGAGGATATCTTGACGATAGAGGATGGGAGGCTCCACAAAGACCATTTGTTTGTTACAGATGTGGTGAAGAAGGGCATCAAGCTTTTGAATGCCCATATACTTATACACATGACAAAAGCCAAGGAGATGCTCCAAGAGTAAATCTTGTTGAAGCCGAGTAAGTAGAAGATGAACAGGACTGGAAATTCCACCGGATGTTGGAGAAACTCGATGATCAAGAGGAAGATGCTTGCTCCAAGAAAGGAAGTCAAGGGGGATACATGGCTACGTATAAATATTTTCAGAACAAGATGCACTTGAGGAGGAAAGGTATGTAATGTTATTATTGATGGTGGTAGTTTTAAGAACATGGTTTCAAATGAGATGGTCAATAAATTGGGTCTACATTGTGAGAAGAATCCTAACCCTTATCGTATTGCATGGTTTAAGAACGGTAATGAAGTTACTATTAATAAGAGATGTTTAATAAGCTTTTCTATTGGGAACAGTTATAAAGATGAGATTTGGTGTGATGTTATCCCTATGGATGCATGTCATATGCTACTAGGAAGACCATGGCAATTTGATAGAAAAGTTATTCATGATGGGGGAATGAATACTTATACTTTCTAGAAGGATGGCACAAAAATAGATTTGCTACCTCTTAAAGAAGAGGGGAAGGCTGAAAATATACTTTCTGCAAAGGAATTTGTGAAGGAGGCAAAGGCAACTAGTTTTTGTTATGCATTAGTTGTAAATAAGGATGAACTTGTAAGTGGTCAAATACCAATAGAAACATCAGAATTAATAGAAGAATTTTTAGATGTTATTCTTAATGAGCTACCAGATGGATTTACCCAAAAGAGATATTCAACACCACATTGATTTGATTACGTGGTCGTAAGGAGAGAGCATGATTCCGTGTGCAACACCAGCTTTATTAACACCAAAGAAGGATGGAACATGGAGAATGTGCACGGATAGCAGAGAGATCAATAAAATTACAATCAAATATCTGTTCCCAATACCTCACCTTGATGATATGATGGATGTGCTTGCTAGATCTAAGTATTTCACCAAGATTGATCTTCGAAGTGTTTATCATCAGATTCGGATCAGAGAAGGAGATGAGTGGAAAATAACATTCAAGACACGTAATGGATTATATGAGTGGTTGGTGATTCCATTCAGGTTATCCAATGCACCTAGTACTTTTATGAGATTGATGAACACCGTGCTAAGGGAGTATAATGGTAAGTTTTTTGTGGTTTATTTTGATGATATCTTGATCTTTAGTAAAACTAAAGAAGAAAATTTGAGGCATCTAAGGTTGGTATTTGAAGTGTTAAGGAAAGAGAAACTCTATGCTAAGATGAAGAAGTGCACATTCATGCAAGAGAGTTTGGTATTCTGGGCTTTATTATTTTAGCAGATGGGGTGCGAGATGGACTCGTAAAAGATAAAGGCAATTATTGAATGGCCTACTCCATGGATTATAACAAAGGTAAGGAGCTTTCATGGTCTAGCAACATTTTACAGAAAATTTATCAAAAATTTCAGCAAGATTGTAGCTCTATAACATATTGCACAAAAGGAATGTAGTTTTTGTGGACAAAGGTAGTTGAGGATAGTTTTCAATTCTTGAAGAAGAAGGTGAAAGATTTTGATGAAGAGTTTGAGGTTGATTGTGACTCCTCACATGTGGGTATTGGGGCTACTCTAAGTCAAGGAGGAAAGCCATTAGCTTTCTTTAGTGAGAAAATGAATGAGGTAAGAAAGAACTACTCTACTTATGATGTGGAATTTTAAGCAATTGTACAAGTATTAAAGGCATTGAAGGCATTACTTAGTGCCTAAGGAGTTTGTGTTATTTACAGACCACATAGCCTTGAAGTATGTGAATACACAAAAGAAGTTGAATAGTAGGCATGTAAAGTGGGTATCATTTTTACAGGGGTATACTTTTTCTCTAAAACATAAATATGGAAAACAAAATCAAGTTACAGATGCATTGAGTAGGCGTTTGACTTTGTTTACCACTATGGAAAATGAGGTGGTAGGTTTTCAAGCAATAAATGGTTTGTATTCTTCTAATTCTGATTTCAAGGATATTGTTGAAAGACTAATTAGTCCATTGTCGACAATGTAGAAGATGTCCTAGATGAGTATATTTTATGAATGGCTACCTATTCAAGGGACGCCAACTATGTATTCCAATTGGGTCTATGAGAGAGAATATAGTGAAAGAGTTGCATAAGCGGAGGGTTGGCTAGGCATTTTGGTAAAGATAAGATGACAGCCTTGGTAGAAGACAAATACTATTGGCCAAAGTTGAAAAGAGATGTGGTAAGATATGTGGAGAGATGTCAAATTTACCAAGTCTCGAAAGGCCATGCACAGAATACAGGGTTGTATATGTCGTTGTCTATTCCTAAAAGGTCGTGGACAAATCTGAGTATGGACTTTGTTTTGGGATTACCAAAAACACAACGAGGTAATGACTCAATTTTTGTGGTTGTTGATAGGTTTTCCGAGATGGTTCATTTTATTACTTGTTAGAAAATAAGTGATGCAACAGCGTAGCAGATTTGTTTTTCAGAGAAGTTGTTCATTTACATGGTGTTCCAAAAACCATTACTTCAAATAGGGACACGAGGTTCCTAAGTCAATTCTGGCAGACTTTATGGAAGAAATATGGAACTCAACTACAGTTCAGTAGTGCCTATCTTCCGTAGACTAATGGGCAAACAGAGGTGGTAAATAGGAGTTTGGGAAACCTTTTAATGTGCATTGTTGGGGAAAAGTCGAAACAATGGGACTTAGCATTACCAGAAGATGAGTTTGCATATAACAGTTCCATAAACAGATCCACGGGAAAGTCTCCATTTTCAATTGTGTATGGGAGTAATCTAAATGGGGTGTTAGATTAGGTACAACTACCAGTTGATGGTAGAGTCAGTGATGATACAAAAGTATTTGCCGAACATATACAACAATTGCAGGAAGAAGCTGCAGAATAGTAATGATAAGTATAAAGAAATAACAGATGTGCACAGACAGAGAAAGGTATTTACAATTGGTGAGTTGGTTATGGTATATCTGCGGAAGGAAAGGTTTCCAAGAGGAACCTATAACAAGCTGAAGTACAAGAAGATTGGTCCCTGTAAAATCATGAAAAAATAAACGATAATGCTTATGAGGTAGAATTGCTAGGAATTTTAATATTTCTCCAGTGTTTAATGTTTCAGATTTATATTCTTTTCATGGGGATGGTGTAGAAGGGGATGTTATTGATGAAGTAGTAGATTGGAGGCAGTAGGTTCCGGTGAAGAAGAAAGAAGAAGTGGATCAGATTCTAGATAAGAAAATAATGGACACGTGACATGGGAAATACAACAAATATTTAGTACATTGGAAAGGACTGGAACAAGAGGACAATACTTGGGTCACAGAGTGGGAGATTTAGAAGTTAGATGCAAATAAATGGAAGTAGTTTGAAGAAGACAACTTGCAGGAGCTGCGTTTTTTTCAAGCTGGGGAGAATGATGCGCCAGAATTAGTAGGAACTTGACAAGGTCATAACTTGAGCTCCGGGTGTCCGTTTGAGTCTTTTTTTTTTAAACCACGTGGTTTGATGAGACGAATGGAGCGGAAAACTGCCCTACCAGTTAGGCAAGTTTTTGACATGTTTTCGTGCCCTAAATCTGCCATCTTGAGGCCGAAAATTAGGAATTATATTATAGTTTGGTTTTTTCCTATTTTTGAGCATTAGTTAATTTTAGTCTATTAATTACATGATGAGTTAGAAAGTTGGTAATTCCTCTAATTTAGGGATGTAGAAGATGCGTGGCAATTTCTGTGCTTGTAGGAATAAACATGTGAACTTTCTAGGAATAGCATGTTCTAGTAAACTGCTAAAAATAGTAATTTCCGCCACCTAGAGTAGATTTAGTCGAGAGTTAGCTAGAGTTTTCCTATTTAAGAAACATTGTAATTAATTATTTGATAACAAAGAAGGAGATCCATTTTCTTTTTGAGTTCATATTATTTGCAGTATATCTAGTTTGTTCTTAATTTGGCTACATTAATTATGGTTCAAGGCTTAGGGCTCAAGGTACAATGTTTAGGGTTTAGGGAATAGGGGTCAGGTTTTAGGGTTATGGGTTTAGGGATTAGTGCTTAGGATTCATGGTTCGAGTCTACGACTCGTGTTCAGTAATTTGAGGTTATGAGTTTAAGGTTTAAAGTTAAGATCTCTATGCTCAAGAATTGGGGTTTAGGGTTTAGGGTTTAGGCTTTGAGGGTTAACGGTTCAGGGATAGGGTTTAGAGTTGAGGATTTAACGTTTAGGGTTCATGGATTAGATCTTGGGGTTTAAATTTTATTGTTTAGAGTTTAGGGTTTAGGGTTTAGGTTATACAGTTTATGGTTTGGGGTTCATGGCTTAGGGTTTAGGATTAAGAGTTAAGGGTTTATGTTTAAGGGTTTAGGGCTCGGGGTTTAGGTTTTTGGCTCATGATTTTGGGCTTAAGGTTTAGGGTTTACGACTTAGGTTTTAAAAATTAGGGTTTAGGTGTCCCAAGTATTTTAAAAAGTCACAATTTCAAAAATGTCTTGATTTTGAAAAAGTTATTATTTTGAAAAAGTTGTGATTTTAAAAAAGTCTGGATTTTAAATTTTTGAACGTAATAATGTCATGAATTTAAAACAAATACATTTTTAAAAACTCATGATTTTTTAAAACTTCATGATTTTCGAAAATGTCACAATTTTATAAAGAGTCAGAATTTAGAAAAATTTGAGATTTTAAAAATGTTAGGATTTTTCGTAAAAGATTATATTTCAAAAATCCCAACTTTGTACAAAATCCTTACTTTTTCAAAAATCTCAACAATTTTGTAACTGCAATTTTTTTCAATATTAACAATTTTTTAAACATCCTTTCTTTTTGAAAATCCTAACTTTTTCAAAATTCTTGGCTTTTTCAAAATCGTGACTTTTTCAAAATTACAACTTTTCATAATCCTGACTTTTATGAAAATATTGACCTTTTCAAAAATACTAATTTGTTTGAAATTCTAACTTTTTAAAAATTTTGAAATTGTAAATTTTTCTAAAATCACAATTTTTTTAAAATTGTGAATTTTTGAAAATCCCAAAATCTTGACTTATTCAGAAACCCTGATTTTTATTAAATCTTCACTTTTCAAAATTTACAACTTGTTCAAATTCTTGACTTCTTTAAAATCCTCAATTTTTTTAAATTCACAAAATTTTCAAAAATACCGACTTTTTAAAAAATCTTAATGATTTTTAAAATCATGACTTATTAAAAATCCAGAATTTTTGGAAAATTTAAATTACTCTAAATCCCAATATTTTAAAAAGTTGGTATTTTTGAAAAGTCAACATTTTTAGAGAAATCATGACATTTTGGAAAATCCAAAAATAAAATTAAATGTGAGATTTTTAATAGCTAGTTTTTTCTTAAATAAAATGTTGACTTTTTAAATAATCCACACTTTTACGAAATGCGAAATGTTTTTAAATCCATTTAAAAAAATCCCTAGTTTTTTTAATATCTAGACTTTTTCAAAGTTTCAGACTATTTAAAAATCTGAAATTTTGAAATATTGAATTTTCCAAAAGCAAAGCTTTTTAAAAATGAATGACCTCCTTAAAATTTTCAATTTTTTAAAATTCGTGAATTTTTGAAAATATTGAGATTTTCAAAAATGTTGAATTTTTCGAAAATCATGACTTATTTAAAAATCCGGACTTTGTGGAAAATCAAAATTATTCAAAATCCCAACTTTTTGCAAAAATCACTTTTTTTTAAAAGTTGAGATTTTGAAAATTCAACATTTTTAGAGAAATCTTCACATTTTTAAACTCCCACTTTTTTAAATGGCGACTTTTTAATATCAAGGGATTTTCTAAAATTTTGAATTTTTAGAAATCTCAACTTTTAGAAATCCCAACTTTTTGAAATCTTGATTTTTTGAAAAGCATGTATTTCTAAAAGAAGTTGAGATTTTTTAACATCCTAACTTGTTTTTGAATTCATGACTTCATCAAAAATCGACTTTTTTGAAATTTTATAATTTTTAAAAATACATCTTTTTCAAAAATCTTGACTCTTTTAAAAATCCTAAGATAAACGATAATAGAAAAATTGTAGAAAATATTGATTATTCTAAATCTAAACTTTTAAAAAAATCTTGACCTTTCAAAAATTTGAGATTTTCGAATATTTAGGATTTTTCAAAAAAATCATGTTTTCAAAAAATTTGTAATTATTCAAAATACAAAATTTTTCAAAAAAATCTTTACATTCTGTAAATCCCAAAATTTCAAAAATAATGACTTTTTGTAAAATCTCAATTTTTTTAAAATCATGACTTTTAGAAAAATCTAGATCTGCATTCAAAATTTCTCTTTTGAACATCCCAACATTTCGAGATATCCCAACATTTTCAAAATCCCTCACTTTTTCAAATTATTGACTTTTAGAAAACCCCAAATTCTTTGAAAATCTTAACATTTTCAAAGTCCAGATGTTTTAAAAAATAACAACTTTTTTTTAAAATTGTGACTTTCTCAAAAGTCATGAGTTTTTTTAAAATCTTAAGTTTTTGAGAATCTCAACTTTTTCAAAAATCTTGACTTCTAAAAAATTCTAACATTTTGAAGGTCAAAACCATTTCAAAATCTTAACTTTTTAAAATCCACAGTTTCAAAATCTTAACTTTTTCAAAATTTAACTATTTTAAGGGTTTTTTTGTTTATGGTTTAGGGATAAGGGGATTTTTAGTGTTTAGGGTTAAGGGTTTAGGGCTCGGGGATCAAGGTTGAGGTTCGGGGTTCAAGGATCAAGGTTTAGGGTTTAAGAATTAGGTTTTAGAGATTGTGGTTTGGTGTTTATTATTGTGGTTTAAGGGTTTAGGGTTTGGGGTTTGGGGTTTGAAGTTTAGAGTTGATGGTTTATCACTTAGGGTTTAGGGCTCATGGTTTATTATTTAGGGTTTAGTCTTTAGGATTTAGATTTTAGTGTTTACAAAATAGGGGTTAGGGTTTATTATTTAGAGTTTAGGGTTGGGTCTTATGGTTCGTGCTTTAGTGTTCACAATTTAAGTTTTAAGGTTTAAGGCTCAAGGTTAATTGTTTATGGTTTGTTGTTTAGGGTTTAAGATTCAAGGATCAACTATTAGGGTTTAGGGTTTATGGTTTAGGGCTCAAGATTTAGTGATTAGGATTCGGTGTTAAGAGTTTATGGTTTAGGGCTCGGGGTTTAGTGATTAGGATTTAGTGTTAAGAGTTTATGGTTTAGGAATTAGGGTTTAGGATGTTGTGGTTTAGGATCTTAGGATTTAGGGTTTAGGTTTTTGGGCTTAGGATTTGGGGCTTAGAGTTTACGGTTTGTGGCGTAGGTTTTAGGTTTTAGGGGTAGGGGTCATGATTTTTTAAAAAGTCATGATTTCAAAAATGTCTCAATTTAGAAATAGTTAGGTTTTCAAAAAAGTATGGATTTTAAATGATTTTGAAAGTGATATTAATTAATTTAAAATTTAATTTTTTTTTTGAAAAACTAATAATTTTTGAAAAGTCACGATCTTATAAAAAGTTGGAATTTTGTAAAAGACAAGCTTTTGAAAATGTTAGGAATTTCAAAAGAGTTTGGATTTCAAAAATCTCTTAAGATTTGTAATTCTTGGGTTTTTTTAAAATCATGTCATTTTTTAACTCTTAACTCTTTTGAAATTCTTGGCTTTATCCAAATCGTGACGTTTTTGAAATCCTAATGTTTTTTTAAATGCCAACCTTCATAATCCTGACTTTTTTTTAAAATCTCGACTTTTTAAAAAATCCTTTGAATTTTAAATAATGAGTTTTTTAAAATCACATTTTTAAAAAAATCCCAATAAATTTTAAGAATATTTTATTTTAAAAATCTAGACTTTTAAATAATCTTGACTTTTTCAAAAATTTAGACTATTAAGAAATTAAGACCTCTTCAAAAATCCTGAATTTGTTAAAATATTGACTTTTCAAAATATTGAATTTTCCAAAATCCCATCTTTTTTGAAATTCGTGACTTTTTAAAAAATACTAACCTTTTCAAAAATCTTAACTTTTTCAAAAATCATTTACTTATTAAAAAACCCAGAGTTCTTAAATAATCTAAAAATCCCAATTTTTAAATAAATTGAGATTTTTAGAGGAATGGTGACATTGTTGAAACTCCCTCTTTTTTTTTTAAATCATGATTTTTTTAATATTTAGTGTTTTTTTCTAAGATCTCGACCTTTTTGAAAATATTTTCTTTATTGAAATCGTTATTTTTGTAATTGAGAATTTTTCGAAAATCACGACTTTTCTAAAAATCATGATTTTTCAAAAAAATCCAAATTTTTCGAAAAACTCAATTTCCTTTAAAATCTGGACTGTTTTAAAAATTCAGACTTTACAAAAATTTGGACTTTTCAAAATCCTAATTTTTGCTTAAATCACGACTTCTTCAAAATCCCTAGTTTAAAAAAAAAAACTATCTTATTTAAAAATCTCAACTATTTTGAAAATCCTAACTAATTTTAAAATAGATTTTTTAAAAAAATCTTGATTATTCAAAATCTGAACTTTTTCAAAAATTTGAGATGTTTGAAAAAGTAGGGTTTTAAAAAAAAGTAGTTTTTCAAAATATCAAGTTTTTCAAAATCACAACTTTTTTTTTTTTCTAGAATATTCATTATTCAAAATACCCATTGTTTTAAATATTGAGACTATTTAAAATTGCAATTTGTTTGAAAAATATTGGCATTTCTTTGAAAATTTTTACTTTTCAAATCTTAGAATTTTTGAAATCCTCGATATTTCAAAAATCCCAACTTTTTAAAAAACCTTACTTTATTTTGAAATCTTGTCTTTTTCTAAATTGTAAATTTTTCAAAACTATTAATTTTTTAGAAAATTTCCACTTTTTCAAAAATCATGACTGTTTTAAAATCTCAACTTTTTAAAACTCCCAACTTTTTCATATTCTCACCTTTTTCAAAAATCTCTAATTTACTAAAATCCCAAATTTATCAAAAATCATGACTATTTCAAAAATCGTGACATTTTTGAAAATTGAGAGTTTTTCATAAATCTTGACTTTGTAAAAATACCTGAATTTTCTAAAATCCCAACGTTATCGAAAATGCTGACATTTTTTAAAATCCTTACTTTTTCAAAAAATCATTATTTTTGATAAAATCCTACATTATCAAAATTACAAATATTTAAAATCTTGTGTTTTTTAAAAATCTTGACTTATTCAAAAATCATGACTTTTTCAAAAATCTTAATGTTTTTAAAATCTCAGCCTATTCAAAAATCCCGACTTTTGAAAAATATTAACTTTTTTGAAAATCTTGACTTTTCAGAACTCTCAATTTTGTTGAAGATACCTACTTTTCAAAAATCTTGATTTTATTTAAATGTCAAGTTTTTTTAAAATTTTGACTTTTTAAAAAAATCAGTCTCTTTAGAAATCTTGACTCTTCAAAAATTATTTTTCTAAAATCCCAAATCTTTTGAAAATCCCAACTTTTCTAAAATCCCTGACTTTTTTAAAATATTGATTTTTTGAAAACCCCAACTTGTTTAAAAAATCCTAACATTTAAAAAGTCGACATTTTTCAAATCTCTGAATTTTTCAAAATATTGATGTTTTCAAAAATAATTTTTTTAAAAATTGCAACTTTTTCACAAGTCATGAATTTTTTTAAATCTCAAGTTTTGAAATCTTGAGTTTTTAATAAATCACGACTTTTAAAAATCCTGACATTTTAAAGGTCAAAACCTTTTCAAAATCCTTAACTTTTTGAAATTCCCAAATTTTTCAATATCCAATTCTTTTTCCAAATCTTGACTATTATGAAATCTCTACATTTTAGAAATCTTGAATTTTTGTAAAATCCTAACTTTTTCTATATCATGATTTTTTAAATATCAAAATTTTCAAAATCCTAGCTTTGCCAAAATGCCAACTTTTTTGAATAACTCGACTCTTTTAAAAATCTCAACTTTTTAAAAATGCTGATTTTTTCGAAATAACAACTTTTTTGAAATCCCAACATTTTTTAATATCTTGAATTTTTAAAAGATTGTGAATTTTTTTAAAATAACGAATTTTCTAAAATATGGACTTTTCAAATATCTCAACTTTTTCATTGATTTCAACTTTTTTTTAAAACCATGTCTTTTTTAAAAATATCTACTTTTCTAAAATCCCAACTTATTCGAAAAATAGTGACTTTTTCAAAAGTTGATATTTATGAAAATAGTGTGATTTTCAAAATGTCACGACTTTGAATAGTTAGTATTTTATAAAAATTCTAATTTTTATGAAATTATGATTTTTCACAAATTGATTTTTTTAAAATCTTGATTTTTTAAAAATCTAGAGTATTTTGAAATCCAACTATTTGAAAAACCCTTGATATTGTTTAAATCTCTACTTTTCAAAAATTTCACCGACTTTTTTGAAAATCGTGTCAAATTTTTCGATATCCCACCTTTTTAAAAACTAAAATTTTAAGGAAATCCTTACTTTTTGTAAATTGCAACATTTTTGAAAGCTTTTTGAAATCTCAAAATTTTTAAAATCTTGCGTTTTTCTAAAATCCAAACTTTTAAAAAATATTGACCTTGTCAAA
Source organism: Taxus wallichiana var. yunnanensis (assembly GCA_018340775.1). NCBI lineage: Eukaryota > Viridiplantae > Streptophyta > Pinopsida > Cupressales > Taxaceae > Taxus > Taxus wallichiana. Next base: position 236,327,617 of record CM031242.1, read on the forward strand.
AATCAAGAATTATGATTCAATGTTAAGGGTAAGCTTTATTGAAATATTAAATTTGAAAAAGTCAAGATTTTCAAAAAAGGTACGATTTTTTATAGTTAGGATATTAAAAAAGTAGTAGGTATTTTGAATAATCAAGATTCTAAAAAATTCTTGATTTTTCAAAACGTCGAGATTTTGACAAAGTTTATATTTTTGAAAGATTCAGGTTTTAAAAAAAATTGGTATTTTAAAAAAACGTGATTTTGAAAAAGTCACAATTGTTGAAAACGTGGCAATTTTTTAAAAAGTTAGTTTTTAGGGTTTAAGGTTTAAGGCTCAAGGTTGAGAGTTTAAGGTTTTAGTTTTTGGTTCAAGGTTTGGGGCTTTGGGTTTAGTTTTTAGGGTTTAAGTCTTAAGGGTTAGAATTTACGGTTAAGGGCTTAAGGTTTAGGCTTGAGGGCTCTTTAGAGTTTAGGGTTGTGACTCACGGCTTAGGATTCAAGGTTTAGTGTTTAAGGCTAAGGGTTCGGGGTTTATTGTTTCAGTTTTAGGGCTCACGGTTCAAGGTTTTGGGTTTAGGGTTTAGTGCTTAAGGTTTATGGTTTATTATTCAATGTTAAGGGTTTAGGGCTCATGGTTTATTAGGGTTTAGGTATTTGGGCTAATATGGATTGAGGTTTAGGGTTTAGGGTTTAGGGGTCGAGAGTTATTTAAAATTCACTATTTAAAAATGTGTTGATTTTGAAATAGTTTTTAAAGGTTTTGAAAGTGATGAGGTCATGTATTTAAAAAATTCACAATTGAAAAACAAATAGATGATATTTGACAAATTCATAATTTTCGAAAAAGTTGTGATTTTATAAAAATTAGAATTTTAAAAAAGTAGAGTATTTTTAAATGTTAGGATTTTTAAAAATTCAAGATTTTCAAAAAGTTAGGATTTCAAAATCCCAAATTTTAAAAAAATCCTTTTCAAAAATATCAATAGTTTTGTAATCCACAACTTATTATAAAATTAGAATTTTTAAAAATCTCTTCTTTTTGAAAATCCTAGCTTTTTCAAAATTCCCAGCTTTTACAAAATTGTAATTTTTGAAAGTGTAATTTTTTTCGAAATCCCAACTTTTTCATAAACCTGACTTTTTTAGAAAATATTGAATTTTTCAAAAATCTTGGATTTTTCAATATCGTGACTTATTTAATATATATTTTTTTGAAATCCCAACTTTTTCATAAACTTGTATTTTTTGAAAATCTCAAATTTTTAAAAAATAGTAATTTTTTTAAAATTCTAACTTTTTAAAATGATGAAATTCTTCTAAATTTTTCTAAAATCAAAACTTTTTTGAAATCCCTGATTTTTTAAAAATATTGATTTTTGGAAAACCCAAACTTGTTTGAAAATCATAACTTTTTTGAAGTCCCAAAATTTTGAAATCCTAATGTTTTAAAAAATAGTAACTTTTTTAAAATTTAAATTTTTCAAAAGTCGTGAATTTTTAAAAATCTCAAGTTTTGAAAATCTTGATATGTTGAAGTTTAAAACCTTTTCAAAATTCCAACTTTTTGAAAATCATAACATTTTGCAAATCCTAACTATTTTGAAATCTTAACATTTTTAAATCTTGACTTTTTAAAAATTCTAACTTTTTTGAAATCTCAAAATTTTTAAAATCCCAACTTTACCACAATCTCAACTTCTTTTAAAATATTGACATTTTTGAAATAATACGTCTTTTTAAAATCCCAACTTTTACAAAAATCATGACTTTTTTTAAAATAAAGAATTTTTAAAATATCAACTTTTCAAATATCTCAACTTTTCCATAAATCCCAGCTTTTTCAAAAATCTTTACTTTTCAAAAATCCCAACTTATTTAAAATATCTAATTGTTCAAAAAGTTGGGAATTTGAAAAAATAAGGGATACTTTAAATGTTGCGACTTTGATTAGTCTGTATTTCTGGTAAATCCCAACTTTTTGAAATTATAAAATTTTCAAAAATCACCTTTTTTTACAAAAAAATCTATTTTTAAAAAAATCTTGAGTTTTTGAAAATATGAAATAATTTGAAATCCCCACTTTTTTGAAAATCCTGAGATTTTTTAAATCCTTACTTTTCGTAAACCCAAACTTTTATGAAATCCTAACATTTTGAAATCTCAGCTTTTTAAAAAATCCCAACTTTTTTGAAATCTCAAAATTTTCAAAATCGTTTCCTTTTTATAAAATACAAAAACTCTTGACTCTTTCGAAAATCTAAACTTTTCAAAACTCTCAACATTGTCAAAAATCCTGCCTTTTATGATATATCGAAAAGAAAAAGGCAAGATTTTTGAAAAGTTGTGATTTTTAATAGTTGGGATATTTGAAAAAGTAGTAGGTATTTTGAATAATTGGGATTCTAACAAATTTTAAATTTTTGAAAAAGTCAAGTTTTCAAAAAAATTGTATTTTCAAGAAAATAGTGATTTTGAAAAACTTATGATTTTTGAAGAAGTTGTTTTTTTCAAAATGTTTAGGGCTCAAGGTTAAGGGTTTAGGGCTAAGAGGATTTAGTGTATAGGGTTTAGGTTTTTAGGTTTAGGGTTTAGGGCTCAGAGTACATGGTTAGGGGGTAGGGTTTATGGCTTAGGGGTTAGGATTTATGGATCACAGATTAAAGTTTAGTGTTGAGGGTTCAATGTTCATGGTTAAGGGTTTGAGCTTCAAGATTACAAGTTTAAGGTTTAGGGTTCAGATCTTTAGGGTGAAGGTTTAGAGTTTAGTGTTTTTGGCTCGGGGCTCGGGGTTCGGGGTTGAAGGTTTAGGTTTAGGCTTAAGGCTTTAGGGTTTATGGTTTAAGGTTTAAGGCTCATGGTTAAGGGTTTAGGGTTTATTGTCTAGGGTTTAGGGCTCAAGATTTAGGGTTTAGAAATTAAGGTTTAGGGTGTGGGGTTTAGGGGTCATGATTTAAAAAATAGCCCAATTTTGAAATAGTTAGGATTTCAAAAAGGTCACAATTTTCAAAATGTCTAGATTTTGAAAGGTTTTGAAACTGATGAAGTCATGAATTAAAAAATTCACAATTTTTTAAAAACTCGTGATTTTTGAAAAATTCATAATTTTCAAAAAGTCAAAAGTTTCAAAAAGTTGGGAAGTTGAAAATGTTAGGATTTTTGGAAAAGTCAATATTTTAAAAAAAGTTGGGATTTTAACAATCACAACATTTAAAAAAATCTCTACAGTTTTGTAATTCCTAATTTTTTTCAAAATTACAATTTTTAAAAATTCTATCTTTTTTAAAATCCACCACCTTTTTCAAAATTCTTGAATTTTTGAAATTACAACTTTTTAAAGCTTGGTTTTTTTCAAAATTCCTACTTTCCGATAATCCTGAGTTTTTTTAAAATCCTGATTTTTTTAAAATATCATACTTTTTAAAAAAACATACTTTTTAAAGTCATGACTTATTAAAACTATTTTCTTTTTGAAATCCCAACTTTTTCATAATCCTAATTTTTAAGAAAATCTTGACTTTTTCAAAAATCCTATATATTTTGACATTTTAACTTTTTTCTAAAATCATGAGTTTTTTTAAAATCTGAATATTTTTAAAAAATCTACTTTTTGAAAATCTTGACTTCTTCAAAAATTGAGACCATAAAAAATCGAGACCTTTTAGAAAAGCGTAACTTATTCAAATATCCTAAATTTTTCAGAAATCCCTAATTTTATAAATTTTTGACTTTTCCTAAATCACAATTTTTCATAATCTCAACTTTATTAAAATATTTAAAAATTTTATATTTTGTCTTTATCAAAAATATTGAATTAATTAAATATTGTGGCTTTTTTGAAAATCACGACTTATTAAAAACCCAACCTTTTTGCAAAAACTAATTTTGTCAAACTCCTGATTTTTTTTTTTTGAAAATCCCCATTTTTAGAGAAATTTTGACATTTGTAAAAATCTAAATATTTATAAAAATCCTGAATTCTTCAAAATTCCAACTTTTTGAAATTCAGAATTTTTCAAAAATCTTGAATTTTTAGAAAATCGTGATTTTTTTCAGGAAAAAACCATTTTTAAAAAAATTCTCGACATCTTCGGAAAACTAGACTTTTCAAAATTTAAGACTTACAGATGAAACCCAAACTTTTCAAAATTTCTATTTTTAAAAAAATTGACTTTTTCAAAATCCCAATTTTTTTAATCCCTAGTTCTTAAAAATACTTTCTTTTTAAAAATCTCAAACTTTTAAAAAAATTCTTACTTATATGAAAAATCTATTTTTTTAAAAAATCAATTATTCAAAGTCTCAAATTTTTCAAAAAAATCCCAACTTTTCAAAAATTTGACTTTTTGAAAAAAATTATTTTGAAAACATGGGGATTATTCAAGATAACATGTTTTTCAAAACTCCTAACTTTATGTCAATCCCAACATTTTGAAAATTGTGACTTTTTAAAAAAACCCTTACTTTTTCAAAATCACAGCTTTTTTGAAAATCTAAATTTTTCTATAATCTTGATTATTCAAAATTCCTATTTTTTTAAGATTGTGACATTTTCAAAATTTTAAATTTTTTGAAAACCTTGTTGTTTTAAACATCCAAACCTTATTAAAAACATAACTTTTTTTGAAATACTAACTTTTTAAAAATTATTGACTTTTTAAAATCTTAAAATTTTCAAAAATACTAGCTTTTCAAAATCCTAAAGTTTTCAAAATATTGACTTTTAGAAAATTGCCACTTTTAAAAAATTCACACCTTTTTAAAATCTCGACTTTTTCAAAAATCCCAAATTTTTTAAAATCTAAACTTTTTCTATAATCCTTATTATTCAAAATCCCCATTTTTAAAAAATCCCAACTATTCAAAATCATAAGTTTTTAAAAGTCCTAACCTTTTCTAAAATTTAGAAATCCTGCATTTTTTTAAAATATCTATATTTATGAATCGTAACTTTTTCAAAATGACGACTTTTAAAAAATTCTAACTTTTTAAACATCTCAACTTTTTTTTACAATTGTGAATATCTTAACAATCACGACATTTTCGAAGATCAATACTTTTTCGAAATCTCAACTCTTTTCATATCCCTGAATTTTTAAAAATCCCAACTTTATCAAAAATGACATCTTTTTTTAAATTCCTTACTTTCTCAAAACTTCCTACTTTTCTAAAATTGCAAATATAAATTTTTTGACTTTTTTGAATATCCTGACTTATTAAAAAATCCTAACTTTTTAAAAAATCTTGAAGTTTCAAAATCCCAAGATTTTCCAAAATCTTGATTTTTTTCAAAAATCCTGACATTTTCAAAAATCCTAGGTTTTTCTAAAATATTGATTTTTTTGAAAATATTAAGTTTTTGAAAAATCCAAACTCTTCAAAAATCCCAACGTTTTGAAAACCCCAACTTGTTTGAAAATTGTAACATTTTTTAAGTCTCAACATTTTTCAAAATCTTATGTTTTCAAATATATCAATTTTTTTTTAAATTGACACTTTTGAAAGTTGTGACTTCGTTAAAAATATCAAGTTCATGAAAAATCTCGACTTTCTCAAAATTCTTAACTTTTCAAAATCCCAACTATTTCAAACTCTAATTATTTTGAAATATTAACTTTTTCAAAAATCAAAAGTTTTTCAAAATCTCAAAACTTTCAAAATCCCAACTTTTTCTAAAATCCAAAAATCTTGTCTCTTTCAAAAATCTCGATCTTTTTAAAAACCTGGCTTTTATTAAATATAGAATTTGAAAAAATCACGATTTCAAAAAAGTAGTGATTTTTATAGTTGGGATATTCAAAAATGTAGTAGATATTTTGAATAATAGGGATTGTATAAAATGTTAGGATTATAGCAAAAATTGGGTTTTAAAAACGTCAAGATTTTTAAAAAATCAAGATTTAATATATTTGTGCTTTTGAAAAATTAGGATTTTATTAAAAATGTAAGTATTCTAAAAAAGTAAACATTGTCAATAAAGTTGGGATTTTAGAAAATATAGGGATTTTTTAAAAAGTTGATAATGTGAAAAAGTTGGGATTTTAAAAAAAGTCATGATTTTTGAAAAATTTAGAATTTAGAAAAGTCAAGATTTCAAAAAAGTAAGGTATCTAGAAAGAGATGGGATTTTTGAAAAATTGAGCTTTTAAGAAATTCAATTTTTTTAAAAAGTCAAGATTTTTCAATAAAATGCAGTTTTGAACAGTTTCAATCTTTATAAAAAATAAGTATTTTGAATAATCAAGATCTTTTAAATTGTAGGTATTTTATATAATGAAGATTCTAGAAAAATTCTAGATTTTTGAAAAAGTCACGAGTTTAAAAAAATCTATTTTCGAATAAGTTGGGATTTTAAAAAGGTTGAGATTTTTTTAAAAGGTGGGTTTTTTTAAAAAGTAGGGATTTTGAAGAAGTTGTGATTTTGAAAAAAGTTAATATTTTTCAAAAGTCTAGATTTTGAAGAAGATGAGATTTTCAAAAAAATAGATTTTTGCAAAAAAATCACGATTTTATAAAAAAGTCATGATTTTCAATAAAAATTGGAATTACAAAAAAGCTGTGATTTCGAAAAATTGGATTTTCGAAAAGTGAAGATTTTAGAAAAAAACACTAGATATTAAAACAGTCATGATTTTTTAAAAATTGGAGTTTATAAAATGTCAGAATTTCTCTAAAATAGCTGAGTTTTCAAAAAATCTCAACTTTTTTAAAAAATCGAGAGTGTTAATAATTTAGATTTTCTAAAATGTCTAGATTTTTTAATAAGTAATGACTTTTGAAAAAGTTAAGAGTTTTGAAAAAGTCATGAATTTAAAAATAATTAGTATTTTAAAAAGTTAAGATTTTGAAAAATTATGAATTTTGGAAAATTCAATATTTCAAGGAAGTCATTATTTTAACAATTGAGCCTTTCCTAAATAATATAAATTTTTGAAAAGGTCAAGAATTTTGTATAGTCTTAATTTTCAATAAAGTGTAGATTTTAAAAAAGAAGATATTTTTAAAATTTTGAGATTTTTAGAAAATTGTGATTTTAAAAAAGTCATGATTTTAGAATAAGTTAGAATTTTAAAAATTAGAAGCCAAAATAATTACAAATTGTTAAAATGTCAGAATTATGAAAAGGTTAGGATTTTATTAAAAAAATTAGGATTTTAAAAAAGTCACAATTTAGAAAAAGCCAGGAATTTTGAAAAAGTTAGGATGTTTAAAAAGACATGATTTAAAAAAACTCAGGAATTAAAAAAATGTAGAGATTTTTAAAATCCAAAAAAATCTAAATCCTAACATTTTCAAAATCTTTCCTTTTTCAAAATTACAACTTTTATAAGATCATGACTTCTTAAAAATAATTTTTGTGAAAAATCACTAGTTTTTAAAAAATGTGAACTTTTTAAATTAATGACTTTAACACTTTCAAAATCATCTAAAATTCATACTTTATCGAAATCCTAACTTTTTCAAAATCAGGACATTTTAGAAATCGTGATTTTTAAAAATCATGACCCCTAAACCCTAAACCTTAAGACCAAATCCCAGGCCAAAAACCTAAACCCTATCTGTAAACCCCAACATTGAATCCTAAACACTAAACCCTAAGCCCTAAACCATAAACCCAATACCCTAAACCCTACGCACCAAAACTTCAACCATAAACCTTGATCAATGAGCCTTGAAGCCTAAACCATGAACTCGAGCCATAAACCCTAAACCGTTAACCCTGAACCTTAAACCCATACAACCATGAATCTTAAAGCCTAAGCCATAGACTTTGAACAATGAACCATGAGATCTCAACACTAAACTCCAAACATTAAACCCGACCCCTATGTCCCAAACCCTAAATTCTGAGCCCTAAACTCTAAACCCTAAAAATTAAGCCCTAATTACTCTTAAAGCTGGAAAATACTAAATCCTAAAAAGTAAATCCTCAATAATAAACCATGAGCCATAAACCCTAAACTCTAAATGCTAAACCATCAACAGTAAATCTTAAATCCCAAATCCTAAACCTCAAACCCTAAATCCTAACCCCCTTAAACATGAGCACTAAACTCCAAACCCTAAAACCTAAAACCTAATGCTTAAACCCTAAACCTTAAACCACCCTATACCCCGATCCCCGATCTCCGAGCCTTGATCCCTAAACACTAAACCCTAAAGCTTGAACCCCGAGTCCAAAACCTAAACCTGAAATCCTTCAAATAGTTAAATTTGGAAAAAGTTAGGATTTGGAAAAACTTGATATTTTAAAAAGGTTTTGATCTTTTAAATGTTTGGATTTTCTAAAAGTTAAGATTTTTGAAAAAGTTAGGATTTTAAAAACTTGAGAATTTTTTAAAATTCAAGATTTTTGAAAAAAATAAGGCTTTCCTAATAAATATGAATTTTTGAAGAGGTAGAATTTTTGAAAAACTATAGATTTTGGAAAGTCTTGATTTTTAAAAAGAAGATATTTTTAAAATTTTGGGATTTTCAAAAATTGTGATTTTAAGAAAGTCATGATTTTAGAAAAATTTAGAAGTTTAGAATTTAAAAAATTAGAATTCAAAATAATTACATTTTTAAAAAAGTTAGGATTATGAAAAGGTTAGGATTTAAAAAAATTGGGATTTCAAAATAGTCACGATTTGGAAAAAACCAAGAATTTTGAAAAAGTTAGGATTTTAAAAAGACACGATTTAAAAGAAATTAGGAATAACAAACATGTAGAGATTTTTAAAATCCAAAAAATGTGAAATCCTAACATTTTTCAAAATCTTGTCTTTTCAAAATTCCAACTTTTATAAGATCATAACTTTTTCAAAAATGAAAAGTTTTTCAAAAATCACTTGTTTGTAAAAATGTGAACTTTTTAAATTAATGACTTTATCACTTTAAAAATCATTGAAAATTCATCTTGTTTGAAATCCTAACTATTTCAAAATCAAGACATTTTTGAAATCATGATTTTTTAAAAATCATTAGACCTAAAACCTAAAACTTGAGCCATAAACCCTAAACCTTTAAGACCCAAATCCCGCGCCAAAAAACCTAAACCCTAAACCCCAACATTGATTCCTAAACATTAAACCTTGAGCCCTAAACCATAAACCTAATACCCTAAACCCTAAGCCTAAACCTTGATTGATGAGCCTTGAAGCCTAAACCATGAACTTTGAGCCATAAACCCTAAACAATAAACCCTAAACCCTTAACCCAGAGCCTTAAAACCTAAACAGAAACCTTGAACCTTAAAGCCTAAGCCATAGACTCGAACCATGAACCATGTGACCTCAACACTAAACTCGAAACAATAAACCCGACCCCTATGTCCCAAACTCTAAAGTCTAAGCCCTAAACCCTAAACCCTAAAAGTTAAGCCCTAATTACTCTTAAATCCAAAATGCTAAATCATAAATATTAAACCCTCAACAATAAAGCATGAGCCCTAAATTCTAAATGCTAAACCATCAACTGTAAATCTCAAACCCCAAATCCTAAACCTCGAACCCTAAACCCTAAACCATGAAGCACCCGATCTACGAGCCCTAAGCCCTAAAACCTAAAGCTTGAATCCTCGGTCAAAACCCTAAACCCTAAATACTAAATCCTCTAAGCCCTAAACCTTAAACCCGAAATCCTTGAAATAGTTAAATTTGGAAAAAATTGGTATTTTAAAAAGTCAAGATTGTAAAAAGGTTTTGACATTTAAAATGTTAGGATTTTCTAAAAATTAAGATTTTGAAAAAGTTGAGATTTTCAAAAACTTGAGATTTTAAAAAAGTCATGACATTTGAAAATTCATACTTTTAGAAAAATTTGTAATTTTTTAAAACAAGAGGATTTGAAAAATGTCAGGACTTCGAAAATGTTAATATTTTCAATGAATTTTGGGTTTTCTAAAAATCAATATTTTAAAAAAGTTAGGTATTTTGAAAAAGTTGGGATTTCTGAAAAGTTAGGATTTTTTAGGAGTCAGGATTATTGTAAAAGTCAAGATTTTTGAAAAGCTTGAGATTTTAAAAAAGTCAGTATTTTTGAAAAGTTGGGATTTTAAAAAAATCTTGATTTTAGGAAAATTATCAATTTTGTATAAAGTCAATAGTTTTTAAAATTATAGAATATAGAGTAAGTTAAGTTTTCAAAAATTCATCCTTTTTGAAAAAGTTTTGACTTTTGAAAAATCAAAGTTTTTAAAAATTCAAAAATTTGAAAAAAATTGAATTTTTAAAAAAATTGAATTTTAAAAAAATCAAGATTTTCCAAAACTTACAATTCTAAATAGTTTCGATCTTAGAAAAATTATGTTTTGAATAATCAAGGTCTTTGAAAAACTAGGTATTTTGAATAATGAAGATTCTAGAAAAATTTTGGAATTTCAAAAAGTTGTGATTTTGAAAACATTGAGATTTTCAAAAAAGTTGGGATATTTGAAAAATTCAAGATTTTGAAAAAATCACAATTTTTAAAATGTTGGGATTTACAAAAATTTAGTATTGTTTGAAAAAATTGGTATTTTGAATAATCACAACTTTTTTGAAAACATGATTTTTTTGAAAAATCTTGACTATTCGAAAATCTCAAATTTTTGAAAAGTCTACTTTTTTGAAAAAGTTCAAAATTAGAATAATCGATATTTTCCACAATTTTTATATCATTGATTATCTTAGGATTCTAAAAAAAAGTTGATATTTTTTAAAAGAGAGTATTTTTAAAAATTCTGAAATTCAAAAAATGTCGGGATTTTGATGAATTCCTGATTTTGAAAAAACTTAGGATTTTTGAAAAGTTAAATTTTTGAAAAATTCTAGATTTTCAAAGAAGTTGAGATTTAAAAAAATAGTGATTTTATTTTGTAAAAATCATGATTTTAAATAATTTAGGATTTTTAAAAAGTCAAGATTTCAAAAAAATGGGATTTTGAAAAAGTCGATATTTTAGAAAAAAACACTAAATATTAAAAAAATTGAAGTTTCAAATATGTGAAGATTTCTCTAAAAATGGTGACATTTCAAAGATCTCAACTTAAAAAAAAAAAACGAGAGTTTTGAAAACAAGTCAAGAGTTTGAATAATTTAGATTTCCAAAAAATATTTATTTTTAAATTTATTTTTGAATAATTTATGATTTTTGAAAAAGTCACGAATTTCAAAAATTTAGATTTCAAAGAATTCGTGATTTTGAAAAAGTTGGAATTTTGGAAAATTCAATATTTTAAAAAGTCCAAATTTAAAATTTTTGGGATTTTGAAAGTTTGAATCTCGAAAAATTCTAGTTTTTCGCAAAGTCTAGATAATGCAGCCAAATTATGAACAAACTTGATATACTGCAAATAATATGAACTTCAAAAGAAAATAGATCTCCTTCTTTGTTATTGAATAATGTTTCCTAAATAGGTAAACAAATCCCAACTCAAGTTACTAAGCAAACTCTAACTAACTTGACTAAATCTAGTCTAGGTGGTGAAAATTACTATTTTTAGTTGATTACTAGAACCAACTATTCTTAGTAAGATCGCATGCTTATTTGTACAGCAAAGAAATTGCCACGCATCTTCTACATTTCTAAATTAGAGGAATTGCCAAATTTCTAACTCATAATGCAACTAACAAACTAAAATTATTAACTAATGCCCAAAACTTAAAAAAACTAAACTACAACTTAAATCCTAATTTCAAGCCTCAAAATGTCAGATTTAGGGCCTGAAAATGTGCCGAAACTTTCCCCAACCGACGGGGTGAGTTACCGTTGCGTTCATCTCATCGAAACATGTGGTCTAAAAAAACCGAGCCCTAAACCCTAAAACCCTAAACAATAAGCCCTAAAACCTAAACTAGAAACCCTAAACCATGAACCCGAAGACCTGAATCTTTAACCTTAAACTCATAACCTCAAATCCTCCTTGAGCCCTAAACCCTAAACACTAAACCTTAAGACCTAACTTTTGCTAAGCCCTAAGTCATAAACACTAAACCGTAAAAGTCAAACCCTAAATACTAAACCCTTAACAGTAAACCATGACCCCAAAAAGCTAAATCCTAAACCTTAAATGGTAATCCTTTAATGTTGAACCCTCAATTATAAACACTAAGCCCTAAACCCTCAACTTTTAACCCTTAAATTAGATTATAAAACCTAAACCTTAAACCCTAAACATGTATTCCTTAATCCTGAACCTCAACACTAAACCTCTAACCCTAAACACTAACCCGTAAACCCTAAACCACGAGCCAAAAAAATTAAACCCTAAACCCTCAAACCGAGCCCTAAAACTTAAAAATTAAACCTGAACTTTATAAAAATATTATAGTTTTTTTGAAAAAGTCATGATATTTTTAAATTACTAACACTTTTAAAAACTAAATTATTAAAAATACAAACTTTTTAAAATCATGACTTTTTAAATATCCCAAATCCTAACATTTTCTAGAATACCAATTATTCAAAATGCCTACTACTTTTTTAATATCTCGACTATTAAAAGTCATAACTTTTTCGAAAAATGATATTTCAAAAAGATAGGATTTTTGAAAAGTTTGGATTTTTTAATGAGTTATGAGTTATTTTAGAAGACTTCAAGATTTTGAAACCTTCAATATTTTAAAAAGAATTTTTTAAAAAAACCTAAACCCTGAGCCCTAAACAATAAGCACAAACCCTTAAATGACAAACACTAATCCTTGAGACTTTAAGTAGTCGGGATTATTGAAATATCCCAATTTTTTTTTGAAATTTTGACTTTTACAAAAATCACAAATTTTTCAAATATTGTTATTTTTTTAATATCCTAAATTTTTGAAAATCCCAAGTTTTTTTAAATACCTACTTTTCTGAAAATCCTACCAACATTTTGAAATCCCAACTTTTTGAAATCTTTTTCAAATCCAACATTCTCAAAATCTTGAATTTTAAAAATCTAAAATGTTACAAAATTCCAACTTTTTCTAAATTCCAAAAGTATTCTCTTTTGAAAATCCAAACTTTTGAAAAAGCTTGTCCTTTTGAAAAATCCCAACTTTTTTGAACTATCGATTTTGAAAAAGTGAAGACTTTCAAAAAATTTGTGATTTTGAATAGTGAAGATATTTGAAAGAGTAGTAGGTATTTTGAAAAACCATGATTCTAAAAAATGTTAGGATTCTAAAAAATTTACTATTTTGAAAAAATACTATTTTAAAAAGTCATGATTTTTTAAAAAGTCATGATGTTTTATAAGTTAGGGTTTATTGTTTAAAGTTTATATTAGGGCTCGGGGATTTAATGTTTAGGGTTTAGGTTGTTGGGCTCAAGGATTGGTGTATAGGGTTTAGTTATTAGAGTTTAGGGCTCAAGGTTTAGGGTTCTTCAGTGTTTGTGGTTCAATCTTTAGGGTTTGGCATTTAGTGCTTAAGGTTAAGGATTTAGGTTTTAGTGTCATTGTTTAAGGCTTAGGGTTTAGGCTTCAAGGATTACGGTTTAGGGATTAAGGTTTACTATTGAGGGTTTAACATTTAGAGTTTAGCGTTTACGGCTTAGGGTTTAGGACTCGGGGTTTAAGGTTTAGGAGTAATTAGGGTTTAAGTTTTATGGATTAGGGTTTAGGTTTTAGGACTCGAGTTTATGGTTTAGGGCTTAGATTTCGGGCTTTAAGGTTTAAGGCTTAGGGTTTAGGGTTAAAGGCTTAGGGGTTTAGCGTTTAGGGTTTAGGGCTCATGGTCTATGGTAAAGGGTTCGGGGTTGCGAGTTTAGGTTTTAGGTCTCGAGCAAAAGGTTTAATGTGTTTTTGCTCAAGGGTCAGCTTTCAAGGTTCAAGACTTAGGGTTCGGGGTTTAGGGTTTATGGTGTAGGGCTCGGGGTTGAGGGTTTAGGGGTCAAGGTTTGGGAATTAGGTTTTTGGGTTCAAGGTTTAGCGTTTACAACTTACGTTACAGGTTTTAGGGTTTTTGGGGTTGAGATTTTTGAAAAATTCATGATTTCAAAAATTTCCCCATTTTGAAACAACTAAGATTTAGAAAAAGTCACGATTTTTAAAAAGTGTAGATTTTGAAAAGATTTTTTGAAGTGATAAGGTGACAAAATTTTAAAAATTAACAATTTTTAAAAACTGCTAATTTTTGAAAAATCATAATTTTTAAAAATCGTGGTTTTATAAAGAATTAAAATTTTGAAAAAATTAAGATTTTTAAAAAGTAGGATTTTGGAAAAATTTAGAATTTAAAAAAACCAGGATTTCAAAAACCCAACCTTTTAAAAAATTATTGCTTAGAAAAAAATCTCTACATTTATTTATTTCCAAACTTTTTTAAATTGTGAATTTTTAGAAATCATGTCTTTTTTGAAAACCCTAACTTTTTCAAAATTCCTATAGTTTTGTAAATAATGTACGATCCCCTTTCATATGAGCTCGACACTTTCCTATTCAACTTTGCATGCAATGTTAGGCTCATCCTATAAGCCACTTGATTTGGGAGTGAAGACCTTGGAATCAAATCAATATGGTGTTAAATATCTCTTTTGGGTGGTAACGCATCTGGTAGCTCATCAGGAATAACATCTAAAAATTCGTCTATTAATTCTGTTATTTCTACTGGTATTTGTGCACTTGTAGGTTGTTCCTTATTTAAGACTAGTGCATAACAAAAACCAATTGCCTTTTCCTCCTTCACAAACTCCTTTACAGAAATCATATTTTCAGCCTTACCCCCTTCCTTAAGAGGTAGCAAAACTATTTTTGTGCCATCCTTCCAGAAGTATAAGTATTGTTTCCCCATCATGAAATTTTTTTCTATCAAATTACCATGGTCTTCCTAGTAGCATATGACATGTATCCATAGGATTAACATCACACCAAATCTTATCCTTATAATTGTTCCCAATAGAAAATCTTATTAAACATCTCTTATCAACAGAACTTCATTACCTTTCTTAAACCATGTAATACAATAAGGGTTAGGAGTCTTCTCATAATACTGAGACCCAATTTATCGACCATCTCATTTGAAACCATGTTCTCACAATGACCACCATCAATAATAACATTACATATCTTTCCACTTGAAGTGCATCTTGTTCTAAAAATATTTATACGCAGCCATGCATCCCCCTTGATCTCCTTTCTTGGAGCAATTATCGTCCTCTTGATAACAATTTTCTCCAACATCTAGTGGAATTTCCAAGTCTTTTTCATCTTCTTTTTGTTCAGCTTCAACAAGATTTACTCTTGGAGTATCTCTTTGCCTCTTGTCATATGTATAAGAATGTGGGCGTTCAAAATCCCGATGCCCTTCTTCACCACATCAGTAACAAACATATGGTCTTCGTGGAGCCTCCTATCCTCTTTTTCGCCAAAGCATATCCTCTACCCCTAGAAAATCCTCTACCTCTTTGTTGATTCTGGAAATCTTGTCTTATATCCTCTTACTTTTCCAATCCATGAGATGTTTCTCAACTACCTTGGCTTAAACTAGTTCATCCCGAAAGGAAGATGAGGCCCCCTATTCATTCCAAGTGATCTCATAAATCTTTGATGATTTTGTTTTTCCTCGGTCTTTAAGGCTTACTGATAAGCATCCTCCATGCTCTTAATCCTATGCATACTATTCTTATTTTTGATAGAAAATTTTAATCCATTTACATACCTTGCAGCCATTTGTTCCCTAGTTTCTAAATGCTTTACATGAATGGACAACTTGTAGAACTTATCGTGTATTCTTGCACTATTTGTAAGTTCTGTCTGAGTATCTTAAACCTCCTGTAAAGGGTTTGTGCATAATCCATGGGGAGAAATTTATCTTTCAGCTTTTTCTCCATTTTACTCCATGTCCTAATTCTTTCTTTCCCCTTCCTTGACCACTCTTTATGTAGGTGATCCCACCATAACATAGTGTGACATTTCAATTTTGTGCATGGAAATTTTACCTTCTTTTCTTCTAAAATATCCTTCCACTCAAAAAATTTCCCCATACTAGTCAAGCAATATATCAACTCCTCTAGTTTTAGACTACCACCATACTTTGAAACATCGACTCTTATCCCATAATTCTTTCCTTCTAATACTCGAAGCATCCTTTCTACAAAAGCTAATAATGGTGCTTGTGTGATGCGCAGAATTAGCAGGAACTTGACAAGGTCATAACTTGAGCTCCGGGTGTCCATTTGAGTCTATTTTTTTTTAAACCACATGTTTCGATGAGATGAACACAAGGAAATCCACCCTACTAGTTGGGGCAAGTTTTTGACATGTTTTTGGGCCCTAAATCTGCCATCTTGAGTCTGAAAATTAGGATTTAAGTTATAGTTCAGCTTTTTTCTTATGTTTGAGCATTAGTTAATTTTAGTCTATTAATTGTATTATGAGTTAGAAAGTTGGAAATTCCTCTAATTTTTGGGGATGTAGAAGATGTATGGCAATTTCTGTCCCGTAGGAATAAGCATGCGAACTTACTAAGAATAACATGTTCTAGTAAACTGCTAAAATTAGTAATTTCCACCACCTAGAGTAGATTTAGTCAGAGTTAGCTAGAGTTTACTTGGCAACTCGAGTTGGGAGTTGTTTTCCTATTTAGGAAACATTGTAATTCATTATTTGATAACAAAGAAGGAGATCTATTTTTTTGGAGTTCATATTATTTACATTATATTTAGTTTGTTCTTAATTTGGCTACATTATTTGATATCGAGCGAGGTTCAAGTATTTTTACAAAAAAATATGGCGGGAAGAGGAAGAGGAAAAGGAGGTGGTATTGCCCAAATGAATATAAATATGCAAGATCTACAAAGATAAGTTACTACACTTGCTGCAATGATAACCCAAAGAGGAAATCAAGGTGGAGATGACATAGATGAAGAAGAAGTTTGTGAAGAGGAGGAAACAGAAGCACCACTTAGCTCCTCTACTTTTGAAGAAAGGATGCTTGGAGCATTAGAAGGAAAGAATGATGGGATAAGAGTTGATGTTTCATAGTATGGTGGTAGTCTAAAACTAGAGGAGCTAATAGACTAGTTGACTAGCATGGGAATTTTTTTTGAGTAGAAGGCTATGTCAAAAGAAAAGAAGGTAAAATTTACATGCACAAAATTTAAAAGTCATGCTATGTTATGGTGGGATCACCTACAGAAAGAGCTGTCAAGAAAGATACTCATACATAACTTATAAATAGTTTAAGAATACACAGATAAGTTCTACAAGTTGTCCATTCGTGTAAAGCATGTAGAAACTGGGGAACAAATGGATGTAAGGTATGTATATGGATTAAAATTTTCTTTTAAAGATTAGAATAGTATGCAAGGATTAAGAGCATGGAGGATGCTCATCAATTGGAATGAATAGGGGGCCTCATCTTCCTTTCGGGATGAGCTAGTTTAAGCCAAGGTAGGGGAGAATCATCTCATGGATTGGAAAAGTAAGAGGATATAAGACAAGATTTCTAGATTCAACAAAGAGGCAGAGGATTTCCTAGGGGTAGAGGATATGCTGGCGATAGAGGATGGGAGGCTCCACGAAGACCATTTGTTTGTTACAGATGTGGTGAAGAAGGGCATCGATATTTTGAATGCCCAAATACTTATACACATGACAAAAAGGTAAGGAGATGCTCCAAGAGTAAATCTTGTAGAAGCTAAGCAAGTAGAAGATGGATAGAACCTGGAAATTCCACCGGATGTTAGAGAAAATCTAATGATCAAGAGGATGATGATTGCTCAAGAAAGGAGGTCAAGGGGGATGTATGGCTACGTACAAATTTTTTCGTAACAAGATGCACTTCAGGGAGGAAAGGTATGTAATGTTATTATTGATGGTGGTAGTTGTGAGAACATGGTTTTAAATGAGATGGTCGATAAATTGGGTCTGCATTATGAGAAGAATACTAACCCTTATCGTATTGCATGGTTTAAGAAGGGTAATGAAGTTATGTTGATAAGAGATGTTTAATAAGCTTTTCTATTGGGAACAGTTATAAGGATGAGATTTGGTGTGATGTTATCCCTATGGATGCATGTCATATGTTGCTAGGAAGACCATGGCAATTTGATAGAAAAGTTATTCATGATGGGGAAAGAATACTTATACTTTTTGGAAGGATGGCACAAAAATAGTTTTGCTACCTCTTAAAGAAGAGGGGAAGGTTGAAAACATGCTTTCTGAAAAGAATATTTGAAGGAGGCAAAGAAAACCGGTTTATGTTATGTTATGCACTAGTTGTAAATAAGGATGAACTTGTAAGTGATCAAATACCAATAGAAACATCGAAATTAATAGAAGAATTTTTGATGTTATTCCTGATGAGCTACCAGATGGATTACCACCCAAAATAGATTTGATTTCAGGGTCTTCATTCCCAAATCAAGCAGCTTATAGGATGAGCCCGACATTACATACAGAGTTGAATAGGCAAATGGTAGAGCTCCTACAAAAGGGGGTCGTAAGGGAGAGCATGAGTCTGTGTGCAACACCAGCTTTATTAACACCAAAGAAGGATGGAACATGGAGAATGTGCATGGATAACAGAGTGATCAATAAAATTCCAATCAAGTATCGGTTCCCAATACCTCGGATTGATGATATGATGGATGTGCTTGCTGGATCTAAGTATTTCACCAAGATTGATCTTTGAATTGGTTATCATCAGATTCAGATTAGAGAAGGAGATGAGTGGAAAACAACATTCAAGATAGGAAATGGATTATATGAGTGGTTGGTGATGTCATTCAGGTTATTCAATGCACCTAGTACTTTTATGAGATTGATGAACACCGTGTTACGGGAGTATAATGGTAAGTTTGTTGTGGTTTATTTTGATGATATCTTGATCTTTAGTAAAACTAAAGAAGAACATTTGAGGCATCTAAGGTTGGTATTTGAAGTGTTAAGGAAAGAGAAACTCTATGCAAATATGAAGAAGTGCACATTCATGCAAGAGAATTTGGTATTCTTGGGCTTTATTATTTCAGCAGATGGGGTTCAGATGGACTCAGAAAAGATAAAGAAAATTATTGAATGGCCTACCCCATGGAGTATAATAGAGGTAAGGAGCTTCCATGGTCTAGCAACATTTTATAGAAAATTTATTTAAAAATTTAGTAGTATTGTAGCTCCTATAATAGATTGCACAAAAGGAAGGGAGTTTTTGTGGACAAAGGCAGCTGATGATAGTTTTCAATTCTTGAAGAAGAAGGTGACAGAGGCACCCATTTTGGCACTACCATATTTTGATAAAGTGTTTGAGGTTGATTGTGACACCTCACGTGTGGGTATTGGGGCTGTTCTAAGTCAAGGAGGAAAGCCAAGTAACTTTATTTAGTGAGAAACTGAATGAGGTAAGAAAGAACTACTCTACTTATGATGTGGAATTTTATGCAATTGTACAAGCATTAAGGCATTGGAGGCATTACTTAGTGCCTAAGGAGTTTGTGTTATTTACAGACCACATAGCCTTGAAGTATGTGAATACCCAAAAGAAGTTAAATAGTAGGCATGCAAAGTGGATATCATTTTTGTAGGGTTATACTTTTTCTCTAAAACATAAATCTGGAAAATAGAATCAAGTTGCAGATGCATTAAGTAGGTGTGTGACTTTGTTTACCACTATGGAAAATGAGGTGGTGGGTTTTGAAGAAATAAAGTGTTTGTATTCTTCTAATTCTGATTTCAAGGATATTGTTGAAAGACTAATTAGTCCATTGTCAGAAAATGTAGGAGATGTCCTGGATGAGTATATTTTACAGGATGGCTACCTATTCAAGGGACGCCAACTATGTATCCCAGTTGGGTCTATGAGAGAGAATATAGTGAAAGAGTTGCATAGCGGAGGGTTGGCTGGGCATTTTGGTAAAGATAAGAAGATAGTCTTGGTAGCTGACAAATACTATTAGCCAAAGTTGGAAAGAGATGTGGAAAGATATGTGGAGAGATGCCAAATTTGTCAAGTCTCAAAAGGCCATGCACAGAATACAGGGTTGTATATGTCGTTTCCTGTTCCTAAAGGGTCGTGGACAGATCTGAGTATGGACTTTATTTTGGGATTACCAAAAACACAATGAGGTAATGACTCAATTTTTGTGGTTGTTGATAGGTTTTCTAAGATGGTTCATTTTATTACCTGCAAGAAAACAAGTGATGTAACAGGCGTAGTAGATTTGTTTTTCGAAGAAGTTGTTTGTTTGCATGGTGTTCCAAAAACCATTACTTCAGATAGGGACACAATGTTCTTAAATCACTTCTGGCAGACTTTATGGAAGAAATTTGGAACTCAACTATAGTTCAGTAGTGCCTATCATCCGCAGATTGATGGGAAAATAGAGGTGGTAAATAGGAGTTTGGAAAATCTATTAAGGTGCATTTTTGGGGAAAAGCCGAAACAATGGGACTTAGCATTACCACAACCTGAGTTTGCATATAACAGTTCCATAAACAGATCCATGGGAAAGTCTCCATTTTCAATTGTGTATGGGAGTAATCCAAATGGGGTGTTAGATTTGGTACAACTACCAGTTGATGGCAGAGTCATTTATGATGCAGAAGCATTTGCCGAACTTATACAACAATTGCTAGAAGAAGTGCGGAAGAAGCTGCAGAATAGTAATGATAAGTATAAAGAAATAGCAGCAGATGTGCACGAGACGAAGAAAGATATTTACAATTGGTGAGTTGGTTATGGTATATCTACGGAAGGAAAGGTTTCCAAGAGGAATTTATAACGAGCTGAAGTACAAGAAGATTGGTCTCTGTAAAATCATGAAAAAAATAAACGATAATGCTTATGATGTAGACTTTCCAGGGAATTTTTATATTTCTCTAGTGTTTAACGTTTTAGATTTGCATTCTTTTCATGGGGATGGTGTAGAAGGGGATGTTATTGAGGAAGTAGTATATTGGTGGTAGCAGGTTCGGTGAAGAAGAAAGAAAAAGTGCATTAGATTCTAGATAAGAAAACAATGGACACGCGAAATGGGAAATATAACAAATATTTGATACATTGGAAGGACTGGAACAAGAGGACAATACTTGGGTCACAGAGTGGGAGATTCAAAAGTTGGATGTAGATAAATGGAAGCAGTTTGAAGAAGACAACTTGCAGGAGTTGCATTTTTCTCAAGCAGGGGAGAATGATGTGCCATAATTAGCAGGAACTTGACAAGGTCATAACTTGAGCTCCGGGTGTCCGTTTGAGTCCTTTTTTTTTTGAAACCACCACCTGTTTAAATGAGATAAATGTAGCAGCAAGCCTCCCTTCTAGTTGGGTCAAGTTTTTGACATGTTTTTGGGCCCTAAATCTACCATCTTGAAGCCAAAAGTTAGGATTTAAGTTATAGTTCAGTTTTTTCCTGTTTTTGAGCATTTGTTAATTTTAGTCTATTAATTGTATTATGAGTTAGAAAGTTGGCAATTCCTCTAATTTACCGATGTAGAAGATACGTGGCAATTTCTGTGCCCATAGGAATAAGCATGTGAACTTACTAAGAATAGCAGGTTCTAGTAAACTGTTAAAAATAGTAATTTCCGCCACCTAGAGTAAATTTAGTCAGAGTTAGCTAGAGTTTACTTGGCAACTCGAGTTGGGAGTTGTTTTCCTATTTAGGAAACATTGTAATTCATTATTTGATAACAAAGAAGGAGATCTATTTTCTTTTGGAGTTCATATTATTTGCAGTATTTCTTAATTTGGCTACATTATTATATTTCCTCCTCTTGACAAACTTATTCTTCATTCGTGTCATCTCCACCTTGATTTCCTCTCGGGTTATCATTCCAATAAGTGTAGCAACTTACCTCTGCAGATCTTGCATATTTTTATTCATTTGGGCAATATCGCCTCCTCTTCCTCTTCCCTCTTCCTGCCATTTTTTAAAGACTTTGAACTTGTTTGGATACCGGATAATGTAGCCAAATGATGAACAAACTTGATATACTCAGTAAATAATATAAACTCGAAAAGAAAACAGATCTCCTTCTTTGTTCTTGAATAATGAATTACAATGTTTCATAAATAGGAAAATAACTCCCAACTTGAGTTGCCAAGAAAACTCTAACTAACTTGACAAAATCTACTCTAGGTGGCAGAAATTATTATTTTTAGCGAGTTTACTAGAACTTTCTATTCTTAGTAAGTTTACATGCTTATTCGTACATGCACAAAAATTGCCTCGCATCTTCTACATTTCTAAATTAGAGGAATTGCCAACTTTCTAACTTATAATGCAACTAATAGATTAAAATTAACTAATACCCAAAAATAAAAATAAAAACTAAACTACAACTTAAATCCTAATTTTCAGCCTCAAGATGGCAGATTTAGGGCCCAAAATATGCTAAAAATTTCCCAACCGGCGGGGTGGGTTTTAATATATTCGTCTCATCGAAACATGTGGTTTAAAAAAGTAGACTTAAACGGACACCCGAAGCTCAAGTTATGACCTTTTCAAGTTTCTCGACCATGGAAATAAATTTTGAGAGGGAAGTATACAAGAAGAAGGGGAAATTATAGGGCTTAGCATTATGGACATGGTTCAACATAGCGAAGTGATATCCATATATCACTTTGTATCGCCTTCTAAGGTAATGTAGGCCATAAACAACTCGAGTAATTTCTTCCAAAGGAGGGGGTAAATTACCTTAAGCATAACTATTATGGAGAGAGACAGGCACCCCCTTACCTTGCATAAAGAATTTAATCTCCAGGTTGTAGTCCGACTTAGGTTTCTAGATGCATTTTCCTTCCAAAGCTAAACCCATAATTTTGGAAATAAGCTTGGGGGTAGTGGTGAAGGAAAATTTACCGACCTGAACATGGTCTTCTTTCCAAGTTTTCACCACAGCTTCACTCAACTTTTCATCGAAGCCATCAAAGATGTTGAAGAAGGGTAACATTCCGCCTTTTCAAGCAGGATCTCAGCTTCTTTGGATATCTCTTATCTCTTGCTAGGTTCAGTTCACACTAAGTCACCCCCATTCTTTTAAACTTGTTCTTCTTTCTGTTATGAGAATGGTTACCTTCCCCAATCTTATCGTCCCAATTTCAGAAATAAAAAAGATCTAGAATCATGAGAAAGGAGATTTTGCACGAGTTCGGGAATCATGAGAAAGAGATGTCACGAGTCTGAGGAATTATTGCCTCCTCATTTGTAGGTGTATTATTAGTTATACCTTCCCTTTTCATGATTTCTTTAAATTTGGCTTGCATCTTATTAAGATCCTCTACCACCTTAATACCCCTTACATTCACCCCCAAATTGGCCATAAAATCAGCTAGAGTGTTTCCTTCATGATACACATGTTGAAAGGATATAACCTCAAAAGAGGATAATAAAAGCTTAGTTTTATTGATGAAGTCATCAATAGAAATAGAAGGTTGGGATTTTCCTTTCAAACATGAGATGATATACAAAGAGTCCCCTTCCACTTCAAGGTGTTTTAAGCCTTTCTCCTTGGCTAACTTCACACCACGTGTAAACATAGCAACTACCTCTCCAACATTGTTTGATTGAAAGCCCGTGTCAAAGAAATAGGCAAGAAGAAATATTCCTAGAGAATAAAATGATGGGATTTCAAAAATCTCTATAATTTTTTAATTCTCGACTTGATTGAAAATTGTGACATTTTTCAGAATGTTGTCTCTTTTTTAAATTCTAACTATTTTGAAATTCTTAACTTTTTGAAATCACGAGTTTTTTTAAATCCCAATTTTTATAGAAATACCAACTTTTCATCATCCTGACTTTTTTTTAAATCTTGAATTTTTAAAAATATTAAAACATTTTAAATTCTAACTTTTTAAAAATTATTAAATTATAAATTTTTCTAAAATTGTGATTTTTTTAATATAGAATATTTTTTGAAAATCACAAAATTAATTTAAAATATTTATGTTTTAAAAATCTAGACTTTTCAAAAACCTATACTTTTTCAATAATTTAGACTATTTAAGAATTCTGACATTAAAAAAATCCTCACTTATTTGAAAAGCCTCATTTTTAAAAAAATCCCAAATTTTTTGAAATATTGAATTTTCCAAAATCACAACTTTTACAAAATCCTAAATTCTGTAAAATCCTAAATATTTTGAAATTTGTGAGTTTTTCAAAATACAGTTTTTTTTTGTAAAAATCTTAACTTTTAAAAATGATGACTTAATAAAAAATCTAGACTTTATGGAAAATCTAAATTATTCAAACTTTCAACTTTTTATTTGAAAATCTCTATTTTATACAAAAATTAAGATTTTTCAAAAGTAAAATTTTAAAAGAAATCCTGAAATTTTTTAATCTCCCAATTTTTAAAAAAATGCACCTTTTATAATATTATATCATTTTGTAAAGTCTTGACTTTTTTGAAATATTGATTATTTTCAAAAATCGTGACTTTTTTCGAAAAATTGTAATTTTTTCAAAAACATCACAATTTTTTTAAATATCAACTTCTTCAAAAATTTAGACTTCAACAAAAATCCAGACTTTTAAAACATTCTAACTTTTTCTGAAATAACGAATTCTTCAAAATACGACTATTTTTAAAATCACTAGTTTTTTAAAAATACTCTCTTTTTTAAAATTAGTCTTTTTTAAAATCCTAACTTATTTGAAACTAGATTTTTTTTGAAAATTTCGATTATTCAAAATACCAACTGTTTTTAAAATCTCAAATTTTCAATTTTGTAAATTTTTTTAAAATACGGGATATTTCGAAAAGTTAGGATTTCAAAAAAGTTGTGATTTTGAAAAAGACGGGCTTATTCAAAAAACCAACTTTTTCAAACATCTTAACTATTTGAAAATGCCAAACTTTTAAAAATTTTGATTTTTTCAAAATCCGACATTTTCAAAAATCTTAACTTTATTTAAAATTCTGACTTTTTAAAAATCACAAGTTTTTTGAAAATCCATACATTTTTAGAATCTTCATTATTCAAAATTGTAAATTTTTCAAAAATCTTGACTTTTTAAAAAAAATTAAGATATTTGAAAAAGTCAAGTTTTAAAATAGTTGTGATTTTTAAGAAGACGGGTTTATTCAAAATACCAATTTTTTGAAAACTCCAAAATTTTGTAAATCCCACACTTTTTTAAAAAATAATTTTTCAGAATCCTAACTTTTTCAAAAAATTGATTTTTTCAAAATTCTGCCTTTTCAAAAATCTTAACTTTTGAAAAATCCCGACTTATTAAAAATCACAAAAGTTTAGAAAATCCATACTTTTTCTAGAATCTTCAGTATTAAAATTACCTAATTTTTCCAAGATCAAGACTATTAAAAATTGTAAATTTTTTTGAAATTCTTGACTTTTTCAAACAAATTAAATTTTTGAAAACCTCGATTTTTTAAAAATCCCAACTTTTTCAAAAACCTAACTTTTTTGAAATCCTGCATTTTTCTAAGTTATTAATTTTTTAGAAATGTCTGCTTTTTCAAAAATCATGATTTTTTTAAAATCTTGGCTTTTTCAAGAATCCCAACTTTTTCAAAATCTAATTTTTGAAAAAAATCCAGATTTATTAAAATCCCAACTTTATCAAAAATCATGACATTTTTTTAAATCATAGAGTTTTTCAGATATCCCGACCATTTTAAAAATTCATGATTTTTCTAAAATCTCAACTTTATCGAAAATGCCAGTTTTCTTTAAAATCCTTAATTTTTCAAAAAAGCATCCTTTATCGAAAATTGCAAATATTTAAAATCATGACCCTTTTGAAAATTCTGACTTCTTCAAACTTCTTGAATTTTGAATTTTTCAAAAATCTCGAGTCTTCAAAAATCCCAACTCTTTCGAAAATCAATACTTTTTTAAATCCTGACTTTTTCAAAATATTGAGATTTAGAAAATCCAAAGTTTTTTTAAAATCATAACATTTTCGAAATCTTGACTTTTTCAAATCCTGATGTTTTCAAAAATAGTAACTTTTTAAAAAATTGAAAGTTTTTCAAAAGTCATGACTTTTTTAAAATTTCAAGTTTTTTAAAATCCCGACGTTTTCAAAAATAATGAATTTTCACAAATCCTAACTTTTTGAAAATCACAACTTTTCCATATCCTTACTATTTTTAAATCTTGACATTTTTAAATCCCAACTTTTTAAAAATCCTAACTTTTTCAAAAATCGTGACTTTTTAAAAAAATGTGACTTTTTGAAAATAATGAATTTTTAAAATATCAAATTTTTCATTAATCCTAAGTTTTTCAAAAATTTTGACTTTTTTAAAAATCCCAATCTATTCAAAATCTTGACTTTTTAAAAATATTGAGTAACTTTTTCAAAATGTTAAGATTTTGAAAAGTCTAGATGTTTTTAAAAACATGGGGATTTTCAAAATTTTGTGACTTTGAGAATTCAAGGTTTAGGGTTTAGGTTTTAGGGTCTAACGTTTAGGGCTTAAGGGTTAGGATTTATAGTTAAGGGCTTAGGTTTTAGCGTTGAAGCTCGGTGTTCATGGTTAGGGGTTTATGTATTAGGGTTCAGCGTTTGGGATTATGAATTTAGGGTTTAGGTTTAGATCTCAAGGCTCAAGGTTTAGGGTTTAGAGTTTTTGGGTAAGGGCTCAGGGTTCAAGGTTTAGGGTTCATAGTTTAAGGTTTTATGGTTTAGAGTTTAAGGCTAAGGGCTAAGGGTTTATGCTTTATTGTTTAGGGTTTAAGGTTTATGGTTTAGGTCTTGAGGTTTAAGGTTTATTGTTTAGGGATAAGGGTTTCGGGTTTAGAATTCAATGTTAAGGGTTTAGGGATAATTAATAATGGTTTAGGTTTTTGGCTCAGGTTTTAGGGTATAGGGTTATGACCTTCGAAAAAGTCACGATTTAAAAAATATCCCAATTTTGAAACAATTAGGATTTTAAAAAGGTCACAATTTTAAAAAAGTATAGATTTTGAAAGATTTTTAAATTAATAAATTCATAATTTAAAAAAGTCACAATTTGTAAAAAAACTCGTGATTTTGAAAAATTTGTATTTTTCAAAAAGTCAATTTTTTTAACATAGTAAGAATTTTTAAAAAGTCGAGAATTTGAAAATGTTAGGATTTTTGAAAAATTAGGGATTTAAAAAATCACCACATTTTCAAAAATCCTTACATTTTCAAAAAATATCTACGATTTTGTAATTTCTGATATTTTAAAAAATGCAAATTTTTAAAATCCTAACTTTTTAAAAATTCTTGGATTTTCCAAAATTACAATTTTTTAAAGCCTTATTTTTTTGTCGAAATCCCAACTTTTTCATAATCTTGACATTTTTGAAAATCTCAACTTTTTCAAAAGATCCTAGATTTTTTTAAATCATGATGAATTATTAAAAATATTTTATTTCGAAATCCCAAGTTTTTCAGAGTCTTGACTTTTTTAAAACTCTTGATTTCTCTAAGAATCCTAAATAATTTGAGTTCTAACTCTTTCTAAAATCATGAGTTTATTGAAAATCCCAAAATTAAAAAAAAATCTACTTTTTAAAAATATTGACTATTTCAAAAATTGAGATCATGATTTTTTCAAAAATCCCTAATTTTACAAAATCTTGACTTTTCAAAAATACAAATTATTTCATTATCCTGACTTCTTTAAAATCCTTAATTTTTAAAAATGTTCATCTTTTTCAAAAAAATTGACCTTTTAAAAAATCTCAACTTTTTTGAAAATCATTACGTACTAAAAAACCAAGGCTTTTTTGGAAAACCTAAGTTTTTCAAAAACCTGGTTTTTTTTTAAGATCCACATTTTTTTGGAAACTTCAACATTTTAAAAGAAATATTGACTTTTAAACAATCCTTAATTTTTTAAAATACTAAATTTTTCAAAATAACAACTTTTTAAAAAATATAAACTTTTCTTAGAATCTTGATTATTCAAAATAACTAATTTTTTTAAGATTAAGAGACTACTCAAAATTGCAATTTTTCCAAAAATCTTGACTTTTTCAAATTTTTTGACATTTTCGATTTTTTAATTTTTTTGAAAACCTTGATTTTTAAAATATCCAAAAAAAAACATGACTTTTTGAAATCCTGACTTTTTAAAAATTATATTTTATTTAAAATTATTGACTTTTTAGAAATTTTCTACTTTTCAAAAATTGCGACTATTTAAAAATTCCAACTTTTTCAAAATCCTAAATTTTTCAAAAAAATTAACTTTTTAGAAAATTGCTACTTTTTCATAAATCACGACTTTTTAAAAATCCTGACTTTTTCAAAAATACCAATTTTTTTTTAAAATAAAAACTTTTTCTATAATTCTTATTATTCAAAATCCCAACTATTCAAAATTATAACTTTGTCAAAATCGTGACATTTTTAAATTTTTTTTTTCGAAAAGTTACTAAACTTTTTCAAAATTCCTAAATTATTTTAAAATCTTAACTTTTTCGAAAAATCTCAAGTTTTTTAAAAATCCTTCATTTTTGGAAATCTCTACATTTCTGAAATCTTGAATTATTTGAAATTCTAACTTTTTAAAAATCTCAACTTTTTATAAAGTCTTGACTATCTTATTAATCGTAACATTTTCGAAGATCAAAACATTTTTGAAATCTCAACTTTTTCCTATCCCTGAATTTTCTAAAATCCCAAATTTATCGAAAATGTCATCTTTTAAAAATCCTACTTTTCAAAAATAAAAAATATAAAAATCCAAACTTTTCAAAAATGCTTTCTCGAAAATCCAAACTCTTTAAAAACCCTTAGTTTTTCAAAATATTGATTTTTTTAAATGCCATTTTTTTAAATTGAAATTTTTGAAGTTTTGACATTTTTCAAAATCTTATGTTTTGAAAAATAACACTTTTTTAAAAAATTGTGAGTTTTTCAAAAGTTGTAACTTTTATGAAAATCTCATTTTTTTTTAAAATCCCAAATTTTTCAAAAATCTTGACTTTTCAAAATCCTAAATTTTTCCAACTCTAACTATTTTTGAATTCTACTTTATTTGAAATTCCTTTTTTTTTTAAAATCTCAACTTTTTCAAAATTCCTAACTTTGAAGTCTTAAAATTTTCAAAATCTCGACTTTTTCTAAAATCCAAAACTTTTGTCTCTTTCAAAAATCTTGACCTTGTTATCAAACCTAGCTTTTATGAAATATTGAATTGAAAAAGTCAAGATTTTTGAAAAAGTTGTGATTTTGAATAGTTAGTATACTCGATAAAGAAGTAGGTATTTTAAAGAATAGGGATTCTAGAAAAATTCTAGATTTTCAAAAAAGTCAGGTTTTGAGAAATTTTAGGTCTTTTTAAAAAGTCAGGTTTTCAAAATAAAAGTATTTTAAAAAAATCATGATTTTTTAATAAGTCAAGATTTTGTAAAAGTGGCAATTTTCAAAAAATTTAGGGTTTGTGGTTTTAAGTTTAGGGCTCGGGGATTTAGTGTTTAAGGGTTATGTTTTTGGGCTCGAGTGTTTTTAGTTTAGTGTTTAGGATTTTGTGCTCAGAATTTGGATTTTAGTGTTGACAGTTTAGGTTTTAGCATTTTGGGCTCGAGTTTAGAGTTTAGGGTTTAGGCGTAAGGGTCAAGGTTTATGGTTCAGGGATTAGGGTTGAAGGCTTTGTGTTCATGATTTCGGAGTCAAGGTTAGGGATTAGGGTTTTGGCTTAGGGATAAGGGTTTAGGATTTTGGGTTTAAGGTTTAGGGTTTATGGATTATGTGTCGGGGTTTAGGGTTTGGGGGTTGGAGTTTAGTGTTTATGTTTTTGGGTTTTGGGTTTATGATTCAACGTTGAGGGTTTAGGGTTTGGGGTTTAGGTTTTCAAAAATCCAAAACTCTTAACTCTTTTGAAAATCCAAAATTTTCAAAAAATTTGACCTTTTCAAAAATCCTAGCTTTTTTGAAATATAGATTTTCAAAAAAGTTATGAATTTTAATAATCGGGATATTGAACAATATTAGTAGGGTATTTTGAGAAATTTAAAGAAAATGTCGGGATTCTAGAAAAATTTGGATATTCAAAAAGTCCAAATTTTTTTAAAAGTGATTTTTTCAAAAAGTCTGGTAATTTCAAAAATATCGTGATTTTTGAAAAAAATTGCAATTTTTTTAAAATTTGGGGTTTAGGGTTTAAGATTCAGGGCTTAGGGGATGTAGTCTTTAGAGTTTAGATTTTTAGATCGGGGTTCGATATTTAAGGTTTAGTGTTTAGGGTTTACACTCGTGGTTTAGGGTTCAAGGCTTAGTGTTGAGGTTCAGGGTTAAGGGTTTAAGGTTTAGGTTTTAAGGTTTCAGATTTAGGGATTAGTGCTCAAGGTTAAACGTTAAGGGTTTAGGGCTCAAGGCTTTTAAGGGTTTAAAGGCTTCGTGTTTATGGTTGAGGGTTTAATGTTTAGGGTTTAGGGCTCATGGTTTACAGTTGAGGGTTTAATGTTTATTATTTCATGTTTAGGACTCGGGTTTTAGGGTTTAGGAGCAATTAGGGTTTAGGGCTCAAGGTACATTATTTAGGGTCTAGGGTTTAGGGTTGAGGGATTAGGCGAGGGTTAGAGTTTAGGGTTTAAGGTTTAGGGTTTAGGGTTCATGATTAAGGTTTAAGGGTTTAGGGCTCAAGGATAGGTTTTAGGGTCGAGGGTATAAGGTTTAAGGTTTATGGATTAGACCTCAGGTTTCAAAGTTTAGGGCTTAGAGTTTAGGGTATAAGGTTTATGGCTCATGGCTTATGGTTTAGGATTAAGAGTTATGGGTTTACGACATAGGGTTTAGGGCTTATGGTTTAGGTTTTTTGGTTCAGGATTTAGGGGTTAAGGATTAGGGTTTACAACTTAGGTGTCCTAGTTTTTGAAAAAGTCACAATTTTCAAAAACTCTAGATTTTGAAACCTTTTGAAAGTTATAACATCATGAATTTAAAAAAGATAAGTTTTAACAAACTCATGATTTTTTAAAAAATTCATAATTTTTGTAAAAATCACAATTTTATAAAGAGTCAATTTTTTTAAAAAGTAGAGATTTTAAAAAATGTTGGGATTTTAAAAAAATTCAAGATTTTCGAAAAAAGATGAGATTTAAAAATACTAACTTATTTAAAAAACCTCAATTTTTCAAAAATCTCTACAATTTTGTAGCTTGAAACTTTTTTTGAATATTACGACTTTTTAGAAATCCTTTCTTTTTTGAAAATCCTAACTTTTTTGAAATTCTTGGCTTTTTTGAAATCGTGACTTTTTCAAAATCACAACTTTTCATAATCCTGACTTTGTAAAAAATCCTATTTTTTTAAATTCTAACTTTTTCTAAAATCACAACTTGTTTCAAAATTGCAAATTTTTTAAAATCCCAAAATTTTGAAAAAATCCCGACCTTTTTAAAACTCTTGATTTTTTTGAAATCTACTCTTTTCCAAAATCACAACTTGTTCAAAATCCTGAATTTTCTAAACTTCACAATTTTTTCAAAATACGACATTTTAAAAATCTCAACTTTTTCGAAAATCACGACTTATCAAAAAATCTAGAGTTTTTGGAAAATCTATATTACTCAAACTCCGACAATTTTAAAAAAAGATGAGATTTTTGAAAAGTCAACATTTTTAGGGAAATCATGACATTTTGGAAACTCCTTTTTTTTTTAAAAGTGAGTTTTTTAATATCTAGTTTATTTTATAAAATCTTGACTTTTTGAAAATCCATACTTTTATGAAATCCCAACTGTTTTGAAATCCTACCTTTTTAAAAAATCCCTAGTTTTTTAAAAATTAAGACTTTACAAAAATATAACTTTTTTCTAAATCATGATGACTTCTTCAAAATCTTGACCGTTTTAAAATCCCTTGTTTTTGAAAGTAACATGTTCAAAATCCAAACTTATTTGAATATACAAAATTTTTGGATAAACTCAATTATTAAAAATACCAACTTTGTTAAAATCCCAATTATTTAAATTCTAAAATTTTTAAACTTTTGAAATTCTAACTTTTTCTAATAATACAACTTTCTTTTAAATCAAATTTTTTTCTAAAATCCCATTTCTTAAAAAAATTCTACTTTTCAAAAGTCGAAACATTTTCAAAGATTTAGACTACTCAAAAATCCTTTTTTTTTAAATCTTGACTTTTTGGAAATATTAAATTTTGCAAAATCACAACTTTTTTCAATATCGTGACTTCTTTAAAATCTAGAATTTTATAAAATTTGAGACTTTTTCAAAAATCATGACTTATTTAAAAATCCATACTTATTGGAAAATTCAAAAATCTTGTTTTTTTTAATAAGTTGAGATTTTTGAAAAGTCAACATTTTTAGAGAAATCTTTACATTTTTAAAACTCCCATTTTTTTTTAAATGGTGAATTTTTATTATCAAGTGTTTTTCTAAAATCTCGACTTTTTCAGAAAATCCTACATTTTTAGAAATCCCAACTTTTTGAAAACCTGAATTTTTAAAAACTTGTGATTTTTTTGTAAAAAATCCTATTTTTTAAAATGTCAACTTCTTCAAAAATTCAGACTTTATGAAAATCCTAACTTTCTTAAAATTTAGTATTTTTTAAAATACTATATTTTTCAAAAATATCAACTTTTTTAAAAATCCTAAGATAATCGATAATAGAATTTTTTTTGAAAATATTGATTATTGTAAATCTGAACTTTTTCAAAAATCTTGACTTTTTCAAAATATTGAGATTTTTGAACATACGTGATTTTTCGAAAAAAAATGTCAAGTTTTCAAAAAAGTTGTGATTATTCATAATACCAACTTTTTCAAAAAATCCTAGCTTTTTGTAAATCCCATCATTTTAAAAATTGTGATTTTTTCAAAATCCTAACTTTTTTGAAAATCCCAAATTTTTGAAATTCATTTTTTTGAAATTCCAGAATTTATTTAGAATCTTCATTATTCAAAATACCTACTTTTGAAAAGATCTTGATTATTCAAAACACCTAACTTTTCAAAGATTGAGACTATTATAAATTGCATTTTTAAAAAATTCTAACTTTTTTGAAATTTTTAATTTTTCTAAAAACCATGATTGTTCAAATATCCCAACTTTTTCTAAAAATATTGAATTCTTAGAAATTTGCCACTTTTTCAAAAATCAGGAGTTTTTAAAAATCCCAACTTTTCAAAAATATTGACTTTTTAAAAATCTTGACTTTCACAAAAATCTAGACTCTTCAAAATCCTTTTTCTAAAATCCCAACTTTTAGAAATCCCAAGTTTTTGAAATCCCAACTTTTTCAAATTATAGGATTAAAAAAATCTTTAATTTTTTAAAAATCCTAACATTTTAAAAATCTCAACTTTTGAAAATTTTGATTCTTTATAAAATTTTGATTTTTTCAAAAATTATGAATTTTAAAAATCACAAGTTTTTTAATAAATATCTTTTTAAGTTCATAACTTTATCACTTTCAAAATTAATGTAGCCAAATTAAGAAAAAACCAGATATGCTGCAAATATTATGTATTCCAAAAGAAAATAGATCTCCTTCTTTGTTATCAAATAATGAATTACAGTGTTTCTTAAATAGGAAAACAACTCCCAACTCGAGTTGCCAAGTAAACTCTAGGTAACTCTGACTAAATCTATTCTAGGTGGCGGAAATTACTATTTTTAGCAGTTTACTAGAACCTGCTATTCTTAGTAAGTTTGCATGCTTATTCCTACGGGCACAAAAATTGCCATGCATCTTCTACATCCCTAAATTAGAGGAATTGCCAACTTTCTAACTCATAATGTAATTAATAGACTAAAATTAACTAATGCTCAAAAATAGGAAAAAACCGAACTATAACTTAAATCCTAATTTTCGGCCTCAAGATGGCAGATTTAGGGCATGAAAACGTGTCGAAAACTTGCCCCAACTGGTAGTGCAGATTTTTACTGCGTTCGTCTCATTGAAACACATGGTTTTTAAAAAACAGACTCAAACGGACACCCGGAACTCAAGTTATGACCTTGTCAAGTTCCTGCTAATTCTGAATCTCCCACTCTATGACCCAAGTATTGTCCTCTTGTTCTAGTCCTTTCAAAGTGTACCAAATATTTGTTGTATTTCCCATTTCGTGTGTCCATTGTTTTCTTATGTAGAATCTAATTCACTTCTTCTTTCTTCTTCACCGGAACCCTGTTGCCTACAATCTACTACTTCAACAATAGAATCCCCTTCTTCACCATCCCCATGAAAAGAATACAAATCTGAAACATTAAACACTGGAGAAATATCAAAATTCCCTGGCAATTCTACCTCAAAAGCATTATCATTTATTTTTTTCATGATTTTACAGGGACCAATCTTCTTGTACTTCAGCTTGTTATAGGTTCCTCTTGGAAACCTTTCCTTCCACAGATATACCATAACCAACTCACCAATTGTAAATACCTTTCTCCTACCAGATATACCATAACCAACTCACCAATTATACTTCAGCTTGTTAGAGGTTCCTTTTGGAAACCTTTCCTTCCATGAGATATACCATAACCAACTCACCAATTGTAAATACCAGATGTACTTCAGCTTGTTATAGGTTCCTCTTGGAAACCTTTCCTTCCATAGATATACCATAACCAACTCACCAATTGTAAATACATATGCTATTTCTTTATACTTATCATTACTATTCTGCAGCTTCTTCCGCACTTCTTCCTTGTAATTGTTGTATATGTTCGGCAAATGTTTCGCATCATCACCGACTCTACCATCAACGGTAGTTGCACGAAATCTAAAACCTCATTTGGATTACTCCCATACACAATTGAAAATGGAGACTTTCTCGTGGATCTCATTTATGGGGCGTTATATGCAAACTCAGCTTGTGGTAATGCTAAGTCCCATTGTTTCGGCTTTTCCCAACAATGCA
Organism: Taxus wallichiana var. yunnanensis; assembly: GCA_018340775.1. Taxonomy (NCBI): domain Eukaryota; kingdom Viridiplantae; phylum Streptophyta; class Pinopsida; order Cupressales; family Taxaceae; genus Taxus; species Taxus wallichiana. The sequence continues at coordinate 236,362,318 of CM031242.1, forward strand.
CCTTAATGAGTTTCCCAACTCCTATTTACCACCTCTATTTGCCCATTTATCTCCATGGATGATAGGCACTACTGAACTGTAGTTGAGTTCCAAATTTCTTCCATAAAGTCTGCCAGAAGTGACTTAAGAACCTGGTGTCCCTATCTGAAGTAATAGTTTTTGGAACACCATGTAAATGAACAACTTCTCTGAAAAACAAATCTGCTACGCCTATTGCATCACTTGTTTTCTTGCAGGCAATAAAATGAACCATCTTAGAAAACCTATCAACAACCACAAAAATTGAGTCATTAACTCGTTCTCTTTTGGTAATCTAAAAACAAAGTCCATACTCAGATCTGTCCATGACCCTTTAGGAACAGGCAATAACATATACAACCATGTATTCTGTGCATGGCCTTTTGAGACTTGGCAAATTCGACATCTTTCCACATATCTTACCACATCTCTTTTCAACTTTGGCCAATAGTATTTGTCTGCTACCAAGGCTATCGTCTTATCTTTACCAAAATGCCCAGCCAACCCTCCGCTATGCAACTCTTTCACTATATTCTCTCTCATAGACCCAACTGGAATACATAATTGGCATCCCTTGAATAGGTAGCCATCCTATAAAATATACTCATCTAGGACATCTCCTGCATTGTCTAACAATGGACTAATTAGTCTTTCAACAATATCCTTGAAATTAGAATCATAAGAATACAAACCCTTTATTGCTTCAAAACCTACCACCTCATTTTCCATAGTGGTAAACAAAGTCACACGCCTACTCAATGCATCTGCAACTTGATTTTGTTTTCTAGATTTATGTTTTAGAGAAAAAGTATATCCTTGCAAAAATGATACCCACTTTGCATGCCTACTATTCAACTTCTTTTGGGTATTCACATACTTCAGGGCTATGTGGTCTGTAAATAACACAAACTCCTTAGGCACTAAGTAATGCCTCCAATGTCTTAATGCTTGTACAATTGCATAAAATTCCACATCATAAGTAGAGTAGTTCTTTCTTACCTCATTCAGTTTCTCACTAAAGAAAGCTATTGGCTTTCCTCCTTGACTTAGAACAGCTCCAATACCCACATGTGAGGTGTCACAATCAACATCAAACACTTTATCAAAATCTGGTAGTACCAAAATAGGTGCCTCTTTCACCTTCTTGTTCAAGAATTGAAAACTATCCTTAGCTGCCTTTGTCCACAAAAACTCCCTTCCTTTTGTGCAATCTGTTATAGGAGCTACAATACTACTGAAATTTTTAATAAATTTTCTATAAAATGTTGCTAGACCATGAAAGCTCCTTACCTCTATTATACTCCGTGGAGTAGGCCATTTAATAATTGTTTTTCGAGTCCATCTGTACCCCATCTGCTGAAATAATAAAGCCCAAGAATACCAAAATCTCTTGCATGAATGTGCACTTCTTCATATTTGCATAGAGTTTCTCTTTCCTTAACACTTCAAATACCAACCTTAGATGCCTCAAATGTTCTTCTTTAGTTTTACTAAAGATCAAGATATCATCAAAATAAACCACAACAAACTTACCATTATACTCCCGTAGCACGGTGTTCATCAATCTCATAAAAGTACTAGGTGCATTGGATAACCCGAATGGCATCACCAACCACTATATAATCCATTTCTCGTCTTGAATGCTGATTTCCACTCATCTCTTTCTCTGATCTGAATCTGATGATATCCACTTTGAAGATCAATCTTGGTGAAATACTTAGATCCAGCAAGCACATCCATCATATCATCAAGGTAAGGTATTGGGAACCGATACTTGATTGTAATTTTATTGATTGCTCTGCTATCCGTGGACATTCTCCATGTTCCATCATTCTTTGGTGTTAATAAAGCTGGTGTTACACACGGACTGATGCTCTCCTTATGAACTCCTTTCGCACGAGCTCTGCCACTTGCCTATTCAACTCTGTATGTAATGTCGGGCTCATCCTATAAGCTGCTTGATTTGGGAGTGAAGACCCTGGAATCAAATCAATGTGGTGTTGAATATCTCTTTTGGGTGGTAATCCATCTGGTAGCTCATCAGGAATAACATCTGAAAATTCTTCTATTAATTTTGATGTTTCTATTGGTATTTGAACACTTACAAGTTCATCCTTATTTGCAACTAGTGCATAACAAAAACCGGTTGCCTTTGCCTCCTTCACAAATTCCTTTGCAGAAAGCATATTTTCAGCCTTCCCCTCTTCTTTAAGAGGTAGCAAAACTATTTTTGTGCCATCCTTCCAAAAAGTATAAGTATTCTTTCCCCCATCATGAATAACTTTTCTATCAAATTGCCATGGTCTTCCTAGCAGCATATGACATGCATCCATAGGGATAACATCACACCAAATCTCATCCTTATAATTGTTCCCAATAGAAAGGCTTATTAAACATCTCTTATCAATAGTAACTTCATTACCCTTCTTAAACCATGCAATATGATAAGGGTTAGGATTCTTCTCACAATGTAAACCCAATTTATCGACCATCTCATTTGAAACCATGTTCTCACAACTACCACCATCAATAATAACATTACATACCTTTCCTCCTGAAGTGCATCTTGTTCTGAAAATATTTGTATGTAGCCATGCATCCCCCTTGACCTCCTTTCTTGGAGAAATCATCGTCCTCTTGATCATCAGATTTTCTCCAACATCCGGTGGGATTTCAGTCTGTTCATCTTGTACTTGCTCAGCTTCAACAAGATTTACTCTTGGGGCATCTCCTTACCTTTTTTCATGTGTATAAATAAGTATTTGGGCATTCAAAAGCTCGATGCCCTTCTTCACCACATCTGTAATAAACAAATGGTCTTCATGGAATGTCCCATCCTTTATCGCCAAACATATCCTCTGTCCCTAGGAAATCCTCTGCCTCTTTGTTGATTCTAGAAATATTGTCTCGTATCCTCTTACTTTTTCAATCCACAAGATGATTCTCCCCTACCTTGGCTGAAACCGGCTCGTCCCCGAAAGGAAGTTGAGGCCCCCCTATTCATTCTAGGTGATCTCCTAAAACTTTGATGATTTTATTTTTCCTCAGCCTTTAAGGCTAATTGATAGGCATCCTCCATGCTTTTAATCCTATGCATACTTATCTCATCTTGAATAGAAAATTTTAATCCATTAACATACCTTGCAGCCATTTTTTACTTAGTTTCTTCATGCACTACACAAATGGACAACTTATAGAACTCATTTGTGTATTCTTACACTTGTTTGTAAGTTCGTCAGAGATTTGAAACCTCCTGTAAAGGGTTTGTGCATAATCCACAGGGAGAAATTTATCTTTCAGCTTCTTATCCATCTTACTCCACGTCCTAATTATTTCTTTTCCCTTTCTTGACCGCTCTTTCTGTAGGTGATCCCACCATAACATAGCATTACCTTTCAATTTCGCGCATGCAAATTTTACCTTCTTTTCTTCTGACATATTCTTCCACTCAAAATTTTTTCCCATGCTAGTCAACCAATCTATTAGCTCCTCTTGTTTTAGACTACCATCATACTCTGAAACATCAACTCTTATCCCATCATTCTTTCCCTCTAATGCTCTAAGCATCCTTTCTTCAAAAGCTATTGGTGGTGCTTTGCGTTTCCTCCTCTTCACAAACTTCTTCTTCATCATCTGTTTCATTTCCACCTTGATTTCCTCTCTGGGTTATCATTGCAGCAAGCGCAACAACTTGTCTCTGTAAATCTTACATATTTCTATTCATCTATGCAATACCACCTCCTCTTCCTCTTCCTCTTCCTGCATTTTTTTTTAAAAAAATTTGAACCTGCTCTGATACCAGATAATGTAGCCAAATTAAGAACAAACCAGATATGCTGCAAATATTATGAACTCCAAAAGAAAATAGATCTCCTTCTTTGTTATAAAATAATAAATTACAGTGTTTCCTAAATAGGAAAACAACTCCCAACTCGAGTTGCCAAGTAAACTCTAGCTAACTCTGACTAAATCTACTCTAGGTGGCGGAAATTACTATTTTTAGCAGTTTACTAGAACCTGCTATTCTTAGTAAGTTTGCATGCTTATTCCTACGGGCACAGAAATTGCCACACTTCTTCTACATCCCTAAATTAGAGGAATTGCCAACTTTCTAACTCATAATGTAATTAATAGACTAAAATTAACTAATGCTCAAAAATAGGAAAAAACCAAACTATAACTTAAATCCTAATTTTTGGCCTCAAGATGGCAGATTTAGGACTCGAAAACGTGTTGAAAACTTGCCCAAACCGGTAGGGCGGATTGCCGCTGTGTTCGTCTCATCGAAACACGTGTTTTTAAAAAAAACAGACTCAAACAGACACCCGAAACTCAAGTTATGACCTTGTCAAGTTCCTCCTGATTCAGGCGCATCAAAAATGTTTCAAAATCTAGACATTTTAAAAATCATGACTTTTCAAAATAATAATAGTTTCAAAATCATGACATTTTTAATTCATGAATTTTTAAAAATCACGATACCTAAACCCTAATTCCTTAAACTATTCATAAACCCTAAATCATGATACCATGAGCCCTAAACCATAAACCCTAAACTCTAAACCTCGATATTTAATCCATAATCCCTAAACGTAAAACCCTCAACCCTAAGCCCTAAACTCTAAAACGTGAATAATAAACCTTGAATCCTCATAACCTCATATCAACCTTGAGCCCTAAACCCTAAAATCTGATCCCTAATACTAAACCGTAAACGATAATCCTGAATGCTAAACCCCGAATCATAAACAATAAGCCTTAATGCTTGATCCCTAAACCCTAAACCCTTAACTTTTAACGCTGAGCTTAAATTTTAATACCTAAACATATATCCCTTAATCTTGAACCTTAACACTAAACCTTAAACCCTTAACACTAACCCCTAAACCCCGAGCCGTGAGCCTAAAAACCTAAACCCTAAACACTAAATCCCCTGAGCAGTAAACCTTAAACCTTAAACCTTAACCTTTTAAAATATTGCAGTTTTTTCAAACAATCACTATATTTTTAAATTACTAATTTTTATTTTAAAACCTGAATTATTAAAAAATCCAAACTTTTTTAAAATCTTGACTTTTTGTAATATCTAAATTTTTCTAGAATCCCAATTATTAAAAATACCTACTACTTTTTGTAATATCACAACTAATAAAAGTCTTGAAAAATAATATTTCAAAAAATCCAAGATTTACAATAAATTCAAATTATTTGAAAAATTTGGATTTTCGAAAAAGAGTTAAGAGTTATTTTAGAAAACTTTAGGATTTTTAAAAATTCAAGATTTCAAAAAAGTAAGACTTTTTGAAAACCTAAACCCCAAACCCTCCTAAACTTGGAGTCCTAAACAATAAGCCCAAAACAAAAAAACAAAAACCTAAACTCTAAGCCCAAAACCCTAAACCACGAGACTTTAAGTAGTCGGAATTTTTGAAATATCCCAATTTTTTGAAACTTTGACTTTTTCAAAAATCACAGTTTTTTCAAAAATTGTTATTTTTTGAAAATCCTAAATTTTTGAAAACCTGAAGTATTTTGAAATTCCAACTTTTTCAAAAAATCATAATTTTTTTTAAATCCCTAGTTTTTCAAAAATCCCACCAACATTTTTGAAATCCCAACTTTTTTGAACAACCCAAACTTTTTGGAAATATTTTTCAAATCCAACATTTTCAAAAATCTTGAATTTTTGAAATTTAAAATTTTATAAAATTCCAACTTTTTCTAAATTCCAAAACTCTTCAAAAATCTCGACCTTTTTAAAATATTAACTTTTTTGAAATATCAATTTTGGAAAAGTCAAGCCTTTAAACGAACTTACAATTTTGAATATCCGGATATTTGAAAGAGTAGTAGGTATTTTGTATATTCAAGATTCTAAAAATGTGAGGATTCTTGAACAAAATTTGATTTTTAAAAAGTCGAGAATTTGGAAAGGTTTAGATTTTTGAAAACGTCGAGTTTTCAAGAAGTTGGTATTTCAATAAAATAATAGATTTTAAAAAGTGACAATTTTTTTAAAAGTTAGGGTTTAGGTTCGGGATCACGGGATTTAGTGCTTAGGGTTTAGGTTTTTGGGCTCAGGGTTTGGGGTTTAGGGTTTGGGGTTTAGGGTTTGGGTTTTAGGGTTTAGTGTTTAGGGTTTAAGGTTTAGTGATTAGGGTTTAGGGCTCAAGGTTTAGGTTTCTTCATGTTTTAGGGTTAAACGTTTAGGGTTGAGGTTAAGGGATGAAGGTTTATGGTATATGGTTTATATTTTAGGGTTTAGGGTTTGGGGTTTAGTCCTAAAGGTTAAGGCTTTAGGGTTTAGTGTCGAGGGTTTAGGGCTCAGTGGTTTAGGTTTCGAGGATTAGGGGTTTAGGGATCATGGTTTACTTTTGAGGGTAAGCCTTTGGGGTTTAGAGTTTAGGGCTCATATTTTATAGTTGAGGGAACATTTAAGGCTTAGGGTTTTATGTTTAAGGTTTATGATCAATTAAGGGTTAATTTTTAGGTATTAGGGTTAAGTGTTTAGGGCTTAAAGTTTAGGGGTTAGGGATCAAGGTACATATTTTAGGTTTTAGGGATCTTTGTGTCGGGATTTAGGGTTCGTGGTTCGGGGTTTAGGGTTTTGGCTCGGGGTTAGGTTTGAGGGTTCAAGACTTGGGGCTTTGGGTTTAGGGTATGGGGTTTAGAGTTTTGTGTTTTGGGTTTATTATGTAAGGCTCGGGGTTTAGGTTTTAGTGTTTAGGATTTTTTGGTTTCTCGTTTAGGGCTCAAGGTTTAGGAATTAGGATTTTGGGCTCAAGCTTTGGGGTTTAGGGTTTAGGATTTAAGGTTTACAACTTAGGTTATAGGTTTTACAATTTTTGTGGTCGAGATTTTTGAAAAAGTAACGATTACAAAAATGTCCCGATTTTTAAACAATTAAGATTTCAAAAAGTCATGATTCTCAAAAAGTCTTTATTTTGAAAGATTTTCAAAGTGATAAGGTCACATGAATTTTAAAAAAGTCACAATTTGTAAAAACTCCTAATTTTTGAAGATGTCATAATTTTTGACAAATTCATGATTTTATAAAGAGTTGGAATTTTGAAAAATTTGAGATTTTTAAAATGGTAGGATTTTATAAGAATTTAGAATCTTTGAAAAAACTAGGATTTTAAAATCCCAACTTTTTAAAAAATCATTACATTTTAAAAATATCTACACTTTTGTAATTCCCAACTTTTTAAAAATTGTGACTTTTTAAAAATTCTGCCTATTTTGAAAACTACAACTTTTTCAAAATTCTCGTCTTTTTCTAAATCGTGACTTTTTCGAAATCCTATTTTTTTCAAAATCCCAACATTTTTAATGTTTTCATTTTTTAAAATCTCGACTTTTTCAAAATCCTAAAAAAATTTAAATTCTAAGTATTTTTAAATTTTAATTTTTTTTTTTCTAAAATCATGGTTTTTGTAAAAATTACAATTTTTATAAAATCACAAAATTTTAAAAAAATATATATGGTTTTTAAAAACCTAGACTTTGAAAATTATAGAATTTTTAAAAAATTTAGACTATTCTATAATCTCGAGTCTATTAAAAAAACTTGACTTCTTCAAAATCTTGACTTTTCAGAAATCGCAACCTTTTGAAAATCTTGTCTTCTTTAATATGTTAAAGTTTTATAAATTCGCTACTTTTCGATAATATCAACTTTTTCAAAAATCATGACTTAATTACAAATCTATTCATTGTTGGAAAATCTAAATTATTTAAACTCACGATGTTTTTTACACTCCGATTTTAAAAAAAGTTGAGAATTTTTAAATATAAATATTTTTAGAGAAATATTTACGTTTTTGAAACTCCCATTTTTTAAATGTCACGACATTTTTAATATACGGTGATTTTCTAAAATATTGACATTTTCAAAAATCGACTTTTCAAAATTCCAAATTTTTAATATTTTAAAATCATGACTTTTACAAAAATCATGGTTTTAAAATAAAAATCCCAATTTTTTGGAAATCTCGATTTCTTTGAAAGTTGACACTTTTTGAAAAATTCAGACTTTTTATATTCTATATTTTTCATAAATCTTTATATTTTTAAAAATCCCAACTTGTTTCAAAAATTTGAAATTTTAGGATTTTTAAAAGGTCAGTTTTCAAAAAAGTTGTGATTTTTAAAAATTTGGGATTATTCAAAAACAAATTTTTAAATAATCCTAACTTTTTGTATATCCCAACATTTTAAAAATTGTGACTTTTTAAAAATCCTAACTTTTTTGAAAATTCTTGACTTTTTCATAATCACAACTTTTTTGAAAATCTAGACTTTTTATAGAATCTTGATTATTCAAAATACTACTTTTTCAAATATCTTGATTATGCAAATTTACAATTTTTTTGAAAATATTCAATTTTTCAAAGTTTTTTTCTTTTTTGAAAACACGAGAATTTTAAGGTTCAAGGTTTGGGGTTATGAGTTTAGGGTTTTAGGTTTGGGTCTTGAGCTCAAGGTTTAGGGCTTAGGGTTCAGGGTTCAATGTTTAGGGTTTAGGGTTAGGCCTTAGGCTTTATTGTTTATTGTTTATGGTTTTGGGTTTAGGGTTTAAGGCTCATGGTTAAGGGTTTTTTTTTAGGGTTTAGGGTCGGGGTTCAAGGTTTAGGCTTCAAAGTTTAGGGATCATGGTTTAGGGCTGAGGTTTTAAACTATTTTTTATAAAGTCGTCATTTTGAAAATCTCTACGGTTCTATAATTCTCGACTTTTTGAAAATCCCACCTTTTTTGAAATCGTGGCTTTAAAATTTCTATTTTTTAAAAATTCCATTTTTAAAAATATATCTACTTTTTAAATATCCGGACTTTTAAAAATCTAGTATTTTTCGTAAATTAAGACCATTCAAAATCCCAACCTTTTAAAAAACCCTGAATTATTTTAAAAGCCTTATTTTTTCAAAACTCCTAAATCTTTTTAAATTGTGACTTTTTTGAAATATTAAATTTTCCAAAATATTTTTAAAAAAAAATCCTAACTTCTTTAAAATCGTAATTTTTTTAAATTTGTGATTTTTTAAAAATCAATTTTTTTGAAAACCATCTTATTCAAAAATCAAGACTTTTTGGAAAATTTAAATTATCTTTTCTTTGAGAATCCTGATTTTAAAAAATGATACTTTTTAAAATTCCAAATATTTAGAGAAATCTTGACATTTTAGAACAACCTGTTTATTAAAATATCAAGACTTTTTTAATATTAAATATTTTTCTAAAATTTAAACTTTTTGAAAAATAATTATTTTTCGAAATCTTGTCTTTTTGAAAGCCCAACTTTTTAGAAATCTCAAATTTTCCTAAAATCTTGATTTTTTTGAAATACTTGACTTTTTCAAAATTAGTTTTTTTTTTTTTTTTTAAATCCCATTTTTAAAAAAATCTCTTTTTACTTGAACAGTCTAGAGTCTTTTTAAAAATCTAGAGTTTTAAAAATCCTAGCTTTTTCGAAATCATGACTTTTAAAATCCCAAATATTTTGAAAATCCCAATCTTTTCCAAAATTCTTAAATTTTTTTGAAAAACCCAAATTATTCAAAAATAGAAATTTTTAGAAAATCTTGACTTTTCAAAAATTTTAGGTTTTTGAAAATTTAAGATTTTCAAAATAATTGTGATTTTGAAAAAGACATGATTATTCAAAATAATGAATTTTTCAAAAATATTAACTCTTTATAAATTCTAAGATTTAAAAATTTTGATTTTCTCAAATTCGACTTTTTCAAAATCCCTAACTTTTTTAAAATCAAGACTTTTCTAAAATCTTCATTATTCTAAATACCTACTTTTTCAAAGATATTGATTATTCAAAATAACTAATTTTTTGAAGATCAAGACTATTCAAAATTACAATTTTTTCGAAAATCTTGACTTTTTCAAAAATTCTAACTATTTGAAAGCTTACAAATTTCGCAAAAATCTCAATTTTAAAAAATCACAACTTTTTCAAAAACCTGAATTTTTGAAATCCTAATATTTTCTAAATTCTAAATTTTTCAAAATTTTGACTCTTTCAAGAATTGTTACTTTTGAAAAATCAAGAAATTTTCTAAAATCCAAACTTTATCGAAAATCACAACTTTTTAAAAATCCCTGAATTTCATAAAATCCTAACTTTATCAAAAATGCCGACTTTTTAAAAAAATTCTACTTTGTCGAGAAAATTGAAAATATTTAGAATCGTGACTTTTTAAAAAATCTTTACATTTTAAAATCCAAACATTTCTAAAATCTTGAGTTTTTCAAAAAAATGTATTTTACAAAATCGTGACTTTTTAAAAAAATCTTAAAGTTTCGACTCTTCAAAATCCGACTCTTCTAAAATCCTCTTTCAAAAATAATAATTTTTCAAAAATCTAAACTTTTTGAAAATCCACGACTTTTTAAAAATATTGATTTTTCAAAACCCCAACTCTTTGAAAATCTTGACATTTTTCAAATCTTGATGTTTATAAAAATAACAACTTTTCTAAAAATTGTGAGTTTTTCAAAGGTCATGATTTTTTGAAAATCTCAAGTTTTTAATAATCCATACATTTTAAAGGTCAAAAGCTTTTCAATATCCAAACTTTTTCCAAATCCTTACTATTTTGAGATCTCGAAATTTTTGAAATCCCAAATATTTTGAAATCTCAAATTTTTCAAAATCTCAACTTCTTCAAAAATCCCAACTTTTTCAAAAATACAAACTTTATCGAAATAACAAATTTTATTAAAATTCCAACTTTTCTAAAAGTTTCTTTAAAAAATGGTGACTTTTTTTTAAAATAACGATTTTTTTAAAATCTCAACTTTTCAAATATCTCGACTTTTTCATTAATCATATCTTTTTCATAAATTCCATGTTTTTTCAAAAATATATTCTTTTTCAGAAATATGAAGTTATTGAAAATCCTATCTTATTTAAAAAATATTGACTTTTTCAAAAAGTTAGATTTTCAAAAGTCAAGATTTTGAAAAAACATTGAATTTTCAAAATGTCGTGACTTTGAATAGTTAGTATTTTTGAAAAACTAAACATTTTCTAAAATCACGCTAACTTTTTCTAAATCCCAACAATTTTGAAATATTTCAGAAATCTCAACATTTTCAAAATCCTAACTTTTCTTATATCCAAAACTCTCGACTCTTTTGAAAATCAAAACTTTCTAAAAATCTTGACCTTTTCGAAATTATCAAGTTTTTGAAATATCAAATTTGAAAAAGTCAAGATTTTCAAAAAAAAAAAAATTTTTAATAATCAATAATCTAGAAAATATTTGGATTTTTCATAAAAGTTTGGAATATGAAAAAGTTTAGATTTTTTAAAAGTCAGGTTTTCTAAAAAATCATGATTTTTAAAAAAATTGGCAATTTTAAAAGCGTTTAAGGTTTAGGGCTCAAGGTTTATGGTTTAGGGAGGAATTATTATTTATGTTTTATAATTTTAGGCTCAGGTATCTACATTTAAGTTTTAGTGTTTAATGTTTAGGGTTTAGGGATTAGGGTTTATGGGTCGGGGTTTACAATTATGAGATTGGGTTTTAGGGTTCATGGTTTGGGGTTCGAGGTTACGAGTTTAGGGTTTTGGTTTGAGGTTCCAGAATCAATGTTTAGGGTTTTGTGTTTTGGGTCAAGGCTTAATGTTCGGGGTTTAGGATTCGATGTTTAGGGTTAACAATTTAGGGCTCAAGGTTTAGCGTTGATAGTTTATGGTTTAGGTTTTTACACTTAGGGTTAGGGTTTAGGGGTCACAATTATTGAAAACATCATGTTTTTAAAAATGTCCCGATTATTTTAAATTTGTGAATTTTTTGAGAGTATTGAAAATACTAATTATTTTTAAATCCCTACTTTTCAAAATCCAAACTTTTTCGAAAACGCAAACTTTTTTAAGATACCAACTTTTTGAAATCTTTTCAAATCTAAACATATTCAAAAATCCTGACTTTTCGAAATCTCAAATTTTGCAAAATCTTGAATTTTCTAAAATCCAAAACTCTTGTCTATTGCAAAAATATCAACCTTTTAAAAATCTTGACTTTTTGAAATATCGATTGTGAAAAAGTCAAGACTTTCAAAAAAATTATGATTTTGAGTAGTAAGGATATTCGAAAAAGTAATAAGTATTTTGAATAATCAGGATTCTAAATAAGTTTAGGATTCTAGGAAAATATGATATTTTGAAACAATTGGGATTTAGAAAATTTTAGATTTTGTAAAAGTCGGTATTTTAAAAAAAATTACAATTTTTGAAAAAGTCACGATTTTATAAAAAGTGACAATTTTTTAAAAAGTTAGGGTTTAGTGTTTAAATTTTAGGGTTCAGTGTTTATGGCTCATGGGATTTAATTTTTATGCTTTAGGATTTAGGGTTCATGGCTAAGGGTTCAAGGATCAGGGTTTAGGGGTTAGGGTTTAAGGTTTAATTTTTAGGGTTTAGGGGGTTTAGTGCTTAGGGTTAATTTAGGGTATAGTGTTTAGGGTTGTATGTTTTAGGGTTTTCATTTAGGGTTTAGAGATTAGGGCTCATATTTTATGGTTGAGGGCTTAGTATTTAGGGTTTAGCAGCTGGTTCGGGGCTTAGGGCTCGGGGTTTAGAGTTTGGGGCTTAGATTTTAGGGTTTACGGTTTAGGATTTTTGACTTATGGTGTAGGGATAAGGGATTTTAGGGTTTAGGGTTTATGGCTTAGAGTTTAGTGTTTTGAGTTTATGGTGTAGGCCTCAAGGTTTAGGGTTTATAGCTCAGCTTTATGGTTTTACACTTTAGGGGTCGCAATTTTTAAAAAAGTTATGATTTTAAAAATGCAGTAATTTTTAAATAGTTAAGATGTTAAAAAAATTGTGATTTTAAAAAGTCTAAATTTTGAATGATTTTGAAAGTGATAATGTTATGAAATTAAAAAATTCACAATTTTCAAAAACTCAAGATTTATTATGAGAAATTTGTAATTTTCAAAAAATTCATGATTTTATAAACAATAAGAATTTTTAAAATTTTGTGATTTTGAAAATGTTAGGATTTTGGAAAATTTTAGAATTTCATAAAATCTTGGATATTTTAAAAAATCGTTACTTTTCAACAATCTCTACAACTTTGCAATTCCTATTTTTTTAAAATCCTGTCTTTTTTTATAATCCTAACTTTTGAAATCTCCACTTTTAATAATCCTAACTTTTCAAAATCTTAACTTTTTCAAAATCCTGACCTTGTGAAAAAAATTAGTTTTTCAAAATCTTCCCTTTTTGAAATCTTGAATTTTCAAAATTATAACTTCTTTAAAAATCCCTTTTGAAAATTGTGACTATTTCAAAAATCACAATAATTTTAAAATCAATACTTTTTCAGAAATCCCAAATTAATAAAAATCACAAACTTTCTAAAATCCCAACTTTATCGAAAATACTGACTTTTTAAAAAGTCCTTATATGTTTAAGAAAATCATGAAAATTTTTAATATCAGGATTTATTAAGGAATCTTGAATTTTAAAAAAATCTTGAAGTTTTCAAAATCCCAATTTTAAAAAATATTTGAAATATTGAATTTGAAAAAGTTAATTTTTAAAAAAGTTCTAATTTTGAATAGTCGGGATATTCGAAGAAGTAGTAGGTATTTTGAATAATCGAGATTCTAGAAAATGTCAAGATTTTAGGAAAAAAATTTATTTCCAAAAAAGTCAAGATTTTGACATCGCTTAGATTTTGAAAAAGTAAGGTTTTAAACAAATTGTATTTTCAAAAAAATCATTATTTTTGAAAAATTTGAAATTCTTTAAAAATTTAGGGCTCAAGGTTTAGGGAAGGGGATTTAGTGTTTAGGGCTTAATTTTTTTAGCTCGGGGTTTAGGGTTTATGGTTCAAATTTTATGGTTTAAGACTCAAGCTATATAGTTTATGGTTTAGGGCTTATTGTTCGTGGTTTACGGTTCAGGGGCTTAGGATTTAAGGTTGAGGGCTCGGGGTTAGGGGTTCATGGTTCATGGTTAAAGGTCAATGGATCGGGGTTCGGGTTATGAGTTTAGGGTTTTAAATTTATGGGCTCAAGGTTTAGGATTTAAGGATTTGTCTTAGGGCTCAGTGTTTAGGGTTTGGCCTAATGCTTAAGGGTTCATGATTTAGTGTTTAGGGTTTAAGGCTTAGGGTTAAGGGTTTTTGGTTTAGCACTTAGGGTTTAGACTTTAGGGATTAGGGTTTTGGATCTTGAGTTTATGGTTTATGCCTCGGGGTTTACGAATTATGATTTGTTGTTAAAGGTTTAGTGTCTGGGGTTAAGGTTTTATGGTTTAGGGCTTAGGATTTTAGATAAAGTTAGGATTTTTAAAAATTTTAAAATTATGGCTCACGGTTGAGGGATTAGAGTTCCAGGTTGAGTGTTTGGGGTTTAATCCTTTGGGTTTAGAGTTTAGGGTTTTGGTTTAGGGCTTATTATTTATGATTGAGGATTTAACAATCAAGGTTTAGCATTTAGGGTTTGGGGTTTAGGGCTTAGGGCTTAGTGTTTATGATTGAGGGTTTAGCATTTAGGGTTTAGGTCTCATGGTTTATTCTAAATATTTTAGAATTTAGGGTTTAGTGTTTAGGGTTTAAGACTCGGTGTTTAGGAGTAATTACGGTTTACGGTTTAGGGTTTATAGCTTAGAGTTTTGGGGTTAGGGTTTAGGGCTCAAGGTACATGGTTAATGGTTTAGTGTTTAGGAATTATGGGTCACATTTTAGGCTTTAAGGCTAGGGTTTAGGGTTTAGGGTTTAAAGTTAAAGGCTCATGGTTCATGGTTTAGGTTTTAGGACTTAGCGTAAGGGGTTATGAGTTTAGGGTTTAGAGTTCATGTTTTTTTATCAAGGTTTAAGTTTAAAATTGTTGGCTCGGGGTTTAGGGTTTAGGGTTTAGGCTTTATGGTTTAGTTTTTACAGTTTAAGGCTGAGGGTTAAGAGGTTAGGTTTTATGGTTTAGAGTTCAGGGATGATGGATTACGTCTTAGGGTTTGTGGTTTGGGGTTTGGGGTTTAGGTTTTATGGTTTAGGGCTCATGATTTAGGTTTAGAATTAAGTGTTTAGGGTTTAGGGTTTATGGTTTATGTTTTTGGGCTTAGGTTTTGTAGGTTAGGGTTTTGAAAAATCATGATTTCAAAAATGTCTAGATTTCGAAATAGTTTATTTTGAAAAATTCATGATTTTCAAAAATTCTGGATTTTAAAAGATCTATAAAGTGATAAAGACATGAATTTAATTTTTTTCATAATTTATAAAAAAACTTTTGATTTTTGAAAAAGTCATAAATTTATAAAGAATTAGAATTTTTTAAAAGTTGAGGTTTCAAAAATGTTAGGATTTTGAAATTCCCAACTTAAAAAAACTTTTAAAAATTCTATACAATTTTGTAATTGTCAACATTTATTAAAATTGTAAGTTTTTTTAAATCTTGTCTTTTTGAAAATCCTAACTTTTTCAAAATTCCTAGCTTTTGGAAATCACTACTTTTAAAAATCGACCTTTTTGGAAATCTTGAAATATTTAAAAATTCTAATTTTAGGATTTTTGAAAACGTGGAGATTTCAAAAAGTTGGGATTTTTAAAAGGTTGGGATTTCGAATATGTTATGATTTAAAAAAGCCGGGAATTTTGAAAAAGTAAGGATTTTAGAAAAATGATTTTTTTAAATATCAGAATTACAAAAATCGTAGAGATTTTTTTAAAAATATCAATTTTTTAAAATATCCCATATTTTATGAAAAATTTGAATGTTTCCAAATCGTAACATTTCAAAAAATCTCATAATATTAGAAATTCTAATTATTTATAAAAATCATGAATTTTTCAAAAATTAAATTTTTTTCATAATCTTGAGTTTTTAAAATTTTGAATTTTTAATTTCATAACATTATCACTTTCAAAATCATTGAAAATATATACTTTTTTTAAAATCAAGAATTATTTGGAATCTTAACTATTTAAAAATTGGGGATTTTTTGAAATCATGACCCCTAAACCATAAAACCATAAAGTAGATATGTAAACCCTAAACCCTAAACCCCGAGTGAAAAACCTAAAGCCTAAAGTCTAAACACCTTCACCCTACACCATAAACCCAAAACACTAAACTGTAAATCCTAAACTCTAAGCCCCAAACCCCGAACCCTACACCATAAGTCCAAAGTCCTAAACCGTAAACCCTAAACTCTAAACCCCAATTCCTAAACCCTAAAAATCTTAATCCCTAAACCATAAACCCCAAACTTTGATCCATGAACCCTAAACCTCAACTCTAAACCCCGAACCACGAACCCTCAGCCCTCAGCTCTAAACCCTAAAAACTAAATCTCGAGCCCTAAACTCTCAACCTGAAATCCTACCCCGAGCCCTAAACCTTAAACCCTAAATTTCTAAATTGTCACTTTTTCAAAAATTGTGACATTTTCTAAAAATTGTGATTTTTTTAAAAATAACGACGTTTTAAAATTCAACTTTTCCAAAAATCTAAAATTTTCAAAATCCTGAATTTTTCAAAAATCTCAAATTTTTATTACTGACATTTTTTAGAATCATGATTATTCAAAATACCTACTACTCTTTCGAATATCCTTACTATTCAAAATTGCAACCTTTTCAAAAGTCTTTCCTTTTTCAAAATTGATATTTTAAAAAAGTTACAATTTTTAAAAGGTTGAGATTTTCAAAATAGTCAAATTTTTCGGATTTTATACAAAAATTAGGTTTTACAAAATTTGAGGCTTCAAAAAGTTGAGATTTGAAAAAAGTTGGGATTTAAAAAGGACCAGATTTTTATCAATTTTAGGTTTTTGAAAAAGTTAGGATTTCAAAAAGACCAGATTTTTATCAAGTTTAGGTTTTCGAAAAAGTTGGGATTTTGAAAACGTAGGGATTTAAAAATAATCGGGAGTTTCAATGTTTTTAAAAAATTTGCAAAATTAAAAATATATGGATTTCAAAGTAGTCGGGATTATGAAAAAGTTGAAATTTTGGAAAATTCAATATTTCGAAAAAGTTAAGATTTCATAAAACTCTAGATTTTTTGAATAAGTTTAGATTTTTAAAAAGTTCAGGATTTTAGAATACTGTTAATTATTGAAAAATTATGGATTTTTAAAAAGTAAATATTTTTAAAAAGTTTGGGATTTAAAAAAATCGATTTTCAAAAAACTAGTGATTTTAGAAAAAGAATTTTATAATTTTAAATAGTTAGAATTAAGAAAAAATTAGGGTTTTTGAAAAAGTGAAGATTTTCAAAAAAGTTAGGATTATGAAAAAAGCGAGATTTCAAAAATTTTTTTGAATAAGTCATGATTTTTAAAAAGCCAAGGTTTTTTTAAAAGTTAAGATTTTAGAAAAGTCGTGATTAAGAAATAGTTAGGATTTCGAAAAAAATTGGGCTTTAAAAAAATTGATTTTGGAAAAGCCAAGAATTTTCAAAAAGTTAGGATTTTCAAAAAGACAAGATTTTTAAATAAGTCACAATTTTGAAAAAAGTTGGGAATTACAAAATTGTAGAGATTTTTCAAAAAGTAAGGATTTTTTTAAAAGTTGGGATTTTTTAAATCCCAACTTTTTTTAAAATTCTAAATTATTTGAAAATCCTAACATTTTCAAATTCTCAACTTTTTCTAAATTATGAAATTTTATAAAATTGTGACTTTTTAAAAATTATGAAAATTTCATCAATCAGGCATTTTTTAAATTGTGATTTTTTAAATTCACGACTTCATCACTTTCAAAACCTGTCAAAATTTAGAGTTTTACAAATATTTGACTTTTATGAAAGCCTAACTATTTCAAAATTGGGACATTTTAAAAATCACAACCCCTAAACCTTAAACATGATCCATAAACCGTAAATCCAAAACCCTAAGCCCAAAAACCTATACCTTAAACCCTCAATGCTAAACCCCTGAGCCCTAAACTGAAAAACCTAAACCGCAAACCCTTAACCCTTAAACCTTAACATCAAATCCTAAACCCTAAGCTAAGCCCCAATGGTATAACCCTAAATCCCCAAACCTAATGCATAAAACCTAAACCTTGAACCTTAAACCCCGAGCTATAAATCCTAAAATATAAACCATAAATCCTTAACCTTAAGCCTTAAATCCCCATGAGCCCTGCGCAACAATCGTAAAACCTAAACCTTAAGACCTGAACCTAAACCCTAAACCCTTAAATCGTAACCACCAGAACACCAAACACATATCCATAGAACCGAAACAATTAACCTGAGCCCTAAAACTTAAGCCTGTAATTATAAACCATGATCCCTAAGCCCCCGAACCGTAAACCCTGAAACATAAACACTAAACAATAAAACTTAAATATAGATGCCTAAGCCCAATAACCTATAGCATAAATATTAAATTCCCTAAACCGTCAACCTTAAACCCTTTAAAAATTTGCCAGTTTTTAAAAAATTGTGACTTTTCAAAAATCATGATTTGTTGGAAAAAACTGATTTGTTTGAAAACCTTACTTTTTCAAAATTCTAAATCCTGATTATTGAAAATATTTACTTTTTCTAATTCGATATTTCAAAATACCTAATATTTTTGAAAAGGTCAAGATTTTTAAAAAGTTTTGATTTTGAAAGAATCAAGATTTTTGGATTTTAGAAATGTCGGGATTTTATAAAAGTTTGGGGTTTCAAAAAGTCAGCAAGGATATAGAAAAGTTGGGTTTTTTAAAAATACTGACTATTGAAAGTTGTGACTTTTTGAAAATCTTGATTTTTGAAAATCTTAAATTTTATTAAAAATCATTATTTTTTGAATAAGTCAGGATTTTGAATAACTTCAGCATTTTTTAATTTCTCTCAATTTTAAGAAAAGTTAGGATTTCTATAAAAGTTGGGAATTTGACAAAGTTGAGATTATGAAAAATTTCAGATTTCAAAAATTTAGGATTTCAAAAATGTCGAGATTTCAAAATAGTCGGAATTTAGAAAAAGTTTTGATATTTGAAAGGTTTTGACCTTGAAAATGTCTGGATTTTTGAAAAGCCATTAGTTTTGAAAAAGTGAAGATTTTTGAAAACTCGAGATTTTAAAAAGTCACAATTTTTAGAAAAGTTGTTATTTTTAAAAACATCAAGATTTGAAAAATGTCGAGACTTTAAAAATGTTACGATTTTCAAACAAGTTGGGGTTTTTGAAAATTCAATATTTTGAAACACTCAAATATTTTGAAAAAGTTTTGATTTCTAAAAAATTGAGATTTTCGAAAGAGGATTTTTGAAGAGTCAGAATTTTGAGATTCTTTAAAATGTCATGATTTTGTAAAAGTCAAATTTTTTGAAAAGTCAGGATTTTAAAAATGTTAGGATTTTGAAAAACGTCAATATTTTTGAATAAGTCAAGATATTTGCAATTTTTAGAAAAAGTAGATTTTTTTAAATGTAAGAATTTTTAAAATAAGTTAGCATTCTCGATAAAGCTAGGATTTAGTGAAATTTAGGGATTTTAGAAAATTCTGGATCTATGAAAAAGTAACAATTCTCTAAAAAGTTTAAAATTTTGAAAAACTTTGAATTTATAAAATGTTCGGATTTCAAGATTTAAAAAAATCACTTTTTCGAAATCTTGGGATTTATAAAAAGTTAATATTTTTGAAAAATTCAGTATTTTAAATAATTATGTCTTTCTCAAAATCACAACTTTTTTCAAAATTCTGAATTTTAAAAAACCTCAACTTTTTGAATAGTCAAGATTTTCAAAATAGTTGGGATTTTGAATAATTAAGATTTTCCAAAAAAAATCTATTTTCAAATAACTTAGGATTTTGAAAAAAGTTGATATTTTTGAAAAAGTTGTGATTTTAAAAATGTCGGGAATTTTAAGGAAGTGTCATGATTTAGAAAAAAGCTAGGATTTTTGAAAAGTTTGGATTTTTGAAAAAGTTTAGATTCTTGAAAAATGTTGAGATTTAAAAATAATGGGATTTTTAGAAAACATAACGATTTTTGAAAATGTTGTGTTGCGAAAAAAATCAAGATTTTTGAAAAATTTGAGATTTCTAAAAAGTTGAGATTTTGAAAAAGACAAGATTTCAAAAAAGTCAGGATTTTTGAAAAAGTCAAAATTTTAGAAAAACATTGGATATTAAAAAAGTTGTGATTTTAAAAAAAAGAGTTTCTAAAATGTCATGATTTCTCTAAACATGTGGAATTTTAAAAAGTCTCAACTTTTTTAAAAAATTAGGATTCTTGAAGAAAAGTAGGTAATTTAAATAATTTCAAATTTCGAAAAAGTCTAGATTTTTGAATAATTCATGATTTTATTAAAATTTCATTTTAAAAAAATCGTGAATTTTAAAAAATTCACGATTTTAAAAAAGTTATGATTTTCAAAAAGTCATGATTTAAAAAAATTTAGGATTTTTCAAAAAGTAAGGCTTTTAAAATAAGTATGGAGTTTTTAAAAGGTTGCGAGTTTTGAATAGTCTGAATTTTTGAAAAGGACTAGATTTTTAAAAAGTAGATATTTTTTAAAAATTAGAATTTTCAAAAAAATATTAATTTTAAAAATGTCACGATTTCTCAAAAGCCAAGAATTTTTAAAATGATACGATTTTCAAGGAAGACAAGATTTTTTTATATCACAATTTTTACAAAATTCTAGAACTATAAAACTATATAGATTTTCAAAATTGTGACATTTTAAAAAATAAACACATTTTGAAAGCGTGAATTTTTCAAAAATCGTGACCCCTAAACCCTAAACCCCAAACTCTGGGCCAAAAAGTTGAAACCCTTAACAACATAAACCCTAAGCCTAAACCTAAAACCTAAACCATAAAACCTAAAAATTAGCTCAGTAAATCCTGAATCTAAGCCCCAAACCTTAAAACCTAAACCTTGATCCTTGAGCCATGAAGCCTAAACCTTAAGCCCTAAACCTTAAACAATAAAACCCTTAACTTCAAGGCTTAAACCTAAACCCCGAACCATAAACAATAAAACCTTAGGACTAATCCTAAACCCTAAACATTGAAGCTTGAACCCGAGCTAAAACCCTAAACCCTAAACCTTGAGCCTGAAAGAACTGAACCCTAAACCCTAAATGTATAACCAAAAACCTCGAACACTGAAAAAATATTAGGTTTTCAAAATTTTCAAAAATTCAAAAAAGTTATGATTTAAAAAAAAAAGGATTTTTGAAAAAACTAGAATTTTTAAAAAGTCTATTTTTTTGAAATGTTGGGATATACAAAAGTTAGTATTATTGAAAAATTCATTTATTTGAATAATCCCAAATTTTTAAAAATCACAACTTTTTTGAAAACTTGTCTTTTTCAAAAATTTCAAATTTTGAAAAGTCAAGATTTTCAAAAAACTTAGGATTTTGAATAAAAATATTTTCCAACAACTTTGTATTTTTCGAATAAGTTAGGATTTTAAAAAAATGATATTTTTGAAAAATATAGAATTTCAAAAAGGTTATAATTTTTTAAAAGTCTCAATTTTTTAAAAATCACAATTTTCAAAGAATTCAAGATTTTCAAAAAAATTGGGATTTTAATTTTAAAATCATGATTTTTGAAAATGTCATGATTTTAAAAAAATCAAGATTTTGAATTTTTCAGGATTTACAAAAATTTGGGATTTCAAAAAGAATGGATTTTTGAAAAAAATGATAATTTAGAAAAACACCATATATTAAAAATGTCGTGATTTTAAAAAAATGGGAGTTTAAAAAATGTAAGGATTTATCTATAAATGTTTACATTTAAAAGTTCTCATTTTTTAAAAAATCAAAATTTTTAAAAAAAAATCGGGAGTATGAATAATTTAGATTTTCAAAAAAATCTAGATTTTTGAATAAGTCATGACTTTTGAAAAAGTCAAGATTTTTAAAATGTTTGTATTTACAAAAATGTAGTGAATTTTAAGAAATTTAAGATATTAAAGAAGATGAGATTTTCAAAAAGTTGTGATTTTGGAAAAGTGAAGATTTCGAAGAAGTCAAGATTTCAAAAAATATAAGATTTTTGAAAAAATAAAGATTTTGAATAAGTCAAGATTTTTTAAAAGGTTGGGATTATTGAATAGTTTGAATTTTAAAAAAGTCTATATTTGTGAAAATTCTAGATTTTCAAAATCCAGACTTTTTGAAAATCGTGACTATTTTTAAAATCTTAACTATTTCAAAAATGAGAAATTTTTGAAATCGTGATTTTTTGAAAAATTGTGACCCCAAAAACCCTAAAACCTATAACCTAAGTTGTAAACACTAATCCATAAACCCCAAACCTTGAGCCCTAAACCCTAAACGCCAAAATCCTAAATACGAAAACCTAAAAGCAGTAAACCCTAAGCACTACACCATTAACCCAAAACGCTAAAATTTAAACCTTAAACCCTAAACCCTAAAACCTAAACTCAAAAACCTAAGTCTTGAACCTTGACCCCTAAACCAAAACCCTAAACCTTGACTCCAAAGACTTGAACCCTAAATTCTAAACTTGTTAGGAATTAATAGAATCTAATGCAAAATAATTCCTTAGAATCGCAATAATAAGAAGTATGAATAATTACAGAAATGAAAAATACACAATACGAAGACAATATTTAACGTGGTTCACCCAATGTGGGCTACATCCACCAAGAACTTGCTCGGATTTTATTACAAGTCAAGAATCTTCACAATTACAATAATCAGATCTTGTTTGGAGCTGCGCTCAACAAACCCTCCCAAATTCACACTTGAATTTGCACACACTATTCACCTTCACAAAACATACTCATCTTAATCCTATTGTGTGTCTATCTATTTATAAGTACATCAATAGGTAGTGAAGAGGCAGATATACAAAACAATGGGTACCGAAAAAAAAAAACCATGGGCCCAAAATAACCCATGTGAGTTTCCCATTACCCATGGGTTAATAAACCACCCATGAAAATTTACTTTGGGGGCTTCACCCCGAACCCCCTTGACCGGCTCACCGGTGAGCGGGACCACCGTAAAAATATCCGAGTGTAACACATGGAAGGTGTACCAAACTCTAACATGAAAATAGGCTCCACAAACATAACAATCTCCCACTTGGAGATTGATTTCCACTGAGCAAGCTTCTCAACCCTTCACTGTCATCCACAAAGGCCAACTAAAGCTAAACATAGTTTTAGTTTATCCCTTATGACCAGCTTGGTCATCATGTCTGTAAGATTCTAACTGGTATGAATTTTCTCTAACTTCAACTTATCTTCCTCCAAAGCTGTCATGATGAAGTGATATCTCAATTGTATATGCTTCATCCTAGAGTGGAAAGCAGAGTTCTTAGAAAGGTGTATAACACTCTATCACTATGTAGCTTACATTCCTCTCGCTTATGCCCCAACTCCTCAAGTAATTGTTGTAACCAAATCATCTCTTTGCTTGCCTTTGTGGCAATAACATACTCAGCCTCCATGGTTGACAAAGCCACCAGCTCATTACCGTCCCACCTAAAGTGTCAATATAACTTTGTCATGCTCCTCCCGTTGTCTACATCTTGGTCATGTCGAATCTACATAACCACATAAAGTGGTGTGTCGATCCACTATAGCACAAAACTTTTCTCATGGTCCCTCTCAAATACTAAAGGATCCACTTTACTACTTGCCAATACTCTTTACTGGATCACTCATGAATCTACTCAGAGCAGCCACTACATGGGCAATATCAGGCCTAGTACACACCATAGCATACATCAAGCTGCTAACCGCATATGAGTAAGGTACCTTAGACATCTAGTTTCTTTCCTACTATGTCTTGGGACACTGCTCCTTTAATAACTTAAAATGGCCTGCCAAAGGAGTCCCAACCGGTTTACCATCTTGCATGTTAAACCTATCCAATACCTTCTTAATGTACTCTTCCTGAGATAAAGTCAGCTTCCATTCCTTCCTATCCCGAGTTATCCTCATACCAAGGATTTGTCTGGTTGCCCCCAAATCCTTCATATCAAAGGATTCACTTAGCTATTTCTTGAGTACTTTTATTTCTTACATGTTTTTAGCTGCAACCAACATGTCATCAACATACAAACACAGGATAATATAACTTCCATCCTAAAAAAAAATTGTATACACGCAATGGTCGAATAACATCTAATATAACCTTTCTCCATTATGAAGCTATCAAACTTCATATACCATTGACGTGGAACTTGTTTCAGCCCATACAAGCTCTTTTTTAGTTTACACACCATCTCCTCTTTACCTTTGACTTCATATCCTTTTGGTTGTTGCATATATAGCTTCTCCTCCAAATTACCATGGAGAAATTCAATCTTTACATCTAAGCTGTTCTAAGTGCAAGTCTTACTGCTACCACTATTCCAAGAATAGTTCGATAGAAGTCATTTTTATTACAGGAGAAAAAATCTCATCAAAATCTATACCTTGTTTTTTGCAAACCCTTTGACCACCAACCGGGATTTATGTCTTTTCTTTCCTTCTTCTTCGTCTTTAACTCTGTACACCCACTTGTTCTGCAATACTCTTTTGCCTTCCGGTAGCTTCACCGAATCCCAAGTCTAGTTTTCCATGAGAGACTTATGTTCCTCATCCATGGCTCGCTCCCACTTCTTACTGGCATCTACCTGCATTGCTTCATCAAAGCTCTTTGGCTCTTCACTATCAGTGAGTAATAAATAATAAAGAGAAGGAGAAAAACATTTAGGTTCTTTTCTTACCCTAGAAGACCTCCTCACTATAGGAGTTTTGGGTTCTTGTTGAGTAGGTTCCTGAATTGATTCATGGGTCACTTTCCCATCCAGAAGATCCTCTACCACTACATATTCTTTCTTGGATTCTTCCCTATTTTCCTGCAACTGTTTCTTATACATGACTTTCTCATTAAAGACCACACCCCTAGACCAAATGATTTTCTTGTCCTTAACACTCTAACATTTAAATCGAAAGTCATAACCACTATAACCAATAAAAGTGTATTTTTCTGATTTAGCCTCTAGCTTGGTCCTATCATCCTTGTCAATATGAACAAACACCTCACATCTAAAGACTCTAAGAAATAAGTAATCGACTTTCTTACCATACTAAGCCTCCTCAGGTATGCCTCCATCCAAGGCACTTGAGGGTCCTCAATTTATCAAGTACATAGCCATTTGTGCTCACCGCTTCTACCCAAAAATAAAGAGGCAGTCCTACATGTATCGTCATACTCCTAAAGCACGTTCCATTATTGTTCTATTCATCCTTTCGGCACCCCATTACATTGCGGGGTTCTGGAATCATCTCTTACCCTGTAGATTCCAGTCTTAGAATAATAATCATCAAATTCATTTTTGCATTATTCCCCTCCATTATCGACCTGAGACATTTTAACTTAAGGCTAGTTTCATTCTCTACCAAAGCTTTCCATTTAACAAAAGTATCAAATACATCAGATTTGTTTCTAATAAAATAAACTCAAACTTTCCTTGTTGCATCATTAATAAAAGTAACATAATAACTTGAACCCCCAAGAGATGATACTTGAGCTAGCCCCCACACATCAGAATGTACCAGATCTAACTTATTCTCTTTCTTCGTAGGTCTAACCTTGAGAAACCTTACTCTCTTCTGTTTCCCATATATGCGGTTCTCACGAAATCCAAGCTGTTTCTTTATAACCAGGCAAATTCTTATTTATGATGTCCATACCCTTATGGATCATATGGACCGAGCCTATTAGGGTTTAATTTTTAGGGTTTATGCTATAGGGTTTAGAAATCAAGGTACAATATTTAATTTTTATTTCTTAGGGTTTAGGATTGAGGGCCCATGGTTGGGGTCTATGGATCATGGTTCAAGGTCTATGGATCATGGTTCGGGGTTATGAGTTTAAGGTGTAGGGTTCAAATCACTTGGCTCAAGGTTTAGGGTTTTGGCTTAGGGTTCAAGGTTTGGGGCTCAATGTTCAAGGTTTAGGATTAGGCCTAAGGCTTTAGGGTTAACAGTTTAGGGTTTATGGTTTAGGATTTAGGGTTTAAGGCTGGGGTTAAGGATTTAAAGTTTAAGGTTTGGGTCTTAGAGTTTAAGGATTAGGCTTTATGGTTTTGGGTTTATGGTTTAGGGCATAGGGTTTACTATTTAGGATTCAATGTTAAAGGTTTAGTGTTTGGGGTTTAGGGTTAAGAGTTTTAGACAAAGTTGATATTTTAAAAAGTTTAGATTTAGGGCTCGGGGTTTAGGGTTTCGGAGTTAAGAGTTTGGGGTTTAGCTCTCGGGGTTTAGGGATCTGTGTTTATGGTAGTAGCTTTGGGGCTTAGCATTTAGGGTGTAGGGATCATGGTTTATGATTGAGGGTTTAGTATTTATGGTTTAGGACTCATGGTTTAGGGTTTAGGAGTAATTAGGTCTTAAGGTTTAAGGTTTAGGTTTTAGTGCTCATAGTTTAGGGTTTAGGGTTTAGGGCTCAAGGTACATGGTTTATTGTTTATGGCTTAGGTCTTAGGGGTTATAGTTTAGGTTCCGGGGCTTAGGGTTTAGGGTTAAGGGCTCGGGGTTCATGATTTAGGGTATATGGCTTAGGGTTCAGGGTTATGTGTTTAGGGTTTAGGTTTTATGTCTTGAAATAATATTTAGGCCTTAGGGTTTTGGTTTTATGTCTCAAGTATTTAAATTTTTGGCTCGGGGCTCGGGGTTTATGGTTTAGTGCTAGGGTTTAAGGTGAGGGTTAAGAATTTAGGGTTTATGGCTCAATGTTTAGGTTTGAAGGTTTAGGGTTTAGGCTCAGCGATCATTGTTTATGGTTGAGGGTTTAGGGTTTAAGGTTTAGGATTTATGGATTAAGTTATAGGGTTTGGGGTTTAGGGTTTTGGTTTTATAGTTTAGGGTTAATGATTTAGGTTTAGGATTTAGTGTCTAGTGTTTAAGGTTTAGTGTTTAGGGCTTGGGGTTTACAGTTTAGGTTATTGGGTTTAGGATTCATGATTTTTGAAAAAGTCACAATTTCAAAATTTTCCAAATTTTCAAATAGATAGTTCCAAAAAAGTCACAATTTTCAAAAGTGTAGATTTTGGAAGATTTTGAAAGAGATAAAGTCATGAATTTAAAAAATTCATAATTTTTAAAAAAACTTGTGATTTTTGAAAAATTCACAATTTTATAAAGAATTAGAATTTTGAAAAATTTGAGATTTTAAAAATGTTACCATTTTTGAGAAGCTAGGATTTTGAAAATCTTAACTTTATAAACAAATCCTACTTTTTTAAAAATCTCTACAGTTTTGTAATTGTCGACAATTTTGAAAATTGCAATTTTAAAATCATATCTTTTCGACAATCCTAACTTTTTCAAAATTCTGGCATTTTCAAAATCACTACTTTTTCAAAATCCACGACTTTTCGAAAATCTCCGCGCTTTTTTTCAAAAATCCCAATTGTTGATATTTTAACTCGTAAAAATTCTTAAATTCTATCTTTTTCTAAATTTCTGACCTTTTTGAAAATATCAAATATTTTAAAAATCCTAATTTAAAAAATTTATCTACATTTCAAAAATATCGACATTTTCAAAAATCATGACGAATTGAAAAATGTTGATTTTTTTCTTATATCCCATTTTTTTAAATCTTGGCTTTATGAAAATATCAACTTTTCAAAAATCACACCTTTTTCAAAATCTCAACTTCTTTAAAATCCTGATTTTTTTGAAATTCGTGACTTTTTCAAAAATACTTAATTTAAAAAAATCTTTACTTTTTTGAAAATCTTGACTTATTCAAAATCCATACATTTTGTAAAATCTAAATTTTTCTAATATCCAGTTTTTGTAAAATATTGACTTCTCCCAAAATACTTACTTTTTCAAAGATCTTGATTATTTAAAAACCTCAAAATTGTAATTTTTTTTAAAAATCTTGACTTTTTTGAATATTCTATTTTGTAAAAAATCTATTATATTCAAGTTTTAAATAATAATGATTTTATAAAATGTCTAGATTTAAAAAAATAGATTTTGAACATTTCGAGATTTTAAATATACCAACTATCAAAAATCACAACTTTTTGATAATCCTCACCTTTTGATAATTTTGTGTTTTTTTTTAAATTCTACCTTTTTGAAATCTCTATAGTTTTGAAATTTTGATTTTTATGAAATTCTAACTTTTTGAAAATCTCAACTTTTTCAAAAATCGTAACTATTTCAAACATTGTGACAAATTCAAAATCGAGACTTTTCAGAAATCCTAACTTTTTAAAAGTTCCCAAATTTTCTAAAATCTTAAGTTTTTTGAATATCTTTACTTAAAAAAAAAAACAAATTTATTTTTTGAAAATCACAAATATTAAAAATCGTGAATTTTTCAAATATCCCAACTTATTCAAAAATCTTGACGTTTTAAAAATCCCAACTTTTCAAAAATCTTGACTTTTTGAAAATATTGTTTTTTTCAAAAATCATGACTTTTTAAAAATTCTAACTTTTCAAAAATCCTCTTTAAATTAGAAAAAATGCCAACTTCTCAAAAATCCCAACCTTTTCAAAGTCCTTGTCTTTATCAAAATATTAATTGATTAAAAATCCCAAATTGTTTTGGGTTCAAGTGCTTAATGTTAAGTAATTAAAGAGTTAAGAGTTTATAATTAGGGTTTAGGGCTAAGGATGGTTTAAGGTTTAGGGTTTGGGTTTTAAGGTTTACTTTTAGAGGTTTAGTTTTTAGGATTTAACATTTAGGGTTTAAGAGTAATTACAACTTAAGGTTTACGATTTAGGTTTTAGGGTTTATTGTTTAAGGCTTAAGGTTAAGGGTTTAGGGTTTAGGGATCAGGGTTTAGAGTTTATTTTTTAAGTTTTGGGGTTAGAGTTTATGGTTTAAAGTTTATGGTTTTGGGTTTATGGCTTAGGGTTTAGGATTCAATGTTAAGGGTTTATGGTTTTATTGTTTAGGATTTAGAGCTTAGGTTTTTGGACTCATGGTTTGGGGTTTGGGGTTTACGACTTAGGTTTTAGGTTTTATGAGTCATGATGTTTTAAAAGGCATGATTTCAAAAGTGTCTCAATTTTGAATAGGTTAGCATTTGAAAAAAATAACAATCTTCAAAAAGTTTGGATTTTGAAAGTGATAAAGTCAAGAATTTAAAAAGTTCACAATTTTTGAAAATCTCATGGATTTTGAAAAATTCGTAAATTTTGAAAAAGTCGCGATTTTATAAAAAGTAAACATTTTAAAATTTCAAGATTTAGACTATTAAATAAATTTTACTATTCAAAAATCACAACTTTATGGAAAATATTGAATTGATTAAAATGCCTCATTTTTTTTCAAAAATTTTGAATTTTCCATAAATCACAACTTTTTCAAAATCCCGACTTCTTTAAATCCTAAAGTTTTTGAAATTCATGACTTTTTTAAAAAAATGATTTTTTCAAAAATCATGACTTATTCAAAAATCTAAACTTTGTGGAAAATCTAAATTATTCAAACTCTCTACTTTTTTTAAACAATCATGATTTTTTAAAAAAAGTTGAGATTTTTAAAAAGTAAAATTTTAAAAAGAAATCCTTACATTTTCGAAACCCCTACTTTTTTAAAAAATGTGCCTTTTTAAATATTTTGTGTTCTTCTAAAATCTTGAATTTTTCAAAATCTTGAGATTTTGGAAATCCAAATTTTTGAAAATCATGAATTTTTCCTAAAAATCGTGACTTTCAAAAAGTTATTTAAAAAATTTTTTTTTTTAAAATCTCAACTTTTGAAAAATTTAGAAATTTTTCAAAAATTAGACTTTACAAAATCCTAACTTTTTCATAAATCATGACTTCAATAAAATAATGACTATTTTGAAAATTACTAGTTTTTTTAAAATACTCTCTCTTTAAAAGAATTCACATTTTTTGAAAAATCCTATCTTATTCGAAAATAGAATTTTTTTTTGAAAATCTTGATTTTCAAAATACCAATAGTTTTAAAAATCTTGAATTTTCAATTTTGTGAGATTTTTAAAATTTCAGATATTTCAAAACAGTCAGGTTTTCAAAAAGATTTCATTTTGAAAAAGACATGCTTATTCAAAATAGCAAAATTTTCAAAAATCCTAACATTTTGTAAATCCCATCAATTTAAAAATTGTTATGTTTTTAAAATCATGCCTTTTCAAAAATCCTAACTTTTTGAAAGTCCTAAATTATTCAAACTCTTTGACTTTATAAAAAAATCCTGAAATTTTTAAACTCCTATTTTTAAAAAATGTGTCTTTTTAATATTCAGTTTTTACTCAAATCTCAACTTTTTAAAAATCTTGAGTTTTTGAAATCCTAAATTTTTGAAAAATCGTGACTTTTGAAAATATCATTTTAAAAAAATCTCAATTGATTAAAAAATTTAGACATTTTAAAAATTCATACTTTAAAAAAGTCCATACTTTTCAAATTTAATAACTTTTTCTGAAATAATGACTTCTTCAAAATACTGACTATTTTGAAAATCAATAGTTTTGAAAATCTTGACTTTTCAATTTTGTGAGATTTTTGAAAGGTTGGCATTTTTCAAAAAAGTTGTAATTTTGAAAAAGAAAGGCTTATTCAAAATACCAATTATTTTCAAAAAAAAAAACTTTTACCAAATTCCGACATTTTGAAGAAGTCGGGATTTTGAGGATGTCATGAATTCGAAAAAAGCTAGGTTTTTGAAAAGTTTCTATTTTTTTAAAATTATAGATTATTAAAGAAATTTGAGATTGTAAAATAAAATGGGATTTTTAAATGAATCACAATTTTTGAAAAAGTCACACGTTTCAAAAAAATCAAGATTTTCAAAAAAATTTGGAATTTCTAAAAAGTTGGGATTTTGAAAAGACAAGATTTCGAAAAAGTCAGGATTTTCAAAAAAGTTGAAATTTTAGCAAAACACTAGATATTAAAAAAGTCATGATTTTTTTAAAAATGGGATTTTCTAAAATTTCATGATTTCTCTAAACATGTGGAATTTTCAAAAGTCTCAACTTTTAAAAAAATCAGGATTCTTGAAGAAAAGTAGGTGGTTTGAATAATTTAGATTTTCCAAAAAGT
Source organism: Taxus wallichiana var. yunnanensis (assembly GCA_018340775.1). Lineage (NCBI taxonomy): Eukaryota > Viridiplantae > Streptophyta > Pinopsida > Cupressales > Taxaceae > Taxus > Taxus wallichiana. The sequence continues at coordinate 236,393,337 of CM031242.1, forward strand.
CTAGATTTTCGGAAAATTTGATATTTTAGAATTTTGTGAATTTCAAAAATTCAGAATTTGGTTTTGAAAAGGTTGGGAGTTTTGAATGGTGTGAATTTTTGAAAAGTTTGAATTTTTAAAAAGTAATTTTTTTAAAAAAGGATTTTTAAAAAAATATCAATTTTAAAAAGAGTCACAATTTGAAAAAGTTAAGAATTTTTAAAAAGTTAGGATTTTCAAAGAAGACAACATTATAAAAAAATTCACAATTTTCAAACAAGTCGACAATTATATAGAACTGTAGAGATTTTCAAAATCATGACTTTGTAAAAATCATCACATTTTTGAAATGGTGAAAATTTAAAAAATCGTGACCCTAAACTTTTCAAATTTTTGAAAAGTTAGGATTTTCAAAAAACTTGGTTTTTTTAATATTAAAGATTTTCCAACAATTTGGTATTTTTCAAATAAGTAAGCATTTTTAAAAAGTTGAGATTTTTGAAAAATTTAGTATTTCAGAAAAATTAGGATTTTTGAAAAGTCTGGTTTTTTCTAAAGTCTTGATTTTTGAAAATGTCACAATTTTAGATTTAATTCGATCTTTTAAAAAAAAATAGGATTTTTATTTTAAAATCGTAATTTTTGAAAAAGTCGTGATTTTAAAAAAATTCAAGGTTTTTGAAAAATTTGGGATTTCAAAATTTTTGGGATTTTGAAAAGTTGAGATTTTGAAAATTAGGGATTTTTGAAAAAGTTGATATTTTAGAAAAACATCATATATTAAAAATATCGTGATTGTAAAAAAAATGTGAGTTTCAATAATGTCGGGATTTGTCCGAAAATGTTTACATTTAAAAATTCTCAACTTTTTTAAAAATCAAAATTTTTGAAAAAAATTCAAGAGTTTGAATAATTTAGGATTTGCAAAAATTCTAGATTTTGAAAAAATTGTGATTTTTGAAAAGTCAAGATTTTAAAAAAATTAACATTTTTGAAAAAATTAGAAATTTTGATTTTCCAAAAAAATTGGATTTAACAAAAATGATATTTTCAAAAATATTGCGATTTAAGAAAAAAATTAATTTCAAATTTTTTAAAAGATAGAATTTTAAAAAATTATGATTTTACAAAAGTCAAGGATTTAAAAAAACTAAATATTATAGAAAGGTTGTGATTTTGAAAAAGTTAGGATTTGAAAAAAGTCACAATTTTAAAAAAACTTGGGAATTACAAAAATGTAGAAATGTTTGAAAAAGTAATGTTTTTAAAAAAAAGTGATTTTGAAATCCTAGTTTTTTCAAAAAAATTATTTTTTTCCAAAATCCTAACATTTTAAAAATGTCAATTTGTTCAATATTCTAAATATTTAAAAAATCATGAATTTTTCAAAAATTAAGGGTTTTTCAAATTCGTGACCTTATCACTTTAAAAATATTTCAAAATCTGTAGTTTTTTAAAATCATCACTTTATTGAAATCTTAAGCTGTTTCAAAATTGGGATGTTTTGAAATCATTATTTTTTCAAAAATTGTGACCCCAAAACCCTAGAACTAGTAACCTAAGTTGTAAACCATAAACAACAAACCCCGAGCCCAAAAACCTAATTCAAAACCTTGAGACCTAAACCCAAAACCCAAAACACTAAACCCTGAGCCCTACACCATAAACAAAAAACCCTAAAATCTAAACCCTAAACCATTTATGCCTTGAACCTGAACCCTAAGCCTACGAGCCATAACCTAAACCCTAAACCTTGACCCGGGAGGCTTGAACCTTAAACCCTAAACTAGTAATCCCAAACCATAAGCCATAGGCACTAAACCATAAACCACTGAGCCGTACACCTAAACCCTAAACCCTAAGCCTTGAACCCTAAATCCTGACCCCTAAGCACTAAACCGTAAAATATGCACCTTGAGCCCTAAACCCTAAACCTGAATCCCTAAAGTTTAAGTCCTAATTTATCCTAAACCATAAATCCACGAGTCTTATATCCTAAGCCCTAAATGCTAAATATTAAACCCTCAACTATAAAATATGAGCCCTAAACTCTAAACTCTAAGCACGCTAAACCGTAAATTCTAAATCCTCATTCATAAACCCTAATCCTTTAAGCCTAAATCATGATACTAAACCATAAAGCTTTAACCTTGACCACTAAACCATAAACCCTAAACCCAGAAGAAAGTGAAGAACCCTAAACCCTAAGCCCTAAACACTAAACCCTAGACCCCAAACCATTAACCCACCAAATTAAACCCTAAACACTAAATCCCTTGAGCCCTAAACCCTTAACCTGTGCTACCTAAACCTTAAACCCTAAACCATAACTTTTTCAAAATCTGAAGTTTTTCAAAAATACAATAAATTGCTAAAATCTTGATATTTTTTAGAATCTTGATTATTCAAAATACCTACTACTCTTTTGAATATTCTTACTATTAAAAATTTAAACTTTTTTAAAAGTCTTCACTTTTTAATCTCGATATTTCAAAAAAGTTGGGATTTTTCAAAAGGTCGAGAATTTTTAAAAGTTTGGATTTTTGAAAAAGTCAAGAGTTTTGGAATTTAGAAAAAACTAGAATTTTGTAAAATTTTAGATTTTCAAAATTTAGAATTTTTGAGAATGTTGGATTTGAAAAAGATTTCAAAAAAGTTGGGATTTCAAAAAGTTTGGGTTTTCAAACAAGTTGGTATTTCACAAATGTCGGTAGGATTATCTAAAAGTAGGGATTTACAAGATGGGATTTCAAAATACTTCACGTTTTAAAAAATTTACAATTTTAAAAACAATAACAATTTTTGAAAAATTTGTGAATTTTGAAAAAGTCAAAATTTCAAAAAAATCAGGATATTTCAAGAATCTCGACTTTTTAAAGTCCTGGGGTTAGGGGTTTGGGGCCTTGAATTTAGGGTTTTTATTTTTAGGTTTTGGGTTTATGGTTTAGGGCTCAAGGTTTAGGGTTTACGTTTTGGGATTTACGTTTTCAAAAATCCTAACTTTTTTGAAATCTCAGATTTTTCAAAATCCAAACTTTTCAAAATCCCTAGATTTTTTGAAATATCGATTTTGGGAAAAGTTGCGACTTTTAATAGTTGGGATATTCAAAAAAGTAGTAGGTATTTATGAATAATTTGGATTCTAAAAATGTCAAGATTCTAGAAAATTTTTGGATATTGAAAAAATTCAGTATTTTGTAAAAAGTTTGGATTGTTGAATAAGTATGGTTTTTAAAAATATAATGATTATTTTGAAAAAATGGCAATATTTTAAAAAGTTAAGGTTTAGATTTTTTTAAGATTTAGGGCTGGGGTTGAGGGTTTAGGGTTTTGAGTTAAAGGGCTTAGTATATTTAGTGTTTAGAATTTAAGTTTTAGGGCTCATGGTTCAGGGTTTAGGGGTTAGTGTTTAGGGTTTAGGGCTCAAGGCTCAAGTTTGGGGTTTAAAGTTTACGTTTTAAAGTTTAGGCTCAAGGTTAAAAGTTAAGGGTTAGGGTTTAGGGATATATGTTTATGATTGAGGGTTTAGCATTTAGGAATTAGTGTTTAGGGTTTAGGGTATAGGTTTAATGGCTCTTGATTTATGGTTGAGGGTTTAATATTTAGGGTTTAAAATTTAGGTTAGTGCTTAAGACTCCGGGTTTAGGTTTTAGGAGCAATTATGGATTAAGGTTTAGGGTTTAGAGCTCAAGGTACATGGTTTAGGGTTTAGGGCTTAGGGGTCAAGGTTTAAGGTTTAAGGCTCGGTGTTCATTATTTAGGGTCTATGGCTCGGGGTTTGGGATTCAAGGTTATGAGTTTAAGGTTTAAGATTAAGGTCTTGAGCTAAAGGTTTAGGGTTTAAGGTTTTGTCTCAAGGATTAAGATTTAGGGTTCAAGGGTTAGGTTTTAAGGTTTAGGCTTAGGCTTAAGGCTTTAGGGTTTAGGGTTCACATTTTATGGTTTATGGGTCAGGGATAGGGTTTAGGGTTTAGGGTTGAGGGTTTAAGGTTTATTGATTGTGGATTAAATCATAGGGTTTAAAGTTTAGGGTTTAAGGCTCATGGTTTAGGGTTTAGGATTAAGTGTTAAGGGTTTAGGGTTTATGATTTAAAGTTTAGGGCTTAGGGTTTACTTTTTAGGGTTTAGGTTTTACGACTTAGGTTTAAGGAATTAAGATTTACATGTCGTAATTTTTAAAAAGTCATGATTTCAAAAAAATCCGATTTTGAAATAGTTATTATTTTTAAAAGTCACGATTTACAAAAATTTTAGATTTTGAAATATTTTGAAAGTGATAAAGTCATGAATTTTAAAAAGATAATTTTTAAAAAAACTTGTGATTTTTTAAAAATTCATAATTTTGAAAAGTCGTAATTTTATAAAGAGTCATAATTTTTTAAAAAAAGTTGAGATTTAAAAAATGTTAGGATTTTTAAAAAGATTAGATTTTGAAAATTGCAACTTTTTAAAAACCATTACATTTTTTTAAATCACAATTTTTTTGAAATCCTAAGTTATTCTAAAATCCTGATATTTTGAAATCTTAACTTTTGTGAAATATTGACTTTTTAAAAATCACAACTTTCAAAATCCTAACTTCATTAAAATCCTGAATTTTTAGAAATTCACAATATTTTCAAAATTATTGACTTTATAAAAATCTCAACTTTTCCAAAAATCATGACTTATTAAAAAATCCAAACTTTTGGAAAATCTAAATTACTCGAACACTAGACATGTTCTTGAAAATCTGATTTTTTTAAAAGTAGAGATTTTAAGAGAAATCATGACATAATCGAAACTCTCATTTTTTAAAAAAGTGAGGTTTTAAGTATCTAGTGTTTTTTTCTAAAATATTGAATTTTCAAAAATCCCAACTTTTATGAAATACCATTTTTAAAAATGTTAACTTTTAAAAAAATCCCTAGTTTTTTTAAAATTCAAACTTTACCAAAATCTTAACTTTTTCCAAATGATGATGACTTCTTCAAAATCTCGACTTTTAAAAAATCCCAATTTTTAAACATTACTATCTATTCGAAAAATCTTGACTTTGTTCAAAATCCTTCTTACTTATTCGAAAATACAAATTTTTAGAAAATATCAATTATTTAAAATACCAATTTTTTCAAAATGCCAATTATTTAAATTCTAACATTTTTAAATTTCTGAAATTCTAACTTTTTCTAAAATTGTAACATTTTTAAAAAATTCTATACTTTTAAAAATTTAGACTTTTCAAAGATTTAGACTATTTAAAAATCCAATTTTTTTAAATCTTGACTTTATGAAATATTGAATTTCCCAAAATCACGACTTCTTAAAATCTAGATTTTTTTGAAATTCGTGACTTTTTGAAAATATTGACTTTTTAAATATGTCAACTTTTTCAAAAATCATCACTTATTAAAAATTCAAAATTTTTGGAAAATTTAAATTATTCAAACTCCTAACTTTTTTTTGAAAATTTGTATTTTTTTAAAAAAGTTAAGATTTTTAAGTTATTATTTTCAGAGAAATCTTCACATTTTGGAACTCTTAATTTTATTACTATCAAGTAATTTTCTAGAATCTTGACTTTTAAAAATCCTAACTTTATAGAAATCTCGACTTTTCGAAATCCCAATGTTTTTGAAATCCTAAATCTTTAAAAATCCTGAATTATTGAAAAATCTTGATTTTTTCAAAATAAAATCTGTTTTTATAAAAATATCAACTTCTTTGAAAATCTAGACTTTTTCAAAAACATAAACTTTATGAAAATCCAGAATTTTCAAAAAACCTAAATTTTTCGAAATCATGACTTCATCAAAATCCGACTTTTTCAAATTTCATAGTTTTTTAAAATACTATGTTTTTCAAAATTCTTGACTTTTTAAAAAATCCTAAGATAATCGATAATAGAAAAATTGTGGAAAATATCAATTATTCTAATTCTGAACTTTTTCAAAAAACTTGACTTTTCAAAAAATTTAAAATTTTGAATATTCGAGATTTTTGTAAAAGTCATGTTTTCAAAAAAGCTGTGATTATTCAAAATACCGAATTTTTCAAAAATTCTAACTTTTAGTAAATCCCAACATTTTAAATTTAATATTTTTTAAAAATCTTGACGTTTTAAAAATCCTAACTTTTTTAAAATATCAACTTTTTGAAAATAAAAAATTTATCTAGAATCTTCGTTATTCAAAATACCTACTTTTCCAAAATGTGTATTATTCAAAACACATAATTTTTCTAAGATCAAAACTATTCAAAATTGTAAATTTTTGAAAATCTTGATGTTTTCAAAAATTCTAATTTTTTCAAAAAGTCCAAGTTTTTCAAAAAAATTGACATTTTGAAATCCTGAATTTTTCTAAATTTTCTATTTTTCATAAACATTGAATTTTTAAAAATTGCTACTTGTTAAAAAAATGGCTACTTTTTCAAAAATCTGGACTTTTAAAAATACTAACTTTTTGAAACTTTCAATTTTTCAAAAATTTTGACTTTTATAAAAATCCAGACTCTTCAAAAGTCCTCTTTCAAAAATCCCAAATTTTTTGAAATCCCAACTTTTTAAAAATATTGATATTTAGAAAACAAAAATTCTTTGAAAATATTAACATTTTGAAGTCCCGACATTATTCAAATCCTGAAGTTATAAAAATAATAATTTTTGAAAAATGCAACTTTTTCAAATGTCGTTATTTTTTTTTTAATATCTCAAGTTTTGAAAATCCTGAATTTTTAAAAATCTCAAATTTTAGAAAATCCTGATATTTAAAAGGTTAAAACCTTTTAAAAATCTTGACTTTTTAAAAATCCCAACTTTTTCAAAATTTCACTATTTTAAGGATTTTGGGTTTAGGGTTTATGGTTCAGGGAATTTAATGTCTAGGGATTGGATTTATGGTCTCAGGATTTGAGATTTTGGGTTTAGTGTTTGGGATTTAGGGCTCAAGGCTCGGGTTTAGGGTTTAAGAATTATGTTTTTGGTTTTAGAGTTTGTTGTTTAGTACTCTGGTTTAAGGGGGTTAGCATTTAAGGCTTAGTATTTATGGTTTAGGGTTCTATATTTAGGGTTTGGGGTTTGAGGTTTATAGTTGATGGTTTAGCATTTAGGGTTTAGGGTTTATGGCTCATGGTTTATTGTTGAGTGTTTAGTATTTACGATTTAATGTTTGGGGTTTGGGACTCATGGCTTAGGATTTAGGAGTAATTAGGGCTCAAGTTTTAGGGTTTATGGTTTAGGGATAATAATATAGGGTTTGCAACATATGGGTCATGGTTTATTATTTGGAGTTTAGGGATGAGTTCTCATGGTTCATGGTTCAGTGGTCTCTAGCTCGGTCTTTAGGGTTCATGGTTCAAGGTATAGGATATCAGGCTTAGGGTAAAGGATTTAGGATTTATTGTTTAAGGATTAGGGTTGAGGGTTCACGGTTTATGTTTCAATGCTCAACGATCAAGGTTTAGGGTTTAAGTTTTATGGTTTAGGGTTTATGGCTTAGGGTTTAGGATCTTAGGATTTTGGGCTCGAGATTTAGGTCTTACTTGGGGATTAGGGTTTACAACTTAGATTTCAGGTTTTAGGTTTTAGTTTTTAAGGTCATGATTTTGATAAAATTCATGATTTCAAAAATGTCCTGATTTTGAAACAATTAGCATTTTGAAAAAGTCTAAATTTTTAATGATTTTAAAAGTCATAAAGTCATTAATTTAAAAGTTCACATTTTTCAAAAAAACTAGCGATTTTTGAAAAACTTGTAATTTTTGAAAAAGTCACAATCTTATAAAAATTTTGAATTTTGAAAAAGACAAGATTTTAAAAATGTTAGGAATTCGAAATATTCGGGATGTTTAAAAATCTCTACAATTTTTTAATTCATGAGTTTTTTTAAAATCATGTCTTTTTTGAAAATCCAAAAATTTTCAAAATTATTGGCTTTTTCCAAATCGTGACTTTCTTGAAATCCCAACCTTTTCATAATCCCGACTATTTTGAAAATATCAAAAATTTCAAATATCCTAATTTTTTGAATTCTGAAATTTTTAATATTCTAAAATTCTAACTTATTCTAAAATCATGACTTTTTTAAAATCAGAATTTTTTTGAAAATCCAAATTTTTTTAAAATATATGTTTTTAAAAAATCCAGACTTTTTCGAAAATTCAGACTATTGAAAATCTCGACATCTTCAAAAATCCTTATTTATTAGGAAAGCCTTATTTTTAAAAAAATCCAATTTTTTTAAATCTTGAATTTTACTGAAATATTTAAGTTTCCAAAAGTCCAAAATTTTCAAAATACTGATATTTTTTTAAAATTCAACTCTTTCGAAAATCCCAACTTTTCAAAAATCCTGACTTTTTCGAAATATTCATTTAAAAAAAAACCCCAACTTGTTTGAAAATTTGAACATTTCATAGTCCCAACATTTTTAAATCTTGATGTTTTAAAAATAACAATTTTGTTTAAAATTAAAACTTTTTCAAAAGTCATGACTTTTGGAGAAATCTCAATTTTTTAAAAACCACGACTTTTGAAAATCCCAAGTTTTTCAAAATACCAACTTTTGCCAAATCTAACTATATTAAGGTTTCTAGGTTGAGGGTTTAGGGCTCGGGAATTTAGAGTTGAGGATTTAGGGTTTTTACTTAGAGTTTTGTGTTTAGGGTTTAGTGTTCAAGGTTCATGGTTCGTGGTTCACGGATCAAAGTTTAGGTTTTAAGAATTAGGTTTTAGGGTTTTGTTTTTGGGGTTTCAAGGTAGGATTTAGGGCACAGGTTTTTAGGGTTTAGAGTTTTGAGGTTATGGTTGAGGGTTTTGAATATAGGGTTTAGTATTTAGGTTTTAGGGTCTAAGACAATTTAGGGTTTAGGAGCAATTACAACTTAATGTTTAGGGTTTATAAGGTATAGGGCTTAGGGTTTAGAGTTTAGGTCTCAGTGTTTATGGTTGAAGGTCTATGGCTCGGTGTTCGAGGTTATATGTTATGAGTTTAGGGTTTAGGGTGTAGAGTTTTCATTTAGGGCTCACGATATGGTTTAAGGTTTAGGATTAGGCCTAAGGCTTTATATTTCATTGTTTAGAGTTTAGGGTTTAGGGTTTATTGTTTACGATTTAGGGATTAGGGATTAGGGTTTAGGCTTCATGGCTGAGGGATCAAGGTTTAGGGTTTAGAGTTTAGGTTTTATGATTTAGAGATTTTGGTTTATGGTTTGGGGTTTAGAGTTAAGGTTTTATGATTTAGAGATTTTGGTTTATTGTTTTTAGTGAGAGTTTAGGATTCAAGGTTTGGGCTTAGTGTTTAGAATGTTAGGGTTTAGATTTTAGTTTTTACGACTTAGGTTTCAAGTTTTAGGGTTTTGGGTTTAGGGGCTGCAAATTTGAAAAATTCACGATTTAAAAATATCTCGATTTTGAAATAGTTAGGATTTCGAAAAATACATGATTTTCAAAAAGTCTGTATTTTCAAAAAAGTATGTATTTTCAAAAGTAAAGATTTTGAAAATATTACGATTTTCAATTAAATAGGATATTCAAAACAGTTGGGATTTAAAAATCTCTTTAGTTTTGTAATTCCCGACTTATTATAAAATTGCACCTTTTCCAAAATCTTGTCTTTTTGAAAATCCCAAATTTATTAAAATTCTTGGCTTTTTTAAATCACGACTTTTTGAAATCCAAATTGTTGTTCGAAATACTGACCTTTTCATAATCTTGACTTTTTTAAAATCTAAAGTTTTTCAAAAGCCCTAAATTTTTTTAAATTCAAACTTTTAAAATTATGAATTCTTTAAAATCCTTATTATTTTTAAATTCACAACATTTTGGAAAATAATAAATTTTTCAAAAATTACAGTTTTAAAATCCAAAATTTCTGGAAAATCTAAACTATTCAAACTCCTAACTTTTTTATTAAAATCCTGATATTTTTAAAAAGTTGAGATATTTTGAAACGTGTGGTTTAAAAAAAATAATGGACTCAAAAGGACACTCAAAGCACTATGACCTTTTCAAGTTTCTATTAATTTTAGTGAATCACTACATTTTGAAATCTTGACTCTTTTGAGATTATAACTTTTTCAAAAATCCCATCTTTTTTGAAAATTAAAACTATTTTAAAAATCGTAACGTTTTCGAAAATCAAAACCTTTTTAGAAATCCCAACATTTTAAAAATTCCTAAATTTTCTAAAATCTCAAGTTTATGAAAAATGCCAACTTTTTTGAAAATCCTTAATTTTAAAAAAATTATATATTTTCAAAAATCGTAAATATTAAAAATTGGGACTTTTTCAAATATTCAAACTTATTCAAAAATCCCGACTTTTTAAAAATCTCTACTTTTCCAAAAATATTCACTTTTACAAAATCATAACTTTTTTGAAAATCTTAAAATTTTTAAATTTCATTTTAAAAAAATCCTAACTTTTAAAAAATATCAAGTTTTTTTAATAATCCAAAATTTTCAAAAATCCTAACTCTTGAAAAATGTGAAAATCCCAACTCGTTTGAAAATCCCAACTTTCCAAACATCTTAACTTTTTTGAAATATTCACTTTCTTAAAACCCCAACTTGTTTGAAAATCTAAACTTTTTCAAAGTCCCGACATTTTTTAAATCTTGATGTTTTCATAAATAACAACTTTGTTTAACAATGCAACTTTTTCAAAAGTTGTGACTTTTTTTAATATTTAAAGTTTTTGAAAATCCTGTCTTTTAAAAAGTCTCGAGTTTTGAAATTCCTATTTTTCAAAATACCAAGCTTTTCCAAATCTAACTATTTTAAGGTTTCTAGGTTGAGAGTTTACGGCTGAGGGGATTTAGTTTTTAGGGTTTAGGTTTTTGGTTTTAGGATTCGGGGTTATGGGTTTAGTGTTTAAGGTTTAGGGTTCAGGATCAAGGTTTAGGTTTAAGAATTAGTTTTTATGGTTTAGGGTTTTGAGGTTTAGGGTTTAAGGTTTAGGGTTATGGTTTAGGACTCAGGTTTTAGGATTTTGGGTTCTATGTTTACGGTTGAGGGATTTCCATTAAGGGTTTAGGGCTCATGATTTACGATGGAGGGTTTAGTATTTATGATTAAGCATTTATGGTTTTAGGGTTTAAGATCAATTAGAGCTTAAGGTTTAGGGTTTATGGTTTAACGTTTGGAGTTTCAAGTTTAGGTTTTATGATTTAGGGATTTAGGTATATGGTTTATGGTTGAGGGTTTATGGTTTATGGTTGAGGGTTTAGAATTTAGTGTTTAGGGGTCACGATTTCAAAAATATCTTTATTTTGAATCAGTTAGGGTTTCAAAAAAGTTAAGATTTTCAAAATCTCTATCTTTTCAAAGATTTTTAAAATGATAAAGTCTTGAATTTAAAACATTCACAATATTTAAAAATCTAAAGATTTTAGAAAACGTTGGAATTTTGAAAAAGTAAAGATTTTGAAAATGTTAGGATTAAAAAAAGCATATTCATAACAGTTGGGATTTAAAAATCTCTTCGAGTTTAGTAATTCTGACTTATTTGAAAATTACACCTTTTCTAAAAATCTTGTCTTTTTGTTTAAAATCCCAACTTTCTCAAAATACTTACCTTTTTGAAATCCCAATTTTTGTTCGAAATCCTAGGGTTTTAGCTTAGGGTTCATAGTTCAAGGGGGTTTAGAGTAAGGCCTAAGACTTTAGGGTTCACTAATTCTGGTTTAGGGGTTAGTGGTTAGGGGTTAGGCTTCATGGGTCGGGAATCGGGGTTAAGGATTTATGATTTAAGGTTTGGGGTTAAGAGTTTAGGTTTTACGATTTAGGGATTTACATTTATGGTTTATGGCTGAGTTTTTAGGGTTTAGGATTCAGTATTAAGGGTTTATGGTCTATGGTTTAGGATTTCAGGTTTTGGGCTTAGTGTTTAGGACTTAGGTTTTAGGGTTTAGGGTTTAGGGGTCGCAATTTTGAAAAGTCATGATTTAAAAAATATCTCAATTTTTTACAAATTCGTAATTTTGAAAAATTCATGATTTTATAAAGTTGGAATTTTTAAAGAAGTAAAGAATTTAAAAATGTTAGGATTTTGAAAAAAATTAGGATATTCAAAACAGTTGGGATTTAAAAATCTCTTTAGTTTTGTAATTCGACTTATTTGAAAATTACAACTTTTTCAAAATATTCATGTTTTTGAAAATCACAACTTTGTCAAAATTGTTGGTTTTTTCAAAATCATGACTTTTTTGAAATCCTAATTTTTGTTCGAAATCCCAACATTTTCATAATCCTGACTTTGTACAAAATCTCAACTTTTTCAGAAACCCTAAAACTTTTGAAATTAAAACTTTTTTAGAGTTATGAAATTCTATCTTTTTCTTAAATTGCAAATTCTTTAAAATCCTAAATTTAGTTAAATTCACAACTTTTAGGGCTCATGGTTTAGGATTGAGGGTTTAGTATTTAGGATTTTGAAATTAGGGTTTTAGGGTCTAAGACTTTGAATTTAGGGTTTGAGAGCAATTAGAGCTTAAGATTTAGGGTTTATAGGCTATATGGCTCAAGGTTTAGGGTTCAAGGTGTAGGGGTTATGGTTTAGAATTTAGATCTCATTATTTATAGTTTAGGGTCCATGGCTCAAGGTTCAAGGTTTATGGTTATGATTTTAGGGTTTTGGGTTTTGCCTTAGAGCTCACACTTCAAGGTATAGGGTTTAGGGTTAGGCCTAAGGCTTTAGGGTGTAAGGCTTGGGGTTACAGGTATAGGGTTTATAGCTTAGGGTTGATGGTTTAGGCTTCATGGCTCAGGATCAAGGCTTAGGGTTTATGGTTTAAGAGTTTAGGTTTTACGATTTAGGGATTTGGGTTTATGGTTTATGTAGTGCCCACATTTTTATAGCTCCAGTTATCTGTTGGTTCCTTTATTTCTAGACATATTTTGATTGAGACTCTGATAGACTTTGGACATTTTACTATGATATTTTATCCTCATGGACATTATGGCATTTTGGGCGCATACCACCAATTGGACTAGATTTGTATACTGGTATATTTCTTATGATGATTGATGACACTAGTAGGGTTATATGGTATATTTATTGATTAGATGTTAGTCTCTTGTGGTTGATTGATTAATGATATAGTGTTTTAGATTTAATGAAGGTAATTTTTATGCTAACCTAAGTATATGTCTTTACAATTTTAATTGTGGATGATTCATGGCAAACTATGTGGATAATTGTATTCATTGCACTATCAATTGTAAATTATGTTAGGACATTATAAGTTTGACTGATATTGTGATGTATAGATGATCTTTATTATATTAGAAAGATGTGGTTAATGTGTACAATGAGTGTGCGGTGATGGTATAGGAGAGCATGGGTTTCAGGGTAGCTATGCAATTGTGCACAAGCAGCCCATGGGATGAGTCCTAACCATGCTAAATGTTTGAGGCCTTAGATTAGATGTATTTAATTAGGCACCATGGGTGAACCCCTCAATTGTAATGTAATATTGTTTTGTAAAATTAATTAGGTTTAGGTTGTGTTTTATTAAGTAAACTAACTTAGGGGTTTAATGATCTTATCTTAAGTTAAGTGTTGGTTTTGGGAAGTGTGTGTGTGTTGGTAGAAGGGATTGGGGACCACATGTGAACCTTGGGTGGACCCCACACCCTCTACCCTTGTGCCCAAGCATGCCAAACCCGAAATTGGGTTATTTTGGGCAATTTTAGGGACCCCTTTTGAGTTTGGGGTTCCCTTAGCATGAA